>OU342457.1:3770000-5020000 GCA_910589355.1 Parapoynx stratiotata
TGGTGGATCCTTTATTCGAAGTGTAGTAACTTAGTATAATCTTTATTTGGAGATACAGAAAATCACATAATATTATATTTCAATGGTTATTAATGATTATGTTTGATTGCAGCGTTGTTACGTGAATAAATTTCATAAATATTATAGGTCTTTACGAATGAAATTGGTGTTTTGTATGGAGATTTTGGGGAAGTCTGCATTTTCCATACTTTTTTTTTTTTCAGATTTCTTTACAACGACAAATCCAGAGGTAATAATGTGTGCATGTATGTATCATTAGACAAGTGCATGTATCATTAGAAAAGATTTATTAACAATCACTCTTCATAAAAATTATTTATCGTTTTAAGTTAATGCAAATCAAATTATGTATTCGATAGCACTTAAAAAGAATTGTTTTTGTTTCTAATTTTAACACAATTAAACTTACAACATCGTATCAAAACAAATCAAAAGACCTCAAAATATGGAGGATGATCATTTTTAGAGGAGCTTATTATTTTTTAAGAATATTCTGAAACTTAATAGTTACAGACAAAATACTAAGAGAGAAAGACTTATTATATTTTATATATATTCAGGATATTCATATGTATTTACCTATTAAATATATTTATCCGTCTTCTAGTGACCGTAACAAGCAGCATGAGTTGCTTCAAATGGGGCTAGTAGATAGGTGTGAAAGTTTGAAAGTATTTTATATTGATATTATTTTATCTTGTACAGAATGATTGTGGTCGTGTGACATGAACGGCATATAAAGCCCGGCTACGGCAATAGGCATGCCCATTTACGTGGGAGTCATAGGACCAATGAAATGTGGGTGTGTCTTAACTTCTGCCTACCCCTTCGGGGATGTGGCGTGATTATTTATGCAGGTAAGAACGAGCCGTAATAAGTAACGGAGAACCTTTTACCATGGATCGGGAACAGTGTGAGATAAGCAAAGCTTCATTGCAAAATAGTACTTGCGTTTTATTCTTACTGTCACGACTCTATGACTATGTGACCCAAAAGGACAGAGGTGATAACACCCACATTTCGTTTTATACATACGAGACTTATCAGATTTCTCTTGCACTAATGCCATTATGCGATAGGAAGTTTCGCTGTTTTTTATACATAATTTAAAAATGTTTCACATAAAAACACTACTAATTGTGCAAGATATCAGAAATATACGTTTATGAGTTTGTGTAAAACTTAAATAAAAATAAGCTTTTGTATGGATATCACGTGTCCATTGCATGGCAACAGGCACTGTTACATATGGGTTTTAACACATGTATTTACCCCGTAGGGGAATACGGGTGTGATGATATTAAATTAGGTATATTTCCCGCGGTTTCACATGTTAATATCGGGATAAAAAGCATGTCCTTTCTCAGGCTCTAGGTTATCTGTGTACCAGATTTCGATTAAATGGGTTCAGTTTCAACATAGCTCTTATTAATTTTTTTTTGGGTAAGTGGTCAGTTACAGATATGCCCTATGTTTTATTTTACTTAGGGTGAATTTGACCAAACTCCGTGTTACTACGAGTACACGGGAGTTCGGATGCTAATAAATGCTTAAATTTCATTAGTTGGATCTGCTGTAATGACGGAGTCCTGCGTACACGCACTTCACAGTATGCCGATATTGCTTTTTGAAATTTGGTCGAATTTTCCCTTATTTGATTTTGCATTTCTAGTGCAAATAACGCCGAGATAACGAGATGTTAGGTCTCTTAAGATACAGTCATAGAATATTATCACGACTATTATCCCCTAAGGTTTAGTCACAGACTAGGCAAAAGCAGACCATTACCATAGTCCGCGCTTCACCAAGCAGTGACTGCACTCACCGTGACAGGTGGTGAGCCCATCGCCGCTATTCACTATTTAAACATCTCTATCATTCATCAGTAAGTTACTACGGCTACCGTTAGTTAAATACCTACTATAAATTGTAAAAAGTGTTTATAATGGAATTCTGGTTTTCAATCTGTTTTTATAGTAGTTTTGATGTCAAACGAGACAGACAGAGTATCTATTGCATTTTAAAGATCACAAGAAGATAAACATAACTTTAGAAGCAATCGTATGTTATTTATAATATGTAAGACGAAACCATAGCATTGTAATAAAAAACGTTTTTATTATAAACTCAATACAAATATGGAACAATAGCTAAAAAAATATTATTTAATATACAGCCCAATTTATGTTGAAAGCAAATGGAATGAAACCGATGCTAGTTTGTTGTGATTTTTTAACCCTTGATTTAACAGTGCAATGTGGGTTTACACACTTTAATGGTTTTTTAGGATAAGAGAAGACTAATTTATTAAATATTAGTTTCCTTGGAAAAAACTAAATTAGTAGAAACGACAGTAAGGCACCGCGAATACTGGTGTTCGCAAACAATTGATGTTTATATTGTGTCTGGTTTAGTGCCCATTGACTAGTTAAATATTTTTCTGCCAATAATAATACTTATTTATAATATAAAATATTCTTAAATCTTAAGAATATGTTATTGCAATTTTCCTTAGCTATGAAATATCAATAGCAGGATTAGTAGACATGATTAGTATTAAAATTTGGAAATACAACGGGATGCCATGTGGTGACGGCAGAGTAGAATACAATTGTCACCTCCCCAAATCTCTCCCGTGGGTGTCGTACAAGACGTCTAAGGATGAATCAATGATGAGGAATGGGCAGCAGGGTTCCTCTTATACCACCTAGCAATAGCATTCTACTGCGACTTTTGTACCCGATAAATGGCAATAGGCTCGCCACCTGTTACATGGGACCTAACATAATTAGCGAAACGTGGGTGCTAGTTCACCTCTGCCTACCCCTTCGGGGATATAGGCGTGATTTATGTATGTATGTATGTACAACGGGTAATTTCATACTGATAAAGAAGAGTTTGCGGGTTAAATTATAGGTAAAACGCGTACTAAACATATTATGACATATTTTTATTCTGTTAAATGAGAAATCTTTATTATATATTGTATGGTTTACCTACTCTCCTTGCCGTGATCGGCTTCAACAACCTCTTCTGTCACAATGATAAATTATCAAAGCTTGGATGTTTTTGAGCTCCTTGATGCACTGGATTTTAAACCACATGCTAGTTATGACAAAATCTTTTAGAGACCTCTCCTTTTAAAAACACCTCACCCCCATATATTTTATTGACACCTCTGTCTACATCTTCGTAATAATTTCTCCCACCTGAATTGGGTGGTTTTATGACCCAAACTCTTCGTGTGTTTCACCATGTAAGAAGGCCTGTGTCAAGCAGAGAGAACGACGGAGACATAATCTTAGCATAACACCCTCCGTGTTATGCTTTTCTAGCATTACTATTTATCTCTATATTGCGCAGATGCAGTACATAATATTCCACAACGGTTGGTCACCTCAGCCGCCGATGACGTGCCCAGCCCTCTCGGCACGCGGCGACTCATATGCCCGCTGTAATCCGACCACTTGCTTGTGACAAATGTGAAAAGTATTGTATTTTGTGCGTACAACGACTTCACTCACGTAAACTTGAAATGAGCACGGAACGTACTGATTCTTTGGTACTTTGGTAATACAGTCGAAGTGTTAACAAAAGAAGAATGACGTTTCGTTAACAGGTTATTACGCGCCCGTCATTTAGCCTGAATTTAGATTGTGTGAAGGATATTAAGGTTTTTATTAGAAAAAAATTGTGCATTTAACCGCAATCGCCTGATGGAAGCAATGGTGTGATTTCATGCGTAATACGCTTGGAAAGGGCTATCCGTGGAATTTGTGAGATCGAATCAGGAAAGAAGACATCCATAGAATAACAGCTTCGGACATAGTTCACAGAATTGCGAGATTAAATTGACTGTGGACGGGACTTTATTCATAGAACTGACGATTGTTGGGGCGGGATTGTTCTGAAGTGACGGCCACTTTCTGCAAGACGCAACATTGAAGGGCTCCCATGAGGTACTAATGATCTGGCGAACGCCACAGGAAGTTGCTCGATGCTAAATAATTAAAAGGAACTTCCAAGAGACGGAGAGAGTGTACCTAAGAAAGGCTGTCACTCATCATGGGAGATGGGGAAGAGGGCCTTCCATTTCCTAAATCATATAAAATGTTTCCATCCTATAAATATTTAAACCATAGTCTAAGTCAAGATTCTCAAGTATTTGTATGAAATGTCCCAAGACTATTTATTTGTATTTGTTTGTATTTTCTATACCATATTAGTTCCTATAATAATAACAGATATTAATATAAACAATGATTTAATAATTTCTATAATTACTTATGTTTGTTGTTTATAGTATGTATATTACCTACCTATTGCAATACAGTTTTTCAGACTATGTAAAAAATATAATGTTTTCATATAACATTCACTCTTTGTAATATTTCTAAAATAAATAAAAGTTGAATTTACTTACTATTTTCACTATGAGTGAGCTTTTGTCCAGAACTTCGAGAGAGAAGCCAATAGAAGAATTCAGCTGGGCTGGACAGCATTTTAAAAGCTTCGTGAAGTTTTCTCGTCACCCATCCCTCAATGTCTTAAGTCGAAAGTCTTCGACCAGTGCGTGCTTCCTGTCATGACCTACGGTGCTGAGACGTGAACACTCACGGCCCTACTAGTCCACCAGTTTAAAGTCGCTCAGCGAGCTATGGAAAGGGCTATGCTCGGAGTATCTCTAAAAGACAGCATCAGGAATGATGTGATCCCACAGAGAACTAAAGTCACCGACATAGCTCACCGGATTAGCAAACTGAAGTGGCAGTGGACTGGTCACATTAGCCGTAGAACTGACGGCCGTTGGGGCCGTAAAGTTCTCGAGTGGAGACCGCGTCTCGGTAAACGTAGTGTAGGACGCCCTGCGACCAGATGCGATGACGATATTCGTCGGTTGGCTGGAGTGGGCTACATGAGAACGGCCGAAAATCGCGAGCGGTGGCATGCATTAGGGGAGGCCTATGTCCAGCAGTGGACAGGAGTAGGCTGAAGATGATGAAGAAACATAAATGTTTTGGTTTTTTACAATGTACATGATTAGGTGTTGTAAACACTAGATAAATAAATAATGTCTCAAAAGTTCACTGGGTTACTATTACATTAAGGTCCAATCAATACCATATTTTCTCGAAAGTATGTCTGTCTGTCTCGCTTTCACGTCATAATAACTGAACCAATTTAACCGAAATTTGGTACACAGATATTCTAGAGCCTGAAAAAGGACATAGCTACCTTTTATCCAGATAGTCCGATGGGAATGGGTGCACTGCGGGTGAATGTTTAAAAAATTGAAATTTCGCCTTCCAGGAAATTGAAGGACAAATTTACGTCATTATGAACTTTGCTTCTAATAGGTAATAGAGTAGGAGTAAATTTTCAATTCCACCAATTGAGCTACTGTTCCAATTTGAACAAATCAATCAGTGTTGAATAGCCTTTTTATTGAGGAAGGCTATATGCTACATACTATCACACTATCTCAAAGTAACTATTCTACGCGGACGAAGTCGCTGGCAAAAGCTAGTTGTTTATATAAAATTGTTTTGCTAACATTTCACACAAGCATTCCCGTCAACTATACGATACATTAATTTTTTCACTGAAATACAGATGTCAGGCAAATTACGCTAACAAAAACAGTGTGATTGAGACTAATTATGAATGAAGTTATTTTGTTTTTAAATTCATGCCAATCAATTAATTTTTCTTTTTCATTTTAATCTGGCATTTTTAGGTGTTAAATATTATTAAGATGTTATGCGATTCATTTTCATTCCAACTTTTTCAACACAACAAGAGTGGAGTTCAGATCTAAAAAAAATCATGAAGACTTAAAGAAAAGCACGTCGGTTTTCTAGATGACAAGAATCGGCATTGATGGCGGAACATAGTGACACAAAGATTGGTACCACGGGGCCCTCACGACCTTCAGTAATGAGTAAAACGAAGTGAGGTGATCGGAAACCTATATGCGAACTTATGGAAGAGCTTTCTTCTTCCGCTGTAGTCTGTCCATGGATGCGTGACCAAGAAATATTGGGTGAAATGAAAGGAAATACCTATGAAATTGGAAATGAAATACCTTACCTATGAAATTGGTGTTTTTATTCTGTCTTAGTATTTTGTCTGTAACTATTAAGGTTCAGAGTATTCCTAAAAAATAATTACCTCGTCTAAAAATAGACTATATTTTTGAGCTCTTTTGATTTGTTTTGATAATTTGTTAAGTTTAATTGTGTTAAAATTGGACACGGAGACAACTCTTTTTAAGTGCCTCCCGAATACATCATTTTATTTGCATTCACTTAAAAACGATAAATAATTTTTATGAAGTGTGATATTACACATATTACTAAAGCTTGTCTACTGATACATGCCAAATATTATTATCTCTGGATTTGTCGTTGTGCAGAAAACTGATAAAATGTTAATATGAAAATGCAGAATTCCCCAAAATCTCCATACAAAACACCAAATTCTTAGGTAAGGACCTAATACTTCAAGGCAAGTTAAAGCGTTGGACGCGGTCGCTATTGCTCCCGTTTCTACCTACGAATTCAAATTGTGCCAACATGGTTGTGCAGGAGTGTACACCTTTTTGATGTTATTTATGTTTTTTGGGAGCTCGGTGGCGTAGTGGTCAGTGCGCTTTGGCTTCGATCGAAAACTAAGCTACCTTCGCCATGGTCAGGCCGTGGATGGGTGACCAAGACTTTGTGATGTCGAGCTCCTCCGTGCTTCGGAAGGCACGTTAAGCCGTTGGTCCCGGTCGCATTTGTGACCGTTTCTACCCACCAACCCGCATTGGGCCAGCGTGGTTAAGTTTTATATGTTAAATTGAATTTCTGTGATTTGTGAAGTTTACTTTTTTGTTGTTTGATATAATTGTTCCAGTGTGCCTTATTATATGTATGAAAATAAATAGATATAAAAACATAAAATATTATGAATCTACAAAAGCACTAATAAATATTTAATTCCTAGAATAGCAAAATGCAAGTGACACTCAAATATAAAATAATTCCGACTGTATCAAATCGATACAAATAGACAACGCGTGTTTGCCGTGTTCGAATAAACAGTAAATTCAGCTTTGAAAATGGCAGGCTTTATTAAAACCGAGTCCATTCACAAAAATCAAAAACAATGTAAAGGGAGAAAAGTCAGCAGTAAGATAGTGTACAATAGTAACACACAATTAAATTATGGTTCTTCCGCTTGATGTCTTATAGGTACCTATATAATTTATTTAAATTATATAATAAAAGTACTCTCTGACTTTACATTTAATTACAGAAATACAGATACAGGCAAAAAGTTTAAGTAAGATAACAGTTATTATTATTACAAAAAAAATTACACAACACACGCCCATTTATAAAAAATGCAATTTAAATAAGAAAAATATTTCAATTGCTATGAATGCAATTGAAATAAAACATGCATAGAATATGAATTTCATTTTCATCTGTAGCTTCATATTTTTTAATTTGTTATTAATCCATAATTTGTAATTGTATAATTATTTCAGTGCATATTTGTTTTGTGAAATTTAAATGCATATTAATTGTAGCGTTAGTTTGTGCTTAAAAAAAAAGTTGAGTGTAAAATAATCAAATTGCTATTAACTGTCAAAATACGTTAAAAAATCCATTCAACAATTTTGCCTAGGTTAGTAGGTATTTAAGGTCTTCCTAAGTTTTCATTATGGAGGTCAACAAGTTTTTCTGAATGTTCACGAGCGAACATATAATATTTTACTTCATAATCACAATCAATATTATTAAACTTTACATGAGAAGATAAATTAAGGATAATTATTTTAATAACCGTTGAATCAAAGCATGCCACATTGAAAGGTAATATGCACTGCATTAATAAGATTTTTTTTTACAAATTTTCACTCCACATGATAATTAAAAGTGCACCCGACACTGAACACTAAAGATAAAGTTAATCGATCATTGCAGTAAACAGAGTAATTGATATAATTATTCCTTCATCACCATTATACCCACCATTAAAAACATCCACCATTATTTTTATAACTTTTTTTTTTTACATATGACAGGTAAGCTCTTGGTCTTCTCTCTCATTGATGCCGAACCAGCCCGCATTGTGCCAGCGTGGTGGTGTTACGGCCCATACTCCTCATGTGTTTCTTTATGAGGACGGATTGCATCATTCAACCTCGGTATCTCTACCGACTGGATATAGCCCTAAAGGGATCTACATGAAATCACCAAATTATAAAAACCTATTACCTAATACAAGGCTTATGACAAGCGAATGCTCCTTAAAGCGGACAACATTTTCTGGAGCGACGGCTCAGCGTGAAAATATGTAGGTCTCCCATTAATTTCTTAAGACATACAAAATTATTTTCGTAATGAAGCGCTAATTATTTTCAAGATTTCTAACGCGAGCAAATTTTTATTTAAACACGATAAATACATTTTTCATTAGTTTCATAAAAAATGTCTGCTAACTTCGATGCGATGACGAGGCAACGGTGGATCTCGGGGATTACACAAAAATAGCATTGTAATTAATGGCCGTTTTCAAGCCCACAATGTGAACACGAGACGCGCTCGCAGCATCTCATACATAGGAGTATTGAATGAATCGTAACAAAGTTTGTATATACTCGTATCTATCTACCGTGTTTGATATACCATAGGTATTTGCAGAATCGTGACCTGCAAGTTTTTCTGAGTTCAAAACTATTTACATTTTTCGTATGGCGCCTTCTCTATTTCGTAAAATTATGATTGTACGTCTTTTTATTTTTATAATGTTTTAATTAAACTGCTGCTATTTTTCATAGGTACCTATTATATATTTTGGAATTCATTTACTATAAGAATGTAACCTTAAAATAATTAATAACTTAATTTACTCTGAACGCATCCAAAAGTTTGGTGCAAAATTTCCCGAACGCTGTCCGACTGAGTTGATTTCGTTGGATTACATCTTTCTGGGAATGGACACACCGAGTTAGTTTTTTTTCCGATGCACATAAACGTCAAATAGATTAAATCAATAGCTTCCAATCAATACATAAAATATACCTTAATAATCATTTGTGATGTGTGTAAATTTTATTGAGAACTAAATTACCTTAATAATTTGCGGATTACGAACGCCGGACTACGAAAATATCCATGATTTTTTGGGATGATACTTTCCATAAATGTTTACCCTATTACTCTTGCAAAAATCAGAATGCTAGATAAATACCATAATACCTTTATCTTTAGTAATTCCTTATATTACTTCGGATTTGGTAAAATACCCGAAATTTTTGTCGGATATTGTATAATACAAAATCTATAAAAGATAAATAAACTAAACTACGTGCTGGTATCATATCTTTGTCATAACACGGTCTATTTTTTATTAAACAGTTTTTCCATTCATCAAAATTTGCCTGGCTCTAATGAGCAATCGTCCTCAGCCTATATACGTCCCACTGCTGGGTACAAGCCTTCCTCATTAAACACATGAGAAGTATGGGCCGGAACGCCACCACCACCAAGTTGGAGGGTAGAAACGCCTTAACGTGCCTTCCGAAGCACGAAGGAGCTCGAGATTACAAATATTTGGTCACCCATGACCTAACCATGGCGGCAGCATCTTTGTTTTCGATTGAAAGCCAAAGCGTACTATATAATGAGCAATACGGGTAATCAGGGCAAAATAATAACGAATTTACCACAACCAAATAACAGTCGAAAACGTTATTGCTATCCACACCCCATACGCTCGTAATCGCGTTCTCTCGTGTCGCCTCGTGGGTGTGTGTTTTCGACAGTGATTGGGTTGTAGTAAATACGTTCTTATTTTGCGCGATCGGGTCTCTGTTATGTGATCCCCGACTGATATCTCTTTGTGATAATAAAATATGCATTAAATTTAGTTAAGTCCGACCTACCCACGTATGTTTTGTCTAGCAATGGTATACGTTTGAGTTGGTTTTTATTTACTTGTTTATAAAATAAGAAAACATCAAGGTGCAGTATTAAATACCACTGTGCAATTCCTTGCTCTGTGATTCCACCAAAGCTGCAAACGCTTCGTCGGAATAAGTAGCTATATTTTCATGTTGTTCTTTTTTGTTTATTTTAGGTCTTGAGGAACAATTAACTAATTGGCATGGCACCAAATAAACGAATTTAAATTTTTTTCTATTTAATTAGTGATATTCCAGCAGAAAAAATAATCATGTCATTGCCCAGTCATTACTATGGATCTATAAGTATTGATTTTTTTGTTATCATTTTACTTTGCATTAGATTTGCAAAATAAAATAGGGTAACAATTAGTATACCGGGACTACGAAATACACAGTCCCTTAACAATATATTACTGATTAAGGGGGTATTAAGGCGTTATTCTAGACACTGTGAAAAATAATTATGTAGGTACTATATTTTGTATTGTATATTTTACATCCAAACATTCTCTCTCGAAATCCAAAAAACTAATGTAAATATAGAGAAGCAAATGAGATTAAATTAATTTTATATATATTAAATACAAATTTAATCCCAACATACAATTATTAAAAATGTAGAGTTACATGTGCTTTTCAGAATCTGTAAAATGATTGCGTATTTTCTCTGTTTCATAAAATTGTTACGTAACAATTTTGTGTTTTCCTGAAAATACGTCAGCATAGTGGCAGCGAAATTTAACCCCAACAGTATTAATTCACTAAAAATGCTAACAAATATCAAATATTTGAAATATGTTATAGAAAGTTGCATCCAGAGATCCCACAAAAAATTTTCATTGTACGTATTAATAAAATTAGATTCTACTATTTTTTCCGTCCGTTGATACTATCATCATCATTATCCTGCCCTTTTCCCAATTTCATTTGGGGTCGGCGCAACGAGTCTTTCTCCTCCACTCTCCCCTATCACACGCCATATCAACATTCACTCCCAATCTAGCCATGTCCTCATTCACACAATCTATCCATCTCTTCTTTGGTCTTCCTCTCCCTGCATTACCATCCACTCTCATATTCATAACTCTTCTCGTTACATGCTCATTCTCTCTCCTCAAAACATGTCCACACCACGACAGCCGCTTTTCTCTCAACTTCTCTATCACTGGAGCAACTTTCAGGCATCCCCTGATATACTCATTCTTCACTCGATCAATCTTCGTCACTCCACACATCCATCTTAACATACGCATTTCGGCTACATGCAATCTATTTTCATCCATCTTTTTCATAGCCCAACATTCCGATCCATACATAACAACAGGTCTTATGATGGTTTTATATATTTTCCCTTTCAATCTAGGGGAAATGCGTGGGTCGCATGTAGTTCCCGTGACCTGTCGACATTTCATCCATCCTGAGCTAATTCTTTGCTTGACGTCTCGATCTATTTCCCCGTTATCCTGCAAGATTGAACCCAGATATCGGAACTCCGAACAGACTGGCAAACGTGTTCCGTCGAGAGTAACCGGACAGGGATTGGAGAGACCGCCAAAATCGCAGTACATGTACTCAGTCTTTGTTCTGCTGATCTTAAGGCCCACATTCTCCAGTCTCTGTACCCACCCATCCAGCCTGTCTTGAATCCGGGATCCGTCTTCGTCTGCAAGGACAATGTCGTCAGCAAACAGCATGCACCAAGGGGCCTCGTCCTGTAAATCCGATGTCAAAACATCCATAATTAAGAGGAAGAGGTAGGGACTTAACGCCGACCCTTGGTGCAAGCGAACCGCCACTCCGAACTCATCTGTGGTCCCTGCAGCCGACCGAACATGGGTACTAGCTTTGACGTACATCGCTCGAATTAGCTCCACATACTTACCAGGCACACATTTCTCTTTCAAAGTCCACCACAAAACCTCACGGGGTACACGGTCGTATGCCTTCTCCAAGTCCACGAATACCATATGTAAGCTCCTCCGTGCTCGTCTGTACTTTTCGCACAATTGTCGGAGCGAAAATATGGCATCCGTGGTTCCACGACCAGGCATAAACCCAAATTGGTTTTGTGTTATCTGACATTCATCTCGCAATCGCTTCTCTATCACTTTCTCCCATACTTTCAAACTGTGTGACATGAGCTTTATCCCTCGATAGTTGTTGCATTCCTGTACATCCCCTTTATTTTTATAGATGGGCACCAGTGAGCTATGGCACCATTCATCTGGAATGACCTCTTCTTTCAACAACTTATTGAAGAATAAAGTCAGCCACCTACATCCATCTAGGCCCAAACACTTCCATACTTCCACTGGTATCCCATCAGGTCCTAGAGCTTTCCCGTTTTTCATACCCCTCACAGCCACTCTCACCTCATCTATTTTCACCTCATTCACTAGCCCTATATTAGTCCGCACTTCACCTAATGTTCCCGACCACACATTCTCTTCATTCATCAGCTTTTCAAAATATACCTTCCATCGCTCTTTTACATTCTCATCCGTAGTCAAAATCTTCCCCGTTTCATCTTTCATACACTTCACATGCGTAATGTCTCTTGCACTCCTTTCCCTTTCACGCGTAATTTTGTACAGGCACTTTTGGCCCATTGGACTGTCAAGAGCGTCATAAAGCTTGTCTTGAGCTTTTGCTCTCGCTACAGCGACAGCTTTTCTTGCCTCTTTCTTGGCGCTGTTATAGGCCATTTTCATCATCTCTTTTATATTCTCGCTTCCGTCCTTCGCTTTTTGCCAAACTTTAAATGTATTCTTCTTCTTTTTTAACGCCTCTTGCACATCCTCGTTCCACCACCATGTATCTTTTTTAATCACTCCTTTTCCTTTCGTAACCCCAAGTACGCTTTTTGCTACGTCTTTTATACACCCTGACATCTCGTTCCAACAGTCATTCCCCAGTCTTTCTTCCATGCCACCCATTTCTATTATTTTCCTCAGCACTTGCACTCTAAACTTCTCAACAAAATCTCCATTCTGTAGCAAGTACCATCTAATTTTCGGTTGGGGCCTTGTCTTAGACTGACGAATGTGGACGCGTAATTGCAGCTCCATTATAAGTAGCCTATGCTGGGAGACTAAAGCCTCTGCAGGAACAACCTTGCAGTCTTTCACACAATTTATGTTTTTCCTCCTTACTAGAAAGTAATCGATTTGGGTATTATAATTACCACTTTTGTAGGTGATGAGGTGTTGATCAGCCTTTTGGAAAAAGGTGTTGAC
The DNA here is from genome assembly GCA_910589355.1 of Parapoynx stratiotata. Taxonomy (NCBI): domain Eukaryota; kingdom Metazoa; phylum Arthropoda; class Insecta; order Lepidoptera; family Crambidae; genus Parapoynx; species Parapoynx stratiotata. The sequence goes on from OU342457.1 coordinate 3,783,216, forward strand.
GACTGCTAAGTCCAAGGCACAAGCTGTCTGCAATATGGCTTCTCCTTCTACATTTCGCGTGCCAAAGCCCCACCCTCCATGCACTCTTTCGTATCCTATACTCATTCTTCCAACATGACCGTTCAAATCTCCTCCAATAAGTATTTCTTCACATACCGGCACATCCATTACCATTGCATCAAAATCCTCCCAAAATTTCTCTTTCATGCTATCGTCGCATCCACTCTGAGGCGCATACACACTGGCAATGTTTAAAACAAGGTTTTTGAACATTAACTTTACAACTATTATACGGTCACTCATTCTCTTTACATCCGTCACACATTCCTTCAGGTTCCTGTCTAGCACAACACCCACACCGTTCCGTTTACCATTACTTCCACAATAATAAAACTTGTATCCTTTCCCAATCTCTCTTGCTTTCGTTCCTTTCCACTTCGTTTCTTGTAAACATGCCACATTTATTCTTCGTCTCTTCAAAACATCCGCTAACTCCATTCCTTTACCAGTCATAGTCCCTACATTCCAACTAGCATACCTCAGTTTTTCTTCCCGGACTAACTTCTTACGTCGCACCCGCCCTGGTAGATGCGACAACCCTTGTCCATTTCCCACAGGTGCCGGGTGCTGCCCCTGCGCGTCGCCTAAGGGGTACGCCCTAACCCTCTCACTCATCCTTATGACACTCATTTCTCATTGCAAAAGGATTTGGCTGTTGTTTTATGACCGGCCGCCTGCCTGACATCAACCCTCCTTGGGAATGCTGTTGTTGGTAGTTTACCCACCACCATTGGGTGACCTCAAGGCGACAGATGGATTTGCACCAAGGTCGAGGGGCTCATAGTCGGCTTTTACGACACCCATGAGCGGAATTGGGGTGGGAGTATTCTCATACCCGCTCCCACACGATGATACTACACGATGATACCGTCCGTTGATACTATATACCGCTGAATAGTTGGACAAGAAAAACGAAATATTGGGTCCTTACCTATGAAATTGGTGTTTTTTTTCTCTCTTAGTATTTTGACTGTAACTATTAAGATTCAGAGTATTCCTAAAAAATAATTACCTCGTCTAAAAATAGACTATATTTTTGAGCTCTTTTGATTTGTTTTGATATTTTTTTGTAAGTTTAATTGTGTTAAAATTGGACACGGAGATAACTCTTTTTAAGTGCCTCCCGAATACATCATTTTATTTGCATTCACTTAAAAACGATAAATAATTTTTATGAAGTGTGACATTACACATATTACTAAAGCTTGTCTAACGATAGATGCCAAATATTATTATCTTTGGATTTGTCTTTGTGAAGAAAACTGAAAAAAATTTAGTATGGAAAATGCAGAATTCCCCAAAATCTCCATACAAAACACCAATTTCATAGGTAAGGACCTAATATGTAAGAAAAGCTTAATGAAGTGGGAATGTTCAAATAGGTGTTAGGAGTTTATAGAACATGTGTTCTTCCACTGCAGGACATGAATCTCACACGCCACCTCTCGATCTTCGCCATCCTCATGTTGTACACAGCAGCCAACTTACGAATATCGTCGCAGGGAGTCCCGCACTACATGAACGTCACATACCATGGTGCCGTAAAGAGGAGCCGAGGAAACGATATATTAAATTAAATATACGAGAAGGAAGACGAGAAGAATAAGGGTTTAGGGAAGAAGATTCTACAAAATCTCCCCTACATCCAATAAAATATTTCATCATAAATTTTTAACAATACTAACATGTAAATACGTTACTCTATATCTTATTGACAATCAGTAGTTCAGTTCGCGATAAACTCAAGTCATGGACAATTTGATAACTCCCATTCCAGCTAAATTAGGTACCTACTTTCATTAATAGTTCCATTGGCTTAAATGATTTAAAAACCTATGAATATAATAATACAAAAGTACTTATAACCTTATCGAAAAACAGAATAACGCGACGGCGAAGGAAAGGAAACGTCTTCAAAATTTGCATAACTACAACAGTGACAGGTTAGTCATTAGTAGGTCAATCGAGTCTATCTCTATATTACATAAGGTTAAATAGTAAAATACAGAAATTATTGATGTAGCTATTTGAAAATATATATACCATGGCCCGATTTTTCAATCCTCAGATAAAACTATCTGGCAGTCAAATGTTAGCTCTGTCCCTTTTCTTTTTATGACTTTAGAAAGTGACAGTGATAGTTTTAAATGGCGGATTATTTTATCTGAGGATTGAAAAATCGGGCCTTAATCAATTACAATACGGCGCCTATGCATAGTGGAATCCTGGTTTCATGAAGAAAGACATTTTTGGCATCGACGATGGGATTAGTTCATAATAGAATTTAAACAGGTATTTGTTTGTCCTCAGCCTATATACGTCCCACTGCTGGGCACAGGCCTTCCTCATGAGGAAACACACGAGAAGTATGGGCCGTAACACCACCACGCTGGCCCAATGCGGGTTGGTGGGTAGAAACGGACGCAATAGCGACCGGGACTAACGGCTTAACGTGCCTTCCGAAGACGGAGAAGCTCGAGATCACAAATATTTGGTCACCCATCCGCGGCCTGACCATAGCGAAGGCAGCTTTGTTTTCAATCGAAAGCCAAAGCGCACTAACCACTACGCCACCGAGCTTAGTATTTGTCGGTATTTGTTTGTCTCAATCAAAATTTTCGGAGTACAAAACATCTCTTAATAGTATCACTATGTTATGATAGATAACAATCCATACTAATATCATAAATGCGAAAGTTAATCTGTCTGTCTTTCTGCCTTGCTTTCACGTCAAAACTACTGATTGGGTTCACAGAGAGCCTGAGAAAGGACATAGGCTACTTTTTATCCCGATATTTCTTTGGGAAAGGGTTCCGCGCGGGTGTAACCGTGGTTATCAATATCTGCTAGACCGAGTATTATGTGACATATTCCGTCAAAATATAATTTCATTTCGAATTATAAAATTTCTCGGCATTGTAAAATAATGACACGAGAGAGACACAACAGAGATTTATCACCCTGACAACAATTAATCAGATGACATTGACAAGAAATGTTATTTCATTATTTTATTAGTTAGAGGTTTTAGTTGACATTTTGCTAATAAGAGGTAGGATGTAATGATGTGGACTTTGTTAAAAAAACAATGGAGTGTTAACAAACACACAAAAAAATTTGTAAACTTTTATCTGCGTTAAATAGCCAAGCGAACGACGTCGCGGCCACAGCCAGTGAAGAATAAAACTACTAGAAAACTCAGAATACTAAACCCACGTTCCAGTTACAGTTAAATAATTCGTTAGTGTTGTTATTAATTGAATGAAATTAAATATATTTTGTTTAATTATCTACAAGAATAAAAGTCACATAAACAAGGTCAGTGATGTAAGGGGCTGTGACGGAGACACTTGATAACGCAATGATAGCAGACGACACAAGAAAACGTCATTTAGATCAAAACAATACATAATTAGGCAGTGTTGTATTTTTAGTGTGTTTTCTTCTAAAATGATTATGAATCGGGACTGACAGGAGATATGGAAACGACCAAGCGAAGGCTTCTTGATCAAATCGAGAGCGTGCTTGCTTGAGAAGAGAAAGAAATATTTACTTAAGCCTGAAGAATTTTTCAGTATCAGGTTCAAGTAGAAAGAAGCAATCCCTATCGCAAAAAGGTGTGACCTTACGTTTATGTATTTATTTATTTTTTGCTATAATACTTGGAGTTATTTGTACAATCTTTTCTAGTAAATATATAAATAAATAAATATAAATATCTTCAAAAATTCAAATCTATCAAATAGCCCCATTTTTAGCAACTAAATGCTGCTTGTGTTACGGACACTAGATGCCGGATAAAAATATTTAATAGATAAATACATATAAATATTCTGAATATATATAAACATCCAAGACTGGAGAACAAATGCCTGAAAATTCATCACTCAAACATTTGCCCCCACCGGGTATCGAACCCAAAACCTCTCGAGATGGCGACGCCTTGAGACCGGCGTACAGACCACTCGGCCACGGAGGTCGCCGTAGATAGATAGAAATTAGATTATGAGAATTTAGATTGTTTTCTGTGTGATCTAAAACTTCTCAAAACATACCTACCAAGCGGATTTACAAAAACCCCTAAACAATAAAGATAAAAAAAAATTACTTATGCATGAAGGTATAAATAAAAGTTTAAATTAATGGACGTAAGGCTATTTTAAGGCGAAACTAAGATAGCTTACATAAGACTTCGATTGTTTCCCGGAACTATCCCGTTTTATTTACTAACATAAATTTTATTTCAACAAAAAATTCAACGAGCGTAGTTGCAAAGGTTTTTTATAACAAAACAAAGTTGAGATTTTTCGCACTATTGTGTTACTTATTAAAGTTGAAAAATTTTTGCAACTTTTAGATGTGTAACTTGTTGTTGACAGATCAAAATATTGCAATGGCAACAAAAACTCAAGCTATGAACGTCTAACTACGCGTATAGGGTTTAATTCGTTTCCACCCTTGTCTATCTAATAATCTTATTTGACTATAAGGCAGGCTTTCACATTCCGTTCTCATCTATTTACGTAAGCCGATAAACGTGTATCCTAGAGCTTAATTCTGTAGGTATTCCATAAGCCAGCGGTTGCAAATGTATTGCTCTCTAAATGCCCTCCGCGTCGAAACCTACTGGTTGCGTCGGAATCAAATGCTTTGGCTGGCGATGGAGAGATTCCTGACCATTGTGCATTATATAGCTAAGTGGTCCTTCATACTAAGTATTTAGTTTTATATACTGAGTTTTTTGGCCAAACAAAATGTTTTGGTATCCACTAGAGATTAAACTTCGTGCCAACCTGTGTCATTTTCTTTTAGACATTTTAATTATTTCGCAATTACTGTTAAAATGTTCTACTTATTAAACTACTTATTTGTAAAAAGAAAAACTTAATGAAAGAAGATATAAAAGACGATTTTAATGTTTAAGATTATTTTAATGCTAACCCGATCTAACAATATCTGCCACCGAGACATGCGGCAGAAAAGACTTAGTCTTCTGATCCTAATCGATTCGCTGATTTTGCCTACTTTTTCTGTTCTGCCTACTTGATAGTATTTTTCGTTAACTTTTGAATGGAATTAATGTTCTATGTATGTGAGGAAGTGGACTGTAAATATGTTAATTGGGAGCCAATATTGGGAAAAACTAGGGAATGAAAAAGACCGTGACAAGTTGAAGAGCTGTAATAAAGTAATAACGTCAAAAGACACAAAGTCATTAATAAAAAAAGTATAAAAACATAAATAGTATCAAAAAGGTGTGCAGTCCTGCACAATGTATCCCTTCCGTTAGTTTTAGCTCTAGACTGGAAAGCTATGACATACGTACTTATATTATATGAATGCCATTTTTCCGCGTCAATTCAGTAAAAGTGGAGCAAAATAAGTGTGAGTAGTCCCTAAATTTCTCTCCTTTTTCTTGTCGCATACAGCATCGGCCAGCAGCATAGAATACTATGATCATCACTCCATCCCGCCATCACATATCACTACTAGTTTACGAGTTAACTTATATATTAATGTAATTTTCTGTCATGTTTTCCAACAAAAATCTTTATCTATTTCCTTCATCGACAACGTCGCCAAAAATCTAACTATCTGTACGGTACGCCCACGTTTTGCTTGGAGCACATGACACACTCGAGAACCATTTACCATCGATTATGCTTTTTATTTATATCTAATGTTGATTATAATCGTGTTTTTGGTCGAGAACCATGCGTTAGTCTTGTTAACTCGTGACACTGGCTCACAAGTCTATTTTTCGGTGGCGTATTATTTAGAATACTGGCTTTACAGTCGTAGTATGAGGGTCGTTTGATAGCTAGGCGTGACAAGAAATTGTTAATATGATCAAATCTTGATTAATAAAATAGTATTTTATGTAACTGTCACATAATAGTCGTTTTTAAAACACGAGTGGCTGTTTATAAACATTTTTATAGTATCAAGTGAGTGTTTAATACTAATAAACTTGTAGATCCATTCATCGACCGAAATACCTACTACTCGGACTAGGTATTGGAGAAAAACCCGCATTGACGCTGTTAGCTCTGCCCGCGTTTTAAGGTTTAGGTTCTTTATAGCGTCGATTATGTTTTTAAGCGACTTTTGCCATATAAAATAAGAGGGACCACTTTATATTTGAGTTTGGTTTGTATATACAATGTCTTAGACAGGTCAAATGCTTATAAGACGATCAAAACTGCCAGTATACGACCGCTTACTACGACCGTCTGATCATCGATCCACATTAAATACGAATGCATGAATAAAGGTTCTGTTAGAACATATAGTAGTTAACTAATATATTAAACTACGAGTATAATAATGTATTTTTAACACTCCAACATCAGCAGTCTCTACGCTCGCTGTTGCACGTAGGCCTCCCCGGTCTATCACACAAACATCTGCTCCCCCACAGCAATAAAATAGACTTAAATACTATTTCCAAGCGAAAACGATCGCGAATACGGTACGTGTGTATGTTTTTACACTTGGGCCTTCAGGGATAAACGTGATGATGAGGAAACGATCACGTCGCATTGGACTACGCTCCAAAGTGCCAGTACTAAATGGTGAAGAAGAGACTGGTTTCGGCCATATCGATCACTACTTGGCAAACAAAACAATGTTGGCACTTCTTTTTATTGAAACTGCAGCATATACTCGTAAAATCAACTGTTATCTAGATTCAAGACTCTGTAACATCGATTTATTGTTATGAGTTTTGTTTTTTTTTTTTTTTTTTTTTGTTAGCTAATCTACAATCAGTTATCAACTATAAGCAGATGATTTGTGAGTTTCAAATGTCAGGCAGAGTGCGTCTTCCAGCGAAGACTGCTACTCATATTAGAATAATTATTTTAAAAGAAAAAATTTCGTTAAAAAGTAGTCCTAAGATTGTTTACCAAATAGGATGAACAGATTCTAGTGGGTTCTGAGTTGATACGCACGAAGATGGCTCACGTATCTTGGGTATTGTGCACAAGTAAGTTTATTATCGACTTAATTATATTGAATAGCCGCAGAGTGTGAGATATGAAGGTGCACAAGCATATGCGCAAACGCAGGCGCACACACTCTTCATCCCATCTTTGATGCGGTGTAACGTAACGTAAAGGTCTGCTCTATGGGTGGTTCAAATGCATTTGGCCGTCGACAGTAACAGAGATGAATAACATAGTCCTAAGCCCAGTAAGCCTAGTACAGATCCAGATATTGTTCCCAGAGACAAATAGCTCATTCGTCACCAGGCATAAGGACACAAGAGGAGTATGAGCCGAAACACGACCATGCTGGCCCAATACGGATTTGTGAGGTAGAAACAGTTGCAATAGTGACCGGAACCAATGGATTAACATGCTTCCGAAACACGAAGGTCAAGATCACAGACTTTTGGTCATATCCTTCTTCTTCTTTTTCCTGCCCTCTTCCCAATTCCATTTGGGATCGACGCAACATGTCTTGCTCTTCCACTCCTCATCATCCTCATCATATCATCTTTCACACAATCCATCCATCTTTTTGCTTTTGGTTTTGGTCACAAATCCGTGGCGAAAGAAACTTTATATTCAATATCGCAAGCCAAAGGTAAGACTACGCCAAGAAGCTCCACATTGCTTCTTGAAACTTTTTTTGCATTAATTTTTGGGGTATGGACCGGTAACCCACTATGCTGGTCCGTACGGGTTGGAGGGGGAACGCCAGAGTCTCGTTCGTTATACAGCGCACTATAGTACGTCTCAATCCAAGTTGCCAAAAAGTAATACAAAACAAAGGTGATGTTTCATGTCTAAAATGTTTTGTGATGACTATGTAATTGGAATCAATTGAAATGGACAACAATTGTTACCGTTAATTATATTAACGTGCCAATGTCCATGTAAAAAGTGTGATTATAGAATAACAAATTCGGTAAGTCGGCTTTTTTGTTTACCTTTTTGGCAACTAGGATTGAGAGGTACTATCGGTGAGATTAGCTTGGGACCCGAAAGGTGTAATTTAGATCCAATCCATAATCCAAACGCCCACTCCTATCTTCAGCTGGAGATGGGCCTCCCCATGTCCAGCTGTAGACAGAAGTGGGCTGTTGATGATAATATAGCTTTTTCAAAGCATCTCCGAAGACCTCTCTCTTCAATCCATCCAGCTTACCTAGCTCCATCTAGCTCTACCACTTACCGTAGGATGAACGTGGGGGTGCGTATACAGCTGCATTCTTCGCGTGTCCGCTGCGTAAGCATTCACTGGAATTTCGTTCATGATGAACACCCTCTGCTGCAGGGTCGGGGTTAGCCGCGCGACGTCATCGTCCCCATCGAGGCCTGCCCCATTTGTGCTGTTAGCCACTGCAATACAAAAATATTGTTTTTAAATAGGGCACTGGTAAAATAAAGAATTGTACCATTGGTCATGAAGTTTAGTCGGGTTCTTCTCCTGAAGCGGCTTATTCTCAAAATCCGACCGAGTATCGATTGCATATTCTCAGCGATGTGAGCGTGAGTTACAAGCGATATAATTGCTACTCAGTTTTCGCGGTCTGAATTTTTACTCTTATTTATTTTATATCGGTTCTGCTAATTAACGATTTTAAGTGCTGGCTTAGCCCATGAAATAAAAATGTTTACATTTTAAAGATGGTCTACTAACACATTTATCAAATAGTTATATTAATGTTATTGCAAAAACATAATTTGATATAGGCGTAATAATGAATTTAGATAATGTGATTAACCTTTGACAACCTTTGACCATCAGAGTGCATGGTTATTCGTGAAGATGAAGACCGAATAAAAGACGCATAAACTGTGAATTTGATTGTGTACTTTCAAAGCTCGAAGATTCTAGCTTCGAGTGATTACTTATCACTGATTGTCGTTGTTTTCTTTAATGTTTAATAAAGTACGATTTCAATTATTTGAGAAATTGGTTTTCCATAATCAAGTATCCACAACATGTCCCTAATGATGCCTAATTTGGGCTAAATATTAATTGATGTGAGTGTCAGAAACATTTATATAAATAAAACTAATTATAATCATAAAAAAGACCAAGTGGGTCATAAGTAAGGCCAGATCAAAAATCTCCGAAATCGCCAAGCAAAAAATATGTAAGGTTCGTAACAAGTAGAATGAATTAATCTCTGCCTACAATAATGTTCAAAAGACGTGGGTTTATTTATGTTATTCATAGAAAATCACTAATGCAATAACATTAAAAATATTGACAACGCAATTACTGGTGTGAACTTTGCGCACAAGCTCACCATTCGGTGTCATTACGTGACGTAAACTGGGAATTTGTTTGTAGATAATATCAAAAGTGTTCATCGTCGTTTCTTATATTAGCACTACTTGCAAAAAAATTGTTTCTGACCAATTCATTTCAATCATATTATTGCTCCTCTTATTTTTATGGAGAAAATGTACCGCTAGTATGAGATTATTCTCCATACGTTTGCTACCAGCGAGCGCCTTTACCGGAAAGTATGAAACTGTATGTTATCATTGTAAAAACTTTAATTTATTTTAGTTGCGTCTTAGAAAAATTTTGTAGTATAGATTGCTATTCCCATACATGGGTTTTTAGTTCGTCTAAAACTTATTATTGTTGCTTGTACCCCGTTCAACTTATTACGTTAGGTGGCGCTATATGCAAGCGAAATCACAGATAAATTAAGTAATTCCAATCTAAAAACCCATGTGTGGGAATAGCGATCTATACTACTTAATTTATCTATGGTTGCGTTAAGAAGCTCAATTTCTATGGGAAACGTGAAAAGCGCCCTTAGCGGAAAGTAGCTGAAATCACATTTCCCATAGAAGTTGTGCTTCTTAGCGAAGCTAAAAAAGTTAAGTTTGTTATAATGACAAAAATTATAGCGTAAGTTCACTAGCAGTGCTGAAGTAAATGTGAGCAAAAAAAACGTTTTGGTATATAGTATAGTTAACCATCAAAACAATCTGAGAGCATTCGCTAAATGACTCCATATCTTATATATAAAAATACAGTTTAGATACTAGGATTGCTGGTGCAACATGAAACTAATTATTAAGGGACTGCTCACACTTATCCATCTCCATTCAGCGTTTTTCTATGTAAGCGTTTTTCTACGCGGCTGAAGAGAAAGCTGAACAAGCTCCACGAAACTGACGTTTACTAAATGAAGGCTGAATGGAGCTGAATAATTATGAATAGTTCTGGTTCTTATAACTGCTCTGGATGAAGGCGATAGCTTAAGAGGAAACCATGAGGGAAATTTTCCATACAAACGTAGTAATGTTTCCTTCCTGGATAATGCCACTAGAGCAATATTTTTTTTTCAAAAAATCTACGGCTACTATACCCATGTCCCTATGTTTTCATTTTATCCATAAATTCAATATTAAAAAAGATATAACTCTTCAAAAACCTAAAATAATTGTACGGATTTTCCGCTGGGTTCAGACATCCAGCAAACAAATTTGACGCGATTATATGAAAAAAGGAACACATACGGTAACGGAATAAGTCTTTCTTTAATTTCTAATGAAAAAAATAATTAAAATAAAACTACTCAAGCTAGTTAACCAATTAAGCTCAGCTGCTGGGGTTACCATAATTAGAGTTTTAGTATAACTATAATATAGGTAAGTTATTATATTTTGCAAAACATGTTTGTATACGAGTATCACCGGTGTTTTTGTTGATATAGTTTAGATTATATTACCAAACTTCTTACTTATCCACCCAATCATAGTCCAACCATTGTGACAGAAGCTTTGTTTTCGATACAGAAACAAAAAAATAAACTGTATTGGAAAAACTTCATATAATTTTACTTATTTCCTCGAAAATTGCCTTATTTATCTTTTGATTACGATGTTTAGGGATGTGTAGTAAATTTTGTCGGTGATCACGTTTTTTAACACAAACAAACAAGTATAAACTGCCCAGCTGATGGTAAATGGCTAGATATGTACAGAACTGCTTACTCGGTAAAATGATGATGACTGTATATACTCGTAATTAGATATATCCCTAAAAAAACTACGGCACTGCATTAGAGCAACTGAAGCTAAAACAAAAGCTATATTCATTTCTCTATCAGTTATTCAATTGGTATGTGTACAGACTGGCCCATAAGTCATGGATCAAACGAAATGGGTAGATAGACAGGGTCATTTGCCAGATTTAAAGAAAATCCACGTACTTATCTTTACAAAAATTTACTGAAAATTTCCACCAATTAGATCTAATGCAGAAAATAGATACCCAGTCATTTTATTACTTACAATCAAATTAGAGCTTACAAAATCAATATTATTATTATATCTTAACATTATTATCATCTTGCCTTGTGCTGGAAAAGGCTGGCAGATAAATTATGCGTCCTTGTTTAAGGTAAGCCAAAGTTTGGAGGGTAGAAACGTTTGCAATAGCGACCAACGGCTTTACAAGCCTTCCGAAGCGCGGTGGAAGATTACAAAGTTCACCCATCCAAAGGTCGAACAAGCGAAAGTTGATTTGCTTAGAATACCGAAACCAAAGCGTACGCTACCAAAACCTAATCAACCTAATTTAATTACACTACCGATCTATAACCTGAGACTCGAAACCTCACGATTCCTAGTCTAGAGCTACAACTGGTTTTATTTATTTATTTGCATGTAATAAACCGACATAGAGCCCAGGGATGGACAGACATTCACACCTATCAACTAGCCCCATGCAACTAATGCTGCTACTGCTGGGAATAATTATATTTAATAGATAAATACATATAAATATTCAGAATGTATACAATACATATATAAACATCCAAGACTGGAGAACAAACGCCTGTATTCGTCACACAAACATCTGCCAGAACCCAGAAACCTCTCAAGATGAGACCGGCACAGATCACTCGACCACGGAGGTCGTCAGAATAAGCGGTACATAATTAATTTTTCACAAACTCGCTGGTATGGATGGGTGTTGAAGCGGTTAGGGGAAAATAATAATATAGTTGCGCCTTCGCAAGTTGTAAATCTCGCTTAACCCTTTGAGGGTCACCGTGGACACTGGTGTTCACAAAATATAGATTTTTCTATTGTGTCTGGCTTTCTGATCATTGACAGGCTACAAACACATCTTGAGTTGAGTGTTTTTTTGTGTATTTTTAATTCACAAATTAATTATGGAAAATACTGTAAAGTTCGAGTTCAGAGTCAGTAGGAGTTTTAAGCCGTTTTAAGTTGAAATCAAATTAACAAACCTTTGATATAAAAATGAAGAGGATATCAACCTAGCTTTATTACCTAGTTACCATTATTCGTACATAAATGTCTATAGAATCACGAATGTGTGACTCTTTAGAATAGAATAGAATAGAATTTATTTATTTGCTAAAAATATGGTGTATAATTATGTTTTCTGTCATATAATAAAAGTGTGTCTCATATTTTACCACTAATGGCATGCAAATATAGGTAAGGTACATTGTCTGAGAGAGAGTAGAGTTTTTCAATACGACACCAGATATAGAACGAGAATCAAATTTTATTACTGCACTGTAATGTCAATCGATTTTCATTCCAAATCATTTTAAAATAAACATTTAATTCATTGAAATGCTCTATGAAAATGTTTAGCACTGGCATCTAAACAGATGCCGGTGCAAGGTATTTTCATAGAGAATAAAATCCAAATTTTAAAAATGGAAGCATGGATTTCATAAACATACACCATTAATTCAATTGTTGTCATCAAAAATCTTACAATGCAATAAATTAATTCATAATTTAAAATACAACTTAAAATATGTACCTGTTACCAAATGATTGTATATTTCTAAATCAATAAAATAAACATTTCTGCTTAGCGTATTTGAAATAAATAAAATAAATAAATTTTGTTACAATAATATTTGTTAGTATTAAAACAATAAGAACTTATAACCAAAGTATTTATACTAATAAAAATTATACGACATAATCGAATTTAAATTGATTTTAAAATACTTACATAATTTTTTTGTTCTATTTATGTGTCGCTAATAACCGATTGTGACATTATTTACAATTTCTGAAAATTTTATGTGACTTGGGTGAATTTACTTAATTTTATGTAATCGGTAGCCGAGTTGGCACGGACGGGGCACTACTCGTTCGAGAGGCCGCAGGAATCGCGGGTTCGTTCCCGCCGCCTACACCACTGAGTTTCAATAAAACTTAAGTACAGTTCATAGTGAATATCGCTGTAGATAGCTGTAGGTAATAAATGCACTTTTTTGTAAAGTGCATTTATTACCTACAGCTATCTACAACTGTAGGTAATTAGGTATTCAGAATGAAAACTTTTATAAGTATAAAGATCTAATATCAATAACTTAGGTAAATTTTAAGGCCCACTTGCAGGTAATTTAAACCTCGTTCAAAACTCGATTTTGTGTTTTTGACATTTCAGCCATATAAGAATTATCAAAAAATTACAAAATCGAGTTTTAAATCTCGATTTAAATTTCTTGCAAGACGCCCTAAATACCTTAAATAAATACTGGTATCGAAATCAAACCAAGTCTCAATTCATTGGTTGCGTATTCCAAATCTACATATTGTTTATACACTATAACTTTTATACCTATTAGAAAAATAAATTCAATACAATAATTCAGTTTCAAACAGTTATAAATTTACAAACAAGTAGGACTTTACCGTAGTTGAATAAACACTTCAGTTTAATTTAATTTACGCAAAGCACAATATATTGTTTTAAGTTTTAAAGTATTTTTTTATGTTTTCTTTGTCAAAAACACATTCACACTGATTTATAGTATTTTTTTAACTTAATTTCAATTACTTACCCACTTTTTTCAAACGATGCGTCGTGTGATGTTCTTTCCTCCTTTCAGAGCCCTTTACATAGACAAACAAAAAGCTAACATCCTTCAGGCAAGCACCAAAAAGTTATTTCCACTGTCTATCAGATACAATAAACTTAATCACTTAGTTCATAAATAACGATTATTATTTTCTGATTATGAAATTCCGTAGCGCGCACTGTGAAACGCGAGTTCGCGTGAGATGGACTGCGGGGAGCGAGTTACACGCGGCGACGCCGGCGAAGCGACTGGACTGACTAAAATCTCACGTTCAGTTGTACGAACGAACCGAAGCTTTACCTCCGACGTGTAGGCGGTCTTAGCGCTCTCCAATTTGACTGAACGTAAAATTTTCAGGTGTCCGAATTGAAAACTGAGCAACGCGAACAATAAAAGTTTCACCTTATCGCCATGTTATCGCACAGTAGCTTTGAGAGCTAAGTGTTACGGCGATACAGTCGTCACAGCATTCATAGGGCTATTGTTGAAAAATAAGAAGATTTTCTTGTATGACGAAAACATAATCTTCATAATACTTAGCGGTTTTAGAGCAGTGGGGAAAGGCCCAATCTCATTGGCGGAACTGAGCCGCCCGACACCAATGGCGCGGGAAGGAGGAGCCGACCCGCAATCACTTTGAAATTTTGCGAGACAAATTTTCCTGCCGCCCCAATCGTCTTACCCTAATTTACTATTCAATACCCACAAAAATAATTATACCGAAAAACTTGAAGAAAAACAATTTTTTAAAATGGTGTTTTTCATAGAAATTCCCAATCAAATTCTCTTTTCGCGCTCTAGTATTATTGTTATTTAACCTTCTACGCCGATTGGTGAAAGTGTAAACACATTGCTTGCCATATAAATGTCGTTAATCCATGGGGGATATCTTTATACATATCCATGTTTAAAACTCTCTCCATTTTTCTTTAACATAAAACAATGGTTGTATTTTATCTTAGCCATCACATATTACCTATTAACACTTACACTCTTAAGACAAGTCAAACATTATAAAATTAACAAAATATTTACTATCTACTTGTTATACCACTAGGAGAAGCAGGGAGAATAGCGTTCACTTATGGAAAAACATTAAAAAAAAATTTATCAAAATTTATAAATGTAACAGTCAAATTCTTTAATTAATCAGTAATCAACATTTTATCAATAAAAGCATTATGTCTTTGACCAAATAGTAAAAAAGTATTTTAAAAAACACGTTTGAGCGGCATTACCCGTGACTGAAAGTAATGCCGCTCAGGGAAAGAGGTGATAAATATTTTTTAATTTTAATTAGTAACTTTTATAAAATAACTAATAACTATTATTAGAGATGAGGTTAAATAATTATAAATAGCAATACATATTTCATTTTGACCCAAAAATCATATATGTGTCTATCTGGCGAGTGCAGCTGGCTGGCTGATTGATAAGTTCCACACCAAGGACCTTGGATTTTTTTTACAGTGGTCCTTTGACAATTTCTTGGCAGATCCGAATCAAAATTGAATGTAATAAAAAAAAACAATACACAATATCAGATCAGTGCAGCCGAAAACAAAAAAATGCATGCAAAAAATAAAATGGTCGCATGAGACGAGCTGAATGTCCGTTTGTATGTCTGCTTGCTAGAGGCCCTTTACAGGACACTTCACCGGACGTGGCGTGTTGATGCTTTCCATTTTGACAGAGTTACAGCGGTGAGCGCCATCACCCACTGAGCGCCATTACCCCTTCTTCCCTAATTTTTTTTCTGCCTATTTTCTCTGAAATTAATGTAGTGGAGAAGTCTCGCCAATAGAAGATATAGGCTAGAAGCTCTGCAAGTGTAAGGGTTCCATCGTCCCTTTAAATAAATCAATAAATATCTTCAAACATTCACACCCAAACAATGCCCCCACCGGGGATTGAACCCAGAACCTCTCGAGATGGTGACGCCTTGAGACCGGCATACAGACCACTCGACCACGGAGGTCGTCTCAATTTATATTGTACCTTAATTAAACTTAGTTACAGTTAAATTAAAAGAAAAATGTACCTATAGCGACTTAAGCATGTAGGTCGAGTTGTAACAGTAATAACTAAGTATAGGCTACCTACTAATTATTATTTTAGTCGGATGGAGGCAGAATAACGAATGAAATAGCGACCGAGACCAACGGCTTAACGTACCGAAGACTGTACGAAGTCGAGATCACAAAGATTTGGTCACCCACACAAGGATTGACCACGGCGAAAAATTCTTTGTTTTCAATATCGAAAGTCAAAATGTACGAAGCACATATATTTTATTTTGTAAAATTCTATTTGAAGACCCTTAACGTCCTTCAAATAGCATTATACAAGATATAAACAATCAATAGGTACAGACTTCTTAAAAAAGGGCACAAATGGCGAAGGTGATTCTTATTTCAATGATTTGTAATTAATTCGATGTGGATCTTGCCGTCAATTCGATGAAATTTTGTGTAACAAATTTTGAGTTACCGGGCAATCGATAATGTTGACGAGCGACGACGACGAATAGGACCACCTCTGTGGTTGTGTGATTGGTAACGATGGTTTGAGAGCATAATCATCTCGAGAGGTTCTGTGTTTGATTTCCGGTGGTGATTAATAGTGTGTTGAATTTGTTCTGCAGTATTCGATATTTATTTATGAATTGAGTTAATTTAAAATATTTGTAACGTAATTATTTTATTATATCTTTTTAGAAGTTCTAAACACCTACATTTCGCCAGATGTTAGGTCCCTATGTAACAGGTGGCGAGCCTGTTGTAATGCACCGGGCACAATGTGAGGCAAGCGATTTTCACAATGAACTGTACTTAAGTTTTATTAAAACTCAGTGGTGTAGGCGGCGGGAACGAACCCGCGATTCTTGGATGTTTATATATATTTATATATTCAGGATATTTATATGTATTTATCTATTAAATATATTAATCCGTCATCTAGTTTCCGTAACACAAGCAGCATTAGTAGCTTTAAATAAGTAAAAAAAAAGTGGACGTGACCTTACGAATCGAATCTGCAGTGCGAGCATAGAACTTCGACAGTCGCCATATTTGATCGACGAAAGAATCCGTCCTTTTCACTCCTTAGGGTTATCTGTCAAATTTATCGAATTTTTCGACAATTGTCGATCCTAGACGTAAAATTAGGCTTATCGAAAGTTCTATGCTCGCAGCGCTGAGAACATTTGAGGATAAGGGGGCATGTTGATCGCAAACATTAATAAGGCAATGACATATTAGTTCGCGAGGATCTCGATGGCGTAGTGGTATGTAGGTACGCTTTGGCTTTGAATATCGAAAATAAAGCTACCTTCGCCATGTTCAGGTCGTGGATGGGTGACCAAAACTTTGTGATTCGGAAAGCACGTTAAACCGTTGATCTAGGTCGCTATTGCAACCGTTTCTTCCCACTAACCTGCATTGGGCCAGCGCTCAGAGTAAACAGAACTGGAGTAGCCTTTGTCTAACATTCCCCTCTGCCAAATGCACAAGCATCGGATGCTTGCACGTTAAATAAAACTAGTTGAGCCGCCATTTTGACAGCCATAACATTGTAAACGTTGCGGTGAACAGAGCTCCCGCAAAAATGCCTGCCTGTGCTGTTTTTTGTTGTAAAAATAAATAGAAAACATCGAGTATGCTAAAAGATGGTGTCACCTTTTATTTGTAATTATAATTTTTAAGATTTCATGATTATTTACTTCATTATTTCATGTTTTAGAATTCTACGATTTCAAATTTCGAACGCTAGTCTCGTGGGGAGTGCGGCTGTGATGTTGTCAAAACGCACACCCCACGTGACTATTTTAAGCGTGTGTGTGCGTGAAATTTAAATTTGTGTGTCGAATTATGCATGTGTGCATTTGTAAAAACGGCTGGCTTTGAGTGTAGTGGTAACCTCACCCCCCGCAAGAAATGGCAGAAAAAAATGTTTGAGAAATTGAATAATGGCTACTCCAGTTCTGTTTACTCTGAGGGCCAGCGTGTTACGGCCCATACTCCTCGTGTGTTTCACCATGAGGAAGGCCTGTGCCTAGCAGTGGGAAGTGTATAGCCTGAGGACGTTATTAGTACATTTGTCATGCCCTGCTCGTCAATAGAAGATATAAGCAAGAAGCTCTGCCAGTGCAAGGGTTCCATCGTCCATTTAAATAAATAAATATCATGAAACATTCACACCTATCAACTAGCCCCATTTTAAGCAACTAATGCTGCTTGTGTTACGGATACTAGATGACGGATAAGAATATTTAATAGATGAATGCAAATAAATAACCGGTATATATATCGGGTCCTTACCTATGAAATTGGTGTTTTTCTTCTCTCTTAGTATTTTGTCTGTAACTATTAAGATTCAGAGTATTCCTAAAAAATAATTGCCCCGTCTAATAATAGACTATATTTTTGAGCTCTTTTGATTTGTTTTGATAATTTGTTGTAAGTTTAATTGTGTTAAAATTGGACACGGAGACAACTCTTTTTAAGTGCCTCCCGAATACATCATTTTATTTGCATTCACTTAAAAACGATAAACAATTTTTATGAAGTGTGATATTACACGTCATATAACTAAAGCTTGTCTAATGATAGATGCCAAATATTATTATCTTTGTATTTGTCGTTGTGAAGAAAACTGAAAAAAAAATAGTATGGATAATGCAGAATTCCCCAAAATCTCCATACAAAACACCAATTTCATAGGGAAGGACCTAATATATAAATGACTGGAGAACAAATGCCTGAATTTATAACCTAAACATTTGCCCCCAACGGGGATCGAACCCAGAACCGATGGCGGCGCCTAGAGACCGGCGTACAAACCACTCGACCACGAAGGTCGTCAAAATGCATGTGTGTGGCGTGTGTGAATCAGCTTACATTTCGGGTTAAAAGCGCCGCGGCGCTTGTTAGTAATCGTCTTGTTCATAATGCTATCCAGAACAACAAAGAAGAGAAGTGAATAAGGACACATTCTTGTCTCACTCCAGCATATACGAATCCATTGTCACTCTGCAAGAACTCTACAAAAATATTTCCTACAGCATCGATAGGGGCTTAGAATAGGGGGCACCACAGGTGAGGATTGCTTAGGGCATCAAGTAGCCCTAATCCGGCACTGCATAAAGTAGGTAAAGGTGGATCCCAAACTCTCATACAGGAAGATGAGGCAAAAAAAAATTCTCAGTTTGACATTTCCGTTTTATTATCCTCTCTTTCTACCTACTATGGATGGAAAGAGAGGATAGTGGTACGGAAATGTCTCATGTTTTTGAATGGGAGTTAGGATTTCACTTAGACCTACAAATTCATGGGTAGAATTTACGTAAAAGAATATTTGAAGCAGTTTATGCCGGCATTTGGCTATGGCGGACGTGATTTTTATTTCAATGATTGTGATTTTGTTACGGAATTCTGTTTACTCTGAGTACGGAATGGATGTTGTTACGCGTAAAATCAGTGTAGGTTTGTGTAAAGTGTCTATGATGATGTGCAAAGGATCATTGAAATAAGCTTCAAGTGTAGCACCACAGTGTCTACCATCGATCATTTGGCGCCAAACTCTCCCAAGACGCATTGAAATGTAATTACACTTGTAGTTCCCTTTGCCTTCCTCTTTGGCGGCATTCAACTATGGCCGATGTGATTTTTATTTCAGTGAATGTAATATTGTTTCGGAGTGGATCTTGTTGCGTAAAATCAGTTTAGTTTTATGTAATAAGTGTCAATAATGATGAGTAATGAAAGTAATGAAATAGTCGTCAAGTGGTGTGAAAAACTATGAGATTTTCACCGAAGTAACACCACAGTATCTAACTCCCCAAAGACGCATTGAAATGTATTACACTTGCATTTCAATGCAAATACTGAAGACAAAATACCGAAGACATGGCTGTATGGGCTTTGTTCCCTTTGCGTTCCTTACATGGGTGAATTTTACAACAATTTATTCACAATTGACATTTTGATTGAGTGAGCGAGCGGGTATTTAGGTACTTTTGATTTGTAGCTTTGTATTGGTGTCTTAGGAATATATTTGAATCATGAAATCGTATTAATCTAAGATAAGCAATCAATCATAATATTCACCCATTTCATTTTAGTTATAAGACGACTCTTGTAGTGTTGCAGCGTGTTGTTCATCTTCCGTGAGTTAATTCCGCAGTGGCCTAAATTCGTATTCTTACTTGCTCAATAAAGGTAAAGTTATTTCAAATTTTATTTGCTGTAAAACATGTGGACATTTTGTATTAATCTATGTATCAAAATGGTTTTTATAGCTGTCATAAGAATTCATAAGATAAATGTCTTATGAAATAACCTTCGTACCGCATTGCATTGATAACTTTTCAAAATCATAATATGCACATTGGATAAGTATTCTTAAAATAACCTACTAAGTTGTTTTAGTAAATTGCGAAGTTTTATAATAATTTATATATTATTGTAATGTATATTATTTGTAATTACTTTATCGTTTATTGATAGTTTAAAAGTTTAAAATGTAGTAAAAACTACATAAACATTTATATATAATTATATAAGAAATACTTTATTCCTGTTTGACTTTGTCTAATAAGATTTGTATATTTTTTTTATTCTATTGACTTAAAAATAATATAGTAAAGACAACTGAAAGTCCCTGGATATAGGCTGTGACTGTACAACAAAGTTATAAAGATCCAAGGAAGAACTATGCCCTACATAGGATGTCTATTTAATGCAGTGTTAGGTTTTGTAATCAAAATCAAAATTTTATAGGCAAATTTGGCACTTAAAATCGTCTATATTTTATATATTTTTCAAAATAAATAATGATTGAAAGTATAATGTTAAAGTTCATTACCGCGAGCACTTGTAGCAAGTACTACCATAGTACTTTGACTGTGATTGATACAAGCAGCCAGATCCCGAGAGTAAAGCTGGTTTAATGTTGTTATGTTATGTTCTATATTTAAGTACTTCTAGTTTCTCTTCATTATTCCCACTCCTAAACTGTCAAACTCACTTTATGCATAGCGAAATTGTTACATTACTGTAAATTGAAAAATTATGATATTTGCTGTGCTCGTGCTGTGCTTCCTGTTGGTTGACAAAATTCTTATTGCTACTTTATAAGACAATTTCCAATTACCTTCAGATTATTTGAAGCTTGTTTTCCAATAAGGTGTTTTACAACAACTATGTTAAGTTTAAATAATTTATTATTTATTTTCCTTCTTTTCAGGACTTTCATGATGAATATTAAAGTAAAAGTAAATAAAAAGCTGCTGCCTGTGAAGGGGCATTTTTTCTTCTTTAATGCAGGTATTTTTTCCAACTTATTTCACCAATAACATAATTGTCAATTATATAGATACTATAATAATTATATATGAATAACAAGTATATATTTATATATTATTTGATCTCCCTGGCTGAGTATCCTGTACACCAGTTTCATGATGTTGCTTTCACTATAGGTTATATTATATAGAGATACATTTGAGTTGATAAAGGGTATGGTGGGTCTGAATGGCTTATACCTGTATGCCACCTAAGATCCAATATCAGAAGCCTTAAGGCCAACTCATTATGCGGGCGGAACTGCCACCGACTTTTGTCTTTCTTTGAATCATTTTGAGTTAATTTAGAATTCTCCATTCCACTCTGGATTCAAAATACCACCCTTGACATAAAACAGTGCTTTATCTCCTTAATTATACCCTATGTGTAAAATAATGTTATTTTTAGGTACTGCACCATTAGTTCCATATTTAAGTACATATGCAAGACAACTTGGTTTCTCATCAACAACTGTGGGACTTATATACACAATCCTTCCTATATTTGGTTTAATAGCGAAACCTCTGTTTGGTGTCATAGCTGACAGGTAAATAGATATTTAATTTAGTAAAATAATAATGTGATTATTGATTTTGGATGTTCACTATATTATTACAGCTGCTTTAAATTCTTCCAGTTTCTCATCATCTTATTCTCTATTTTTATCTTATCATTAAGATAAATTTATCGTAATCTTAAACCCTTACAGCTAATGCAATAAATGTAATTAGATTGCCAATTATGTATGTTACCAAAATATATAGTATAACCTCAACATATTCCAAAAAATATTTTTATAAATTAAACAAAACAATTTACATAAATAATTGTAATGCACCTATTTATGTTTTTTTTGTACCAAAACCAAACCAAACAACAGAGATAACAATTAACTGTATCAAATACAGTTAATTGTTATCTCTGTTGTTTGGTTTATATGTGACAATTAGAAAATATGTACTTGAATACAATAAAATCAAACCACCACCTTTTCTGTGTTCCATGACAAATATTGTATTCTTTGAAACATATTCACCTGAAAGGCGATTTACTATTTATTGTATTTATTAATATTTAAAAATGTACGGTAATTTTCTTAAGAGTTTCTTAATACAATAGAAACAGTAAAAAAAACATTACACAAAAACACTGAAAATTTATTCTTAATAACCGGTATTTAGAAGTCAAATATGCAGTAAGTAATTTTGTGACTATAATAGATTTCAGATTTCATTTCATCATTTCAGATTTCAAAAACAGAAGTTAATATTTATTTTATTTCAAATTGTAACTATAGTAAGTTTTTCTGCGATTTATGTGATACCCCAAAATGGGCCTTCCGTTACTGTGCAATTAGATTGCGGTCATCAGGTCACTGAATTGAGAAGTTGTTACAAAGATGCCGATTCAATTGACCAGTGTAAGATAAACTCTTTAGGCAATCAAAATACTACATCCCTTTGTCATGTAAGTTATCATATTTTGTTCTGATTGACTATTTTTTGGAAGTCTTATACTGTTTAAATATATTCAAGTTTGTTTTCAGATGAGCTGTGATATGTCTTCTCCCAAAATGTGGCAAACAGTGTGTGAGCATTGGCACACCTTACCACAATATTGCTACAGTAATACTGACAACATAAAGTTCGAAACCCATGTTAGTAAAGTTACTGTTAAAAACGACAGTTGCGCTTATATCTCATCTAACAATGTTATATTAGATGGTAAGTTTGTAACATACTTTTTCTGTGAACTGCTCACATATGTTGAGGGGTATAATTATAATAAATCATTTTATTGTATCTAATGATATGTGGTAGCGCCTCATCAAAAGAATACTACCAACCCATCTCTTCCCTTATAACGTCACATTAGCTGGATTGAAATCAAAACAAAAACACCAAACATTGTTAAATTGACCTTTATTTCTTTCGCAGTAAGAACCACTGTCAGATATAGAAATATAATTTGTATTATTCAGGTCTCAACTACACTTCTAGCTGTCGTACTGGGGCAGATTACGTGGATATAAACGAGCCATGTAATCTAGACTGTTCTAATCAAAAATTGGCTGCTGCATTGGGCAACCAGCAAGCTATTATGACATGTAAAGATAATAGCTTTCAACACAAATTTTGTTCAAATGATACAACGCATTTGCCTGACTTGGAGAAAGAATCTCAATTAGGACAATGTCTAGTAAGTATAGGTATACATTAAAATTTTAACATAGGTATTGATAATAACTGTGTCTCTGTCAATATTAGACTTTTCGAATTTTTCTAATATTTTTTTTTTATTTTTTTTTTTTAGTAATACCTAAGATTTTTGTTTGTTTGTTTGTGTGTGAACGATTTCATATTAAATGTCGTCTCGGCGATATATCATTGAAGAGGTAAGATTTTTACGCCCACACTTAGTCAAAATGCTTAAGTGAGCTTAAGAAGTTTTGACTAAGGGCCTCTTGCAGGGAATTTAAATAAAGATTTTAAACTAGATTTAGTGACATTTCAGCCATAGTAAAATTGTTAAAAACTGACAAAATCTAGTTTTAAACTAGGTTTAAAATTTCCTGCAAGTGTCCCTAAGAAAGCACTAAGATAGTAGATGAACCCCTCTCATGCTTCGGATACAAAAAAATATATTATAATATAATCCAACCTTTATACAATTCTTCAGGCATCATGTGATCTTGACAAAACCACCCCGTGGAAGCTAATGGAAATTTGTGACGCGTGGGGGGCCGACGCAGCCGAGTCGTGCAAGCCGAAGACTGCGGTCAACGAGGAGTTCCCATCGAACCTAACATTCACTGGCAAAATTTTACTATCGTCAACCATCACTGAACACAATTGTGTTTTTATAAGGCTCAAACACATTGAGTTGCCGGATGGTAAGGTCCTTTACCTAACATGCTTTCTACAACCAAAGAATTGTATAATAGACATACAATTTTTCAGGCTCCACTCACTATCCAAACTGCGTGCCGAAGTCACAATATCTCAATACAACACTCTTTCACACTCCATGTGAAATAAGCTGCGATAATACAATGGTGAGTTTTTTTTCGAAGTTTGGAAAAATCAGGAGACTCTTGCGGGATATTTAAATCCAGATTTAAAACTAAACATAGAAATTTTGACAGCCATAGTGAAAATTTCAAAATATTTAATTAAAAAAATGATAAAATTGATTTTTAGACTAGACTTAAAATATTCTGCAAGACGACATAAATTTCAAGCAAGAAGTTTTAAATACGGCTACTCATATTATTATTATATCATTCCAATCCTAAAAATACATAATAAATGTCGTCCAGGCCTACACTGCTTTTGTTTCTAATTATTTAAAAAAATATTCAATTTAAAATGTACAAGAGATGAAATTAATTTGAACCTTAATGTCTTCGCCATAGAGTTTATCACTGAAACTCGTCAGAGTTCTCGTATATTTTTAAGTAATTGCTTCTTTCCTAACTAACTCATGCAGTTTCTACGCGGCAGGACTGCAAAGTCAAATTAGTTCAGAAAGTGACGACTATTGCCTAACATGTCGTAAGGGGTGACTAACGGCGTAAGGGCGTATTGGGTACTGGGTCTGTGATTGTGTAGGTGATGAGCTAGCCACTTGTTACTACTCTTTCACGATTTTTCATCTGACCAAACCCAATTTTTGAATGGCTAAATGTGGTCTTAAAGAACACAGTGCTCCTTGGACTCTGCCTACCCCTTCGAGGATTACAGGCATGATTGTATGTATGTATGTATTTTTTTTTATCCTTCTGATCTGTGTAGTGTTCTTGCAACATTCTTAATTTGATTGATTTCTCAGGTAAACGAAATATTCCAAGCCGCCACAGAGAGCCACAGTAGCGAAGTGACGCAGTATACGCAACAATTCTGGCTATTCTTCATGCTCATGATCATAAGTTGGATCGGTCAAGCAGTAGTGGTCACTTTTGCTGATGCAATCTGCTTCAATATATTAGGTACGCAGTAAATAATGATTATCAATGGTAAATGACATCGTTAATTCCGTGAAGTCCCCAAATTTTGGAATAATATTAGGACTGATTTCGTAGGCACAATCTAAACCAAACTTGTGTATCTATCCTTTTGTCATTCATGATACAACAGCACTTGAAATTGGAACATAAGTTTCTTCCAAAATTTCCAAAAATATGTAAATAATTCTTATGACTGGTGTAGAATTTTCACAATTTGTAGTCTAACGTGCATCTTTACAAGCAGTTGCAAGTAACTTGGAGGACTTGATGCCATTTTTACGTAGTGATTCAGATAATAGCCATAGTAAAACCTACTTACTACTACCTAGAGCAGGCTGACGGGTGAAGCGAAGCAATGGAAACTATACAAGCTAAGCGAAGCTTTGGGAAATAGTTGTTTCTCTTCCTTTGTATCACTAGCGTGGCTTAGCGCTGTACAGTTCGCAGTATGTACCAAAGTACGAAAACTGGAATTCGACTGGCTCTAGCTGGCAATGCCCTCACCAGCCTATATACGTCCCACTACAGGGCACAGTCCTATATGGAGGAACACACGAGTATGGGCCGTAACACCACCTAATAGCGAAGCTGGCAATGTAGCCTGCGCTTAACACCTCAATAGATTTTAATTAGGTTCATCAAACCCACCAACCCGCATTGGGTCAGCGTGGTGGTGTTACGGCCTATACTCCTCATGTGTTTGTTTACATGAGGAAGGCCTGTGTCCAGCAGTGGGACGTATATTTAACGACTTCCGTGGTCTAGTGGTCTGTACGCCGGTCTCAAGACGTCGCCATCTAGAGAGGTTCCAGGTTCGATTCCCGGTGGGGGCAAATGTTTGTGTTATGAATTCAGGCATTTGTTCTCCAGTCTTAGATGTTTATTTAAATTCAAGTTATTTATATATATTTTTCTATTAAATATTTGTATCCGTCATCTACAGGGTGAAATCGAAAATAATTGACAAATTTTAAAGGTTTTAGTGCTAATAAACAATATTAAACATTATATTTGCGACGGAGAAAAAAAAATCAAAATGTTCAGTTGCTTTTACTACAAATTGGTAAAAAAGTAAATAAATCTAGGAAAAATAATACATAAAATTCGATACACACTTTTGTTTACAAATGTAAAGGTGTTTCATTCAATAACACAGCGCGACAGCTGCAACTAATAATTGCGTTATTGTATTTTCTTACATGTTTCATAACGATTTTAATTATTATACATTATAGTTATTATACCGATTACTATGACGTTTAAAATGTCCTGTAGTGTCCGTAACACAAGCAGCATTAGTTGTTTAAAATGGGGCTAGTTGATAGGTGTGTATCTCTGAAGATATTTATTTATTATTATTTATATAAGCTGAGGACAGGTTCAACAAACACGTTTTATTGCAGGTGATAAGATATCCCACTACGGAAAGCAAAGACTGTGGGGGTCGGTGGGCTGGGGCGTGTTCTCGTTGCTGACTGGAACCCTCATCGACCTCTTTAGCGATGGCGCGTATAAAGACTACACAGTCGCTTTTATACTCATGTTCGTTTTCCTCGTTGGAGATGTCATCGTTTCCTGTTTTATTCAGGTAATGTACTATTTACATGTCTTTACAGACCGATTGCCTTAACACACCTCTTAAGTATTAATCAGCTGTCAAAAATAATAGTAATGATATTAAATAATAACTTTATTGGTACAAAAACAATTAGTACAAATAAACATAGCGTTCGTTAATGCCCGCATTTTGAACTGTGTCGCAGTCAATAGCGCCCACCTCCAAGATACATAAATCTAATCCAATTATTAAAACATAAATTAAGTACATTTGAAATTAAATTAAGCAAGTCAATTAAATTTCTAATCGAAATCAATTAATTACAATCAAATAAAACTTACAATAAATCAAGTGTCTAAATATATAAATCATATACATTTTATAGAAGAAATATAAGAAATTGTTAAGTAAAGTCAAATCAAACAGATGCAGCACATCGCAGCGTGATGTTTCTCGCTTCCACCACTGATTTATTGATGTTTTAAAAGGTGGTTGTTTACTACTGAAAACAAAAAATATCTTACATTAGGTACATTTACAAGGTAATTTGCATACAGCTCTTTATATATTTCGACAATGGTTGAAACTAGAATATATGCATATCGGAACAAATAAGGAGTGTGGGCCAAAACAACCCCGCTGATCTGTGAGTTATGTAGGTTACTGGGTTTAAAGAAATAGCCATTCGCCATCACGATCAAAAAATCTTTACATATAATAAAACTGTAGAGGTCGAATGTCTGCACATAGATAAAAAATGCTTTAAGTCAGGAGGATGTAAAAAGACGGAAAATACCATATTGTTTTTTTTTTTGTTTATCTGTCTGTTTGTCTGTTTGTACGGGCCAATCTCCGAAATGGCTGAACCGATTTCAATGAAATTGTGCATGATACCTTATCTTATACCCCTGTTCAACATCTTAGATACTTTTTATTCCGGAAAATGAAAGGGTTCCCGTGGTATAGTTAAAAAACCATAGTAACCGCGGACAAAGTCGTGGACAACTGCTAGTGTATACATACTTTCAAATATCTTGATAGTCTTTATTCCTACCTAATAGGAGTGATTTATTGTCGAAGGTGTATACATATTGACGACGGTTCTTTTGACGACTTCCGTGGTCGAGTGGTGTGTACGCAGATTTCAAGACGGGTTGCCATCTTCAGAGGTTCTAGATTTGATTTTCTGTGGAGGCAAATGTTTTTGTGACGAATACATTCTTCAGTGTTGGATTTTTATTATTATTATTCTGAAAATTTGTATGTAATTATTATGAATGAATGCCTATGTATATAAATCCATCATCTAGTATCCATAACACTTGTGTTATCCGCTTGCGGTATATTAACCTGCTTTTTTTGGGCTTCTTAAGTCAATTTCGAAAACAAGTCAGCAAATATGCAAAATAGAGTGTAACAAATGGTTGTGGAGGTAAGGATGGTTTCTTAGTCATGCTGGCGGATTTCGATACGTGACCGGCACGTTTTGAACTGCATGACTATGAAACTCTGCTACTATCTCGTGTAATTGTAAGTGCGCGCATGCGGCAGCGCCAGCGCATTGACTATGAAATCACTCTTAAGTTTTATGGATTACTCCCAAGTTTTGTAAAAATGAAACAATATTTTTAGATCGAGTCAACCAAAATGTCCATGAACATCTTATCTGATGTGGGTAGCCTTCTGTCGTCGGTCCCAACGGTGGTGTTCATGGCGTGGACCATAGTGGTCGGACTATGCACAGGGTTGCTTTGGCAATTCCTGTTTTGGCATCTCGAGGACGTTGCGGCGACTACGTGCGATGGCTCAGAGTATATCAAGACTTTACAAGGGCTCGTAAGTGCCATGCAGACGTTCGGCGGAGAAATACCGTTCCTCTTTGTTTCAGGTAAGTCAGATTTTATAAAAGTGATTGTTTTTCTTCCGAGTGTTGACCTATGGCACTGAAACGTGGCCACTTACAATGGGCCTTATAAGAAGGCTTAAAGTTACTCAAAGCGCAATGGAGAGAGCTATGCTTGGGGTTTCTCTGCGCGATCGAAAAAGGGACGAGGAGGTCCATAGGAGAACTAAGGTCACCGACATTGCTCAAAGAATTGCGAGCCTTAAGTGACAGTTGGCGGAAAAGTTTTTGAGTGGTGGGCACGTACTGGGAAGCGCAGCGCTGGTGGTAGACCAACGATCTGGTGCAACGCGGAAGGTGCTGGATGTGAGCAGCGCAGGACTGATTGTTAGGGAAATCTTCGGGGCAGGCCTATGTCCAGCAGTGGAAGTCTCTCGGCTGATAATGATGATGAATTGTTTTTACCGATTTATGCAAAACCTTGGACCAAAGTATTGATGTAAAACAGATGTTGTGCCTGTTGACTAAGTAAATCATGCTGGATGCGACAGGCCGAAGACAGAAATGGCACACAGAGAGGCCTACGTCCAGTAGTGAACTATACCTAAACCTTAAGGATTGATTCTTGTGAATGACGTCATATGTGGAACTGTCCTTCTGACCCCCGACTCGATGTGGAAAGAGTATAGTGCGGACCTATGAAGGTGAATACAACCGTATTAACATAAGATGTTTGGATATGTCACCATCGTCACCAGCCCTATATACGTCCAATCGCTGAGCACATGGAGAAAAGAACGACATGGACAAGAGGTGGATGACTGAATCGTGCTGGCCTAATGGATTGGTGGATAGAAACTGGTGCAATAACGGTCGGGATCAAAGGCTTATGCGTTCCGAACCACGGAAGTTCTCGATATCACAAAGTCCTGTTCTCAATGTGTGTCCTATTCAAATATTATGTAAATATTCGCCACCAAAAGTGTGTTTCTTATTTTAGGTTACATACTCAGAAAGGTTGGTCATGTGAACATGATGTCACTAGTTTTGTTCGCTTTTGGCGTCCGATTCATTTTGTACTCGCTGCTAACCAATGCTTGGTGGGTACTGCCTATAGAACTGTTCCAAGGCATCACCTTTGGCATGTTCTACCCGACCATGACCTCGTATGCGAACGTTGTATCTCTGCCTGGAACTGAAACTACTGTACAGGTTAGTAAATTGTTATTCGAATTTAGGGGCTACTTACACATATTATGTTCTATCCAGCGTTTTTTTTGTTAAATGACGATTTGATATGAGATGCTTTCGCGGCTGAACAGACGCGGATAGCTGAACAAGCACTAAACAATACTGACGTTTTCTATAAACAAATGCTGAGTGGAGCTGAATAAGTGTAAGTAGACCCTTGGACTCTATTCTAAGGCTCTCATAGTTTCGGATTTCTCTACACTGACCCCTTTGGATCTATCACTCTGCATAATCATCACGCCTCTATCCCCGAGGGGGAGGCAAAGATGTGGACACCCACATTTCACCTGACCTGTTAAATTCCCCATGTGACAGGAGGAAAGCCTGTTGCCATGTGCCATGTACCGGAGTGTGACTACAAACTCGGTAAACACTGGTGGCTATTTCATAAATGATTTAGAAGAAAGACACTCTTTTTAAAAAATATTATGATTCGAATTAAAATATTTTGTACCTATGTTTTAGAATTTATAGTAAAAAATCGAATATTTGATTCGGTATAGTTATTGCATATCCAACATAAGAGCTTCAATTCTTTCTTTATGTAATTTGTGATTTTTTTTAAATTAAATCGTAGCATGTGGGAGGCTATAATCTCAACCTACCAACGGGATAAAATCGTGAATGTACACACCTGGTGCAATAACGTCATAAGTGCAAAAAGTGGTAAATCGAGGTTTTGGTCACAAATTATGTCAAATAATCTTCTATATCCGGTGCAACACCACCGTAGATGAAATTCCTAACTGTTAATTATGAGTTATTGCCCTAGATGTAATGTATGTATTTCGTGTTTCGGTAGTGTTGCTAGGCCTACTCAGTCTTTTATAAAAAAAAAAGGTTTTTAATTAAATACAGGTTGCCCTTTGGTGATATGATGGGTAGGACTTCATAAAATTTCCAATTCCTAATCTTCCAGGGTCTAGTCGGCGCCATCTTTGAAGGCGTAGGCACGTCGCTCGGCAGTTTTATCGGTGGTCAATTGTACAAGAGTTATGGTGGCAAATATACATTCCAATGGTTTGGCATTGGATCCCTCGTGTTCTTCGTGGTCCATGTCATCGTGCAACACCTGCAAAGAAACAGCGCTGGACATGTCGGATTTAGACAAGGTAAAAAAACAACTGAATAGCATCCACCAACCATCTTATATTAAAATTAACGATACGTTTTTATACATTGATTTGGTATCTTTTTTATGAGATGCCATTGTCTCATTGTTTTATTTTTTAAATGGCTTATAATATAGATTTAGGTTAATATTTTTTCCATATCATATTTATTTTTAATGCAAATAGTGTTGTTTGGCTTTTAAAGCCAAAATATGGGATGGAAAATGTTATTTTTGAATAAGTTATCATATGTTGATAGATTTATCTCTTTAAAGCGTCCTCGATATGATCAGGGTCTCATATCATTTTGTTAATTTCTCCGTAAGCGTGTGTCCATACTTCCTCTCCTCACAAGTTAATCCAAACATCTTTTCCTCTACAGTTCTCCCTCACTCACTTCGCCTTAGGTATAGTCAACCATAAAATTGCTTTACAACTTTTGACAAAAACTACCATCCAAATCGAATTTCACTAAGACTCATTATTAATGTTCGTGTGTGATATTGACATAATTGGTGGACCGTAAAACCGTAATCCAATCATAGTTTCAAAGTACAACATAAACTTTTTGTCCAAAGTAATAAATAATAATTTACTAAGATAATACAAATGTCAAGAAACAACGAAGTTTCTATGTTGAAAACCACAGGGAACTAAAATTTGGTACATGCAAAAATCGACCTTGTTGTGTGAAATGCCAACGACATTCATTTTATAGGTGGTATAGCAATTTTATGGTCGACTCTACACCTCTCTTTTGCACTGTTACTTATTCTATCTGTACATATTTACAAAACAATATTTGTGAATTATATTTATTACTCGAACTTTGAAACTGGGACTATCTTTAAATTCTTGTGGTACAGGCGAACGCCGGCTTTCGCGAACTATAGTTTGTTCTATTGCGTTTGTAAAACTTAACAGATAAATAGCTCGGTGGCGTAGTTTGTTTTACACTTAAGTTTCCATATAGAAAAGCGAACGACTTTCGCCGTGGTTGGACCTTGAACGTGACCAAGATTTTCTGATCTTCAGATCCTCCGTAACGCATTCAGCTGGTGAACGATAACTATAGCAGCCGTTCTATTGGTAGTGATCTATACTCCTCATGCGTTTCTTACTTTAAAAAGGCCTATGCCTGTCAGTGGAACTTATTTGGTGACATTACATTTCAAACTAAATGTCAGATTGTCTTGAAATTGATAAAATTGAGTCACCCCATTCTTCTACTACTTTCTAAGGTTCCTTCTATTTTTCCTGGGTAATATTATTATCCCAAGGGAATAAAAATTTTATATTATGGACTAGATAAACAAATAGTTTCGTTATTAATAAACTATGATGTTATCTTCGTACGCGTAACATTAAACAAGCAGTATATACATAAATACTATAAATATATAATAATATAATATATTACCTCGAACTATATTGTATGTAGATACCCACCTCAAAATTTATTACCTAAGTCATTATAAATTACTGTACTTACTACATATCAATAAAATGTTACAAGATAACTCTTTGAAGTTTTTGATTCTCAGGAATTCGAACAAATCATAAATTGTATTTTAGGACCCAATTATACATGTATATCTATAGGAATTAGTTTGATTTTAGTAGGTGATAGTTTGGCTGTGCCTAATTATTTGTAGGTTAGTTTAATAATATATTCCACAATTCCTTTTTGTTGCGTCCCAAGACAGTATCTTTGCATTAGTTAAGGACTAGTAAAATAATTATAAGTCTTCGATACAAATACAACCTTTTACTGTTTATATTATTATTGTGGTAGTATTTTTAGCTTGTAAAGCAATTTATTATTTTATAAAATACAATGTGAACAAATCCTTTCGGTCTCTTGGGTCCAGTTCCTTGCGTCCATTGAACTATAAAGTCTATTCGTACATCTAACCCGTCATGTTAAAGAGAAGTCTTGTTGTAGAGATTAGAGGCATTTGACATCCAGACCTCCATTTGTACTCTCTAAATTCGTTGTTGAATTCAAAATTAATGTCAAAAGAAAGAAATGAGATGATACATGGATGTTTGGTTATGGTACACCTTCTGTAATGAAGAGTTATTTATGGTCTACATACTTTTGCTGGTGGTATTACCATTGAGTTTGATTATAATTTCTGTTCAGTTAATTGTGAATATTGCGTGCCTTACACTGTGACATGGGACTTTAAATATCAGATGGAATATTTGTGGTAGCACCTCTACCGTTATTATGATATGATCTATAATGAGATTACAAAACCCCAGAAACAGTCGTACCAAACACACTAGACGTACCTAGGAACTGAACCTAAGGGAACAGGGAACAAATTTTTACTGTATTGCATATAGTTGTTGCATTTTATGATGGCGAGTACCTTCGCTTTTAACGCTTTAAGATAGAATCTAAAGTCGAATGGTTGAGTCGCCTTCGTGAATTGCAATATCTATAAATACCTAAATACAAACCGAAAAAAAATACATAAAATGTATTATGAAACTAAAAGCTCAGTAAAGTTATACACACTGCTGTGATATTTATCATTTTGAAATGATTACGAATATCTTAGAAGACTAGCAAATTGATTACTAACATTATATTGTTTTTAATTGGTTATATTTAATGCGTTTTTAATAGAACATTAATTTACTCAAAACTGTACATAAAACTGTATTTACCTTTGAGTTCCTACTAAATACCCATTTAAGCAACTACTTTGGAAATATTAAAGGGTTTTTTTATTGATTATCACTATTTCCATAAAAAAAACTTACAAAAGCATTGTAGCGTTTCTAATGTTTTTTGTATGTGTTGTAACTATTCCAAAATGTGTTATTTGTTTATCAAATAGTATTTGCAACATTAAAGATTATTGAACAGGATTTTGCTGTACAAATGATTAACTAGATCTTAATCAATGTATCCATTTTGCATTTATTACTAAAGTAATTTATGAACTCATTAATCAATTTTAGTCTGGACAGTAATTTTTGATACTTTATAATAGAATTTATGATATGTAATATGTTCTTATAGAATCATTTTGTGTCTCTTATAACAGTATTATTTGGTTGTAGTGACGATATTTGTATTTTAAATATATTAATCATTATAACTCATCAAGTGTTTGATTTACCATAGCTCTCATAGTACCTACGACCTTCCTTCAATAGTATCAAAGAGTTTGCTCGATATATTATTCAACATATAGAGAATGTCATGGCACAAGTACTGTAATTGGTCATATTATATCAACAAAATTACAGTGAGTAATGAGAACAAATATAAATTAACAATTCTAATGACAACTCGTAAAGATAAGTTTTCTATGACAAAATAGACGGGTTGTGTTGGAAAGATAAGTAGAGTACAGTCAAGTTCAAAAATATGTAGGCACATTTGACAGGTGACAGTCTTTATTCCTTTCCATTAAGAGTCATTTAGTGTCAAACATGCATACATATTTTTGAACTTGACTGTACAGAGATACATAAGAGTAGTACACGTCTTTGAATCGTGATTTGCGTGCAATATTTTCTATCAGATGAAAATAGATCGAAAAGAATACCTTATATTTCTTATTTGTATTTATAGTTTTCTTTTTTATTCTCGTTACTCTACATTTCGGTACGTAGACTAGTAAAAAATGACTTAACCCACGAAGTCGAATAATACCTTTTTTTATGAATAATATACTATCCCAAATAATAAAAACTGTTGGTCTATAGAGGCTATGGTGTATCAAAACAGAAACCATAATGTTCATAATTTTCCTAATTTATTTAATAATTAAATTAATTACATTCGTACATACCCATTACCATGTTCTACATAAAGACATTGAAGAATAATTTATGAAAAAGTTGTTCAATCCATTATATTAGCAAAATTGGTCGATTAAGCTAAGGCAGCGCAGATGGCACACTATGGGACCGAGTCTATATAGCGCTATATCTTTCGCGGATTTTTAAATATCATGTTCTGTTTTCACAGGCTAAAAAGTCTGTCACGGATAGTCTATCGTCTGCGCTGCACCTAAAGTTTTAAGAGATGGAATCTGTGTCAATCGTATGACTGAATTCTTTATTCTGTTAATTTTTTTATCTAATCTCAGTGGTCTTACTGGTAACACATCTCGACGACAACTGGGATACCCAGGACTTGAGCTTATCAGTCTAATCTTAGCAGTTATAAGATATTATTTCAATGTATATTTCATAAGAGCGTTTTTGTTATAACATGAATATTTTATTATACTTTACTGA
Source organism: Parapoynx stratiotata (assembly GCA_910589355.1). Classification (NCBI taxonomy): domain Eukaryota; kingdom Metazoa; phylum Arthropoda; class Insecta; order Lepidoptera; family Crambidae; genus Parapoynx; species Parapoynx stratiotata. Next base: position 3,818,498 of record OU342457.1, read on the forward strand.
TATAAATTTTTATCATAGGAAAATCATAATCTTATTTTATTTTGGCTTTTTCAAAGTAATAAAGGCAGCTTAAGATTATTTTGATAAAATGCTTTCGTTTAATATGATTGTTCACGCCACATACTGTATAATCGTGGACAATGTTTTGGATGCTGCAAGTAGTCGTTCTATATCTATATTTAATTTTTTTTTAATAGAAAATGATTATTAGCATTTGACAAAAACTTTCGAACGTACTGAATAGTCTAAACCCATACATTTTCCAATTAAGTAAAGCAGTGTTTTCTTGAGTGACCGACTGATGCAAATTCGCAATAACACGCTAAGGTTGTTGGGGAATGAGGCCTGTTTCAAATTTAATTAATTAAAGGTACTTTGGAAACTGAAAACTAATACATGGCCATAATCATTATTTACTCCTTTGTGACCTCGCGTAAAAGGCGACTAATGGAACTAGAATTGCACAACCATTCAATAGCTTATAGCGGCCGGGCCTGTCACCACCTGTCACCACCTGTCACACTAAGTGCAGTCACTGCTTGATGAAGCGCGGACTATGGCAATGGACTGCTTTGGCGATGCCTTTGCTTAGTCTCAACTAACTCATAAGGGATAATAGCCGTGATTTTATGTATATATGTATCTAGGTCTAAGGTCATTATAATGTGCCTTCAGATATTATGCTATATCGAAACATCTTCGTCAAATAAGAGAAATTTCCCAAATTGAGATATTTGTACCCTTTCTTTGCTCAGAATTAGCTGATATTCATTTGGTCATCCACATTGTACTATTTGACTTTGATTTTTACCATTGCTAGTCTTTTCACGGTCTCTGAATAAAATAGGCAAGAAAGTCAATTTTTCATAAATAAACTTACTCTGTGGCAAATGTTTCTTTGTCAACCGTCGTAGTACGGTTGTATATTTGGAGGTGGCGCTGATTTAGAGCACGAAACCTTCAAGGTCATTATCAAGCAACGTAACAGCCTTAAACTCAAATAGCGTTTATGATAAGGGGACTAGAATTATGGGCATCGTACATATTATTATAGTCATAAAAAATTATATGCCGCAGCAAAAACATTTATTGTATTGCCCTGCTTCGTTGACTTGTCCTGAAATTTAATTTTAAATTGGCCTTAATACAATATTATTTTATTTTTACAGGGTACACGTCCGTTATTCGATACGAACAACCAAACGACACAGTCCACATATTAGAAGACATGAACGGGAATGACGAATAAATTAATTTTTAAGGTGCTAGGCTAAAACTAATCCATTTTACTGTGATATAAACTGCGTATATCTTCTTAGGGTCTTTATAACAGTAAACTATGCTCAATACATTTCCTTTAAAATTAATGTGACATTATTCTAGGTACTTATATTAAATATCAGAAAGCTAATAGGGTCTATTCTGTAGGCACAAACTAAACTAAATAGTGTATCTGTCCTTCTCTAACTATAGGAGATGAGAAGGTTAATTACACAATTTAGTATAGTTTGGTTCAGTTTGTGTACACATATAGTCACAAGACTAAGGTAGGTAATATATCTGTTATATAACTTGTGTAGGTAATATACCTACAAAGGTATATTACCTACATGGGAACAGCAAGACAAGTCTTTGAGAACCTATGCTCAGCAGTGGGAGTCTCTCAGATGATAAGATGAATTACTTGAAGGTTATATTAGAATGTAAGGTAAGGTAAGTAGAATTTTTACTTTGCCTTTAAAAAATATTTTAGTACATTCCATTTTAAAACCTATCTTGAATTTATTAAAATTTATAAAAACTTCCATATTTAAAAATTGTATTGTAAAATATAACAAAAAATTATAGAAAGCAAATTTAAGAAATTGTTATGTTGAAGTACCAAATCCAGTTTTAGTTATGTTCGGTAGCTGTTCCTGTCTTCCTATATCAAACATAAGTGATATAGATTATAGGAAAATTATGCATGAACAATGTTTGTAAATTTTATTTTATCTTATTTTTTAAGTAATTATTAATTTTAGACATTTTACTTTTTTTTTATCATTTGTTGAAGTTTTTTACAGTTACATGACGGTGTTTTGATTTGATTGTTTTATTATTATTGTTTTCTAATAATTTTTATGGCTGTCAGACGAACTAGGGTGAGACTGGTACATACAATAACTGGTATATTATTAACGTTGTAATAATTAAATGATCATCTCGAAGGTTTGCAAGCTCAGCATGACCACCGAAATGATGAAATTATATCACTTTGAAATGTCCAAATACGTACAATTTCAAACAGTTAATTAAAAAACATATCACATAATTTTATCAAATCAGGTTCCGTTAGTCACGCTAGATGAGGGATATGATGAAATGAATTCATTGGTATCAATACTAAAGTAAACTCAGGGTTTACCGCGGTAGTCCAAAATCGGCAGGTTATACCTTAAGACAGCAATTCTCGGCGTGGTTCAATTCTTTGGGTGACTAAACTTAAATAATCTCCAGTTCATTCATGCTTATAATAGCACTTTATTCTTTAGGTTGATACAACCATCTTACCGTTGATACTGCCAGTGTGGTAGTATTATAGCCTCGGGGTGCTTCTATGTAAGAATACCTTCAGTGAGTGGAGTGAGGATAGGCGACTGTTACTGTCGAACTTGATAAGACTGCTATTAAAAGTATGAAATGTGTTAAAATGCTCAAATTATTATCAGTAACACAAGCTTCTTTTATCCCCTTTATATATATTACTAGCTGTGCCCGCGACGTCTTTCGCGTGGCTATTGATTTAAACGCCGATAAAAGTTTACAAAAAGTGTTCACACTGCATTGTTTTTTTACAAAGTGCTCAACATTACATTCCTACCTCTGAATTAAAACCTCTTAAAAAATTATTAAAATAATGAAAATAAAATTTCTTGTCAGTGTCATCTGATTAATTGTTGTCAGGTGATAATTATCTCTTTTGTTGTGTCATTATTTTACAATTCCGAGAAATTTTAAAATTCGAAATGAAATTACATTTTACATTTACAGAATATGTTACATATCTAATACTCGGTCGAGCAGATATTGATAACCATGGTTACACCCGCGTGGTACCCGTTTCCATAGGAATATCGAGATAAAAAATTTGCCTATGTCCTTTCTCAGGCTTATGTGCCGACTTTATGTTTTGAGACAGACAGACTACAATCATTATGTTCGAAGCACTTTCCTGATGAAGACAAAATATGCCGCAAAAGTGGTCGTGTTTATTTGTCTCGTGAGGCAATGACAATCGTTATTGAAAGTGCTGCTTTTATTTAGACTAAACAAAGGTAAAGTTTGCGATCTTACGAGTTTATGACGTTGCAGAGAATAATCTCTGGATCTACCGACTCGATTTTTAAAATTATTTTACAAAGAGAAAACTAGGTTATCTGTTCATATTATCAGCAGTTTTGAATTCTTATTTTTACATTTTACAGTACATCAAGTTATTAAAGTATATTACGACGTATTTACTCGTATGATCGCCTGTAATTTTGCATAATAAATAATAATAATACGAAAATCTCTCTTATTTTATTACCAAGCATTAGTAACATTTAATTTTGCTAAATGAATTATTTATAAAAATCGACACGTCTTACACTCACGACACTTTTTTCTAATACTTATTTACTTTAATTTTTAAATAAGTATTTGCATTGCTCTCCAGCCCATAATACCTTATACCAAAACACTTATTGGATGTATAAAATCAAGCTTAAAGATATCAAGCTTGATTTTATACATCCAATAAGAAATAAAAAATATTAATATATTTATTAAAAAATAATAGATATTGTTAAAAAATAAAATGGGGTAAAATTTCACGAGCGGGGAACACTTCCACTATTGTACTTTGACATTGAGATATGTCTGTCTAATCTGAGCGAGACGGTACAGTCACTGCGCTGTAGCTTTTGCGACTTGCGTAAGTGGGATAGATATATGTTTATTTTTTCAATGTTTAGTGGTTTCAAAGCTACGTCGTTGAGTTTCGGAAACGGCTACGCTTTTTTGACGCAATTTAATGCAGTTTGCAAATCTAGTGTATTGTACATCAATGACCTGATTTCAATTGAATCGGTTCAGTTGTTTTGACCTGAAAGCAAGACAGACAGAGTTACTTTCGCATTTATAATAATTGATTTTACTATCGTATTATTGACGATCGAAAATCATATTTATACGCTTTAAAAGTAGATATTATGTTACCAATTTTCGTAAACCAAATACCTAAGATTACTGTACTTTCGTTGGTAATGTTTACAGCTAGTTTCACCAACTCCAGATAATTTCCTGATTAATTTTTTTTTGGCTACCCCTGTGGGTGAAATGCGTGACAAAATATGTATATATGTATGTTAATAATTTATAGATAATATAGTCGCTTGCCCATAAAGACGCGTGATATAATTTGGCCACAACCGCTGCCTGCCTCACATCCCGGCCGGTAGGAAAGCCATTGCCGTCAGCGATTGGGCGAACTGACGGCCGATACTACCCCCTTTCGTCGCGCACCTACCCAAGGCGCGCTACAACTATTGTAATCAGAAAAATATTAAAAACTTATTGTCGTATATTTTACTATTAAAACTCATAAAGGTGTTCTGTAATTGTATAGTGGCTTCGTAAAGGTGTTGAAACCGGCCCTTAATCTTTTACGTTTAGTTATTTTAAAATGGGGTATACCCTCAGGGTATATCCGATCTCTAGTAAAATAAAATAATTGTCTATCGTGTTTAAAAAGTTCTGTTTTGTACTTATTTTCTCTCTTAATCTTAATATGAGAGCTATGTTTGTAGATACTATGTATATTATTTATAAGAAATGAATTGTTCCTCTATTTTTATAATGGTAGCTATTAGGTATTCGGGAATATGGTAGATATAGTGTAATCCGGTTAATGTGGTTTATTGTTACAATCTGATGCTGTAAATAATGACGCAATGCTTGCTTGCCAGACCATAAAGAAATAAAATATATTTTTTTATTAGGTATAAAATAATAAATAATTGAAGATGACTTCTATTATTTTTTGTCATAATCTTTTGTACAATTTTTATTTTATTTTATGCTGTTTTGATGTGCATGTTTTGCGTTATTTATTATATGCGTGATTATATTATGTTATGAAAATGCTAATTATAAGTCTGTCAATGATATTCAATCGATTTCCAATTTGAAAACGTAGACAGATAGTGCAATTTACATTAATTATGACAGCATAATGTATTTCTCACATGGATATAGTTTAAACGTGAAAAACATATGGTAAAAAACATAATTTTATATGTTCTATTTTCACAAACTAAGTCTGTCACATATAAGTCCATGGGACTCATGTTCACTATCATATCTGTCATAGGTAGTTTGTCGTCTGCGCTCAGCGACCTCATATTTAAAGTCCATGTCTGCGCTACACCGGATGTATACGAACATACATTTCTATGTTGAAATTTATAAATTAACCTATGATAATATTATTTGCTAACTCATCTTCTTAGGCAAGTATATTTTTCGCGTTTGATTATTATTTTTCTATTATCATAGCCAATTACCAATTTACATACTTACATTAATAATAATTAACATAATACGGTACATTAATTTAGGTCTACAGAACACTATGCATATTCCGGCAGCAAAATAATCAAATAATAGGTAATTAGTCTTTGTTTTTGCTTATAAAAAATTCTACCGATCAATAACAACCATTCAATATAGGTGTTATATAATTATTTTACCTAATATTAGTCAAAAGTTCTCAACTAACTAACAAGTTTCTATCAGCTGATTTTTTTAGTTTTGATTTGTATATAGAAAATGTTTTTTTAATCTATTAATATTTTTACATTATATAATAGGAAAATATTTTGTTAGTTATTTATATTATTTACAAAATGTAAAAAATTATAAAATTGCCGTTTTAAATTTTCTTTTTTTATTTTTTAACTAACCTTCATATTTTTATTTCTTTGAATTTTATGAATAAATTGTATGTTTAAATTGTTGTAGTATTTTGTAAAGAATACTTAGGTCCCAGGGTAGTAGGTAATAAATGCAATTTATTTAAATACTTATATTTTATTACTACATGAATTTTAAATGCAATAAATTATTTAAAAGGAATCTTTGAAAAGGATTCCAGTACAACAATATAACTTACTGCTGGCAAACCATGCAGGGTACTCAGGGTAGTGTGTTTGTGTTAGGATTTATTAAATTCTTTTCTTTTTTCGGGGAGCGAGCACTGACCTGTAATAATACTCGCCGCACTGGTGATCAGTACCAATTTATTGTGCTTAATTGAAAATCGCCATATTGGCGCTGACAGCAGTAGTGAGTGTTCTTGAAACTAATTCTAGTAATGGACCACAGATTAGAGAGATATGTATAAAGAAAGAGCCATTGCAAACTAATTAGTTTTCAAGGTGCCGCTTCAAATCGGTAAAAAATTTGCTGTCATTTTCTATGGAATAGCTAGTCCAACGTTTATAAATAGAGGTCAGTGGGAGCGAGTTACGTGTTACGGCCTGTATTTAACTTCTTCCTTTTTATGTTCTCTGATATTTTTGATATATATTTTCAGAAATAAATAACATTTTTAATCTTGTAAGTCTTTTTCAATAAAAGACTAATCGGCAATGCTGATCATTCTAATATTTACTGACAATATTTATGAAGACGGACCTTTAAGGAGACCACCAGAACAGTTCCGGATATCCGGAAATGTCTCGTATCGCTAAAGTATACCCACAGACTAACAATCAGTTGCACAAAGATTTTTTTAAGGACGAAATTTGTTAAATAAGACATTAAGGGCCACTTGCAGGAAATTTAAATTGAGATTTAAAACTAGATTTAGTGATTTTTTGACATTTCAGCCATAGAGAAATTATCAAAAACTGACAAAATCGAGATTTAAACTAGGTTTAAATGAAACACTAAGGCCTGGCGCATGAGAAATAAAAGACATGGACAAAATACTGACACAAAATAAGACGACGGATAAAATTACTGTTGCCAACATTGATGGTTGCCTACAGAGTTGGTTACCAACTTTTATGAGAAATTAGTTTCATATTTTTCGCATTAAGGTGAGGTTTTGTCCGGCTCACAGAGTTACAAAACTTTATGGTCGGGCTATTTAGTATTTTTGCCTAAATGAAATGTCAAGAATAATATTTATTTATTCGTTATTCGATGGAGGGACTTATCACTTGTATGTATCCAAGTCACATAAAATTAAAAGAGTTCACACCCAGTTGCAGAAACGAACTTTAAAATTTAATGTCGGCATTATCCCTAATGCTCCATTAAATTTATTGATTGAAGTGTCAAAAGAACACCTTAGCGTAGTTTTTACGTTGCACAAAACGACATTAGCACCCTATCAATGCTAAAGAGACATTAGCTAGAACTATTTTGTGTTCCAATTTTAAATTTAATGAACTTTAAAGTTTTAATGTCTCATTACTAAATGTCGTCTTTAAAAAATCTTTGTGCAACTGAGCGTCAAAGAGTTATTTTTATTTTCGAAGAACATTTGAAGGGTTCCCGCGCTTGCCGCGCTCCATTTTGGCTGATTTAACATGACAGCTGTCAAAATGAAAATATCAAAGAAAAACGAAAACTACGCACAGTTTTAGCACGAAGCCTATAATCTTTTTATCCTAAGAGATTTAAATCCTAATTAAAATGTTAGTTACAAATGGAAAGTAATCTTATGGCTTGTGATGTTTCGTGATGTGTCGTTTAGATCCAACCATGTTCAGTCAGATATTCCGTAAGATGTGATCCAAATTTTGAAGTCCACGTCAAGACATGGGTTCCAGAGTAAGGTAATGATTACATTTTTAATCTTAATAATTTTGTTTTCGCAATTTCTCAAAATCTAAAATAGAAAAAAGTATACAATAATGCCAAATCATATAACCTCAATGTTTCGTATGACGCTAATAATCTTGGTACATTTTTTATTTACTCAGGGCTGTAATTGATTCTGATCGTTCATTAAAGATAATGTTTATTTGCTCAGGATGCAGCTTTATCGCCTCCCTTTCCACACTGTTTTATGCTTGCAAATTTGAAATTAATACCAAACGAGTTTATTATGATAATGTCATGTACTTACAGAACTAGAATATGTATTTTATTGTTGCATATAACATGTTAAATTTGAATCCACCAGTTATTAATTGTCAGGAAAGGAGAAGACATATTAATTATTTTAGTACTGCTAGTTTCAAATGATCTCATTTTATTTTGGGTCTGTCCAATCACTGATGATATTAAAAAGGTGTAATTGTATGTATCTGTTGGCCTTGCTGCAAGAATTCTAGCTACTGTATTGTATTGTCAATTTATAGATTTATTGGTAATACAAGTATGTATAATGCTGGGGATTCTTATTATAAAAACAATATAGTTTTGGTTATGGACATTCAACATGTCAAAATATTACTGTCTAGGCCAAAATTAGTAGATACAAATAAAGAAACCTGACATAAATAATTTTCTGTGTTTCAGAGACACAGTGCGCTACCTCTTTGAGCTATATTGTGAAGTATCGCCAGGTGACCACTCAAGAGAGCCATTCATTATTAGAAAATACCCTGAATCATATAGAAATGAAGAAGAACTAAGGAATATACCAAAATTTACATTCCCCTGTCCATTAGAAAAGTAATTATAACCATTTGAATATTAAACAAAAATTTTAGCATCTGTTTATGACCTTTCATAAACTTAAAAGCTTATTATTATGAATGCACTTTTATTTTGTTCATAGTTGTAAAAATTTTGGTTTCAGCACATTTGTCCATCATTATTCATTTGTGCTGACGTCTGTGGATTCCAAATATACATTCTGTTTTTGCCGCTATGATCCAAAGGCAAATGCAGCACTAGTTCTACTGTCACATCTTCCATGGCATGATATATTTTATAAGTGAGTGTATAGAATCTTAAGGTCTACAAATATCAGTTGGGTCGAATCAATAATATTAAATATAAATGAGAAGCTCAGTGATGTAGTGGTTAGTAAGTTTTGGCTTCGATATCAAAAACAAAGCTATCTTCGCCATTGATAGGCCCTGGATGGGTGACAAAAATTTGGGACCTCGAACTCCACTATGCTTCAAAAGATATATTAAGCTGTATGTCCTGGTTGCTATTGAGCCCGTGTGGTTGTGTGTGTTTGCTTCCATAGGAAGGTCTGTGCCCAGCAGTGGGAAGACAAAGGCTGGAGACGAATTATATTTAATACTTAAAAGATCATCAGTGAAAGTCAGAATGGTAGTAAACAATACAGCTAAGTAGGTGGATCTTATTCTTGTGACATAACTTATTTATTAATTTAAGGTTCACCAGTGTATGTTTACATTAATACAATAAATATTGTCTTATGACTAATTAGGTATAATACAAAATAATGGTGATGAAGACAAATTATTTAAAACATAGTGAAGAATATTGTGACTGGTTTTATTATTATTCTCATCAGTTTAAATTAAGAATAATGCTGCAGCGATTTCTGTATAATTGCTAGAGCGAATATTTGTGTAAATGTGAATTTTTAATTTTGTTTTTACTGTCATACATTAATACTATGTGCTCTCTGAGAATGATAAAATTGTGGCTACTATGCATAATGTAAATTTATTTCATTCGCGAATGTGTGAATTTGTATTATAAACTTATTTTTGTATGTTAGATAGTTTCATGTTGGTTGACTGAACTGTTTATTATTATTATAATATACCATTTCAGGTTGTTAAATTGTATAGCAAATCTTCTGAACAGTCCAGAAAAGGATGAGCTATCATCATTTCTAGAAGCATGCAAAATCCGACCACCAATGCCTGGTCATACATTGAAAGTGACATACAATGCAGGGCACAGTGTTTTCTCATGCAAAAGTCCAGACACAAAACTGCCAAGTATTCCAGAAAATGTAAGTTTTTTATGCACTTAATGAGTGACAACTACAGTAAAAGTAGGGGATTTCAACATTATGGCAAGCCATTGCTACTCGAAACCATTTTTTAAGGTTATATAAAATTATGTAGATTTTGTTTTTGATAAGGTTCAACTTTTATGTATATTTAAGTATTTATAATAGAGTGTAAAATTTTCTATCAATTGCTTGAATTATTAATGTTTACCCCTTAAAAGACTGATTGGTGTTTCATAATAATTCATTTATTCAGTCATAATACACATGGGTATAACACTGTTGTCTTGATTATCAATAAAATATTTCATTAGGTCTAATATTACGTATTAAGCCACAAGCTGAAAGAATAACTCCACTGTAACACATTGCTCAAGCTGTGGTTTTGTTCGCAGTGCAATCTCACAGAGTACTTCAGTGCTATGGATGTAAAATGTATGGCTGGATTATGGGCAGCACTACTGCATGAGAGAAGAGTGGCTGTAGTGGCATCAAAACCATCACGGCTCTCTGCCTGTGTGCAAGCAGCAAACGCTACTTTGTTCCCCATGTCATGGCAACATATATTCATTCCAATATTACCAAAACATTTGGTTGATTACCTTCTTGCTCCTATGCCTTTTCTTATTGGTGTTCCTAGAAGTGTTATGGAGGTAAGAATCAGAATAATGTTTATGGTTTTGCCTTTTAAATAGAGTGCAGTTGGATATAGTTTATTTACAATTCAAAGTTACTTTTTAATAGTACATATGCATTAAACCTTGTTTAGTTTCTTGGGAAATCTAAAAGTATTTAAAATTAGTCATTGTTTGGTCCTCCTATTATTGTGTTAGCAGTAACAGTTTTGTTTTTATTTCGCAATGGAATTCAGATAAGTCATCGCACATTGTGGTTTCTGCATAATTATATAGTGTAATTCTTATTAACGGTTATTCATCATCTCTTGCGTTATTTGTGTTTGAAGAATTACATAAAATTATGCTACTAGTTTTCTCGTAACATAACCGTTATTACAGATAGTACGTATGTCGGAGATTGGTGACGTTGTAATTCTAGATGTGGATGCGAAAGATTTGAGGACGCCCTTTCACGACTTGGAAAGTCTACCGCCTGAATTGGTAAGTGTTTGTAAATATATTTAATGGATTCTCCTTTTGACTACCTGGTTAGTGCAGCTGTTTCGATGTAGTACCACCATAACTAAGTTGTAACTATAAAATTTATCATTGTTTTTTTTATGATTAAATGTTTTTTTTAAATTGCAGGTAGCTAGTTTAAAGAAAGCTTTAAGTGATAAAAATGCCTTAGGGGATGCTGTCTCTCGAGCATTTTTACGCGCCCTAGTATGTTTAATTGGAGGCTATCGAGATGCTATAAAGTAAGTTAAAAAAAATATCTTTTGCAATCATATAAAATAATTGTTATGAAGATAAATTTCTCTTCAATCATCAATACTACTTGTTTGTTTAAAAATATTATATGAAACTGATTGAATAAAAACAATGTTTTCAATGTTTTAGAATTGAGAATGGTCAACTAATAACATTTAACCCTGAGGCATTTGTGAGAACTAGGAAAAATATGCAACCATTCCTTAGGAAAATACTCCAGTCACAAATATTTCAACAGGTCAGTTTTTATTACTTTATTATTTTTCGTTAGAACATCCAACAAAATAGAAATATACAATAAAGCATGATACACTCTTCAAAGTTATCAGGATATCAAAAAATTAATTTGACGGCGGCAGGTAGGTATTATAAAAATGTTATATAGGTGTTATGTTTGTTGTTCATTAAATGCAATTTCACTAAGTTTTGTTATCTTGATCTCGATAATTATTAACAAGTTTATGTTATGTTGGTGATAATAGTTAATCTTATCACAGCTTGTTTGAGTTATTCTTAGTATGAGGGAGTACCTACCTACATTTACTACTACTTAAATTTTGTTAAGTTTTGATTATGTCGGACTAAACTGTAGGCACTATTCCGTGGGAATAGAGTCTTGCTATTTGGCATGACATTGTTATTGATAACTTTTCACCAATTCACTGTGGCCACTATTTCATCGCGCATACTATGTGCTAATTTCTTAGCGCACTGCCAATAAATGACTATGAATTCAGGGAGAAAAAGACCATAGAATAGTGAATGACTTGGCTAGAATAGAAGTGAACGTTTATAAGGCATATGAAATAGGCGAATTAATAAGGGAAAAAATCGTTGCTCCAACCACTATTGTAGATTTTATGATAACTAAGGGAGCAAAATAGTATTTTTCCATTTGACTCAATTCACTCATTTTACTCGTATAATCGCATATACCAGCCAGTAATTCATACAATTCGTGTTGGATTTCTATGAAAGATACACGTTCAAAATTCAAATCTCATTCCCGCCCGCTAAAAAGTTCATAACAGAAAAGAACTACTTTGTTCCCACTTATTGAATGAACTTTTGGAATAGAAGGGATGAAGATTAATTGAGAAAATGGCAGGGAAATGATTTTTTGAATTTGCTACCAGAATCATGTGTTCATCTCTACAACTCTGGGTTAAAGGAAATGTGAAAAGGCTATGCTTTAACTTTGATAAAGGTTCACCTTTATCAAGGTGTCTGAGGCTGTCTTTTCGCCCTACCCTTCACTAGGTCTCTAAAATAAGGACTAATGGCGAAAACGTATGATGTGATATGACAACTTGTCCAATAGTCGAATTTTCAATTATAACTAAAGTTAAATAATCATAGACAATTTAACCACAACACTATGTTGGGATTGGGAAGATGGCGGCTGGCGGCACAGCTAATGTATATTGCTTTGAATTTTCAAATTAGTTGAACTAGTTGAACAACTTTAATTAGTTGAAATTAAATAATCATAGAAAACATAACTACAACATGAAATTTAACCACAACACTATGTTGGGATTGGGAAGATGGCGGCTGGCGGCACAGCTAATGTATATTGCTTTGAATTTTCAAATTAGTTGAACTAGTTGAACAACTTTAATTAGTTGAAATTAAATAATCATAGAAAACATAACTACAACATGATGCTGCGATCGAGAAGATGGCGGGTGGCGTCACAGCTGATGATGTATATTACGACACACGTTTTGGCGTTTCCATTGGCGCTATTGGTCTAGAATTTAACTATTGTGATTACTATGACTACGGATAAAAAAAAACCGTTAGTCACTGCATAACAGAACATGAATACTCTTTCGAATTTTTTAGGACTTTGTTTAACTTAAATTTCAGTTCATCGACGAAAGATTGGATTTGCTCAACTCGGGGCGCGGGTTTAACGATGAGTTCGAAGTAGAATGTAATTTCTACGCCGACAAGTTGAACACGGGCAGTGGGCAGAGACTGAAACAGCAGTACAGAGACTGGGCCAAGACTGTCAAGAAAGAAGGAGGAGCATTCTTCAAGACTGTAAAGGATAAGGTAAAAGAAAACCAACAAATAAAAAATGTATCAACCTGTATAACTGAGCCATTTGTTTTAATTGCGTAGGTTGCCTACGTTTGGTTTTGGACTTGTATTCATCCTGTATTTAGTTTTTTAATTTTACAGTTCTAGCATATCCTTGCTTACTTATCTAATGATTGCTTCAGACAGCAACTACCTAACTATAACCGATTTCCTTGATCCAAACTAACCTTTATGTAGGCTTGCAACCTCAAACTCGTATTGGTCCAAGGGCCAACAATTGGTGTCAACCCTACATTGAGTTGCGTAATGCATGCATGCTGTAAGTACTTGGATTTTCTTTTTGCTTTAAAATGTGAATATTTGCAGGCGAACCCAGCAGTACAATCGGCTGTGAAAACGGTGAGTCCTAAAGAGCTCTGTCGGTTATTTCCTATCCGTTTAATTTGGCTTATGCAACTCGGTGGAGTGTATGCTTACTTGATCAGATTATAGCCTTGTGGTCTATATAGGTTTTTAAACTCTTACTTTTAAGGGCATGTGGGCCGGCAATAGTGGGTTCCAAGCGCATGTGCGAAATGCATACTGCGTCACAGTAGGTATACACAATTGTGATACAACTGTACAGCATAATATTAGGTCCTTACCTATGAAATTGGTGTTTTGTATGGAGATTTTGGAGAATTCTGCATTTTCCATACAAAATTTTTTTCAGTTTTCTTCACAACGACAAATCCAAAGATAATAATATTTGGCATCTATTATTAGACAAGCTTAAGTAATATGTGTAATATCACACTTCATAAAAATTATTTATCGTTTTTAAGTGAATGCAAATAAAATGATGTATTCGGGAGGCACTTAAAAAGAGTTGTCTCCGTGTCCAATTTTAACACAATAAATCTTACAACAAATTATCTAAACAAATCAAAAGAGCTCAAAAATATAGTCTATTTTTAGACGAGGTAATTATTTTTTAGGTATACTCTGAATCTTAATAGTTACAGACAAAATACTAAGAGAGAAAAAAAACACCAATTTCACAGGTAAGGACCCAATATTTCACTTTTTAGTAAATAGCCGCGAATGACATTAAATGAAATGCTATATTTAATAATTTAGGTAACAAGCAGTTACACTTATGACGCGGCAAAACATTATAAAATTAACAAACAAATTATAAAATTATACACTGGTTCACCTCTACATTTGTTTTCTTCTTCTTTATTACCGGGAGGCCTTGTCAAGAGAAGATACAGGCAAGAAACTGCAAGGGCTCCATCCTCCCTTTACATAAAATTGTCTTACGTTCTACAATAAACAAATTACAGGCAAGTCAAAATGGAATGTTTTAGAGGATGTCGCAAGGTACCATAACAAAATGACTCATACAAAAGCATAGAACGAAAAACCATTTTCGTGAAGAGGCAAGTTTGAATTCTTTTTCATCGAGAGAAATTCAACAAATTGTGATACTGTTCACGACTACACAATATATGCTAAACTGTATCATATATTTTTTTCAGATTTCTATTACTGTTCAATTCTTATTTAAACAGGTTTCCAAAATGCTAAAGTGGGAATACCTGCCCTTAAGGCTCTCTCAAATGATTGTATATGTAGTATGTAGTATTATGTTGATTTTAAATGTTTTATATTTTTTTCTTTGACTAGGCTTGTTTGCCTATTGTTTATTTATTTTGTCAATAACTTATTGTCTAATTGTTATTTATACTGCAGTTTTTGCAGTGTCCTATTAAGAGTTTAGGGCACTTTGGGAAAGATTTTTGGTTTATATATTCATATTTTATTCATATTAAAAGACTCTGGGTAATGTTGATTATTGTTTAATTATAGAATTCTGTTATATTCTTATAAATATAAAGGAATTCTATAATTACTTTTTTTTAAAACGTTTTGACTTCTTAAGGGTTCAGTAGCAATTGCCTTATGAATAAGTAAAAATGTACACTCCACTAAGTTGATTAATAATGATACGTTTCAAATCAAAATTTACTTGTACTGGGTCTTCTTATTATCTTTGAAAGTATATTTATTGCATGCATTGCATTGTGTAACTAATATTTAATGTGTTCTAAGCAAATGGTCGCATTCTAGTTTGTTCTTGGTTGTAGAAATTCGTTGTGTTAGTTATTCTAAACCAGGCTGGAATGCCTATTATTATTCCTATTAGTAATTTTCTAGTTATCTGCTTATCTATTTCTATTTTACAAAATGTTAGTCTTACTCATATTCTTTTTTTTTCGCAGACACTGTAAAGTTCTATTTTCTCTAGTTTACTGGTAGTTTGATTTAAGGACTTAGTTTGTTTATGGACTTGATTATTTTCGTCAATAGGCATTTTCATTTGTGGCCGCAAATGAAAATGCCTATTATCCCCTGTGGTTGGAAAGCTCATAGAAAATCATCTCATTGGGAGGTGACGAAAGGCAAAGAGCACTATCGTTGGTCCGTACTCTGCAGTTATCTTACTGAGATCTTTAGATTCTCTGAGATCAACAGGTCACGTTATGTTACTTTAAGCTGCTGCAATTGTTTCTACCGACCAATCTTGATCAATTTCTTACGTCCCTATATAGCATTAGACTAACGGTGGAAATTTTAGGCTGATAATACCTTCACGGTCATCATGCCTTCATAGCCATAACATTCTTTAATTATATATTCATTTAGGTAAGGGTGTTTAAATATGTGTGTATACTATGTATACATTTTTTCTTAGTACTTAGTACAACATGTTTTTTCGAGATTACTTTTTATCATTTACTTCAATCACTCAAGTCACCGTGGTTTTGCTCGCTCGATCCTGTAAGGTTGACTTATCCACATTTACTGGGAGTTTTGATCCGTCGTGTGTTTAATGAATGCAAATAATAATAATATGTTCTGTAATTTCAAAAGGTTCGACAAGGCGGTAAAAATATGAAGTCAGCTGTAAAGGGCCTGAAAAATAAAATACCCCGAACAGGATCCAGGCCGTCTTCAATAAACACAACGGATGACAGCAGGTAAATTAGTAAATAACAATTGATTTCCTCATATAATACCTAGTTTAGTGGGTTATTCATCAAGGTCAAGTTTTCACCCTCTCTTTAAGAAAACATCGTCTTAACATACATAAGCTTCGTATTTTATTCGTATTTCATAATAAATGTAAAAAAATAATGGATCTATCATTCTTTTTATTACAATTTCTTTCCCTAACTTTTTGTAATCGCGTTGAAGTGGACTGTGGCAGTATTATTTTAAGTAATACATATTGTTACTGATACAAATAAAAGTGGACAGCTCAGAGTAAGATAGTATAATAAGTAAATAGATACAAACGGAATAATATAAAATAGATCACAGAAAATTATAATATGACAAGAAGAATGACAAATAGAGACAGATCAATAATAGACAATTAGGTAATTATAAAGAAACTCCTTGGCCTTACGGCCGGCTCGCAACACATATTTACATACTTTCTAATTTTTTCTCAGTAATGACAACCAACAATTGCTAGAATACAAAAACACATTTGGTAGAATGTGTAGAAAAAGAGGTGTATACATTGTGGCTTAACAGATAGTTGTTAATACCTACTCCAAAAAAATAATAGAGTCGGTATTACAGCTCTATAGTTTATGTTTTACCTTGTAAATGTTTAGTATTGATCTATGATAGGGATCAGCGTTCTTAAGAAATTCCAGGTCAAAGTACCCGAAATCGCCGAGTATGAGCGAGGACTTTGATGAGAGTGGATGATGCGAAAGAAATAAGTAAGGATCGTAGCAAATTGAAAAAGGTAATCTCTAACTACCCCTAAAGGAAAATGGCGTTACCATCCATTCATCCACACTAATATTATAAATGCGAAAGTAACTCTTATCTGTCTTGCTTTCACGTCAAAACTACTGAACCGATTCAATTGAAATTTGGTACACAAATAATGTAGAGCCTGAAAAAGGACATAGGTAAGCTATTTTTATCCCGATATTTCCATGGGAACGGGTACCACGCAAGTGTAATCATAGTTATCAATATCTGCTCGACCGAGTATTATTTTATTTATTTATTTAAACTTTAATAACCATTACAAAAGGAATGTACATATTGTAACACAGGAAGGAAGGAATTTATTAAGTTACATATTCCGTCAAAATGTAATTTCATTTATAATTTTAAAATTTCTCGGCATTGTAAAATAAAGACACGACAACACATTTATCACCATGACAACAGTAAATCAGATGACACTGACAAGAAATGTTATTTTCATTATTTTAATAAATTAGAGGTTTTAGTTCAACTATTAACAATCAACATTTTGCTAATAAGAGGTAAAAATGTAACGTTGAACACAAAAAACAATGCAGTGTTAACAAACACACAAAAACGTCCTCGCGGGCACAGCTAGTAGTAATATTGGGTCCTTACCTATGAAATTGGTGTTTTTTTTCTCTCTTAGTATTTTGTCTGTATCTATCAAGTTTCAGAGTATTCTTAAAAAATAATTACCTCCTCTTATAATAGACCATATTTTTAAGCTCTTTATTTTGATAGCTGATTTATTTTGATAAATTGTTGTAAGTTTAATTGTGTAAAAATTGGACATGGAGACAACTCTTTTTAAGTGCCTCCCGAATACATCATTTGATTTGCATTCACTTAAAAACGATAAATAATTTTTATGAAGTTTGATATCACACATATCGCTTAAGGTTGTCTTATGATACACGCTAAATATTATTATCTTTGGATTTCTCGTTGTATAATAAATATTATCTTTGGATTTCTCGTTGTGAAAAAAACTGAAAAAATGTTAGTATGGAAAATGCAGACATCCCCAAAATCTCCATACAAAACATCAATTTCATAGATAAGGACCTAATATAATTGTGTAAATGATCAACATAGTAAAACACGAGTTGCAGGCCGAGCGAGGGCCGTTACACACATTGCCTTGGGAGTTATATAGGGTTATTTTTAATGAATCAACAACCTAGAAAGCATGTAGCTTACACAACAACAACAACGATTGTACTATAACTTTTACTTTCACTCAATACAATAATTAAAAATGTTTTTACAAGCTTATAATGTACTATCGTTACATTAGTTCTGTTCCGTTCACACGAAAAGGTGTGCGATCTCGAGCGCGCGATCCGCACCGTGCTAAAAACTTTCAGGAATTGATGTTTATTTTTGTTTGAAAGTAAAACGTGTAAAATTTTAAAAAGATGATAACTGTATAAGCTATTGGGGTATGTTGGCAATTTCAGATATTCCTGTGGTTCGGCAACACCAGTGTCTTCAGACTCTTCGGATTCGTCTCCGTCGCACGACGCCCCTCGGGAGCCGCCGCCCGCGCTCCCTCTCGATCTACTCACCGAAATGGAGTTCCTATTCTCCAAGAAAACTCGGAGGGATAGCTTCCCAAACAGCTCGCACAATTCCGATATAAGTTTACCGGACAAGTCTGTAAGTGTTATATTGAATGCACACAAGAGTAGACCTTAATTGAATGTAGCAAGATATTTAGTTGCTTGAGTCGTTTAGTTCTTATATCATGCTTGCTATTTTTGCAGATCTTAACTTTAGGCTCTCATCAGGAACTGTAAATTTTAGTGTAAAAATCATTAACCGAGTAGGCCTAAAGTTTTGAAAACAGTTTTCATAAGTTATAGACAGACATTTGAAAACGAATCCTATTGACAATTTGTATTTTTAGTATCGTGAAGGAATTTGTTTTCAAATGTTGCCAGTCTTTCATTTGATCTTATTCGCTTGTCCATTTGTGGTCATGCTTCTGATCACTCGTGTGCTTGTCTCAGCCTATGACATGTGTTTGGTGCGTTGCGAATGCGTCACCAGCATGTGTACGCTCCTACGAGCACTCTGGCACATTATTCAATTTTATTTTGCAGAAAACACTGTCACCATGCCTCCCACCCCGGTTACCGGAACGTCCCCAACTCCCTCTCCGTTACCCAATTATTTCCACGAGGAAATTAATAGATCTGTCAGATGCGCCGACACCACCACCGCGGTCTATTCCCGCGCCGAATCACACGACGCACTTTGTCAGTAACATCACTAAAAACGATACAACGACGGAGAAAAACTTTCATACGAGCACCATACAATTCACAGAAGGCAAGGATAAGGCTAAGCTAAAGCTCACCATCTCGTCCAATCAGAGGAAAGTGCCGCAACCAATAGCGCCGCTGCCGTGTAATGGCGGTGCGCAAAAAATTCTGGCACCCTCTGTCCAGGTTAGGCAGAACCAAGAAAGCCGCTTAGCGAGGCCCGTTGTCCGACCCAATGTCACCATACCGCCAAAGGGAAAAGTTCAAGAGGTAACTGTGATATGTGCTTTTGTAATCATATCGATTTTGTACCTTGCTATAAAACAAAATATGATTGCCTTCATACCTTGAAACCAGCGTGAAGTTTGTTTTGCACTAACACAAGAAACTTAACTGCGATACCATTATAATAAATTATGTAATTATTTATTTCAATTTAATTTATTGTTCATTATTGGTTTAATATATTTCTAACATTTGCAAGGTTGTCCCTTTTATTCTGCACATGTAAATTATCTTCTGTAGACTCCCCTACTATACAACGTGTCTATGTGTATTAAACAATTATCGGAGACATTGAGAGCATGAGGATATTTTTATTTAAACACATAGATATATACAATATTATGAAAGCACAGACATTGGTGGAAGCTTAGGAAGAAATAGCTTTTCTTTACATAATTATTTAACAGCAGGCGTGATGTGAACTTAGTCCAACAAAATGGTGACCTTCAATTGATATCTTGAAAGGTAATTATATTGATAAATTTTTGATGGTTCTATGCTTAACCAGGTGGAAATTCGCTAGATAGACTATGCGAATTTGGCCCGTAAACCAAGAAAATCTTAACATTAATCTTATGAGCTAATGACTAATGCAGATAGTTCTTTTGCTACTATGATACTTTAAATATTATATGAAAATAAACTTGTGAGACTAGAGTCCCCCTCCATTCCTTAAGTTATGCTTTTTGTGCTTTTATTTTGTGATTATAGTTTAACGTAAAATAATGTTAAATATTTTGCATAGATTCCAATTTTATTTTAGTCCGCTAAGTTTAGTGGATTATTCATTGATTAGAATGTTAGGAAATGTAAAATGAATATTTTAACTTTTTCCATTCATTTGTACATAGTTCTTATTTGTGCATGGTAATTCAGCCGTTTATAATGTGCATGCTCCAACAAAACTATGTGGTATGGTAAGGTATGGTGTTTTATACCCAATTATATATTTATAGATTTTCTTATTAATATATTTCGACGATGGTTACTTTTGCGATACATTCGTTGAAAAATCTAAGTCTTAAAAATAAAGCGGTTGCTGCCTTTATTTCTGTTGACATTTCCCATAGAGGTTTGTTTCGCAAAAGTGAGTATCGACAAATAAATAACAATTATGATTTTCTGAGTGCCGTGTGTTTCAAACATGTTGGTATTCCATTATGTATAACTTAATATTTATATAGATAAATTAAGTAGTATAGATCGCTATTCCAATACATGGTTTTTAGTTCGTCTAAAACTTATTATTGTTGTACCCTTCGTTCGATTTATTACGTTAGATGGCGCTACTAAACTAGCAGAATCATAGATAAATTAAGTAATTCCGCTTGTCTAGAAAAGCCACCTACACCAATAAGTTTTAGACAAACGAAAAACCCATGTATGGAAAAAGCAATAAATACTACCTAATTTATCAATGGTATGTATAACATAGGCACGCCTTTTATGGGTAGGCAGAGATTATACACATTGTATTTTTATCACTGTTTAATGATTGTGTGTAACGAATGTTTTAATTTAATAAAAGCATGACTATGACTGTTGCTGATTTTTTATATGAGAGCGAGTAAGGTTTTCAGCAGTTTTCCCGATGACTTGGTTTTTGTAACAGTGTAATTCTTTCAAGATAACGGAAACATAATATTAATTAATAATTTATTTTGATCCAGAAAAGATATTTTTATTCCTATGAACTTACAAAAGTTTTCTATGTGCCAAATAAAAATTATTTTAGTACTTATTTTTACATATTCAGTGTCAACGTCAAAGAAGAATTATTATTAATGTATTGCAGAGCAGCTATCTCCGTTTGTTCACTTCATTGTACATAAAAAATATTAATAGTAGGTGAATCCTAAATTACCATTAATTTTGAATAACCTTTCACTGTTT
The DNA here is from genome assembly GCA_910589355.1 of Parapoynx stratiotata. Lineage (NCBI taxonomy): Eukaryota > Metazoa > Arthropoda > Insecta > Lepidoptera > Crambidae > Parapoynx > Parapoynx stratiotata. The sequence goes on from OU342457.1 coordinate 3,840,193, forward strand.
AAATAAAAATAATATACACAAACCTCGATACTTACTGAATAAAAAAAAAAAAAAAAAAACAAATGTAATGAAAAAGAAGTTGTAAATACGTTTTAAAAGGTTCTTTGTAATGTCAATTTGCGTATTTCATGTTTGGGCGTTATGCGCGTTTGTCGTTGTGCGTGTTTACCATATAAAAGTCGATTTTGCAATTGCATTAGAATTCTTTCCGATCATTTAACATTTTGTACAACACAAAACAAGGGAAGGTTAAAAGTTTACGAATATCTTGTTTTAAACTTGTACTTACTTTTAAAGGGAACCAAATTAAGTTGTAACGCTGAATACCGAATCCGCTTGTCAAGCTTTTTATTATTAACATTTTACAGTTTAAGTAGCTGTATTATTGTATTTTTACAGATTATACTAATAGCAACATATGAAAGGAGCTTGGGGTGCACCTGATTTGTGTTTAACTTACTGATTTTTTTTTTCAGTCATGTGGCTCAGTGTCTGATCTCATAAAACTGGACGATTCGCCGACCAACTTGGAAGACTTTGATCCCCTAAAGTGTCGAGACAAAACTAGAGTTGAACAAATCAAGTCGTCTGCTGACAGTGCTCTTTTGCACGAATATGGACTTGATTTTAGTCAATTCGGCATGTTAGATTACGCTCACGGTTCGTCGAGTGCGAGACAAGAAACGTCCAATGTACCTAAGGGGTGGACGACCTTTAATTAACATTATTGATTAACAATGTGACAAAAATATGTTAACTTAATTTGTATTGTTAACGTTAAACCCTCACTCAATTTGCTTGGGACAAAAATAAATCTGCTGCTTTTGTTTACGACATGTCAAGCCTAACAGACGATGTAAAGTTTTCTCAATCATATACCCAAGGAAAACTTGGTAACATTTGACCCTTATCAAGTCTGGAGGATATCCGTGTAAGTTTACAACATATTTGGTAGGTACTGAGAATTTGGTTCGACTAGTTGGATTGCAATAATGTTACTAACTGTGAATGAGATTATTTCATTACTACCTTAATTATGAAATTGAACAACATAACATCATCACGGCTTTTCCCCGAACGGGTAGGCAGAGGTGCCACCACCCACATTTCGCCAGATATGTTTAGTCCGCATGTAGCAGGTAGCGAGCCTGTTGCCATTCATTAGGCACATTGTGAGACAATCTATATCCACAAGGAACTGTACATAAACTAGTGTTAATAATAATATAAATTTTCCTTCCATTAAATGAGCAACGACAACTAACGAAGTATAAATCATAAATTTATTAACAATTACAGTTTTATTATATGTCTAGATTATAAGAATTGTGTCCAAGTGTGCGTAAAGAGTTAGCATGCAAGTCTAATCTCGGTTTTCTACTAGAAAATATATATTTTTTTAAACTACCACACTTTGAACTGTGTCTAACAAGTTGAGATGTTTAACACTAAAAACCGACTAACGAAAATTGGTAATAAAAACTTTTTGATTAAGTATATAAACTTTTTTAAAATCTTTTCATATTTATTCTTTTTAAATATCAATCAAGACTTTGATAGTTCACTTCCTTTGTTTATCTCTACCCAGTGACAGTTTTCATAAAGCAATTATGTCAACGTTTTTTCACAGGTAAGTTTTTGCTTCCGTTTTTGGAATCCGTGTCCATTGAGTCGCATATTAATAAGATAGGTACGTATAATACCTGTAACAATTCGTTAAGTTAACATGTTTTTGTTACGATAGAATGTAACAATTTCTCTCTGTTACCTCTCTACTCATTGTAAAATAATTTTATTTGTATAGATCGCATAATGGTACTGATAATTTTTGTACAATGCTTTTTAGACAATTATTTATTTATGAGCCCAATTTTTAACTAGTTAAACTGTATTATATAGGTAGTAATAAATGTTGTACATAATGTTACATATCAATATGTAATTGATTAAACGTTTGAATATATTATACTATTATTATGAATATTATGATTTGTATATGTATGTGTAGATTTAACTTGTAAATTAAAATATCCAATATTTTTTAAAGTTCACTATATCATCTCAATATAAAAGGCTTGTATGATAGCTTAAATTCAAAATTTATATATTTTCCTTAATTTTTTAATGAAATTCATTGGTATATTTTTTATTGTTTCAAATCAAAAAATCATGTCAATAATCTTCCAACACAGTGTTACTCATGTGATACAAAAATGTATTTTAATATAGTTTATTGTTTTATTCCTGAATAGTTTATAATGGTATTAAAAGTACAATTAGATATAAAAAAATAAAATGAAATTATTTTGCCAATGTTTACCCATTATATACTCAGTATCCTATTAAATATATTCTTATATTTATTGTAAGGTGCTATATTAGATCAATGCGAACACTTCTTGTTTTCCACATGACTACAATTTGTTTACAAAAGTTAGAAAAATAGTTACACGTTATATTGATACCTTTAAACCAAAATTTTAGTTATGTAAAAGTCTAGATTTTTGTCCAATTAATAAACAATTCTATTGATGTGCACATTGCTGGCGATTTTTTCCGGTTATTCTAATTAATTCAGTCATAAGCTGTAGACTTTTTCATACTCATCAAATTTAAGGGATTAATCAAATTTACCCACTAATCCGCATTGGGCCAGCGTGATTGTGTTTCGGCCCATACTCATGTGTTTGTTTCCATGAAGAAGGCCTGTTCCCAGCAGTGAGACGTATATCCCAGCAGTGGGATGTATATAGGCTGAGGACGACGAATCAAATTTAAAGGGAATCTCTTTCATGTCTTATGGATTTGTGTTAGTGTGAGATATTTTCAACGAAGTGTCTAAAGAAAAAAAACTAGAAAACAAAAACAATTTTATCATTGAAAATTAAATAATCAAAACTTGATTTCGAGCAATTTTGAGGTCTATGGTTGTAAGTGTTTATTTGGGCACCGCCTTCAAGTCTTAATTTTTACATATTTTTGTTATGTGCAAGCATATCGTCCTTTATGTGAACCTGAAATGATTGTTTATGACAGTATTCATTCATTTCAGGTCTACTTTTGTTCTATTAACTAAAATTACAGGAATTCCTTCAATATTTAATGTGTAATTTAGTTCCATTTCTCGTTCAGGAATGGAATTGTCACAATTTTTTTAACTATTTACTATATTGCTTGAACTGGGCCTGCTTCTAGAAAAATACCTCGATTGTTCTTCTGTGTTGGTGGAGCTATTCCTTTTATTGGATATGATGGAAACCGCTACTGATTTCTAATTCCATTTTTCCGACGATGGTAATTATTATGTGAAAGCGGTCAATTTAAATATATTTAATTTTCACCACCACCACATACCATGACGGTGGGTTTTTTATGTTGATATTTCGGTGTCAATATTAGTAAAAGCTTTTGATTTTTTTTCCAACAAACCAAAGAAATAAATAAATGATCATTAAAATTGTTGACTCAGTTTGTTTCTTCTTTGTCTTTAAAGCCAAATTCATTTAGATTTTAGATGAACGTATCATTAATAGCATCTCGAGACTGTAAGTTGATAGTGTAGATATGCTTTTTGGTGCTTTTTTGAATTCCAAATGTATTTCTTAGTCCTTCAATCTGTGCCCTTTTTCATTGGTTTTTAATGATCGTATCTTATAACGTCATAATTTCTTCGGGCCCTACTAGACCACTGCTCTGCTTCTGATTTCAGTCTGTCGTAGCCATCATTACTCCATTTCGCGGGGACCGGATACATAACGCGAAGCGACTTCCATATACTACCTTTTCGTTTTGCGAATGAACTAGGGGTAGTCGTAGTCTAGTCTAGTAGTTCCTCTGCCCTCTTAATATGAGCACCACATTTATCACGTTCAATTATCAAGATTTAGACGGGATAAAAACGTGATAAGTGTCATATCGCGCTGCTCATGTTATAAGGCTGATCGTTTTGCATCGAACATAGGAAGATCACAAACGTCATAAAAATAATCCCGTTGAGTAACCTAAACTGAAATAATAAACTAAATAAACTCATGAAAGATTGGTATTATAAATTACATAAAAAATAATCTGGACTTTCACATAATCTAAGAAAGCTACTTATAATTAATTTATGACATTTAGATTTATTGTAAACTAACCAATTGGGTGATAAAAAAGAAATAGACGTTTGGTCTCTCATCGTTCTATGTGACTAGCTCAACGTATTAAATTATTATTACTACTAGCTTATACTTTCGACGTAATAAATAAAGACAAGAAAAATGTATGTGTATACTATTACACACAACATAAGCCAGCTGTTTCAATTCAGTTATTTTTAATTTTTTCCCACCATTTGCTCGGGACGTCATTGGCGATAGATATTTTATGTTTATTTGAAACAACAACAGACGTGTTATTTAGATTTATTAATAACACAAGCGGCATATTTAAGCTGCTTTATTTGGGCTAGTTGAAAGGTGTGAATGTAAGAGGTTATTCATCATGATCCAGTTATTGACGGAACAAAGAATGAATAAGATTCTGTATTACGCCTTTTTTTATACCTACCGCAGAGGTGTCGAACCACTTAAAACCCTCACAAGCTTGAAAGAATGTTTGAGAATCGATATTTTATGCGTCGTTATCAGCAGTCCGGTTTTGGTTATTTTAGAAAATACAGTAAGGTATTTTTTACACTCTCGCAAACCGCCTTTCGGGTCTCTATGAAGATTATTCTGTCACCGCAAGAATGGCTGGTTGCCTATGATTGGCATTGGCATTTGTCTCGCCTCGAAGCATAATTAATAAAAGACAAAAAGAGCACACACATGCAAAAATTGCAAATTGTACAAAACTTAAAATACCACTATACGCTAAATGTTGCTAGTTTGATAACGTTCACACTGACGTTTCATAATTTTTTTCTTTTTGGTGGTAAACTAAATTGCGACCTTATTGCCGTATAATCGTCAATACGTACTTTTTATGTAACTGTAAATGTCTTGCCAAAATATTTTGCCATTTGTGGTTATCTATATTTGCAGGTTTTTGGTCATAGCAGGCTGATTCCGTTGTCACAAACTAGACTTCACTAACTAATCTAAATTGCGTATCGATCCTTCTCTTCTCCATAAAGTTAGTGAAGGATAGAAACACAATTAATATTGCTTAGTTTATTTGTACCAACGGAATCGGCCCTAGTAGTCTTGTCTTTGGTCGACACAGCTTAGGATCCTTGGACTCAAATTGGGATACCATGTTCGTTAAAAAAAATCATACCTTTTCCTCTTAACTAAAACTCTTATCGTCACTGTGTTTAGGGTGCAGATTCGTCGTCGGCGTCCTCAGCCTATATACGTCCCACTGCTGGGCACAGCCTTTTATCATGGAGAGACATTATGAGGAGTATGGGCCGTAACACTACCACGCTGGCCCAATGCGGGTTGGTGTTTCTCTTGAATTATATTTGCCTGCAGTAATGGCATAATAATTGCAGTCCTTTTCTCAAATTGGTCCTTATTTTTCTTGCTTTTTCACACTCTGCTTCTGTATCTAGTACTTCGTCACTTCTTTTATCATCGCTATATAGCGTATATTCGAGAATATCCTCGATTACAGAAAAAAACATTCGGATTGGTCCTTATTTTTCTTGCTTTTTCACACTCTGCTTCTGTATCTAGTACTTCGGCACTTCTTTTATCATCGCTATATAGCGTATATTCGAGAATATCCTCGATTACAGAAAAAAACATTCGGCTTCTTCATCAGTAGTGACTGCAGTCTCTGAACTACAGTACAGTCAGCATCAAATAGATTGCAGCTGTTAAAATCCGCAAAAATGTCTCAACAATAAGAATTGAAATTTATTTCAGCAAACAATTTGTCATTTTTATTGAAGCAGCTAAAGCGCCAAAAGTAACTCAGCAGGCACTGCAAAATTATTGAAGCATTCAGTTAATAAATTTGTTCTTCACATCCAATAATTTACATCGGATGCCGCATCGGATGCGGCGATATTTGTAAAGTAGCAGTATATCTACACAGTAAAAAATAAGTCAACGTTTTGGAAAAAAGAAATTTTATTGATTGTTTATTGAAAAGGTCCTCGAGAGCGTATGGCACCCGTAATGGTATTTATTTATTTAGAAATGTCATTTAATATAAATTTAAATTTAAAAGAAAGAAGACAGTTAAAGAATAAACTTAATTATTATATAAAGAATAATTACATCGCTACACTTAGGGCGACTTGCAGGAATTAATTCGAGATTTAAAACTAGGTTTAGTAAATTTTTGAAATTTTTACTATGGCTAAAATGTCCCAGTTGTCAAAAAGTGACGTCCCAGTTCTGAATCATTTTTCCCCACACATTATCTATGGGGTTTAACTCCGGACTTTAAGGCGGCAAAGTTATAAAATTCAGCTCCGAATTTTGGGAAATATTATTTTGTACTACCCTTGAATTATGAATGGAACATTCATCTTGCACGAAAGTAATTAAACTGTTTGTATTAAAAAAATTGAGCGGTTGGCAACAGCACTTCATCAAAAATTTCTTTATAACCTAGTCCGTTCAATCGACCCCCTATCTCAACTAATTCTCCATGTCCATCTTTTGACATCCAGCCCCAAAATCTAAAAGAAATCTTACCGCTTCTATTATTTGGCAAAATATTAGGTTCTTCATAATGAGTGCTGTTCAACCGCCATAAAGAAAGCCTCCCGTGAGCCGAAGAAGTGAAGAATTTTTTGTCAGCGAAAACCACATTTTCAAAGTTGTAGTTCAGGTATGTCCGAGCAAATTCTAGCCTCATAGTTTTGTGCCTAACTGTCAATATAGGTTTTTTGGCCGGTACACGGTGATGATAACCAGCTTCTTTTAATCGACGCCATAATAGTATTGTAGATTGAGAGACATTGTGGATTATTGATAGTTCGGAGGTGTTCACGAATCTATCGTCACCCACTCGTTGAACAATATGTCTTTCTTGAGCAGCACTGCTTTTTCGGGGTCTGCCTGTGGCAACGTGACGTGTTACTTCTCGCTCAGTAGACCCCTTATTGATCCACAGGTAAACAGTGTTCCTCTGTAAGCAAAGAATAAATAATCGATGAACTGTGATGTAGGCTCTGAACGCTCAACTATGTATGATTTTTTTAAATAAAATGAGATTGGTTAATTAATGAATAGGATAATTAACATTATTATATTAATTGATCATCAATATAATAATGTTAATTATCCTATTCCAACTGATATATTTCCATTATCCCTTTCGGGATTCGATAGGTATATTTCCAATGTCTTATGTAATAAAACAGTTTAAATATTCGTGTAATATTTTTTTAACTTAACTCGTACCAATGCCTAGGCTTGCCCGTATCTGCTGATAGATGACTCTCTTACCTTCCTCTATCATGCGTCGCACAGCACTGATGGTATCTTCAGTAGTCGCTGTTAAAGGACGTCCCACACGTGGAACATCACTGAGATTGTCCATCTACGTCCACGCTTAAACTCGTTAAACCAATTGTAAATAGTGGCACGAGATGGTGGCACTTCATTAAGAAATGCTAATCGCAGCCTACCATAGCTTCGTTGTTGAGTAACGAAATTCATAATAAATCATTGATTTTCACGTGTAACAAGAGTTTTAGATTTGCCGCCAATTCACAAAAACAAATGACAAATAAATGCAAATTATATAACATTATGTTAAGGCATTATAAATATTAAGGCAGTTACATCATTTTGCTCTAGTTTTTTTATTTCCCTTTTGTATTTTTGAACAAAAATATAGTCGTTCTTACGATTTTGCCCCTCAAATAATGCCCTCAATTAAGTAATCCATGAACATATAAAGGCAAACCCTTTTTTCGTCCAACTAGCATTATAACGCCTGTTCCAGCCCTCTAATGCATTATTAGTCCTGTGCCTTTGTTTGTAACAGGTTTAAATAAAATCCACTGTTTGTAAAAATAATTAATGAATTGAGAAATGCGATCAGATCCTTCTTGTTGTGGTTCCTCAGCAATTTTTTTTAGCCCACAGTTCATGAATGTATGTAGAAGTAAGCAATGGAAGATTTGCAGATAATCTTGTGATCTCTCTTACCTCTTTGGTTTTAGTCACTTTCAATTTGACAGTCTTTCGCCACCGCCTTATTTAAATGGTAATAGCACAGCGTCAGAGAATACCATTTCAAAAGCGTTGATCTGAGCAATCTCATAGTGGCATTTAAATCGTCTGATGTCAATTTGTAAACGATACTTGATGATGTAAAACATTCTTTCATAGGTTGATTGTGTTTTATTTGGTAGCAAAAAATATACTATAGGAACAACATTAGTGGTGTTTTCACAACTGTCTATATCGTCATGAATCGAATACAGTTGGTAGAAAGGACTTGGAACCTTAAAAGTACTGTCTCCAAAATACAGTACGTCGCCATTATTCAGATTCACCACAGTTTTATGGACAAATTTTGTTACAAAAACAAATATTTTATCATTTTCCGTCCCATCCACACAATAGAGTCAGTCTTTAGCCAATAATTCGGGTATTTACCTACAACAAAAAAATCTGTTTTTTTGCAATTGCAAAAGTGTTCGACGAGCTCGATACAATGTATCTTGTTAGATTCACAGCTTGGCAAGATGTCGAGATTAGATTTTTTTAATCGATGCTCTAATATTTTCGTGACCGGATAAATTTCCGGCAACATTCTATTTTGCATTTATCCATTAAATAATCGATTTGATTTTTTTCTTCCTGTCTTTTACATGAATGTAAATTTTTACTTTCCTGGATGAATTCTGTTTTATGCTCGTTTAATGTTAAAGAAGCACTGCATTCGCCCCTCTTTGAACATCTCGAAAACTGGTACCATTTTTATTCGTAACACTATGATTGTAGCTGTATCTATCTCGGAGTAAAACATTCATGCCTTTTTGACTCATTATAAAAACAAAAGGATCTTGATTTTCTCCATTTTATTTGTGAAAACGTAAAAATATCCCCTAGGTACATTGAAACTTTGATAGATATGTTTTGATTGACATAATATAAATTTTACTTCTAAAAGTGGCCAGGTACTAAATGACGCGAGCCACCTTTTATAATAAGGAATACAACTTGTATTCCTTATTATTAAAGGTGGCTCACTCCTTGTATTATACAAAGAGTGTTTATGCGAAGTACTACACAATACACCAATCAATATTATTATAATTATTTTTAAAATTTGCGCTTGATTGTATAATTTTACATTATAACATAGGCAAGTCCTCTTGCCCAACATGCCGTTTTGTCGTTCCAGTCGTTCTACTAAAATGACGATTTTAAATTTCGGACGTTTTACTAGTAGGTCGTTTTGCTTTTATGACGTTCTATCCACAAAGACATTTTTCTAAATTGTCCTTCTGATACGGAGCCGAAATTACAGATTTCCACTAGCTGCGATCCCGGCACACACCTCTCACTTTTACTCTCATTACTTGCCTCATACAGGCTCTTTGTTTTAAGGTGGATTTGACGTAGTCCTTCTATAAAACGTCCCCAATTTGAGCCACGTATGTTCGCCTAGGCCGTTTATCATAATATTATGAGAGGTTAAAGAATAAATAATTCATTGTCAGGTTTCGATAATTCAAAACGTCATATAATTTATGGGTTTTTCTTTATCACTTGTATATTTTCCTCATCTATCATTCATTTCGCTCTGGTAGAAATGAATAGTTAGATTTTTCGTGCAGGCGAAATTTTGGTTTATGCCATAAAGCTTTTCGTATTTATTGGTCACATTTCGATAATTCAAAATGTTGTATAATTAAAAGTTTTGCTATTAGGCAAAAATGAACTTAGTTAGATTTTTCGTGCAGGCGAAAATTTGGTTTATGCCATAAGCCTTTCCTAATTATTGGTCATATTTCGATAATTCAAAATTTTGTAGAATTAAAAGTTATTCTATTCTGGTAAAAATGAATAGTTAGATTTTTCGTATGTTTATGCCATAAAGCCTTTAGTAATTATTGGTCACATTTCGATAATTCAAAATGTTGTATAATTAAAAGTTATGCTATTCTGGTAAAAATGAACTTAGTTAGATTTTTCGTGCAGGCGAAAATTTGGTTTATGCCATAAGCCTTTCGCAATTATTGGTCATATTACGATAATTCAAAATGTTGTAGAATTAAAAGTTATTCTATTCTGGTAAAAATGAATAGTTAGATTTTTCGTGTGATCGAATTTATGTTTTATGCCATAAGCCTTTCGTAATTATTGGTCATATTTCGATAATTCAAAATGTATAATTAAAAGTTATGCTATTCTGGTAAAAATGAACTTAGTTAGATTTTTCATGTGGGCAAAATTTTGGTCTATGCCATAAGCCTTTTGTAATTATTGGTCGTATTTAGATAATTCAAAATGTTGAATAATTAAAAGTTTTGCTATTATTTACTGGCGTACAATATTATACTTATGCTCGACATTATGGATCCCATCAAAATATTTACAGTAAACACATGTGTTGCATAAATTAAATAGTAGATATCTTATACTCGCCATTTGTTACCGGTAACTCAGCTTTACCAAACACGCGGCCGTCGTGATCAGTCCCGTGCGGCTGAGTTAGTTTGTTTCACGACGTAGAACTTTAAAAGTCATTGGGCACCTTACTATGGAAACTACACCTATACCGGAATCAAACGAAATGTAATATAGTTATTTGATATTAATGGCTATGTTTTGCCATGGCATTAGTCGCATTAATTTGTGCAATAGGAATCTCTAAAAATTCAATTGTTGTAAACTAATACGTGTGTTGAAAACGTAGGGATGATTAATAAAATGCTATTCAATTAAAATATGGACTATTCATCTTCATCGTCCCAAGCAACCTACAAGGAGAAACATGAGGTGTACTTGTGGTAACAACACTATGCTGTCGCAGTTTGATTGGTGAGCAGAAACGGTTGCAACTCGCAATAGCTAACCAGGACCAACACCTTAACTTGCCTTTCGAGGCACCGAAGAACTCGAGACAGTGTTTTGGTCACCCATCCTAGGACTGCCATGGGGAAGTAACTTCGTTTTCAATATCGAAAGCCAAAGCTTACAAAACACTAAGCACTACCCCTCAACCAACTCCAAACATTTTACGTTTTTTTAAGCCTCGTCCCTCTGCTGGGCACAACCCTTCCTCATGGTGAAACACGTTAGGAGTATGGGCCGTAATACAACCACGCTGGCCCAATGCGGGTTGATGACAGAAACAGTTGCAATAGCGACCGCGATCAACGCTTAACGTGCCTTCCGAAGCACGGAAGGTTTAGGTTAAGGTCACCCATCCAAAGTCTGACCATGGCGAAGGTAGTTTTGTTTTCGTTATCTAAAGGCAAAGTGTACTAATCATTAATCAATACAGACTATTTTTTATATTATAATTTACACTTTTATAATACATATAAAAAAAAGTCTAGAATTATTTTTTAAATGAGTAAGTTAGTTTTCCTCATTATTGATACTTTTAAGTATTATTTCTTTTTTAGTACAAAATTGAAACATTCTTGTATGGATAAGAAAAGTTACTTTTACTTGTAGCTCAGGCTTCACAGAATCTACATGAAGACGATTTCCCGTTTTATCATCCCGGCATTATTGCAAAGTGAGAATACCTTCTCTGCTGTTGCATTCTAGCACGGAATCGATACAATTAATTGAAATATTTTCAACAAGTTGCACGTGCTGGATATACACTGGACAGCAACTAAAGGCCACTCGCTACCATGGATCTAAAAATTATAAAAGTGTAAAACTTCTATCAGTTATACGAATACCTACAGAAAGTTCACTTATGATATAAAAATGAATGAAGAGTCGTTTTTAGTGTAGCAAATCGTTAGTGATTTTTTAAAATTAATAATAAAATCATTAACGAAGGACAACAACTAAAGAAATCGTTAGAAATCTCCGACTATTCATTGTATAAAAAAAAAGAACGCTAATCGCGAACTCAAGTTGAAACAAAGCATTTTGTTGGTTTCGTGTTTGTTGCTTGATTATTATGTGAATTGACGGTACTTTTGTATTAATTTGTGGTCATTTCAATAAATATGAAACGATTTAGATTTAGGTATAACTTTGATAGTAGTAAGTTTTATACTTTGTGAGATATTCGAATCAGTGTTCCAACATGGTACCTGGTGGCCCGGTTTATTTGCTGTCAAGTGTATTTTATGCCATATTTCATAATCTGACGCTTTGACATTAGTTTTGTTGGTTCTCTCTTCAATCATTTCCTTATTGTATCTGTTACAGAAACAAACTCGTATCTAATTTTTGGGCAACATTTTGATAAGAGCGAAAGTTGGTGTCGATTTTGGTACTAAAAATATTACCCAATAATTCATCATCATTCCCCAGCCCAACTCTCAATATTATTTGGGGTCGGCGCAGCATCTCTTTCTATTCTTTTCTATAGCTCGCAATATACTCACTACTTTCCTAGCCATATACTCGTTTACTCAATCAATCCATCTATTGTTCAGTATTCCTCTTTCTGCATAACCATCCTCTCTTTTAATAATATATTCATGACTTGCATGGTCTCATATCCATTCTCTATCCTCATTACCATTTAACAATTTTACTGTCAATTTTGGAATACTTAAATAAAATAACCCAGAAGTGTTTTTAACTTTAATTAATTTCTAATACTAAAGTAAAGGATAAATTAATTCTAAAAGTTAGGCAAACGTCTGTTGTAGATGTTGTTGTACGAATATGGTGCAGTTTTCTTGTCGTTTGCTTGATATTGAGCTAAAAGCATAGGCCATCCCTTATCACTGTCTAGAGTATTTGGGTTCGCTTCCATCCTTTGCCGAATCCTGGCAGCTTTCGCTATTACTTCAGCATTTAGCATATTCTCCAAGTATCTCAATTTATGAGGTAATACTATTTTCGATAACTGTAAAAAGAATAATAACGTTGTTAGCAGATGGACACGTATACTTTCAATGTATTGCTATGTAACTAATACCTCTAGGTAGCTCTAGGCTGAATAATTCTGTCCTATTAAGGATACACCTATAAGGATACAGGATATTAAGGATACATAAGGACGTTTAGCTCAGAGGCGACCACTGCTGGATATAAGACACCCACACAGGTACTTCTATATGTAATATTTATTAAGTAAGGTAGAAAAAAGTGCATTCATGTACTTCCGTCTACCCTACTCAATATAGCATATATTAATAGATTTATCCCTTTTTATTTAAAAATAGTTTAAATATTCATATCTTCATCATAAAAAGCTAAAAATTATTGATAAGTATATTCAAAATGCCTCTTACCTTACCTATAAAATTTAAAAAATGTCCTTACCTATTAAATTGGTGATTTTTTTCCATTATAGTATTTTGTCTGTAACTATTAAGATTCAGAGTATTCCTAAAAATAATTACCTCGTCTAAAAATAGACTATATTTTTGAGCTCTTTTGATTTGTTTTGATAATATAAGTTTAATTGTGTTAAAATTGGACACGGAGACAACTCTTTTTAAGTGCCTCCCGAATACATCATTTAATTTGCATTCACTTAAAAACGATAAATATTTTTTATGAAGTGTGATATTACACATATTAATAAAGCTTGTCTAATGATAGATGCCAAATATTATTATCTTTGGATTTGTCGTTGTGAAGCAAACTGAAAAAAATTTAGTATGGAAAATGCGGAATTCCCCAAAATCTCCATACAAAACACCAATTTCATAGGTAAGGACCTAATATAATATACATAAATGTACAGTCAAAGAATAAAAAGGTTCGTCACTTTAAGGTACATTTTCGCTTGCACGGCAAGAATCAGTTCTACCAACATACCGTTTTAAAAAGATCTGCCAACCTTTTAAAAATTTCATATATGGCAAAGAGAGGTTTTGACTTTTTAACCTATTATCCAAGCTATTCGCGAATGACACACGAGACAGCCAATAGTAAACATCTACCTACTATAGCCATTACAACTACGTTTTTAGGTAGGTAGGGCATCTATTAAATTCGCCACGAATCGAAAAGAAATCCATCTACAGTAGGTAGGCCTGGTCCTTACCGCGATTTTTGTTACGTTTCTGAAATGCGGACACTAAATATTGGGTCCTTACCTATGAAATTGGTGTTTTCTTTCTCTCTTAGTATTTTGTCTGTAACTATTAAGATTCAGAGTATTCCTATAAAATTATTACCTCGTCTAAAAATAGACTATATTTTTGAGCTCTTTTGATTTGTTTTGATAATTTGTTGTAAGTTTAATTGTGTTAAAATTGGACACGGAGACAACTCTTTTTAAGTGCCTCCCGAATACATCATTTTATTTGCATTCACTGAAAAACGATAAATATTTTTTATGAAGTGTGATATTACACATATTACTAAAGCTTGTCTAATGATAGATGCCAAATATCTTTGGATTTGTCGTTGTGAAGAAAACTGAAAAAATCTTAGTATGGAAAATGCAGAATTCCCCAAAATCTCCATACAAAACACCAATTTCATAGGTAAGGACCTAATAATTAATAAATGATTCCATGTGCTGCAAATGCAGAAAAAAATGTGCTGGCGAAAAATTGCAATAGGGGCGAGGCCTAAACTTTTTTATTCGGTTATTTGTTATGATGACAATAAAAACTACAAGAAATATGTGACAAGGGACATGTTATATTAATAACAGATAAATCCACCATTAGCGTCAATAACACATTGTAATCTATTTCTCATAGAACCCACAAGAGTGAGCATAGATTTGTTCCTCTTGTGTCTTCCCAAACAGCTTGGCAGTGGTTTAACAAAGCTTCCTTGGTCCTTTCATTTCTGTTTTCCCATCTCTGAACCATTATACCCCATAGATTTTCTATTGGGTTAATGTCAGCAGACTTTGCTGGCCAGGGAATCACTTCTATATCAGCATGCCGGTTGAACCATTCATTCACAATACGAGCGGTATGCGTGCGGGCATTGTCATGCACGTAGCTGACCCGAGGCACCTCATTAGCAGGATACACGCTGCGAACACTAGGTAGCATACAATCATCCAATACAGACACATAGTGCGTAGAATTTGCTCTTGGAGGAAGTAGAACGAGCTCGCCAACTCCATCCGCTGACATCCACCCCCATATATTAGCAGAAATTCGCCCGGAGTTGAAATTGGGTATTACATGATTTTCAGTGTATCTTGTATTATCGTATCTCCACAGATGAAGTCTGCCATGCTGGTTTGACATAAAGGTTTTCTCATCTGTAAAGATAGTATAACTCCAGTCATAGTTCAGGTAATTCTGAGCAAATCTTAGGCGAGCTTCTTTGTGAGCCGGTGTTAAAGCAACTTTCTTGGCGGGTCGTCTATGATGCAATCCCATAGAGTGTAGTGCGTTTCTTATCACTCTTGGACAAACGTCGTATAATTCGGCGAAATAATTGGTTGACGTGAACCCGTTTTCTTGAATCATTCCTCTAAGATACACTTTCCTCATAGGTACACTTTTGAAAAATCTCCGCTTTTGTTCCTGTAAGATACACTTTGGCCAAGTACAACAAACCAGAAAAGTATTACTGCAAGTTTTGAAAATTAAATAATTCAAAGATGGCTATATTGATGCTTGTAGGTGCTTTTTGTTTCATCCCCACAACCAAAGTCTGACGCGATTTTCTTTGTAAGTAATTTTTTAATAATTCACAAAAGTTTTCGATAATCTTATAGACGAATACAATATAAATTTTCTTACTCAGTCAAATACCCTATTGCTTTTAAGTACAAAGTCATACAATCACCAGTAAACAAACTAAAAAAAAAATTATGTTTATGAAAATAATAGCCTCAATGAACTTTAATTTGACATTCATTTGTTTTTACGGAATTCGCATGTTTTCGCATTCGTATCTAAAGGGTAAAAACAGGACCCTATTACTGAGACTTCGCTGTTCGTCTGTCTGTCTCCAGGCTGTATCTCAAGAACGGTGATAGCTAGACAGCTAAAATTTATGTTGCCGCTGTAACAACAGATACTAAAAATAAAAAACTTAGTTTTACAAAAATCATTATTTTCTTTTTATTTCGAAGTTCATTTGTTTTTACGGAATTCACTTGTTTTCCGATGTTCATTTGTTTATAAGGCATTCTCTTGTTTGTACGCTTCATTTAACCCCATTGTCGATATTTTAGTCAAACTCAAACTCAAAGTCATTTAATCAAATTGGTACCATCAAATACACTTTTGACAAGTCAAAACCAAATAAATTACAATTATCCTAAAATTGACAATACCACAACTTTTTTTTTAGTTATTAATTTATTCCACAACTATACCTAAAAGTGTATCTACGAGGAAAGATTGTTAACGTTTAAAAAAAGTGCATCTTACAGGAACAAAAGCGGAGATTTTTCAAAAGTGTATCTACGAGGAAAGTGTATCATAGAGGAATGATTCGTTTTCTTTATAGTGCCTTCTCATAACAGCTTTCTGTGCAGCGCTGAGACTTGGACGGCGACCAGAATTTATATGACGGTGATCTACAAGAGATCCTTCTTCACCGTATCTCCGTATCCAAAATCGAACACTGTCCCTGGTCACATGCAGACGACGAGATATCTCACTGATGTTGTAGCCAGCTTCATGATCGGCAATTATTGCTGCTCGTTCTTTAATATTTAAAGGTCTCGGCATTATTGTAAAATAAATCAGAAACACGATATTTAGAAATGACTTTGACGTCACCGGTCATGACAATAAATTTCATTTTCAATTTTTTTATTATAAATTTAATTGCTACGTCAAACCAATGCAGGTTTTACTTCATAGGTATCTTTAAATGTTCTTTACTTAAAAAGAAATAATGTTGCTACAAGCAAATCTTAACCTTCTGATCTAACAGTTAAGCATGATTTTCTGTGCAACAGGTAATACTCTGACAAATATACGAAAGGTAATAAGTGCTCATAGCATATCAAACGAATCAATTTGAAAACTGACGAACCTTTTCGTTCTTTGACTGTACTTAAAGATAACGGTGCACTCAAAGATGAGCACGAATCGCACCCCTCGTAGAATAACATGTTATGTGTAAAACATATTATGAACTTTTCAAATGCGCGTTAAAACTATGTTGTGTTAAAATATCCTACAATTAGTGTTCAATTATAGTTACGCGCAGATGTTTTGTAAGCCTTCGTTCAATATCTATGTAAGAATACTTTTTTGAATTGTCTTGTTAGACATACCAATTAATAAAATTGATTACCGAAAACTAAACCTACTACTATCAGCTTTAACAAAACTGCTTGAAAAAGGTATACCTAACACTTGCTATAAAATAGGCAAAATATTTACCAAATAACCGTTACCGTAGTTAATATAAACGTTACATTTTTAGTTGGAAGTGAAAGTAGTTATAGTACGTAAAAAAAAAACATTTATCGAAATATTTTCCAAAACATAAGAGCTATGGGGTAACATACTTATATAAAAAATACAATCATATTGAGAACCTCCTCCTTTTTTTAAGCGGTTCAAAAAGAAATATTTTTATATTCCTTCCCAAGCACGGAACTCGAGATCATAAAGTTTTGGTCACCCATCTTGGAAGTAAATTTGTTATCCAAAGTCAAAGCGCACGAAAAACTACGCTCGCCGCCACCGAACTCCTCTTGTAAAAATATTGCTGTTTTTTGGCATTATGTTATACTTTTTTTAAATACTGATTATTTAAAATATAATACAGCACGATCATATTTGGGAGTATCTATTTATCGCTGAAATGTCTCAATTGTTTTAACAGAACTCTTATATTAGGTCCTTACCTATTGAATTGGTGTTTTGTATGGAGATTTTGGGGATGTCGGCATATTACATACTAACATTTTATCAGTTTTCTTCACAACGACAAATCCTAAGATAATATTTGGCATCTATCATTAGACAAGCTTAAGTAATATGTGTAATATCACACTTCATAAAAATTATTTATCGTTTTTAAGTGAATGCAAATAAAATGATGTATTCGGGAGGCACTTTAAAAAGAGTTGTCTCCGTGTCCAATATTAACACAATTAAACTTACAAAAAATTATCAAAACAAATCAAAAGAGCTCAAAAATATAGTCTATTTTTAGACGAGGTAATTATTTTTTAGGAATACTCTGAATCTTAATAGTTACAGACAAAATACTAAGACAGAAAAAAACACTAATTTCATAGGTAAGGACCCAATATTATTGCATTGATGCCGCTATTTATGTTATGCACAATAATAATATTAAGAAGCTCCCTTGCGTAGTGGTTTTAATATTGAGAACAAAGCTATTTTCGTCTTGATCTGCCCTTGAATCTAGAGTTATTCCTTTTTTGGGAGGCACGTTAAGCCATAGGTGCTGGTCAGTATTGCCGACCTAATCGTGGTGCTGTCACGGCCCGTACTGTTAATCTTTTTCTCCTTATAGGAATATCTGTGCCCGGCACTGCGTCAATTATTGGGTCCTTGTCTACAAAATTGGTGTTCTTTTCTGCTGCCTCCCGAATACATCATTTGATTTACATGAACTTAAAAACGATAAATATTTTTAATGAAGTATAATATCACACATATTGCTAAAGCTTGTCTAATGATACATGCCAAATATAATTATCTCTGGATTTGTCGTTGTGAAGAAAACTGAAGAAGTGTTAGTATGGAAAATGCAGTCTTCCCCAAAATCTTCATACAGAACCACGAAATTCATAGGTGAGGACGTAAAAGAACTCAATATTGGGAACTACGCTATTCTCTATAAATTGTAAACTATTAAAGATAAAACATACTTACACAAGCAGTAAAGTGTAGTAATATAATAGAGAACAATAGGGTCCTTAGCGTTGCCATAGCTGAAGTGTGACTATAATGGAGTGCAAAATTTACCTCAAGACCAATTATAGAGCATGTTTGTTAAACAGTTAAGCGTGTTTAAGAAATAGTTGCACAACAGTTAGCTCCAACAATTGCTGAAGTATTGTAAACTTAACGTATTGAATGTACTAAGTTTATCGATGTTAAATGTATTTATGATTCTCTGTGTGCTACACTCACAATTTTATTTGAAGGCTGCGTAAAGCTTACTGATTTACAGTAGTACAGTGATATATATTTATTTTCTGGTCTATGTATGTGTCAAGTACATTCTTCAAGAAAAAAGAATCGACAAACTAAAAAAAGGGATTAACTTTATCATTTATTTTGTTTTATGTCTATTGGTGAGGGAGTACAGCGTGGTCTTTCAGTTGATGTCCAAAGAAAAAATTTGGAGCTGAATCACCCCCATACATGTTCAGCGATTCTTTATAGTTTAGGAGCTAGAAGCATTATGTAAACTGACGAACACATAAACTGCATCAAAGTAATAGACGACTTTGAAATAAATATTTTAACCAAGTATGCAAACTTTATATACCGATTTAAATTGTAACCTCTATATTGGTTCGTGAACTTTAAAACAGCGTGTGGTCATATCCTTAAGTTTAATTTTGTGTACTGGAGACTACCTTAAGACTTTTTTGAAGAAAAAACAGAAATTTAAGGATTTTTTTTATGAAAATTGGTTTTAACAATAAACACAAACATAATGTTTGTGTTTTAATAAGGGTTTATATGTGTTTTAATAAGGTGTTTAACCTCCACATGCCCTTATTACGGATTCTAATCGGTTCCGCACAAATTTTATAAGGGTTATTAAAATATCTTGCGGAATATTGTCCCATTATTCTAAAAGTGCTGTTCTTAGTGCTGCCACTGTCGTGGAAAAAGGGTTTTTCCCATATACAGCTCTTTTTAAATTGTCCCAAACATGCTCAATGGGATTAAGATCCGGGCTGCGTGCTGGCCAATTTATTGTACGTATCCCAACCTCTTCGCAATATTGTCGATCTTCTGCAGCAGCGTGCGCGCTCCTGCATTAAAGCAAAATTTTCGCCTATGAATCCCATGTAAGGCACCACGTGATCTAAGATCTCTGTTATGTAGCGATGTGCAGTCAAACCCCCTCTTTTACCGTTTTGACGGACGTTTTGACGGATGTCTATGAACACAAGTTCTGTTCGCCCGTTCATCGATATGCCAGACCATACAGGAACCGCCTCCAAAAGGAACACGCTCCTCATTGCAACTTTGAGCATATCGCTACCCACGCCGACGATACTCTTCTGCGACCATCTACAACATATAAACATGTTCTACACTCGTTAGGCCCATTGCTTTTCTATCCAATTCAGGTGATCACGCGCAAATCTTAAGCGAGCTTGTCTGCGAACTACAGACAACATTGGACCATTTGCTGGTCTAAAAGGGGTGATATCCGCTTCCTTGAACCTTCTTCTCATTGTTCGTGCACTTACTTACTCCACGCACTTCATTAAACTCTGTATTGATGTTAACTGACGTGAGGAAATGATTTCGCAGGGAAGTTATAACAATAAATCGGTCATCACGACCTGTGGTTGCTCGAGTCCTGCCTGTACCACATCTCCCTGTAACAACTTGTCTCCACAAGCCTTCTGTATATTCTAGAAACAGTAGACTGGTTTAAATTTAAATTTCTACCAATCGTTCGTTGATCCAAGCCCTCCCGCACCAATGCTACAATTTGAGCCGCTTGTTCGTACGAAGCATCCATATTATGGTTCAAAAACTCTCGATGAGTTAAAAACTAACACAACAATTCTGCTGGTAACAATAATTCAATTGACAAAAGAATAAAAAAACAATGAAAATCAATTTAAAACTGTTGTATAACTGGCTCTAATCAAAATTTGTATTTATATTTCCTCTACTAATATTGTATTCTAATTGATGTATGTCACTTTACTTCAATAAACAAAGTCAAATACTATATTCGTTATCAGCACGAATTCTCCTTTTTAACTGAGTTATACGAATAAAAACTAAAGATTCTTTATTAAAAAGTGAATCGGCAAGTTTTTCCAATTTGTGCGTATATATAATTTATAAAAATCGGTGAAAATTTTCAACAATTCACAAAGATAATTTTTATAATAATTTTTGTTGCGACATCGAACAGCTGTACGTGTAAGTAAATATGTCAAATGATTCTGTATCTGGAATAAAAGCATTAATAAACAGAGATGGCTATTCCGTATGGAAATTAAAAATGCGCATGTATCTGATGCATGAAGAGTTGTGGGAGACGATCGTCGGATATGCTGAAGGTAATGATATTTCTGTTGAAAAGAAACTGCGAAACGACCAAAAAGCTTTGTCGAAGATTTGCCTTTCAGTAGATGGAATGGCGATCACCCATGTCAGGTCATGCAGAACAGCCAAAGAAGCTTGGGATGCTCTTTCATCCGCATACGAGGATAAAGGGATCGGGAGACGTATAAGCCTCGAACGGAAACTGTACAGATACTGCTTAGACGATTTTGACTCCAATATTGAGACGTACATAAATGCTGTTGTCATAATAAATCCTCCTTTACTTAATGTTAATATCTATGATATAAACAGTCACGTCATATCAACAAGATGTCATTGTAAGTTTTTGCTAAATAAAGCCTATAATAGTCAAGGCTCTCTCATTTCAATTTATTTATTTCAGACCCCTGGGTCTTATATACCTGACTAGGAAAATAAAAACCTGCTTTTCTCCTCAACACAGCCCATTTGGCATAATCCTAACTCGTTGTTGTCAGCCAACTTTGAATATAATTTTTCGAACCATGCAGGGTATGTTTTATTCTGAATTTTCTCTCTTTCTGGTTGAGTCAGTGTCCGCATTTCTGCATTATAAACTTTCCCTTTCTTTCCTATCATCAATGCATCTTTTAATTGCTGTGTCATATTTGCATTTTGGGTGTGATCCTTAATGTCTATAAAACCGAAGTGCTTGTTGGTTTTATTGTTGTCCAACCATTTATCAATTAATTCCCCCACCGCTACAACTAATTCAGGATTCCCTGAAATTATATTTAAATTTCCTACCAACTTAAGTATGAAGGTGTCAACGGCATACAGATCTTCTGGTTCATCTATTTCAGTAGCTTTGCAATAAAAGAATGGAGTTATCTTGCCTTTATAATTGCATTTTTCTTCGTGGACCTCAAAAAGTGGTTTCCTCAAACTATCAAATAATACAGATGGTGTAATAGGCTCAATGTTGAAGCCACTAACATCTATGTCATTTAAATCTATAGAGTCGTCTATATTCCCCATGAACAATCCCGTCATAGTTCATACTACATTCTCAATGTATTTTGATCTAAACAATAATTTTTGCACCTTATGGCAAACGATTCAATTAGCTCTTAAAAATGAAAATGAACCGTGTTCTAATTGGGAACAAGAACTTTTAAATTCTCTTCACTCAATACGTTCACTACTATGTACCGCGACAAATGAAACTCCTCACGAACGAATGTTCAAGCACCCACGAAGATCATTTTATGGGGAATCTATGCCGTCATGGCTGAAAGCCGGCTGTAAAGTTTATAAAAAGAACACCGTAAGATCAAAGTATGATCCGATAGTCGAGGAGGTAGACCTACTGGAGCCGAACCCGCAATACAGTCTAGTCCGTCTGCCAGACGGCAGGGAAGTGACGGTGTCCAACAGACACTTGGCTCCGAGAGGGGACGCAGACCAAGGCACAGATCAGGACCAAGTTGACCAAGTTGAACCTCAGTCGTCAGAAGCCGGACCGGAAGTATTCTCCCCCGAGGTTCCGTCAACCTCTCGACAATCACCCCGCAGGTCTGCACGAAATCGCCATCCTCCAGCATTCCTAAGTGACTATGAACTCTAAAGGGGCCAGGAAGAATGTCATAATAAATCCTCCTTTACTTAATGTTAATATCTATGATATAAACAGTCACGTCATATCAACAAGATGTCATTGTAAGTTTTTGCTAAATAAAGCCTATAATAGTCAAGGCTCTCTCATTTCAGCTGTAATGTCAACTGTACAAGATTTAGCCGACAAAGGCAAAGTTATAGAAGATGCATCAATAGCTGCGATTCTTTTAGGAGGCTTGAGTCCTCAATATGCGCCTTTAGTAATGGCATTAGAAAATTCTAATATAAATATTACCGTGGATCTGATAAAGACAAAGTTACTGAATGAATTAAATAAATCAGCTTTTGATAACCCTGATACTGCTCTTCGTACTCGAATGAACCAGCCCAGACCCTCTACATCTAAATCAAAAAAACCTATTGTTTGTTATGACTGCATGGAGCCAGGACATAAGCGTCCAGACTGTCCCCATAAGAAGGACAAAAAGAAGAAACCCGTCAATCACAAAAATGCTGTATGTGCACTGAATGCCAATGACGGACTACAGCGTGATAAATGGTTTATTGATTCTGGTGCTTCGGCCCACATGACGTCTCGAGCTGATTGGTTGGAAAACGTGAGAAGGTCACCTATGGGAACTGTGACCATTGCAAATGGAGATGAACTGCCCAGTCAAGGCGTAGGAGATATTTCTATCACCAGTTGCGGTCAAAATAAGAGTATAAAGAAGATTACTGATGTGGTTCACGTGCCGAACTTGAACTCTAATCTTATTTCAGTGAAGAAAGCGGTAGATAAAGGTTTTAGCGTAGTTTTTGATAGAACTGGTTGTAATTTTTACGATTCTGATGATTTTTGTTATAAAGGTGATGTTGTTTTACATGGTTCTATATGTGGTGGACTGTATTCTTTAGATTGTACGCTCAACCCGATGACTCAATTATCAGCTTATGAGACTCACTCTGATGTTTCCAGCTTCAAGCTTTGGCATAGGCGACTAGGTCATTTATGCCGCATCGGAATGGATCAATTAAGAAAGGGGCACGCGATAGGCGTGGATTATTCAGAAGTTGATAAGGAACCATGTATCCCTTGTATCGAAGGTAAGAAGAGCAGGAAACCTTTTAAGAAAGTTTCACATAAAAGATCAACTGCAGTTCTGGAACTAGTTCATTCAGATATTTGTGGTCCGCTGCCTGAAACATCATTTCAAGGCAATAAATATATTTTACTTTTTATAGATGATTTTTCTCGTATGATTTTTGTATTCTTTATTCCTTCAAAAGCGGAAGTAAAGAACAAGTTTCGTGTTTTTCAGTCCTTGGTAGAGCGGGAAATGGGAGCCAAGATCAAAACATTGAAGAGTGACAATGGAAGAGAATATGTTAATGCTGAATTTTCGAATTATTTACAAAATGAAGGAATTCAACATCAAACAACTGTCCCATACAGTCCCCAGCAGAATGCAATTGCTGAAAGAACCAATCGTTCTATTATGGAGAAAGTAAGATCAATGCTTTCTGACTGTTCTCTTTCTCCGGCATATTGGCAAGATGCTGCAGATATGGCTGTATATCTCAAGAATAGATCTCCTCACCGTGCTCTGGAAGGCAAGACGCCGTACGAGAAGTGGTATGGTAAAATACCAAATCTTACTCATCTGCGTGTTTTTGGATGTAGAGCTTTTATCCATATCCCTGCGTGCAATCGTGTGAAATTGGACATGAAAGCATCCGAACACATATTCGTCGGATATTCAGAAGATCCGAGAAGCTATTATTTCAGGGACATTAGATATCCTAGAAAAGTTGTTAAGAGCAGAGATGTAACGTTCTTTGAAAACAATTTTCAAGATTTAAAAGGTAACAGAACTTGTAAGTCTGGTGATAATTTAACTGAACCAGTACTGATACTTCCTTTGCTCAGTTCACAAGCTAATACGTCGACTAGTTCAGATGGTCAAACATCTGAGGCCAGCGCAGTAATCAGAGATGTGCAGATTCAAACGCATAGTGCACCAGTGTCAATAGATATTAATGCTGATAGTGATGTCATGGAGCAATTGCATAATACTGATACTCGAGGTGAGTCAGTTCAACCTGTTATTGAATCTGGCACTGAGGTTGTAGAACCAAGGTATAATTTGAGACCCAGAAACCCTAATTCTGCTGCCAATTGTGTATGCATGCAGACTTCATCACCTCAGCTCGATGAACCTACAAGTTATTCACAGGCAATGAATGCAGAAGATGGAGACAAATGGTATCAAGCTATGCAAGATGAATACCAGTCACTACTTGAGAAACAGACATAGATTCTCGTTGATAGACCAGATAAAAAGGTCATACCTTGTAAATGGGTCTACAAGCTTAAGAAGAATGCGCATGGTGACGTAATTAAATATAAAGCGAGGTTTGTTGCGAAAGGCTTTAACCAAGTGTATGGCGTGGACTATTCGGAGACTTTCTCTCCAGTCGTCCGGAACTCTTCTTTACGTATGTTGTTCGCTTTGGCTGCGGAAACAGAAATGAAAATGCACCATTTAGATGTTGATACGGCATTTTTAAATGGAGACTTAGAAGAAGAGGTATATATGAGTCAGCCGGAAGGATTTACCAAACGTGGTCAAGAAGATCAAGTATGTTTACTGAAACGTTCGCTTTATGGCCTCAAACAGGCTTCGCGAGCATGGTACAAAAAGTTAACTGAAATTTTGAAATACATAGGTTTTAACCAAACTGATTCCGAAGCATGTATTTTTACTAAAAAGTTTGGTAAAGAGTTAACAATACTAGCTTTCCACGTTGATGACATTGTCATTTTCTATAAAGAAGATAAAACGCTTGACATTGTCATATCTGACTTACGGAATTATTTCAGTCTGAAAGTCATTGGTGAACTAAGTTATTATTTAGGTTTAAATATACGTTGTAAACCTGGTGAGATTAAGATATCTCAAGAAAGCTACGTTCGTAATTTGCTCGAAAAGTTTCACATGTTGGATTGTAAGGCCGTACCTACGCCGTTGGATACTAAGAGATTGATGCCGTGTGAGAATAGTAATGTAAGTGAATATCCATATCAGCAGTTGATAGGCTCTCTTAATTACCTCGCCGTCAATACTCGTCCAGATATTGCTTTTGCTATATCATATTTAAGCCAGTTCAACAGTAAATATGATAAAAGTCATTGGATTGCGGCTAAACGAATCTTGCAATATTTGAAAGGCTCTATGAATTTGGGCATTACTTACAGGAAAGACGGTGGACGTCTAGTTGGCTACGCGGATGCAGATTGGGCCAGTTGTCCTATAGATCGTCGTTCATATACCGGATTCTATTTCTCGATGGCCGGAGGAGCCATATCATGGGAAAGTAAGAAGCAAACTTGTATTGCTACATCTTCAAGCGAATCCGAGTATATCAGTTTGTCCAATGCGGGTAGAGAGGCTGTATTCCTAAAGCGGTTGCTGCGTGAACTCAATGGTGAGTCAACTATTGTCACTATTTACAATGATTCACAGTCTGCGCAAAAATTGGCAATGAATCCAGTCCATCACAATAGAACCAAACACATTGATACGAGATATCATTTTATACGTGATTTACTAGCTAATAATGTAATTAATGTTGTTTATACTCCTACTTTAGAGATGTGGGCTGATGTGCTTACAAAGCCTTTAGCTCGTACTAAGCATCAGAATTGTGTAAGAGGAATAGGTTTATGTTTATAATCTTATTTTGATTACGGGGGTGTATGTTGTATAACTGGCTCTAATCAAAATTTGTATTTATATTTCCTCTACTAATATTGTATTCTAATTGATGTATGTCACTTTACTTCAATAAACAAAGTCAAATACTATAAAAACTTTGCTTTAAATAACACGCAAATTACTGCACGTTTTACTGCAGTTCTATTTTTACGTTTTCCTTTTTTTTTAGATTAAGAGCCAGTCTTTCCATATTTATATAATTTAATCTAAAACGTTTGCATACTTATTATAAAAAATCATTTCAAAGTAATCCTCAACTTTGATTCAGTTTATGAGTCCGTCAGTGTATTTTTTCGAAGTTTTCACCTTGCATTGGTTTTTATTTTTTATCTCTTACAGTAAATTTTTTTTCTAGAATTATTTGTCAATAGTACAGTCAACTTCTTAAAGATCTAATATGACGTAGTCATAAACATGTTACGAGCAAAGGTGCAATTATATCTTCTCATTTAAAGTTGTCAAAATATTGTACACAATCAAACAGTCATATATGTCTTCATATCAAAAGTCTCTAAAAACATATACACGGTCAAAGTCATTGATAGCGAGTGAGGTGGACTGTATAACCTACTGATAGAAACACGACGTAACAACTATAGCTCTGTATTGGTAAAGGTATATGTACAGCGAAGATATAAAATTACACGACTGACTCTCTAAGACTAAGTAACTGACAGCCCCATCAGAGGAACCTGTTGTAACGTTACGCCCCCTCTCTGGAGGAAAAGGGGCAAATGGAGCAGATAAAAGAAAAGGGGAAGAAGTGTAGTGTGTATAAAATAGGGAGAACTCTAGCTACAAAATTTATACGACGGTATAAAGGTAAACATAAACTATTTAATAGGTTGGGGAAAAAGTTTCTTCGCATTTTTTAAGAAAATTCAAAACATTTTTTAATATAGTTTATTTACATTTAACTAAAGTATGTAGGTACCATTTTGTTCGATAACTTTTTGCCATCTTGTAGGTAGGGACATGATCCCATTGCTATAGAAATTTTGGGACTTCTGGTCAAAATACCGCGACAAGTGGTTTTGGCAGTCCTCTCGTGATGTTAACCTGACACTGCCTAAAGAATTTTGAAGAGACCGAAACAGGTGGAAATCTGAAGGTGCAAGGTCAGGACTATACGGCGGATGCATTAACACCTCCCAGCCAAACTCTCTTAATTTTTGCTGAGTGGCTAAAGATGTGTGAGGTCTAGCGTTATCATGATGAAAAACCACACCCCTTCTGTTGATTAATTCCGGCCGCTTTCTCTCAACTTCTTGCTTTAATCTCATCAGTTGTTCGCAGTAGAGTTCAGAATCGATGGTCCTGCCTGGTGGTAACAGCTCATAATGAATAATGCCCTTCCAATCCCACCACACACACAGCATCACCTTGTTGCGAGTTAACCCGGGTTTCGCCACAGTCTGTGAAGCCTGACCGGCCTTTGACCACGACCTTTTTCGCACGTTCTTGTCGTACGTGATCCACTTTTCGTCACCAGTTATCAGCTTCTTCAAAAATGGTTCGGTTTCATTACGTCGTAATAAAGAATCACAAATGAGTACACGGTTCATTAGGTTTCTTTCAGTGAGCTCGTGTGGTACCCAAATGTCGAGCTTTTTTGTGTACCCAGTTTTTTTTAAATGCGCCAAAACTGCTTTGTGGTCAATTCCCAGTTCTTCAGCTACGTCGTAACTACTGACATGCCGATCTTGCTCCAATTTTTCAAAAATGGCATCCATTTTATCTGTAATAGGGCGACCAGAGCGACGTGCATCTTTGACATCAAAATTTCCGGATTGAAAACGCTTAAACCAAATTTGTGCTACTCTCACAGACACTGCACTAGGTCCATAAACATCGCAAATTTTTTTCGCGGCTTGCGTTGCATTTTTACCTTTTTTGTAGTAAAATTTTAAAATGTATCGAATTTCTTCATTAGATTCACTCATCTTGGCGGTACTAAAAACAAATGAAAATCACACATTTTCCTAATTTGAATTTGGAATTATGTTCTTTAAAATTTAAACTTTCAATGATACCAAAACCAGCCAGATACAAATAGTATAGCCAAAGAGATTTTATTACAAGTTTATACATACTATAATGCGAAAAGACTTTTTCCCCAACCTAATATTATAAAACACGAAGAATAGCGGAGAGGAAAGAGAAAGGGAGGAATGTTAGGAAACGCACTTAAAGTCCATAAATATTTTCACGCGCACAAGGAAAACGGGAACGGAGTCAAAAGGGGACTGATGGTGGGAAGTACTTAGCTCACTAATTATGACGTCATGAAGAGGCGGCCGACTATATGAAGAACTCTCGCGCCGGCGTTAACCGCCTGGCAGTTATTCGCAGTGGGCGGCACAGCAGGCAGCACAGCACCACGATGCCCGACGTGGGGGTAGGCCCACAATGGAGGGTAGAGGCGTCGGAGAGACACGGGGCACGGAGAGTCACGAAGCTCGGAGAAACACACGGAGAGCGTCACGTAGGTCCACAGATTCGACTAGAGGTACGCGGGTCTCTTCAGTCCCGAGCCAATGTCAAAGGCACGGGAACGGCCAATATTCCGATACGTATTAAAAGACGCAATTCGAAGAAATGACCACAATGTCCGGAATCATTGCCTTAAATAGGAACGATCCCAGACATTTAATTTTGAAAAAAAAAAGCCAAACAGAAAAGTAAAATGGTGCGTACTCCCTCGGTAGCTATAAAACAGAAAGAGAAATAAAATAAAATATATTAAACTTACGACAACGCAATGTAAGTAAATATGGAAGAATGACAATTGATACGTCATGTCAAATAATTAAAATATTAAATATATTTAAACAATGAAATTAGAAATCGAAAATACTACATAAAATAATATGAAACGTTAAGAGAAAAAGCATGAAAATAGAATCGCCATAGATTAAATATCTAAGCTCTAAAAATAGAAAGAAGAGGGAATCTCGCTGCTCCAAGCGTCGATAGCTAGCGCCGCAGCAGCTTGGCTTAACGGTGACAGCAGCAGCTAGCCGCCAGCATTGCGGCCAACGTACAGCCAGCAGTTAGCCAACACAGCGATAGCGGCGTCACACACATAGTGCGCCGTCAGCATAGCGACCGGCGACGGGGCGGCAGCAGCGAAGAATTGTTGGGCCGGACGCTTCATACGGGCCATTAGTGCGATACCGGAAGACTCGAAGAGAGATACTCGTCGACTAAACTCGATGGAAGCCGCGAGAAAACTGAACTCGAGGAAAGCGCGAGAAGAAAGTACTCATAGGAAAGCGACTCGTATACTGAGCTCGAAGAAAGTGAATCGAAGAATGAACTCATGGAAGACTCGAGAAGAAAGAATGAACCACGATGTCTGGAATCATTGCCTTATATAGGAACGATCCCAGACATTTAATTTTGAAAAAAAAAAGCCAATCAGAAAAGTAAAATGGTGCGTACTCCCACGGTAGCTATAAGACAGAAAGAGAAATAAAATAAAATATATTAAACCTACGACAACGCCATCTAAGTAAATATGGAAGGATGACAATTGATACGTCATGTCAAATAATTAAAATATTAAATATATTTAAATAATGAAATTAGAAATCGAAAATACTACATAAAATAATATGAAACGTTAAGAGAAAAAGCATGAAAATAGAATCGCCATAGATTAAATATATACGCTCTACCCCGAGAACCCTTACAAAATGAGATATAAATAAGATATAGCCATAAATAGATAACCCCATACAAATACAAAATATTGAAATAACTAACTAAAAAAACAAAATGGAAGGGAAGGCTTTATTCTACATGATGCGCTACAAACTAAAGATATATCAGCTACCGAGAAAACCCTTGCGAACTGAGAATTATAGGCAAAAATAGTAATCACATACAAAATATGAAATACGTAAAAAAACTATCTAAAAGTAAAGTATGGAGCGGCAGGCTACATGCTACACTGTCAGTACATTTTAAATAGTAAATAATGGACAAAAGGATGTAGAGTGAAGCGGCCAGTCGCCAATATTCCCGCCCGCAGTGGGACACTAACCCTCGGTGGCGACTGGCTGCGACTCCGCTTCCATAGGAATAAGTTTACGGACGGGTCGGCGTAGTGTGCCTCCCTTTGTAAATAGTTCCACTACGCGAAACCAGCCGTCTGGGCCTGTGAATATTTTAGTGACTTTTCCCAGCGGCCACAATCCTCGTGGTAGGGAGGAGTCAGCGACTAGCACCACGTCCCCCTCTTTTAAGTTTTTTTCTGCTCTGTCACATGGTCCTCTTAGCCGCAGCGTTGGTAAGTATTCACGCAGCCAGCGTGCCCAAAAGTGGTCGGCTAGCCTGAGGGCTTCGCGCCAGTTACACCGTCGCATCAGATCCGTG
This sequence comes from Parapoynx stratiotata, assembly GCA_910589355.1. Lineage (NCBI taxonomy): Eukaryota > Metazoa > Arthropoda > Insecta > Lepidoptera > Crambidae > Parapoynx > Parapoynx stratiotata. The sequence goes on from OU342457.1 coordinate 3,871,171, forward strand.
TCGGAGCGGCTCATGCCTCGTGGTCCATGGCGCTAAGGAAGACGTTCCCGGTGGGAAATGATATGGCCTCGGGAGCATCTGCAGCGTTGGGAACGTAAGTAAGTGGCTTACACTTCCAGGTGTATGGCTCTGCAGACCAGGCAGGTAAATAAAGCCACGTAACGTTTCTCCTGTCGGCGGCCTACTGCAACGACGATGGGTCCATAGAAGTCGAGGCCTGAATGAGTAAAAGGCCTCTGGTGGTACCTAGCCGCTCAGCTGGCTGGTAAATCTCCGGCTTGCGGAACGCTCGCGCAACCTCTGAACCTCCTACAACTTGAACCTTGTACAGGCATTCGCAACGCTCCTGATCGCACTCCTCGCTCTTAAAATCCAATATCTGTGACGAAGTTCGTTGAAAGCGGTCTCGTTGAAGCCATGATAGCATGGTAGTGAGAGATGAAAAGTCGAGTTATATGGTCGCGTCCGTCGAGGGTTATTGGGGACTTCGTGGCCTTGGCCGTGGCTTACGTTGGTTGCGATAAAGGGTGCCTTCCAAGGTTGGCGTGGCTAAAGTAGGTGGCAATGTCGAATCATCCGCGAGCTGTGTTTGATTTCGTGTTTTTACCATTATGAAATGAAAATTTTAAATTAAAATGGTCAAAACTGAAAAAAATAAATGAATGTGACAGCTGACAAAAGTGTGAAAAATTTGAAAAAATGTTGCAAAACTTACGGTTGATGGATCAAAATTTACGACGAAAAAGGACCAAATGATAGCGAGTGAGGTGGACTGTATAACCTACTGATAGAAACACGAAGTAACAACTATAGCTCTGTATTGGTAAAAGTATATGTACAGCGAAGATATAAAATTACACGACTGACTCTCTAAGACTAAGTAACAACTGACAGCCCCATGAGAGGAACCTGTCAGTACATTTAAATAGTAAATAATGGACAAAAGGATGTAGAGTGAAGCGGCCAGTCGCCAATAATCATCATTAATATGTTCACTTCCAAACTGTCCATTGGTATCTAAGCGGACAGAGTGCTCATAAATATCTTCACATTTTGACATTCTAAAGATTTTTCAGTTTCTAGTTATTCAGGTTACTATGACAATGAATTAAAAATTAAAGTAATTAAAAATTATGTATTAATTAAACCAAATAGAATGTAATACCTACCTAAGATAGTGTTCCAATTTTCTTTCTTTAATCATCTGTATAATTTTACCGATTATGCTGATAATGTATTGTATAGCCTTTTGTAGAAGACGATTTGGGCTCATCAAATAATATATAGTAGGTTCGCTAATCTTTATATTTTCACCCACAGGGTTATAATTTGAACATAGAGGAGCAATACTAAGAGTTTGGTTGTTATTTTTGCCAATTATTTCATTCTCGCTAAGATATCCTATTTCTGGATCTCCGGTCTCAATATTATTATTATTATTAACTCTTTATTGCACATAAACAAAAAGGAACAATGTAAAAAGCAGAAGTATACAAGGGAGGACTTAACTCTAATAGGGATATCTTCCAGTCAACCCGTTACAGATGTGTGAGATCTCAGGATGTAAGAGAAGCGACACCAGTGCACAAGACAAAACAGAAATCTATGCAAACATATACATTACTAAACAAATAAAATGATATATATAATTAAACAATATATAAACTCTATATATCTATATCTATATGCTCAGAAAATCTAAGAGCTCCAATCTCTGCATCCTCTCTATTAGTTGATTCTAATTCTCTTTTGATTGCTGGCACATTATCTTGTGTAAGACCAACAAGCTCATAAAATCTTTTACAGTTGTACCGAATCTGCTTCAAGGTTGTTTCTTTTATAAACTCAAATCTTAATGTGATAAACGTAGCAATTCCCGATAAAATAAATATAAGTTCTTTCAGTGTCGTTCGGTTAATGCTTATGCTTAACAGTGCATCTGCATTGTGAAAGAGAAACCCATTTGAAATTTCACTTTCAAAAAATACCAATTCCTCACCATTTAATCTTTTAAAGGTTACTCCATCCATAGTTGTGTGTGTGGTCTCATATAATTTCTGGGGCTTAGGGTGATATTTTATGCCATCCCTCTCAACTACAGGGTTTATCTTCATCCCCAACACTCCTTTAATGAATTTGGTATACTTGTTTTCATCGGTAGTTTCAAGAATTTTAATTAAGGGATAATCATTTATTTTAATTGTTCTGACGAAGTCACGCAGTTTGTGATATGGTATTTTTTTTAATTGCCAAAAATTGATGCATGTTGAGGTCTCTTAAAATGTGTATCGCAGTGGGTTGTAAAGGAAGCAGAGAGGTGTAGTTTGTAGATATAATTTATTAAAAGATATAAGGCACAACTGACACATAGAAAAAATATAAACAAAGTGTAACTAGGTTACCAGTGTTGCCTAGTACATCGACACCATAGACACCAACACTTCCCCTCAAACGTACACCATCTCAACCATTCATCACGCAATAACATAACTATATCAAAAAACAATATCAAAGCACTAACACTAACTTACAGATAACTAAACCTATGTTAAACCTAAAGCTGAAACACATTTCTCAAACTTTATACGGCCTAACGGCTTGGTCAGAACATCAGCTACATTTTCCTCGGTGGATACATACTGTAACTGAACAGTAGAGTCTTCGACACACTGACGAGCATAATGAAACCTTATATCGATGTGCTTCGTACGTCTATGTGCAACCGGGTTCTGAGCAAGCTTAATGGTGCTCTGATTGTCAACATTGAGAGTTACAGGTTGCGCTAGTACTCGCAACAGCGATGCAAGAAAACCTTTCATATAAGTAGCTTCTTTGCATGCCTCTGAAAGTGAGATGTACTCCGCCTCTGTGGATGACAACGCTACGCAGGATTGCTTTTTACACTCCCATGACACAGGGTTTCCACTTACCTGAAAGATAAAACCAGAAAACGATTTTCTGTCTTTCACGTTTCCACCCCAATCAGCGTCAACGTAGCCGGTAACATTTGTGAAGTCGCTGGCACTGGTTTTGAATACCATGCTGTAGTCAATAGTTCCCTGAAGATAACGCAGCACCCTCTTTGCCGCCTTCATATGAACCTGATGACAACATGAATTGTATTGAGACAAGAAACTAACAGCAGCCGAGATGTCCGGGCGCGTGTTGCTGGCTAAATAGTTCAATGCTCCTACCAACGACTGGTATCTGAGCCGGTTTGGGTGATCTAATACATCACTTCCTTCCCCTTCAGCCAAGACCGTGTGAAGATCGAGCTCCATAGGAGTCTTCACTGGTTTACATTCCGCCAGACCAAAATCAGCCAACAGTTTCTTTGTAAAGTTACGTTGTGAAACTCGTAACGTTCCTTCGTCTCGCGTAAGCTCCATACCAAGAACTTGTCGTGCCTTGCCTAAGTCCTTGATCTTGAATTTCTCTCTCAGACTATTCAAAAGTTGATTTTTCTTCCCATTTTCACTATAAAACACCAAAAAATCGTCAACGTAGAGAGCAATGTAAAGATTGGGGATCTTTGATCGATCGTGAATTTCTCTCAATTGACGTTATATTTACAATTGTGCTGTCATTGAGTATTTGAATTGAGTCATCACTACTATTGTTGATCTTTCTACAAGCCCAAATTAATCTCTCCGGTGTATTTCTTAGTTTCTGATCTTCTTCCATCTTTTTTGTTTAATCAATTACTTGTAAATTTAGAATAACAATCTGTTTCTGCATTGTAACCACGTTCATATGATTGCGATTGGTAGTTAGATGAAAAATGAGACCCAAAAACTGCTTGATAATTGATGTTTACTTAAGTGACAAAAACAATACAAAATATATTAATAGACGATGCGTCACAGTTCGCGTCTCATTTCGCAATAGTTTTTGACAGCTCGCCCCGGTGTTACCCGTTGTTTTTGCCGGAACATTCTCTTCCCCCCCCCCCCCCCGAAAGATCCAACTTTCAGGACATCGTCTTATTCTTGTGAAGGGAATAGTGGACAAAGATTATGGACAGCTCTGCGCACAACGCCTCTGGATGTGAATACATCAGCGACTCTGGCCGTTCCGTCGGATCCATGATGGTTCATTTAGGTACTCATTCCTCCAGCGTTCCCAAAAGTGCTGTCGTATGTTCTCGAGAATTCTGTATCGGTCAAGTCGGTTGCTGTTTGCTTCGAACAGGTTCTCGGACGGCAATGATGTGAGCGATTTGCCGATCAGGAAGTGCGCAGGAGTTAAGGGATCAAGGTCGTTGGGATCGGATGATAGAGGTGTCAAAGGTCTAGAATTGAGGATTACCTCAATTTGCGTGAATAAAGTTGACAGTTCTTCAAAGGTTAAATGTCTATCACCTAAACTTCTCGTTGCATGGTGTTTTCCGACTTAACGCCTGCTTCCAACAATCCCCCAAAGTGAGGGGAATAGGCCGGAGAGAATTAAAACTCTATACCTTCGTCAGAAGCGAAACCAGTTATGCTTCCGTTATTTGATTTAAAATATTTGTTAATTTAGTTGTTAGCGCCGACAAAATTTGTGCCACTGTCGCAAAATATTTGCGATGGTTTACCTCTGCAAGAGATAAATCGTCGCAAACGCAAAATAAAATAGTCCGTTGATAAGTCGCTGGCTAATTCGAGATGTACCGCCTTTGTGCTAAAACAGATGGATAGGCATAAATAACATTTCGTTATTTTACAACCGCGGCCTTTGCGATCGGTAATAAAGAATGGCCCAGCGAAGTGGACGCCGCTGACATGAAATGGTTGGCTTGGAATCACTCGACTACCCGGTAAGTGTACCATGATGGGGCTATAAGATTTTGCCTTCATTAGTCTGCATAGTTTGCAATTATTAACAGTGCTGCGTGCTAATGTTCTCCCTCTTAACGGCCAGAACATTTTACGTAAGTCGCTCAGTAAAAGTTGCGGCCCACAATGGATTAATGTGGTGATTTGCGAATAAAAATATATTTTAACAAAGTTGTGATTACTATCTAACAGCATAGGATGTTTTTTTTCATAGGGTTCTGTAGCATTTCTTAGTCGCCCACCTACGCAGAGTATGCCGTCCTCATTTAAGAAAGGAGTAAGAGGCAGAACTCGTGACTTCGAAGGTTTTGTTTTTAATATTAAGTTTTTAATATTTTGATTTCATTTGCGAAGCATTCTGTTTGATCCTGTTTTATTAAAACTCTTAGCGCAGTATTTAGTTCATCTGAACTTAAAGAGCCAATTAGCATGGATTCATTTCGAACATTATTAATAAATCTTAATATATAAGCGGTGGATCTTTGCAGTCTCGAAAAGTTCGAATAATTATGAAACTCCACAAGCCCGCAAACATTCACATTGGTTTTACTGTCATTAGTGCAGTGTAGCGTTGTAGTCTGTAGTTGATTTATATTCAGCTATTTTTCAGGGAGATCTAGTATACTTTGCGACCCTATATTTTGAGGCCAAAAACATGGCTGCTCATGAAGGAAGGGGGGACCTTCCCACCATATATCAGCATTTTGAATTGATCTAGGGTTCACTCCGCGTGACGCTAAATCTGCTGGGTTTTGGTTTTCAGGAACGTGTCTCCAGACACCAGCAGCAGTTAAATCCTGTATCTCGCTCACGCGATTTGAGACAAAGGTTTTCAAGTCGAATGAACGGGATGACAACCACCCTAAGACCACTGTTGAATCTGTCCAATAGAAGACAGAACTAATCTTGCAGCGCAGAGCCTTCATGACCTTGGCCGTGAGACGTGCCGAAAGCAGAGCACCGCAAAGCTCGAGACGTGGGATGGTTACTGCCTTCACTGGAGCGACCTTGGTCTTTGCGCATAGTAGTCTGACCAAGACACGACCGGAGTCATCAATCGACCGTTAATAGATGACAGCAGCGTATGCTGATTGGGATGCATCAGAGAACGAATGCACCTCAATTTCAAAAGGCTTCAAGGGGAGGCTCCATCTTGGAACTGAAAACTCAGTAAAAGAATTTAAGTTTGTTGTAAAATTTACCCATTCCTTCTCTAATGCATCGTCTACTGGGTCGTCCCAGTCAAGCTTTGACAGCCATAGTTTTTGAAGGATAATTTTTGGAATGATGGTGCATGGACTCAATAAACCTAATGGATCGAGGCGCTTGGCAGATTTTGACAAGATTGTTCGCTTTGTTATCGGTTTAATTGATTCCATGTCGACTGAAAACAGTAGGACGTCTTTGGACGGATCTCATTTTAGCCCTATTAGTAGTTAAAAATGGCAAAAAATCATTTGCCATTTTTAACTGCTTACATTGGGCGTCTCTCGTGAGAAATGTTGATCGACAATAACACTTGTAATTAATAAGCTTTTATATTTTGTGACACAGTTAACAATTACAAAGAGGGTTAAACGGTACGCGACAGTTTCTACAGGCAGTGTTCACTGGTTGGTTGTCCGGAACAAAAAGATAAAGGCGCGCGGCTAACCGCCAAGCCCTAGACTCTGTCAAGCGCCGGTAGGGGGCGCTTGCGTCCCGTAAGAATTTGCTGTCTATCGATGGCGTTGGCGTCCCGTTTCATCGCGTTGACTCCGACATAATACGCCTCTTTCCACAAAGAGTTAGGCAGAGGTGTTAACACCCACATTTCGCCAGATATATTAAGTACCCAAGAGAGCTTGCACCACCGTGTCCCTGCAAACCTAATCTTACTCCCGGACATAAGGAATTGTGATTGCAATTTGTACAAAATTATTTGAATTACCATATTCAGCATGTTGTTTTCGTAGACGAACAGGTTTTTTGTAATTCCAGTCATGGTCGACATTCGTTATGGAGATTAAATAACACTGGATCTTGCGAGTAAAACATATAACTTGCTAAATAATAGAAGTGGTCGCTAATCGTTAGGTTTTTGGAGATAGATGTTGCAGTGGTCCGGGTGAACGAATCAAAGAAGGAGGATGCAAAATGTTTCGAAATATATCGATATTCTTCGAGACGTGTTGTTTCCAACAGCATTTTTTTTATTACTGGTGGCGAACCTATAACATTCATACAAGACGGATACTCGTTTCATAATGCAAGAGGTTCTAACATTTATTGCCGAATATAGATAATTCAATCTTATAATATTGCCCCCTAAAAGTCCACCTTTAAATCCAATTGAGTGTCTGAGGCTGAATGATCCAGTTGTGGGGTCCGGATCCATCTCGTAGTACAATTAAGGGATCATGTAAATGCAATTTAAGAATCATTAAGGACTTCTCCTTATTTGTTTTTGTAAAAATACAGTTAAGTCGTCGAGACAGCGCCTCTTGAGTGTTATCAATGCCAACAGAGGTTACTAACGGTTTTAATTGTTCTTTAACTATCTTTTAATAAATAAATACATTTTTAAAAATTACCAAATTAATAATATTTTAAATTTTGGTTCAGGCAAGCAAGTTATTGGAAAAGTAAACTCATGACTGTCTCGTCATCTATTAACCTAAAGATAGGAAGCTTTGATAGCTAGGACGTCTATACCTAGAAAGTTATTTGAAAAGTTAATTGTAATTATCACGGATTTTTCACATTGATCAACAAAAAGTAACTGTGGAATGATGCACGGTAGCTATATCTATTAATATTTTGTGTAACCCCCATTTGCATTTATAACGTCGTTGTCGCATTGATCGGACAGTATTGTAACAAAAAGTGTCACCTCTCAGAGATTCCCATAACTGATTTACATGTATACGCAAGGCCTCTGTTGTCCGCAGTTGTTGGCGATCCCATATTTGAGTCATTTTGCCCCACACGTTCTTAATCGGGTTCAAGTCTGGACTTTTAGGCGGCAACTTTATCAGATTCAATCTTTCGTTACTTGCAATGTATTTGCTTACGACCCTCGAATTATGTATGGAGCAGCCGTCTTGAACAAATGAGATGATTTCGTCATCAGGGTATACAGTTCCGGCAGTAGGGGAAAACACCTCTTCTATGATTTTCTTATACCCATTTCCATTTAATTGGCCACCTATCTCTACAAATTCACCAGGACCCGCAGCTGAAACCCTAAGGTAATACGGCCACTTCTGTTATTGGGCAGAATATTTTGTTTTTCGTATCTCGTATTGTTTATACACCATAACGAGAGACGCCCGTTTGTCGAAGAGCAAAAGACTTTCTCGTCTATGAATGCAACTCGGTCAAAATTATGGTTGAGGTACTGAAGAGCAAATTGCAGTCTCAATTGCTATGTCTCGGAGTTAGTTGAGGTTTCTTTGCAGGCACCCGATGTTTAAGGCCGGCCTCTTAAAGTCTTCTTCTAATAGTGCTCTTAGACACTTCATTTAGGCTGGCCAATTGTGAGGTGTTGATAAATCGATCAGCACGTGCGTTTCGGACAATTGCGGTATCTTGTTGAGCGCTGGTTTTCCTTGGTCGGCCGAAAGACACGTGCTTCACGACGCATCTTTCTTGACGCCATCTCGCGATCCATAACCCCACAGTATTAACCTAAAAAAATATGTTAATTATGAGTATTTTATGTTTAACGATAGTACGACTTTTCTCACCATAAATTCAACAATGAGCGCGTTTGAATTTAGTAGTTACACTAAGTTACCAGAAGGACAAACGCACTTAATAATTATCATCATCAGCCTACTTCTGTCCACTGCTGGGCATAGGCCTCCCCTAATGCACGCCACCGCTCGCGATAAACGCACTTAGCCTTACTAAATTCATAGTTGCTCGATATCGAATGAAAGATAAGAAAACTCGTACTAGGCCCTCTGATATTTAGTATGCAAACATAGTATGAATGCAGATGTGTAAATTATTATTAATCAAAGGCTAGGTTAGGTACTTACACTTATGCCAAGCTCGTCTGATATTTCTGTATTACTTACACCTTCCAGAAGGCCTAGCACAGGCCGGAGAGAAAAAGTCCCCAGAGACAAAAATCGTCATTGCCCCTCGCTTCTTCGTTCGCGCGGAAGCGAGAGGCAATGAGTTATTTTGTCTCCGGGGACTTTTTCTCTCCGGCCCGTGCTAGGCCTACTGGTGTAAGTTTATGATAGAGTGCTTGGTTTGATTTTCAATATGGTAATAAAAAGTCATGATTATAAAATTGCAGAAATAATTCAAAATTATGTCTTTTCTTTAGCAAATGCCTATTGAATGACAGTACTCATTTATTTCATCATAATTCCATTACGACATGTCTATGAGTCCAAAGAGGCAATTGTAATATTTGCATTTACCTTCAGCCAATGAATTCGAAAATCTATGTTTTAAAATACATTAGATAAGAAAAATTATCAATTACGCTGTTGGTTTTCTTAATAAATAAAATAAAAAAAAAAATACTCATATCGTTTCAAACAAAATACACGTTTAGTACGTCAAACACGAAATTAAAAGGACCGATAGTAAGAGAAAATAAACAATATAAAAATCGCATGTAATGCTTCAGATTAGTGTTTACTTTTCTTTAACACCAATATATTTTTGATTACTTGGGGTGCTCAGATACCATTGAACACTTTATTCGCGAATATATATAACATAATATTGGAATTGTGTAGTTTAGATAATATTGAACAACCTGTAGGCCAATTCACGTAAATACGATCGTTTTAAAACTCGCCGTAGTTTAGAAGTCGTCCTATTGTCGCCCTATTCAATTTAGGTATTCACGTATCTTTCAACCAAACTTCGATAGGGCGATATCTCAATAGGATCGGAACTAAACTATATTTGAACGACTTGTCACTTATTAGCCGAAAAGGATGCAAGTTAAAAACTAGTGTTTTCTACCAAACGCTATTAATATGTTTTTGACTCTAAATATAATGTTTAACGATTTTTTTTTGAAATTCAATAAAACAAACTTGGTTTTAATCAACAGTTACTAGAAAGGAAATTAATAAAATAGAAAGGAAACAAATAGGTTTCCGTTAAAATTTAGTCTATGACAAAAATGCTATTATCTATGGATATTAAAAAACTGTTTTGTCATGTTTGAAAGTTTTCAACATTGATGTTTAGTTTTCAAGGTTAACAAAAGATTTGATTTTGCTCAAAATTATTAAAAAATCTGTCTGTAGAGCAAATTACTACAATACTAGAATTCATGGCGCGCCACAGGGACCTTGCTTTAGGTCACGTACGCTCTAAAGAGGAGCGAGTGCTAGCTCAAATGTTGTGGTTGGAGCTCGCTCAACTTTTAAATGCCCAAACAATGGGGATTGTCTAATATTTTCGACATGCTGTTTTTATAGTTGAAATGTATAAAATAGATCAATTTGAGAAACTAATTTCAATATTTTCGTTATTTTTAAAGTAATAAATTTTATACGGAATTTTGAAAAAACGTGATCTTTTTATTACGATGACGTCACTGTTGGCGTTTATTTTTTGAATTACTTGGTTGTGTTAAAAAATAAACATCTTTTAAAATATTTTCTATCTAGAAAGAGAAAAAAGAAAATGTGTTAATAAAAACATTTTTACTCAATAACTTTTTATTATTTCTCCTTGTAAATTGATTAATCCACTTACTATCATGACTATTTCGTCCAAATATGGTACAAACTGATAGTTCACTACAGAGCGAGGTTTAAATTAAGCATACTCTCTTACATGTCTAATAACTCTCTACATGAACATCCTAAATACATTTTTGGTTTCTTAAATACTGTGTCTAACATAATTTTTCTAAACGGGAAGATACTCTCATTTGATTCATGCACTGTAGATAGATTCCTCAGTCTCTGTTGTACATCCAAACAAAGGAGTGGTCACAGATGATGTGTCTTGTGAAGATATCACTTCCTCTGTAGCAATATTAGTTAGCGGTTTTCTACTTATATAGCTAGTGCTCTTATGCACCATTTCTATTTCATACTGTGTTGCAACATTAATCTGTAAAACAAACGTTAATGTTATTTGTCAATAATATAGAGATATAAAAATATCTTTGCGACTATTAATTATAGTGTTTCTTTAGCATTGTTTTTCTCAGTAAAATATACTTTACCTTTGTGGGCATGGTAGGACACGTAGAAGTACTGGGCTTTACTATTTCCTCACGTTTTCTTTTCAATGGTCTGCTACTGCTTGTAGGTTGTTCAAGTAACTTGTTCAATTCTGAACAGTCTTCACTTGCATCTTGAGCAATTTTACGAAGTGAAGCCGACGCTATGAGTTTGAGTTCTTGGTTCATTAACTTACATTGGTAATAATTACCTAACTGGTAGGAACAAAGCACTTTCTATATTCCATAATTAATAAACGTTTATTCATTAAAACAATGATAACAAATCGTATTTACCTTACAATGTAAGGTTATAATTTGTTGTTTGTGACTTATGACACTTGTGTTTGTAAATTTAGTATACTTTATTTCATTTTCTGCTTCATCTAGCATTATATATGCTAAGCCAAGGCTCATATTAATTAATATCTTAAATTATCTATTTTTTAAACACTAACAAACACTACTCACGCACCATAAAATGAACTTATCTTCAACGACATATAAATCGCAACATTTGACGTTTAATCGTTGGCATCCGATTGAAATAAATGTCATTTATTTAGCAGAATACCTTTATTTTAACGTTTTAGATGTAGTTTTATAACGATTGTTTAGCTGAATACGGTTCGACGACATTGCGATAGAGTGACTTCTAAATCGGTTTGTGTTACGTACGTGAATACGAAAAAGGCTTCAATGACTAAGTCGCTGCGATATCGCTACGGTTTTCATTACGTGAATTGGCCTACTGGACGGTTACAACAATAAGATGACCTGACAACGTATATAAATTTGAATTTGTGTTCTTCAGATATTTTTGACCACTCTTGACACTAAGATCTTTATGAAGCTGACTGTACTCGCTACCACCTGAAAAAATTTCATTTTCCTATACATTGTAGAACTAACCAAAAAATGTGTCTGAAGTTAAAAAAATCCGTTCGAGCTTAATAATACAAAATGTTTAGAGTTTAAAACATAATAAATTAGGGGCACTAGAGGTTTCTAAATGATCTTCAAAACTTCGAAGGATCTTCAACAGACGAAATCGTTAAAAAACTTCACACCTTAATAGGAGTTTCTTTCCTGTAAACCAGCTTTGAAAGCAATAAGGGTATTTATACTAATAAATACCCTAATAAATACTAATAAATAATTTTCAAACTCATTATCTCCTTAACGGTATGGTTAAGGACACCATATGATAGAAGCAAATCTATCAGATATGATCTGAAAAATAACATCTTAAAATATTTAGTACGACTTTCCCTGTAAACCTGAATAACTTCACCGCTTTGGTTGTCCGAAAAACTTACGCAAGGCATGGATAGTAGCCTCACAGTCACATAGAGACAACGATATCCTGCCTTACTGAACTGTTCAGTGCCAGTTCTTTGTCTTTCACGGTCTCCTGCTTTTCTCTGGACACAGACACGTTGGTTATCTGGACGAGTACTGATTCGCGATTCGTTAACGAAAAGATAGTTTTGCCAAATGTTTGTTTCTTCGTTTTGTAGAATTCTAGCTCACTGCAATATCCGTCGTTGACGCTGCCGGAAATCCATAGGCGCTCGCCAAAACTCCTGAGTTAGCACTTAGACCATTCAAGCAATCCTGAATGGTCTGAGTGCTAACTTCAAGCCCAGAGGCGGCTCAAACTTCTGTTTTTATTTTAGTAGCGTTAATAATTGGGTCACGGGCTGCCAGCAATCTAATATAGCACTTTTGGGTAGCATTTAAAACAGTTGGGCGACCACTGCGGGATCGATCAGCTAAATTACCTATCCCGTGGTACCACTGGAATGCGGTCACGACACGGGATTGTAATATAGCGACTCTGCCTGCTACATCTCTCGTGATAAAATATAGGTACTATTCTGACTCGTAAAACGTCTTGTAATCCTCTTAGCATTTTTTTCAATCACTAGTGTCCCCGAAAAAGTGTTCTATATTCTTTAAAAATTGACAAAATTCGATTTCAGAATGATCGTAAGGAATTGAGGCTGTTTATTTAAAAAACAACTAACTGTTTTATTATTTTATATTTTTCCATACATACCTACATATATATAATCACGACTATTATCCTAGGTTAATCAGAGACACGGTAAAAGCACCGCAAAAGCAGTCTACTGCTATTGTCCGCGCTTCACCAAACAGTGACCGCACATGTGCTCAGCGTCACAGGTGGTGGGCCCGTCGTCACCGCTATAAGCTATTTATATTTTTCGGAATCCGTGTCGATATCTACGGATAATTTTTTTTATCATATTCTGGTTTGGGTAGATTTTTATACATTAAAAAAATGCCAATTTCTTGTTACTGAAATATACAGAGCTTTGGCGGACATTTGTCCACATAGCTTGCGCCTGATAACGTTATTTCTATTATTTCCAGAATGTGATAATCTAATGTGATAATCAATTATTTCCAGAATGTGGAAAACTGGTTAAAATTATAAAACAATCACTGTGCTCGCGAAAAAGATACTTTTGATCCTCTAAACTAACAGATAATCTTTTTTCACGCTTCATTTTGTAAGAATACTAAGGAAATTTGTCTCGAAAACGTTTTTTGAATTGACAACATCAATCACTATATGTTAAAAAGTTTATAAAAGAGTTTTAAGTTTCATGTGATTTCATTAAAGTAAACGTTCAAAGCAAAGGCTTATTCTCTTTGGCCCTTTGGCGGGCACCTCGAACACCGGAGGTGGCAAACTATGGATGTTACTATTGTGCCTCGTTTTGTGCAGGTTTAAAATGAAACCGAAAATGCAAAAAGGAACTTATTTATTCAAAATTGTTTCACGTGGCAGCATAAGGAGTCATAGCATAGCATAAGGAAGGTAGGTTAAAAAGACATTTAGTAGATAAATATGTTAATAAAGTTAACAAAAATAAAATTAATCAGTAACTAGAAATAGCATTTTTTTGTTAGGCGCTGTAGTAAGCGCTGTTAGTTAATACATATAAATACACTTTTTTTTATGAAACTAAGTGACTACAATAGTTTTACTCCTTTTTAGCAACAGTACATTTTATAAACAATTAGGTTGTATGTATTTAATGAATCCCTTGTATTTGCGCTGAATTATCTGAAATTTCAATATGGGGTTGCTAGGGAGATGCTCTAGAGTAGCCCCAAATACAGCGTGGCCCGTCAGTTGACGTCCAAAGAAAAAAATTGTATTCCTTGTGCTAAGGGGCACCTGAATCACCCACATATATGTTCAGCGATTCTTCATAGTTTAGGAGCTAGATGCATATCAAGTATATTTTTTCGAAATTTTTACCTTGCTTTGCTTTGCTTTGGTTTTGATTTCACAATCAGCTGATTTCTTTCTTTAGATCAAATTAATTATTTCACGACAGACAATTCGGCTTTACCAAAGGTAGAAGCACTACAGATGCGGGTGTCGAGCTCATGAAGCAAATATTTGCTGCCTGGGAAAATAAGCAGGATGCTTTAGCTGTCTTCTGCGATTTGTCCAAGGCCTTCGACTGCGTAGAGCATAAAACGTTATTAGGAAAATTAAAGCACTATGACGCTTCAGCAAACGTGATAAATATAATAAACTCATATTTGAGTGATCGCTTACAAAAAGTGATTATACATAAAACTGAGTCTTCAGGGGCTCTAATTTTAATGGGCGTACATCAAGGTTCGATATATTAGGACCTCTACTCTTTCTCATTTATATAAACGACCTTCCATCTTATGTAAACAACTTATGTGAGACGGTATTATTTGCAGATGATACATCTCTAATTTTTAAAATAAATAGAAACAAAGAAGACTTTGACGATGTGAACAATACCCTTTCCAAAGTAATGTATTGGTTTAGTTATAACAACTTATTATTGAATTCAAAAAAACTAAATGTATAATATTCTCTTTGCCCAACGTAAAGCAGGTCAATACAGAAATTAAAATTAATGAAGAGGTAATACAATGTGCGGATTCAACGGTGTTTTTAGGGATCACCTTAGATTCTCGTTTGCAATGGAGACCTCATATTAACACCCTATCGGGAAGACTCAGTTCTGCTGCTTTTGCTGTAAAAAAGATTAGATTATTGTCTGATGTTAAAACAGCGAGACTTGTATATTTTAGCTACTTTCATAGTGTTATGTCGTATGGTTTGCTGTTATGGGGCACAGCAGCTGATATTCACGATATTTTCGTATTACAAAAAAAAGCAAAACGTTTTATTTATAAATTAAAACCACGCGATTCCCTTCGGGAATTATTTAAAGAAATAAATGTTTTGACAGTTGCGTCCCAATATGTGTATGAGAACATTATGTACGTTTTTAAAAACTTTAATAAATTTTTAAAATGCAGTGACTATCACAATTTAAACACAAGACATAGGAATAGGCTTGCCGTTCCAGGTTTCAGACTTCATAAAGCTAGTCACTCATTCATGGGCAAATGCATACAAATCTATAACAAAATTCCACATCATGTGACTGAACTGCCGTTGCACAAGTTTAAACCGTATATTAAGAAAATCCTCATGAAAAAGGCATATTATAAAGTACAGGATTATATAGATGATAGGAATGTGTGGACACACGTTTAAGTTTATGGCCACTGTAAAGTGTGAGACACTAGTACATGTATCATTCGCTCAGTTAATAAAGTTTGTAGTTTGTATAAAAATGCGTGGCAATAATTATGTTTTTCTTGCTCTAAAATTCTGTGTCCTAAAGTCACTTCGAACTAAATTATCATTTCATTACTTTAGTATTTTTTTGTTTAATAATCAGAAATCATGGGTGTGTCATACTCACTAAAATGACTTTGCTGTGGTGTCACGTGCGTCGGGTCGATGCGTTCCCTAAAATATGGTTGAGCGAAGCGATGGCTGATTCATGTGTCATGCCTGTCAACAGGTGCCACTATCGGTGTCTGGTCAAACTCATGCCTGTCTGATTTGTAGAATTGGCGTAATCAATGAAGTTTTCTTTGGGACTGTATGGTACGGCAAGTGGTGAAGTGGTGAACCTATCCTGGTTTGGTATATACTACTTTTTCAATTTCTTAATTTTATTTTATTAATGTAATATTTTAGACTACTTGCATTTGTAATGAAGAATGTGGTAAACTGCAGAATTTATAACACAGATATTTATTTATTTTTTCTTCTAAAACTTCAATGGCGTTGTAGATTATGACATTTTTTAAAAAAAGAAAAACAATGTAAAGGGAGGATAGAAACTTGCTGAGTTTCTTGCCCATTCTTCTCAGAACAAGGCCTCCTGGTAGTTTTGTGAACGGTGGCGTAGTTTATCGCTTTCACGAAAACTGCTTTTGACGTTCATTAGCATGTGCAAAGACGCATAAACGATATTGAATTTTATTTTTTATCTCTTTCTTCTTATCTTTTTCCGTTATTTTTTTTCTCTGGAATTATTTGTCGATAGCACTAGAAACCACTACCACCACCACCACCTGAAAAAATTTCATTCGCCTATGCATTGTATAACTAACCAAAAAATAAGTCTGAAGTTAAAAATATCCATTCGAGCTTAATAATGCAAAATGTTTAGAGCTTAAAAAAAAAAAAATTAGGGGCACTAGAGGTCTCTAAATGATCTTAAAAACTTCGGAGGAACTTCAACAGACGAAATCGTTTAAAAAAATCACACCTTTAATATGGGTTTCTTTCCTGTTAACCAGTTTTGAATGCAATAGGGGTATTATAAGCAATTTCTGCTTTCGTTGTATTCATAAGCTATGATAATAAAACACAGAGTAAAGTTACAAATTCATTAAAAAAGCGAGCAGACGGGTCCCCTGATGTTAAGCAACTACCGCTGCTCATGGACACTCGCAACATCACTGGGGTCACAAGTGCGTTGCCGGACTTTTCATTGGAAATACGCTCTTTTCTTGAAGGTTTCTCACTTCTAAAACACTACAAAAGATTTTCAAATGGCCGGCCCCCACAGAAATGCATAATCTGCATCTAAGGAGGAAATTGTCCTTTAATTTTCCAAAGGCTTCACGGTTGTTTTTCACAACATTTCCTGCTTCTAGAATTCGCTTCTTCAGCTCTCCTTCACTATCGGCTTCCCGTGCGTATGTTATATCCTTAAAATAGCCCCCGAAGAAAATGTCGACCGGGTTGAGATCAGGAGAGCGTGGAGACCAGTGAATTGGTACACCTCGTTCAATCCATCAGAAAACCTGAAAAAACTTAGTATTTATCGATAGGTATTTTATACGTCAAAATGTTTAAGTTCACTGTATTTTTGAAGGGATAGGTGCCCTTCAAATAGTCCCGCACTACTCTTACGTAATAGCATGGGGCCCCGTCATTTTGAAAAACCATGTCTCGCCTCAGTTCCAAATTTACATCTAATAGTAGAAGTGGCAGTTGGTTTTCCAGAAACTGTTTGTATGTGGCCCCATCGAGCCTGCATGGCAGCTCAAATCGCCAATCAGTTCGCCGTTCAGGATGCCGGACCACATGTAGATGCTAAATAATAATATAATCTCTGGATTTGTCGTTGTGAAGAAAACTGATAAAATGTTAGTATGTAAAATGCAGACATCCCCAAAATCTCCATACAAAACACCAATTTCATAGGTAAGGACCTAATATTTAAAAGTGTACTAATTATGAATCTATTGTGTACGATTATGTTAGTTGAAAAAATAACTGTTAAAACAACTGTTATAGGGGTTGTTGGGGAGCATGACGTCAAATACTCCTTTCGGAAGCAACATTTTAAGTCTTCTTGAATCTTTGTAATTGAGTTGTTCCCCGAAACTTTCTCGCTCCAATTGATTCTAAGGGCCTGTTTCACAATCGACGAGTAAGTTCTGAGTAGCTTTCTTGGCAGTTCAATTGACATGAATTTCATATTACAACTGTCAAATGATCTGTCAAGTAAGCTACTCAGAGCTTACTCGTCGATTGTGAAACAAGCCCTAATACATGTATATCTCGCACTGGCATTTCTTGCTGTAGATACCACGCCGGTGTCAACGTAACTAACGCATCGTCGGCTTCTTCCATGTCCAAATTGGGCGAGCTACAGTATATAACTCGATATGACTTAATTTTGCTCTGCCTAACACTCCTCGTATAATATTTTTATGACTCTTATGATTCTTCCCCATCAGCCTCCTCACATGCTGCTGATGGGGCATTGATCATCTTATTCGCCTAAGAGATAAAAGAAAAGCATCTGCGTTTAGCGAAACAACGAGCTCTAGATGAACAGCCTTGCATGTAAACAAATACTATGTACCTTTTCCCCGACTTTAAAAACAACGACCCGGTCTAAGGTAAGGGTTGGCCTGTAAGGCTGGTTTGTGTGGTGATCCTTTTTTATGCTTGTGATGGTTACCGAACCATCACCTGATAAGACCTCATCCGCGCAGAGTACCTAACTCCATACGTTTGAAAGTGTAAAAAATTCCAAAACAGCTGGTTCCTGGTTCCTTTTATACATATAAATTAAGATTATTTATTATGAGTTTCAAAAAATAAATTCCCAGACGTATTCGATGAGCAGAAGTACCTGCCTAAACCAAATAGTGTGTATCTAATTTATAAGATGTTTCATGAAAGAGAGAAAGAAAATTGTTTATTTGGTGTTACAATAAGTACACAAAATAAAATTTTTGATTTTGATGATTTAATTGATGAGCGACACCAGCTGATGGACACTTGGAACGGGAGACGTAGTCTCAACTCTCTTCTTCTGTTGAACCGTTCATCAATTCCTATTCATCAAGCGATATATCTGTCATCTCGTCCATCAGGCTCTCATACTTTGTTGACGAGCACAATGAAACAGAACTTGCTAGGGACTATCTTTTATTGAACTGAACTAAACAATTTAAAATTGACATATAAAAAATACATTTGTTGTATTTTTTATATGTCAATTTTAAATTTTTGATATAAAAAAGTATGAAGATGTCACTGGAATTTTGAGGTTTTATTTAGCCAAAGGGATAGAGGCCGTAGCACGGTAGCACAGCTCGTCGCCAACATACTTAGTCGGCTTTTCGTAAGCGAAAGCCAGCTTTGTGATAAGTGTAAGTAAAACAAAATATTTATGCATAATAAAACAAAATATTTATACATAATTAAACATAAGTAAAAAATACTGAGCCGTCATCCTTAATGAGAACGTATTTTAACAAATTTTCTTCTTTAGTAAAGAGACTTCGCTTCGCGTAAATTCATTTTTCCTATACATTAAGAATATTTCGAACAAACTTGTGACCTTTTTAAAGCCGACATTAATTCATCCCAAATTTTTTTTTATTTTAATTTAAACTTAAAAAATATTTTTGTGATCTTAATAATAACAATATTGTTACATAAAACTGTTTTATATGATCTTTCCACAGATTGAAAAAAGGCCTATCTTTAATTGGTAGCTAAGAAACTAGTCCTATTTTCAATTAATTATTATTAAATTAAATACAGTGGTTGGTTCTAATCAATATAATATGTAATACTTATCTAATTCTTTAGATAACCAACCCACTGTGTCCGTTTCTTACGGAACCGCACACGTACGCAGTAAGACGTTCACTTGACCGGCTTACATTATTACGTTCCAGTCATTAATGTCAATGTTACGAACATCTGAGCCTTGTAAGTAGGTGTCTTGTATATGGATATATATTATAGCCATAGCAAGAGCCGCGGTTGAGTGCTGGGGACTGGGAACGATGGGGGTGGGTGCTTAGAAGTGGAGATGGGGTCTAAAAAATGCTCGGAATTTTAACCAAAATATTACTGCGCCAACTCCGTATCAGTCATAAGTTGAAATATTGCACAGTAGCTTTCAAAAAAAAAATTGTCAATTAAAATGTTTGACGTTTCAGGTTTCTATCATGAATTTCTTTATTAGTTTTTATCCTCAACTCTTGAAACATCACTAAGAAAGGTTTTCCAAAAGTTCCATCAATTTTGTATGCTTGATTAATAATTATATTGTCTGTATATTTTAAATAGATTAGCATGTTAGCATTATAAATAGAATATATAGTTTTTATTGTGGGGATCATCGTGTCCTGTCTAAAAGTCAATATGTTCCGCACGCACCGCATAAGTGATACGCTTAGCACGCGGGCGCGTAAGACGCTTCGAAGGGTCGGCAGCAGGGAACCGTGCGAAAGCAATTAATATTCTCAGCCAGAGCCCTTTTAGAAGCGTGCGCGCGTCACTTGCGGATAGGCATCGAGGGAGCGAACGGTTGCTACTTGCTAGTCGGCCTCCGCGACGAGCGTTGAACGTTCGTGCCCCGAAATATTTCCTGCGCTTCGAAAACAAACGAACTCTTTTTTGATTTCACTTCGACTAAAACAAACTATTAAGTAACTTTTATTCAAGAATGCCACTTTATTTTTATGAAATTAACTAGTTCTTTCCTTACCAATATGAAAATAATTTCGGCGGAAAAATTCGAAGTTACATCTGAAGAAATTACTGAAGGGCAGGTTCTATAAATGCTGAGTCAGTGGCAGCGGTCAATTACCTGGCCAAACTGTTAATATACAAAGGTAAGACATACAAAAGTTATTATCTTAGCTCCCCACGATTTATTTTCAAAGTTTGATCGATGTGAACTTCTTATTGTTTTGTCATAACATTTTCTACTTCTCGTGCTACAAGCGGGTAAAATAAAAGTTGTACGAACTTCGCTGGCCAAGTTATGTGTCAACTTTATTCGCGGTGCTAGGCCCTTTTGAAAGTTTCGTTAAATCGATGAATAATGTAGGTGGAGTAAATACACTCATTTTAAGTAACAAACTTTGATGATTTGAATATTATCGAAGGTAAAGTTTGTTCAGTTTAAGTAAGATGATTTTTTTAAGTGTTCAATATATTTTATAAACAAGTGCAAATATGGAACAAGATGTTTTAATTTTAGGTAGGATTTCGTTGTTGTGACACGTATTGATATAGTGTGATCGGTTACTGATACTTTCTTGTGTTGTTTGCTTTAGCGACTTGCTTGCAAATAAACATATATATTGCTGTGCGAGATTATTATTTATTAGCTATAGAACTACTGCGATTTTAAACTATACTACAATGTTTGTGGATGTCTGTTATGATAACTTTTTCATTACTAATCCCTGTTCACCAAAGATATTCTTTGTATATATACAGCGTGGCCCGTCAGTTCACGTCTAAAGAAAAAGTTTGGATTCCTTGTGCTAAGGGGCACCTGAATCACCCCCATGTATATTCAGCGATTATTTATAGTGTAGGAGGTAGAAGTATTTTGAGTATTTTTTCGGAATTTTTTACTTGCATTGGTTTTTATTTTTTATCTCTTGCTTCTTATCATTTTCAGTTAATTTTTTTCTGGAGTAATTTATCGATAGTACTAGCTACCACCTGAAAAAATTTTATTTGGCTATGCATTGCAGAACTAACCAAAAAATTTATTAGTGTTAGTGGTCAGAATACCAAACACAATAGAAACATGATAGAAACATGACGAGCTCCGTGGTCGAGTGGTCTGTACGCCAGTCTCAATGCGTCGCCAACTCGAGAGGTTCTGGGTTCGATCCCCGGTGGGGGCAGATGTTTGTGTGATGAATTCATGCATTTGTTTTTCACTCTTGGATGTTTATATATGTATTGTATACATATATTCTGAATATTTATATATATTTATCCATTAATTATATTTTTTCTTTAATTAGTATCCGTAACATAAGCAATATTAGTTGCTTAAAATGGAGCTGGTTGATAGGTGTGAATGTCTGAAGATATTTATTTATTTATTTAAGTTTTATACATTTCAATGCATCTCATAAATTGTATATTATTATATTGAGCCCCTTGAGATCATAAATAAATAAATAAATAGCTTCAGACATTCACACCTATTAACTAGCCCCATTTTAAGCAACTAATGCTACTTGTGTTACGGACACTCGGACACTAGATGACGGTTAAATATATTTAATAGATAAATATATATAAATACCTTGAATATATATAAAAATATATAAAGATCAAAGACTGGAGAACAAACGCCTGAAAATTCATCACCCAAACATTTGCCCCCACCGGGGATCGAACCCAGAACCTCTTGAGATGGCGACGCCTTGAGACTGGCGTACAGACCACTCGACCACGGAGCTCGTCATGTTTCTATTGTGTTTGGTATTCTGACCACTAACAGGTTAATAATATTCTTATTGAAGAACAGGATTGATTTAATCAAATCACAATCATAATACCATTTCTCCTTTCAATAAAATGTTACTTACCACAAAAAATCATTTTTTTTCTGATATGGACGAGCTAGTTTATAAGATAATGTTGTGATTGGTTTAGTTCGAGTTTCGATTAAGTTGAAAGAAAGAAACAATAAAAATACTCATTTGCAAAAAAAACGGGCACCTAAGCAATGAACCATTTCAAATGTTGATATTGCTTTGTTTGATAATTATCCTCACAATTTGGTAAATTAATAAGATAATATTCGTTTTCATCAGTATTTCATAAAATTTTGATACAATTTATGGGAAATAATGCTAAACCTCACTAGTAGTGTATGTTCGCTAGTAGTGCATATGTTCATGAAGTAAAAATAAGAAATTGTTTTTGCTTGTTTTTCTTTAATAAAGTAAAAGCAGATAAATGTTTAGTATCGAGTGTGACCCCCTAGCTAAAATCACAGCTTGAAGAATTATAGCTGGTAGCAGAAATTATAACTTGACATTATTTCTCCTACCCACAAATATTTTTTCTTTTCCCACACTCAGCCAATGCCATTTATATTATAAAACCGTTATCTTCTATTATTATCTTCTATCTTATGAAACTATAAAACTTAACTGAATTCTCAAAAATAGACTTAAATGAAAACCTCTGATAATTTACACACTATTTTTATCGTTCTTTGGTAGTAAATGACGTCAAATGATTTTATGCTTTCATTATTTTCAGTCGCTCGTTTTAGCGTTGCTATAAAACTAAAAGTTCTCATTTGGAATAAAAGTTTTGTTCTTTCTCCAAATAAGCGTCTGTGTTTGACTTAGTGCTTTATTGGGCTTTGGAGTTTTATACTCTTATTTTTTATGTTGAAATGAGTTTTTTTATTTACCAAAGTTGGTAAGCATGACGACTGCTCACCTGATAGCAGATGGTTCTTGACATGTGGTAATCTGTGTGTTGCGGAGAGTTAGCACCTTTTTAGATCTTTAGTTTATGTTTTTATAGTTTTTTACAACTGATTGTACTTTTGACATTGACTGCATCTTTGGACTCTGTCGCGGCCTATTTAATTTCTATTCACCGTAATTAGTATTTTTAATATTGTGGTCCTTCGAGCCGTATTACAATCGACGCGTTTGAGCCAGGTTAGTCTTATATTTGATATGTGTTGGTCACCAACAAAAACTTGCAACGGGCAAGCAACAGGTACAGGAGACTGGTGATGTTATTCACATCAGCTGCTGCTGAACTTCGCTGACACTTGGTAGCTTGGTTACCGGGGACTGACTGCTACTCCTATTTGGCAGATCTTCATTGTCATAGACACACACTGTGAAGCGGAGATTACTAACTTATAAATGAAACCACGCAAAATTAAAATGAAAAATGTACTAAGAGAAAATATATAGTGAGAAGACAGCAGATTTCAAATGTTAAAAAGTATAAAGAAAATAGACAAAATATTATGTTAATAAAAAAAGGTTGCTCGGCAACACACTGGTAGAAGTTGAGCAATGAGTATACTATATTTTCACCAAACTCTTCAAAAAATATTTATCCACGAGAGTTTGAGTAAAAGGTACTACTACTTCTTAAATTTAATTCTGTTTGTGGGTTTGTAGAAATCAAAACAAACACTGCAGTGCCGTTACTCCGCTGCCTGTGCAAGTACACCGCTCTATGTCTCACGCTTGGAGATATACAAGTAAGAGAGAGAAAGAGAGAGATAGACGTCCATCCTCGTGTAAGGTCGCATATACGAATTTCGCGAGTAGCTCAGCCCGTGGAATCTCCCATACAAGAATTTTTGCCTTAGTGAATTATAAAATGTCAAACGCCCAATCATGTGTGATTGGTCAAGCGTCTTGAGCAATCAGACGATAAAACGATGTAAGCGCACGTAATTTAAATTATAACCCTTATACAAAGACTCATAAGTTGTTACATTTTATGAATGCGAGTAGCTACGCTTATACTTCCTTAGGATAGAGTCTGAAGTCGAATGATTTAGATAAACAACTAATACAAAATCAAAATGTCACTCTTTGGACTTGCGTTAACGGTTTTTGTTGTTCCGAATTCCAATTTTATTCAAAGCTATCCCAAAATTTGCTTGATTTCCCTTGTATTCCCTTATTCACTCAAACATATCTGATGTATCCAGGGCTAAACAATAACATTCTAGCTCAGTTGACAAGAGTTTGAAGACATGGGACCCCATGAAGAGGGCTTGTGCTAATGTATTTGATGAAATGGCATTTGCAGCGCACCTTAAATATGTGGAGTCAGAGAATAAAGTGACTGGTTTTGACAACTTTGGCAAGGGCAGTGAATGCTGTGTGATCATAGTTCCGTTTTTATGGTACGAGGAATAGTATGAACAAAAAACCACTGATCAAAAGGTGCTTGGCCTTCAATGGTCAAGAGTCGATGACTGTTTCAATTTTCATATTTCGCCCCCCGATGGTAGATGTTCTAAACGCCTCATACTTTCCACAATCGCTCGTTTGTGGGGCGTGTTGGGTTTCGTTGCTCCTGTCGTTGTGTACTCAAAGTTGTTAATAAAGGACTTATGGCTACTAAAGTTGGACTGGGAAGAAAATCCGCCGAAACATATTGCCGATATGTGGCAAACATTTTGCCGTAATATACCGCTTCTTAATAATTTAAAAATACCGCGCCATTTAGGAGTTCATAATGAGTCTACTTTATGCTTAGTTGGGTTTTCAGATGCCAGTGAGCGCGCCTATGGTTCGTTCATATATGCTCATATAATAAAGGGTGACAGAATCGTAGTGAGGTTAGTTTGCGCAAAGTCTAAGGTGTCTCCTGTCAAACCTGTATCTGATGCGAGGCTGTAGCTGTATGCAGCCGTGTTGATGGCAAAACTTCTTCGTCGTGTTCATGATACCTTTAAAGACCGCAATACCGTTTCCGCAATTTCCGCGTTCACATACTCGAAGGTGGCTCTCTGTTGGCTAAGCTCACCACCCCATAGATGGCAGACTTTTGTCGCCAACCGCGTTGTCAAGGCTACTGATGACATTCCTGCAGAACACTTTTATTGTGCGCTCTACACTCGCCCGCAATTCTTGGCGTTAATTCACGCCGCGATTCGCGCCTTGAACTTCGCGTTTATATGTGGCTCTCCACACTCGCGAAGCTTCGCAGTCTCGTTCGCGGCTTCAAAGGAAATTGATGACGACGTGGCTGTCGCTGTTGCGGTGACGCTTTGTGCTATATCTTATCCGTGTCCATGCATCGTGGATCTTATTTTTATTTTTATGGTCTTTTTGTTTGGACTGCCAAAATATTTCTTCACATTGATAACACTCAATAAATATTAATTCATGTTCGTTACCCCACGTAGAACTCATATTTAAATAGAAGCTGCCAACTACGCAATAATGCACAACCACTTGCGACGGTGTCGTCTCAGCTACTGCGAAAAACTGCGAGTGTGGATGCGGTTCGCGTTCGCGCGGCGTGAACGAAGCGCGAACCCTTTGTCGCGGGACAAAAAACCCGACAACGAACGGGGAACGACGCGAAGCGTGAACGTGAACACGCGAAACCACCGCGAAACCATCTACCCACGCGTTTCGCGGCTTTCGCGGTCATTCGCACCGCGAGTGTAGAGCGCGCATATGATGAGCCTGGAGTGGAAAATCCCGCTGATTGTCTATCGCATGGTCTAACTCCTGATAGAATTATTGACCATCCGCAATGGTTTAAGGGCCCACCGTGGCTTAAATATAGTCCTGAATTGTGGCCGATTTATAAATTTGTAGGTTCCTTTGTAACCTTTTGCAGGATTTTTAATTACGATCAAAGATCATGTTGCCCTATTATCCAAAATAATGACACATGCTGATCATGTTAAACACTACAACAGTCTAACAGAAACCCAGGAGAAGAAAGATTGCCTAGTAAAGATGTTTGGATCACTTGCCTATAGACCAAATTAATGGAAAGGTCAACCATCAACCTCTTATTGTAAGTCTTTCTAAATAACCTAAACCCACACCTAAAAAAAAATTTGAACAATGCGGTGTGGCACAAAAAATTTAAAAAAGGGGTACCTCGCTTTCGTGGTTTTGCGGCAAACTGCTACCGATATTTTCTTCTAGTTATCTAATTCTATCAGGAGTAAGACCACGCGATAGACAATCAGCAGGATTGTCCACTCGAGACACTCGATGATAGTGTTCTGCAGGAATATCATCAGTAGCCTTGACAACGCGCTTGGCAACAAACGTCTGCCATCTATGCGGTGGTGAGCTTAGCCAAACAAATGCCGAGGTCTACTAAAATGCTTGAATCTTTAGTCCAGGAAACACGCTTTATAGTAAAATAAATCAATAATAAAACACCAAAAATCTATGCGAATAAAATACAAGAAAAAACTCGGTTGTTGTTGTAAATTTCTCCCATGTAGGGAAGGCAAAGGGAACGAAGCCCATACAGCTATGTCTTCAGTATTGTTATTTCAATGCATCTTGGGAGAGTTTGGCGCCAAACGATCGATGGCAGACACTGTGGTGCTACTTGGATGAGGTGGATTACCACGATAAAAAACTCATCACTTTTCACACCACTTAACGCTTATTTGGATAATCCTCCACATTGCACATCATCACGGACACTTATTACACAAAACTACACTGATTTTACGTAACAATATTATCCACTTCGAAACAATATTACAATCATCGAAATAAAAACCACGTCCGCCATTAGTCAAAAACTCCAGAAAAAACTCGAATTTACCGATGTATTATTTGACATATAGACTCACATAGTTTGACGTTTGAACGTTTCATTAATGGCATTTATTTTTTCTCCTGACTTTTGTCTTGACTTTTATCAAAACTAACAATTTTTCTATTCTTTTCATTGCACGGTTTTCTTGTTTTCCAATATTTTTTACTCTAAGTAAAAAAAACAGAAAACCCGAGCAACACAGCAAAAAAATATTACATTTAAAATCAATAAGACGTTTGTGCGTATATTGGAACGTATTTATCCAGATAATTTACGTATTTGGTTTGCGTACGTCAGTATATTTTATATCTATGGGTTTTCGCATCCATAAAAACGTTTTGTTATTAATCATTTAGATATTTTTAAGAATATTTAATTTTTTGTTAGCCAACTTTATAATTTAGGACTTTATCATAATAAATTTCTGTCAATCACATAAAATTAAAGTTTTATGTTTCTCACTATGTACGGTCCTCAAAAATTTTTTTTTCATGAAAAGGTCCTGCCATCAGAGCCGTGAGGGCAATTTGCCGGAAATTTTATTCCATACTTAATCGGAATATGTCTTCTTTACAAATCAATATAATATCTGAACTTTCTCATAAAATTCGTGTTTAATTTTTCTAAATGAAAAAGTGCACTCTTACTTAGACACTCGTTATAAATATGTATAAAATATGTTATACTGAGTTTAGGTCCGAAAAGGTTAAATATGCCGGACGCCAATCACAGTTGGTACGAGTACCTATAAAATGTTGGCCTGATAGAATGATAATGGAAAGTAAAGTTTTTTTTGTTATTTTCGCAGCTTTTCTTCTGAATAACCTTTATCCTGTATAAATGCAGAGGTGACTGTAGCGCTGCTTTACAGTTCACTACAAGTGGTCCAATCTTGATTTCTTTTTTTGCCTAACATAATAGTAAGAAAAGCGATATATTTTTTTAATGTTTTTGGTTTCAACGTATCTCCATTTCTATATAAAATATGGGCATGAGTAAACTCTTTCGGAATTGCCTTTGACTTATTATATACAGACATATTATCATGCCGCTGTCCCCAAAGTCGTAGGCAGAGGTGTGTCCACATTTACAGATATGTTAACCTAAATATATTTGGTGACAGGGTGCAGAAAAGAGATCTTCGATATAATGGCTGTAAGTTCAAAATTATCTTGTTACTACGTTGTAAATATGCTGCTGTTGCAAAAGAAAATAATGGTATTTCTTCCCTGAATAATATTCCCGAGGGCAGGTGAAACTGCGTCCGGAAACCGTTAATAAATAATGCCATAAAATATTGCCCCTATCTAAATGATTGATTTTTTTAAAGAATGAATTCACTTTAGTCACTAAAATAAACAATATTGTTGGAGTAGACGACCAATACTTTTGAGAAACATAGGGGACACACTAGCTAACCGAATGGAACTGTACTCACAATAGAAAAATCAAAAATGAATTCTTCCCCCAGAACATCTTCCCAGTTCCCCTTAATTACAATGTCTATAGGCTCACCAGGAACACCTAACTTCAGCCCCTCAACACTCCGCCATTGGGTTGTTCCCATTCTCAATTTTCCCTGATCCCTTCGAAGAACACTGTGCAGCTCTTCTAGAGTGCTAGTGAAAATTGCTATTATTTGAGATATAGTTTTCCCTGTGGTGTTTATTATTCTCTTCTTCTCGATGTGTTCGAAGAATGATTCATCGAATTTGTGTATACGGCTCCCACTTAAACAAGGAACTGTCACCACTTGGTTGTAAACACCCGAGAGCAGACCGGTTTGGTTGGCGCAGGACATTTTTGAATAATATCTCAACCTTGGCAATTCGATTTAGGTAACAAAAGCACTACTACCTTGCTGGCGGAAACAGCTTCCCATCTCTTCCCGAGTAAACCAACGATTTACGGATGTTATCTGAGCCAAAACTGAAAGATCTTCTTTATAGGTTCCAAATATACTGTGAAACACAATCTGTGAGGCTTTTTCCACTTCCATTTTGACGCATATGGTGAATTTTGCACCTGAATCAGAAGCCGTATTATAAGTGTACCACCCTCCGGCTCCAGTTGTGCTAAAAAACTCGCAGAAGTCTTTTGGTACTCTATGCATGTACCAGACATGACTAAACACTGCAATTGGTGGGAACATCCGGGTTGCTTGTCTTGCAGTGGTCACTAGAAGTATCTCTGCGATTAGAGTAGTCAATGCAGATATCTCAGATGCCTTTTTAGTGTGTTTAGTCATCTATAATGTCTATAATGTCATCTATGCAAGGGATGTGGGACATTGCCCTCTTCACCGCTGCAGCATATTTACCTCTATATATGCCATCACTACGCAGCATACACAACCAGGCTGTCATCGGTCCAAGACTCTGAACAATTGAGGAACGCCGCTCAGGTGGGAATGATGTCCCTTCCAACAATACATGGTGCGCTCCTGAAAGTCCATATTTTGACACAGGGAAACTTTTGTGTACACCATCTGATTTTGTTATGGGCATGTTGTTGTGGCCAAGCCTTAATTCGTTCGTTCTTAGAGGATACGCTGCGAACGCAGCGTATCCTCTAAGAATGTCTAAATATGGCCCCATAGTCCCAAACCAATTTTCTTTGTCATTGGCATCAAAATCTTTGTATTCGAGGCCATTCTTCTTGGTTATTGAAAGCCACTTGTCCATTACTGCTTTATTTTCAATTGGGTAGTCTCCCACTCTGTAATGGATTTTGAAGGAGGTGCCCTCAGTTTTCTTGATCATGTTGGTGTCAGTCTTTTTGACTTTTTGTCTAAACACATTATGTGTGGTAAATATTATGCTAATTATGTGGTTTCCCACGGTGATATTATATAAAGGCCCATCAACGCCCTCACAAGAAGCAGATGAGTCCACTTCCATTGGGCTTGCAAACTCCTGTCTTTTAGTTCCTTCACCAAAAGCCATGTTTATCACTTCCTTATGCATCTCAACTATTGATTTTAAGCATAAGAACTTTCGGTCAGCATTCAGATCAATCTTAGGCCGCTTAGAGTCCTCTAGTTTTTGAAGGGTGTCAGGGTCTACCAAAATGTCCTCTGCTTTTCTCTTCTCTCCTATTTTTACAGGATTGGTTGTCATGTTGTAACAAGTTTTGTAAATTGGGTTATCCATTGTGTTTATTTTCACTGTAATACAGTTGAGTAATCATTATCAGCTTCAAAACGTCCCTCTACTGGACATAGGTTTTCTTCATAAAAAAACACACGAGCAGTATGGGCCATGACACCGCCACGTCGCCGCCGCCGCTTGCCCAATGCGGATTGTAGGGTAGAAGCGGTTTTAATTACTTAATTGTGTTCACACATGTACGGTCGCGGTCAGAAAATGTTTATCAGTTTTCAAATTAGATTCTTTATCACTCTGTTTTCAATAAAATCTATGACATATCAAGTTACATAAAATACCCTTTGAATATTAATAAACAATATGTAGTATGGAAAAGACAAATAAAGAAATGACAGTTATCAAAATTGATTGTTTGAACTTCATTCGGACAAAATTTAAATTGTAATCAGAAATTTTAAAAATAAGATGACAAAATTTTATTTAATAAAATAATGGTTGTTTGAGTTACTATTTTAAAATTATTTATAATTAAAAAAATTTAAGAAAAGTTTTCTTTAAAAAGTTATCGATACACGACTAAATAGTGTCGATGGATTCTCGTGTTATTAAAAAATATAGGTATAATCCTTGGGTATAATCTATGCCAGTCAAATTTATACGAAATTAATAGACATTTCGTGATTTCGACTTTTTTGACTTAAATGTCAGAGAGCAATTATGTTACTTTGAGTGGTAAACATTATCTCACCGCGACTGTACAAGTTTTATTTTAGTAAAGCAGTGATGCTTTGTGTACTGATCTGTTATAGCGACGTCTTCTATTGCATCGGATTTAACGTTGTCTGTCTTTCAATATTTTGCACACAATAAGTATTAGACGATGTGCGTGCCCCCATGTATTTCATGTTCACGGGCGTACCAATCTATTTGGAGCGACTGTTGATTCATCTATTGGTATAGCTTCCACATCTGCTAAAATTATGGCCAATTAAAAATTATGACATTACTTTAGCACCGCCTTTTTGTAGATAGCTGATGGTGTCAATTAATCGGAATATGTCTTCTTTACAAATCAATATAATATCTGAACTTTCTCATAAAATTCGTGTTTAATTTTTCTAAATGAAAAAGTGCACTCTTACTTAGACACTCGTTATAAATATGTATAAAATATGTTATACTGAGTTTAGGTCCGAAAAGGTTAAATTATGCCGGACGCCAATCACAGTTGGTACGAGTACCTATAAAATGTTGGCCTGATAGAATGATAATGGAAAGTAAAGTTTTTTTTGTTATTTTCGCAGCTTTTCTTCTGAATAACCTTTATCCTGTATAAATGCAGAGGTGACTGTAGCGCTGCTTTACAGTTCACTACAAGTGGTCCAATCTTGATTTCTTTTTTTGCCTAACATAATAGTAAGAAAAGCGATATATTTTTTTAATGTTTTTGGTTTCAACGTATCTCCATTTCTATATAAAATATGGGCATGAGTAAGCTCTTTCGGAATTGCCTTTGACTTATTATATACAGACATATTATCATGCCGCTGTCCCCAAAGTCGTAGGCAGAGGTGTGTCCACATTTACAGATATGTTAACCTAAATATATTTGGTGACAGGGTGCAGAAAAGAGATCTTCGATATAATGGCTGTAAGTTCAAAATTATCTTGTTACTACGTTGTAAATATGCTGCTGTTGCAAAAGAAAATAATGGTATTTCTTCCCTGAATAATATTCCCGAGGGCAGGTGAAACTGCGTCCGGAAACCGTTAATAAATAATGCCATAAAATATTGCCCCTATCTAAATGATTGATTTTTTTAAAGAATGAATTCACTTTAGTCACTAAAATAAACAATATTGTTGGAGTAGAAGACCAATACTTTTGAGAAACATAGGGGACACACTAGCTAACCGAATGGAACTGTACTCACAATAGAAAAATCAAAAATGAATTCTTCCCCCAGAACATCTTCCCAGTTCCCCTTAATTACAATGTCTATAGGCTCACCAGGAACACCTAACTTCAGCCCCTCAACACTCCGCCATTGGGTTGTTCCCATTCTCAATTTTCCCTGATCCCTTCGAAGAACACTGTGCAGCTCTTCTAGAGTGCTAGTGAAAATTGCTATTATTTGAGATATAGTTTTCCCTGTGGTGTTTATTATTCTCTTCTTCTCGATGTGTTCGAAGAATGATTCATCGAATTTGTGTATACGGCTCCCACTTAAACAAGGAACTGTCACCACTTGGTTGTAAACACCCGAGAGCAGACCGGTTTGGTTGGCGCAGGACATTTTTGAATAATATCTCAACCTTGGCAATTCGATTTAGGTAACAAAAGCACTACTACCTTGCTGGCGGAAACAGCTTCCCATCTCTTCCCGAGTAAACCAACGATTTACGGATGTTATCTGAGCCAAAACTGAAAGATCTTCTTTATAGGTTCCAAATATACTGTGAAACACAATCTGTGAGGCTTTTTCCACTTCCATTTTGACGCATATGGTGAATTTTGCACCTGAATCAGAAGCCGTATTATAAGTGTACCACCCTCCGGCTCCAGTTGTGCTAAACAACTCGCAGAAGTCTTTTGGCACTCTATGCATGTACCAGACATGACTAAACACTGCAATTGGTAGGAACATCCGGGTTGCTTGTCTTGCAGTGGTCACTAGAAGTATCTCTGCGATTAGAGTAGTCAATGCAGATATCTCAGATGCCTTTTTAGTGTGTTTAGTCATCTATAATGTCTATAATGTCATCTATGCAAGGGATGTGGGACATTGCCCTCTTCACCGCTGCAGCATATTTACCTCTATACAGGGTGTCCCAGAAGCCGACGTCAAGCCGAAAGCAGGTGGTAGACTAACTGTTATATGTTATCAGAAAAATATAAAAAAAAATCTAAGTTAGCTATTTAAAAAAAAATCTAGCATTTAAAAAAAATCGATAAAATTTACACCCTGTGACCGTTTTTTCACTGTTGTTGCTACAATTCTTGACTTTTCTAAACATTTTCTTTTGTTTTGTAATACTGAATAGTGTTTCTGTATACTCTAATCTTAAATTTAAAGCCAGCTGCTGCAAATTAGAAGAATATGCCATTTTTATCTAAATTAAATATTCAAAATTAATCTTTTACATAGCTTTAACAAGCTGTACTGAAAAAAAAATGTACTATGCGAGTTTGGCAAGTAACTGCAAAAGTTGGCGCATTCAATAAGGATTCCAAAATGGTATGATACCTGGTAGATAATTTCTACGATTGCAGACAATATTTTATTTTTCCAAAACCAGGCAGTTTTGAACAAATTTTTCTTACGTTCTTAAAATTTATTTTAATGTACCCATGGCTTTAAGGCCGTAACTTCAACATTCTAGTTTGAATGAGACCGGGAGAGTTCTTCTACGAAGTGTAAGAGAGACAGATAGTTAAAAAAATTAAATACACAAACATTGTTAAACATAATTTATTAAAATGTCAAGATTTACAACAGGTGTTCAAACTGTCTTCCTTCAGCTCTAATGCAAGCTCGACATCTTCTTAAAAAAGATCGGGATATCAAGCGGGCGAATCTTCCATTATTTACATAATCATTTGCTTCTATTATTCTTTGCCGTAGGTCAGTCACAGTTTCGATTGGCTTTGCATAAACCTTTTCTTTCACCGCTCCCCAATAAAAGAAATCTAATGGATTTAAATCTGGGGTACGGGCTGGCCACGAGATAGTACCAGATCGTCCTATCCATCTGCCTGGATATTCCTCATCGAGATATTCTCTTACTGAGCTGGCATAGTGAGCTGGGCAACCATCTTGTTGAAACCACATATCTCTTAGAATGGTAAGTGGCACATCTTCCAGTAGATTTGGTAAATTATTTTGTAGAAAATGTAAATAAACTTCACCAGTCAAGGCGTCTGGCAGCTCAAAAGGACCTATTATTTGCCCATTTAAAATTCCGGTCCACATAATCACTTTAAATCGATATTGTGATCTATCTTGCCTCATCAAATGAGGATTTTCGATATGCCACTCGTGTAGGTTGTGTAGGTTCATGTAACCATCTTTTTTAAATGTCGACTCATCCGACCACAAAATTTTTTCGAAGAATCGCGGATCTTCTCTGTGTTTTTGGAGTATTGTTTGACAAAAAGCAACACGGGGTCGATAGTCCCGGGGTAGTAGAGTTTGTACTCGCTGTTAGCGAATAATTGGCGTCACTATCTGTCTCACTTCCACTTCGTAAAATGACTCTCGCCGTCTCTGTCACGTTAGCGTCACTATCTGTCTCGCTCATATTTCGAATCTCTCCGTCTCTGTTACGCTCAGAGTAAACAGAACTGGAGTAGCCTTTGTCTAACATTCCCCTCTGCCAAATGCACAAGCATCGGATGCTTGCACGTTTAATAAAACTAGTTGAGCCGCCATTTTGACAGCCATAACATTGTAAACGTTGCGGCGAACAGAGCTCCCGCAAAAATGCCTGCCTGTGCTGTTTTTTGTTGTAAAAATAAATAGAAAACATCGAGTATGCTAAAAGATGGTGTCACCTTTTATTTGTAATTATAATTTTTAAGATTTCATGATTATTTACTTCATTATTTCATGTTTTAGAATTCTACGATTTCAAATTTCGAGCGCTAGTCTCGTGGGGAGTGCGGCTGTGACGTTGTCAAAACGCACACCCCACGTGATTATTTTAAGCGTGTGTGTGCGTGAAATTTAAATTTGTGTGTCGAATTATGCATGTGTGCATTTGTAAAAACGGTAAAGTTATTGTTTATGTGTGCTGGCTTTGAGTGTAGTGGTAACCTCACCCCCCGCAAGAAATGGCAGAGAAAAATGTTTGAGAAATTGACTAATGGCTACTCCAGTTCTATTTACTCTGAGCTGTTACGTTAGCGTCACTAATTCTATCTCTCTCACACTTCGTAGAAGAACTCTCCCGGTCTCATTCAAACTAGAATGTTAAAGTTACGGCCATAAAGCACACCATGGGTACATTAAAATAAATTTTAAGAACGTAAGAAAAATTTGTTCAAAACTGCCTGTTGTTGGAAAAATAAAATATTGTCTGCAATCGTAGAAATTATCTACCAGGTATCATACCATTTTGGAATCCTTATTGAATGCGCCAACTTTTGCAGTTACTTGCCAAACTCGCATAGTACATTTTTTTTTCAGTACAGCTTGTTAAAGCTATGTAAAAGATTAATTTTGAATATTTAATTTAGATAAAAATGGCATATTCTTCTAATTTGCAGCAGCTGGCTTTAAATTTAAGATTAGAGTATACAGAAACACTATTCAGTATTACAAAACAAAAGAAAATGTTTAGAAAAGTCAAGAATTGTAGCAACAACAGTGAAAAAACGGTCACAGGGTGTAAATTTTATCGATTTTTTTCAAATGCTAGATTTTTTTTAAATAGCTAACTTAGATTTTTTTTTATATTTTTCTGATAACATATAACAGTTAGTCTACCACCTGCTTTCGGCTTGACGTCGGCTTCTGGGACACCCTGTATATGCCATCACTACGCAGCATACACAACCAGGCTGTCATCGGTCCAAGACTCTGAACAATTGAGGAACGCCGCTCAGGTGGGAATGATGTCCCTTCCAACAATACATGGTGCGCTCCTGAAAGTCCATATTTTGACACAGGGAAACTTTTGTGTACACCATCTGATTTTGTTATGGGCATGTTGTTGTGGCCAAGCCTTAATTCGTTCGTTCTTAGAGGATACGCTGCGAACGCAGCGTATCCTCTAAGAATGTCTAAATATGGCCCCATAGTCCCAAACCAATTTTCTTTGTCATTGGCATCAAAATCTTTGTATTCGAGGCCATTCTTCTTGGTTATTGAAAGCCACTTGTCCATTACTGCTTTATTTTCAATTGGGTAGTCTCCCACTCTGTAATGGATTTTGAAGGAGGTGCCCTCAGTTTTCTTGATCATGTTGGTGTCAGTCTTTTTGACTTTTTGTCTAAACACATTATGTGTGGTAAATATTATGCTAATTATGTGGTTTCCCACGGTGATATTATATAAAGGCCCATCAACGCCCTCACAAGAAGCAGATGAGTCCACTTCCATTGGGC
This sequence comes from Parapoynx stratiotata, assembly GCA_910589355.1. Lineage (NCBI taxonomy): Eukaryota > Metazoa > Arthropoda > Insecta > Lepidoptera > Crambidae > Parapoynx > Parapoynx stratiotata. The sequence goes on from OU342457.1 coordinate 3,907,385, forward strand.
TTGCAAACTCCTGTCTTTTAGTTCCTTCACCAAAAGCCATGTTTATCACTTCCTTATGCATCTCAACTATTGATTTTAAGCATAAGAACTTTCGGTCAGCATTCAGATCAATCTTAGGCCGCTTAGAGTCCTCTAGTTTTTGAAGGGTGTCAGGGTCTACCAAAATGTCCTCTGCTTTTCTCTTCTCTCCTATTTTTACAGGATTGGTTGTCATGTTGTAACAAGTTTTGTAAATTGGGTTATCCATTGTGTTTATTTTCACTGTAATACAGTTGAGTAATCATTATCAGCTTCAAAACGTCCCTCTACTGGACATAGGTTTTCTTCATAAAAAAACACACGAGCAGTATGGGCCATGACACCGCCACGTCGCCGCCGCCGCTTGCCCAATGCGGATTGTAGGGTAGAAGCGGTTTTAATTACTTAATTGTGTTCACACATGTACGGTCGCGGTCAGAAAATGTTTATCAGTTTTCAAATTAGATTCTTTATCACTCTGTTTTCAATAAAATCTATGACATATCAAGTTACATAAAATACCCTTTGAATATTAATAAACAATATGTAGTATGGAAAAGACAAATAAAGAAATGACAGTTATCAAAATTGATTGTTTGAACTTCATTCGGACAAAATTTAAATTGTAATCAGAAATTTTAAAAATAAGATGACAAAATTTTATTTAATAAAATAATGGTTGTTTGAGTTACTATTTTAAAATTATTTATAATTAAAAAAATTTAAGAAAAGTTTTCTTTAAAAAGTTATCGATACACGACTAAATAGTGTCGATGGATTCTCGTGTTATTAAAAAATATAGGTATAATCCTTGGGTATAATCTATGCCAGTCAAATTTATACGAAATTAATAGACATTTCGTGATTTCGACTTTTTTGACTTAAATGTCAGAGAGCAATTATGTTACTTTGAGTGGTAAACATTATCTCACCGCGACTGTACAAGTTTTATTTTAGTAAAGCAGTGATGCTTTGTGTACTGATCTGTTATAGCGACGTCTTCTATTGCATCGGATTTAACGTTGTCTGTCTTTCAATATTTTGCACACAATAAGTATTAGACGATGTGCGTGCCCCCATGTATTTCATGTTCACGGGCGTACCAATCTATTTGGAGCGACTGTTGATTCATCTATTGGTATAGCTTCCACATCTGCTAAAATTATGGCCAATTAAAAATTATGACATTACTTTAGCACCGCCTTTTTGTAGATAGCTGATGGTGTCAATTAATCGGAATATGTCTTCTTTACAAATCAATATAATATCTGAACTTTCTCATAAAATTCGTGTTTAATTTTTCTAAATGAAAAAGTGCACTCTTACTTAGACACTCGTTATAAATATGTATAAAATATGTTATACTGAGTTTAGGTCCGAAAAGGTTAAATTATGCCGGACGCCAATCACAGTTGGTACGAGTACCTATAAAATGTTGGCCTGATAGAATGATAATGGAAAGTAAAGTTTTTTTTGTTATTTTCGCAGCTTTTCTTCTGAATAACCTTTATCCTGTATAAATGCAGAGGTGACTGTAGCGCTGCTTTACAGTTCACTACAAGTGGTCCAATCTTGATTTCTTTTTTTGCCTAACATAATAGTAAGAAAAGCGATATATTTTTTTAATGTTTTTGGTTTCAACGTATCTCCATTTCTATATAAAATATGGGCATGAGTAAGCTCTTTCGGAATTGCCTTTGACTTATTATATACAGACATATTATCATGCCGCTGTCCCCAAAGTCGTAGGCAGAGGTGTGTCCACATTTACAGATATGTTAACCTAAATATATTTGGTGACAGGGTGCAGAAAAGAGATCTTCGATATAATGGCTGTAAGTTCAAAATTATCTTGTTACTACGTTGTAAATATGCTGCTGTTGCAAAAGAAAATAATGGTATTTCTTCCCTGAATAATATTCCCGAGGGCAGGTGAAACTGCGTCCGGAAACCGTTAATAAATAATGCCATAAAATATTGCCCCTATCTAAATGATTGATTTTTTTAAAGAATGAATTCACTTTAGTCACTAAAATAAACAATATTGTTGGAGTAGAAGACCAATACTTTTGAGAAACATAGGGGACACACTAGCTAACCGAATGGAACTGTACTCACAATAGAAAAATCAAAAATGAATTCTTCCCCCAGAACATCTTCCCAGTTCCCCTTAATTACAATGTCTATAGGCTCACCAGGAACACCTAACTTCAGCCCCTCAACACTCCGCCATTGGGTTGTTCCCATTCTCAATTTTCCCTGATCCCTTCGAAGAACACTGTGCAGCTCTTCTAGAGTGCTAGTGAAAATTGCTATTATTTGAGATATAGTTTTCCCTGTGGTGTTTATTATTCTCTTCTTCTCGATGTGTTCGAAGAATGATTCATCGAATTTGTGTATACGGCTCCCACTTAAACAAGGAACTGTCACCACTTGGTTGTAAACACCCGAGAGCAGACCGGTTTGGTTGGCGCAGGACATTTTTGAATAATATCTCAACCTTGGCAATTCGATTTAGGTAACAAAAGCACTACTACCTTGCTGGCGGAAACAGCTTCCCATCTCTTCCCGAGTAAACCAACGATTTACGGATGTTATCTGAGCCAAAACTGAAAGATCTTCTTTATAGGTTCCAAATATACTGTGAAACACAATCTGTGAGGCTTTTTCCACTTCCATTTTGACGCATATGGTGAATTTTGCACCTGAATCAGAAGCCGTATTATAAGTGTACCACCCTCCGGCTCCAGTTGTGCTAAAAAACTCGCAGAAGTCTTTTGGCACTCTATGCATGTACCAGACATGACTAAACACTGCAATTGGTAGGAACATCCGGGTTGCTTGTCTTGCAGTGGTCACTAGAAGTATCTCTGCGATTAGAGTAGTCAATGCAGATATCTCAGATGCCTTTTTAGTGTGTTTAGTCATCTATAATGTCTATAATGTCATCTATGCAAGGGATGTGGGACATTGCCCTCTTCACCGCTGCAGCATATTTACCTCTATACAGGGTGTCCCAGAAGCCGACGTCAAGCCGAAAGCAGGTGGTAGACTAACTGTTATATGTTATCAGAAAAATATAAAAAAAAATCTAAGTTAGCTATTTAAAAAAAAATCTAGCATTTAAAAAAAATCGATAAAATTTACACCCTGTGACCGTTTTTTCACTGTTGTTGCTACAATTCTTGACTTTTCTAAACATTTTCTTTTGTTTTGTAATACTGAATAGTGTTTCTGTATACTCTAATCTTAAATTTAAAGCCAGCTGCTGCAAATTAGAAGAATATGCCATTTTTATCTAAATTAAATATTCAAAATTAATCTTTTACATAGCTTTAACAAGCTGTACTGAAAAAAAAATGTACTATGCGAGTTTGGCAAGTAACTGCAAAAGTTGGCGCATTCAATAAGGATTCCAAAATGGTATGATACCTGGTAGATAATTTCTACGATTGCAGACAATATTTTATTTTTCCAAAACCAGGCAGTTTTGAACAAATTTTTCTTACGTTCTTAAAATTTATTTTAATGTACCCATGGCTTTAAGGCCGTAACTTCAACATTCTAGTTTGAATGAGACCGGGAGAGTTCTTCTACGAAGTGTAAGAGAGACAGATAGTTAAAAAAATTAAATACACAAACATTGTTAAACATAATTTATTAAAATGTCAAGATTTACAACAGGTGTTCAAACTGTCTTCCTTCAGCTCTAATGCAAGCTCGACATCTTCTTAAAAAAGATCGGGATATCAAGCGGGCGAATCTTCCATTATTTACATAATCATTTGCTTCTATTATTCTTTGCCGTAGGTCAGTCACAGTTTCGATTGGCTTTGCATAAACCTTTTCTTTCACCGCTCCCCAATAAAAGAAATCTAATGGATTTAAATCTGGGGTACGGGCTGGCCACGAGATAGTACCAGATCGTCCTATCCATCTGCCTGGATATTCCTCATCGAGATATTCTCTTACTGAGCTGGCATAGTGAGCTGGGCAACCATCTTGTTGAAACCACATATCTCTTAGAATGGTAAGTGGCACATCTTCCAGTAGATTTGGTAAATTATTTTGTAGAAAATGTAAATAAACTTCACCAGTCAAGGCGTCTGGCAGCTCAAAAGGACCTATTATTTGCCCATTTAAAATTCCGGTCCACATAATCACTTTAAATCGATATTGTGATCTATCTTGCCTCATCAAATGAGGATTTTCGATATGCCACTCGTGTAGGTTGTGTAGGTTCATGTAACCATCTTTTTTAAATGTCGACTCATCCGACCACAAAATTTTTTCGAAGAATCGCGGATCTTCTCTGTGTTTTTGGAGTATTGTTTGACAAAAAGCAACACGGGGTCGATAGTCCCGGGGTAGTAGAGTTTGTACTCGCTGTTAGCGAATAATTGGCGTCACTATCTGTCTCACTTCCACTTCGTAAAATGACTCTCGCCGTCTCTGTCACGTTAGCGTCACTATCTGTCTCGCTCATATTTCGAATCTCTCCGTCTCTGTTACGCTCAGAGTAAACAGAACTGGAGTAGCCTTTGTCTAACATTCCCCTCTGCCAAATGCACAAGCATCGGATGCTTGCACGTTTAATAAAACTAGTTGAGCCGCCATTTTGACAGCCATAACATTGTAAACGTTGCGGCGAACAGAGCTCCCGCAAAAATGCCTGCCTGTGCTGTTTTTTGTTGTAAAAATAAATAGAAAACATCGAGTATGCTAAAAGATGGTGTCACCTTTTATTTGTAATTATAATTTTTAAGATTTCATGATTATTTACTTCATTATTTCATGTTTTAGAATTCTACGATTTCAAATTTCGAGCGCTAGTCTCGTGGGGAGTGCGGCTGTGACGTTGTCAAAACGCACACCCCACGTGATTATTTTAAGCGTGTGTGTGCGTGAAATTTAAATTTGTGTGTCGAATTATGCATGTGTGCATTTGTAAAAACGGTAAAGTTATTGTTTATGTGTGCTGGCTTTGAGTGTAGTGGTAACCTCACCCCCCGCAAGAAATGGCAGAGAAAAATGTTTGAGAAATTGACTAATGGCTACTCCAGTTCTATTTACTCTGAGCTGTTACGTTAGCGTCACTAATTCTATCTCTCTCACACTTCGTAGAAGAACTCTCCCGGTCTCATTCAAACTAGAATGTTAAAGTTACGGCCATAAAGCACACCATGGGTACATTAAAATAAATTTTAAGAACGTAAGAAAAATTTGTTCAAAACTGCCTGTTGTTGGAAAAATAAAATATTGTCTGCAATCGTAGAAATTATCTACCAGGTATCATACCATTTTGGAATCCTTATTGAATGCGCCAACTTTTGCAGTTACTTGCCAAACTCGCATAGTACATTTTTTTTTCAGTACAGCTTGTTAAAGCTATGTAAAAGATTAATTTTGAATATTTAATTTAGATAAAAATGGCATATTCTTCTAATTTGCAGCAGCTGGCTTTAAATTTAAGATTAGAGTATACAGAAACACTATTCAGTATTACAAAACAAAAGAAAATGTTTAGAAAAGTCAAGAATTGTAGCAACAACAGTGAAAAAACGGTCACAGGGTGTAAATTTTATCGATTTTTTTCAAATGCTAGATTTTTTTTAAATAGCTAACTTAGATTTTTTTTTATATTTTTCTGATAACATATAACAGTTAGTCTACCACCTGCTTTCGGCTTGACGTCGGCTTCTGGGACACCCTGTATATGCCATCACTACGCAGCATACACAACCAGGCTGTCATCGGTCCAAGACTCTGAACAATTGAGGAACGCCGCTCAGGTGGGAATGATGTCCCTTCCAACAATACATGGTGCGCTCCTGAAAGTCCATATTTTGACACAGGGAAACTTTTGTGTACACCATCTGATTTTGTTATGGGCATGTTGTTGTGGCCAAGCCTTAATTCGTTCGTTCTTAGAGGATACGCTGCGAACGCAGCGTATCCTCTAAGAATGTCTAAATATGGCCCCATAGTCCCAAACCAATTTTCTTTGTCATTGGCATCAAAATCTTTGTATTCGAGGCCATTCTTCTTGGTTATTGAAAGCCACTTGTCCATTACTGCTTTATTTTCAATTGGGTAGTCTCCCACTCTGTAATGGATTTTGAAGGAGGTGCCCTCAGTTTTCTTGATCATGTTGGTGTCAGTCTTTTTGACTTTTTGTCTAAACACATTATGTGTGGTAAATATTATGCTAATTATGTGGTTTCCCACGGTGATATTATATAAAGGCCCATCAACGCCCTCACAAGAAGCAGATGAGTCCACTTCCATTGGGCTTGCAAACTCCTGTCTTTTAGTTCCTTCACCAAAAGCCATGTTTATCACTTCCTTATGCATCTCAACTATTGATTTTAAGCATAAGAACTTTCGGTCAGCATTCAGATCAATCTTAGGCCGCTTAGAGTCCTCTAGTTTTTGAAGGGTGTCAGGGTCTACCAAAATGTCCTCTGCTTTTCTCTTCTCTCCTATTTTTACAGGATTGGTTGTCATGTTGTAACAAGTTTTGTAAATTGGGTTATCCATTGTGTTTATTTTCACTGTAATACAGTTGAGTAATCATTATCAGCTTCAAAACGTCCCTCTACTGGACATAGGTTTTCTTCATAAAAAAACACACGAGCAGTATGGGCCATGACACCGCCACGTCGCCGCCGCCGCTTGCCCAATGCGGATTGTAGGGTAGAAGCGGTTTTAATTACTTAATTGTGTTCACACATGTACGGTCGCGGTCAGAAAATGTTTATCAGTTTTCAAATTAGATTCTTTATCACTCTGTTTTCAATAAAATCTATGACATATCAAGTTACATAAAATACCCTTTGAATATTAATAAACAATATGTAGTATGGAAAAGACAAATAAAGAAATGACAGTTATCAAAATTGATTGTTTGAACTTCATTCGGACAAAATTTAAATTGTAATCAGAAATTTTAAAAATAAGATGACAAAATTTTATTTAATAAAATAATGGTTGTTTGAGTTACTATTTTAAAATTATTTATAATTAAAAAAATTTAAGAAAAGTTTTCTTTAAAAAGTTATCGATACACGACTAAATAGTGTCGATGGATTCTCGTGTTATTAAAAAATATAGGTATAATCCTTGGGTATAATCTATGCCAGTCAAATTTATACGAAATTAATAGACATTTCGTGATTTCGACTTTTTTGACTTAAATGTCAGAGAGCAATTATGTTACTTTGAGTGGTAAACATTATCTCACCGCGACTGTACAAGTTTTATTTTAGTAAAGCAGTGATGCTTTGTGTACTGATCTGTTATAGCGACGTCTTCTATTGCATCGGATTTAACGTTGTCTGTCTTTCAATATTTTGCACACAATAAGTATTAGACGATGTGCGTGCCCCCATGTATTTCATGTTCACGGGCGTACCAATCTATTTGGAGCGACTGTTGATTCATCTATTGGTATAGCTTCCACATCTGCTAAAATTATGGCCAATTAAAAATTATGACATTACTTTAGCACCGCCTTTTTGTAGATAGCTGATGGTGTCAATTAATCGGAATATGTCTTCTTTACAAATCAATATAATATCTGAACTTTCTCATAAAATTCGTGTTTAATTTTTCTAAATGAAAAAGTGCACTCTTACTTAGACACTCGTTATAAATATGTATAAAATATGTTATACTGAGTTTAGGTCCGAAAAGGTTAAATTATGCCGGACGCCAATCACAGTTGGTACGAGTACCTATAAAATGTTGGCCTGATAGAATGATAATGGAAAGTAAAGTTTTTTTTGTTATTTTCGCAGCTTTTCTTCTGAATAACCTTTATCCTGTATAAATGCAGAGGTGACTGTAGCGCTGCTTTACAGTTCACTACAAGTGGTCCAATCTTGATTTCTTTTTTTGCCTAACATAATAGTAAGAAAAGCGATATATTTTTTTAATGTTTTTGGTTTCAACGTATCTCCATTTCTATATAAAATATGGGCATGAGTAAACTCTTTCGGAATTGCCTTTGACTTATTATATACAGACATATTATCATGCCGCTGTCCCCAAAGTCGTAGGCAGAGGTGTGTCCACATTTACAGATATGTTAACCTAAATATATTTGGTGACAGGGTGCAGAAAAGAGATCTTCGATATAATGGCTGTAAGTTCAAAATTATCTTGTTACTACGTTGTAAATATGCTGCTGTTGCAAAAGAAAATAATGGTATTTCTTCCCTGAATAATATTCCCGAGGGCAGGTGAAACTGCGTCCGGAAACCGTTAATAAATAATGCCATAAAATATTGCCCCTATCTAAATGATTGATTTTTTTAAAGAATGAATTCACTTTAGTCACTAAAATAAACAATATTGTTGGAGTAGAAGACCAATACTTTTGAGAAACATAGGGGACACACTAGCTAACCGAATGGAACTGTACTCACAATAGAAAAATCAAAAATGAATTCTTCCCCCAGAACATCTTCCCAGTTCCCCTTAATTACAATGTCTATAGGCTCACCAGGAACACCTAACTTCAGCCCCTCAACACTCCGCCATTGGGTTGTTCCCATTCTCAATTTTCCCTGATCCCTTCGAAGAACACTGTGCAGCTCTTCTAGAGTGCTAGTGAAAATTGCTATTATTTGAGATATAGTTTTCCCTGTGGTGTTTATTATTCTCTTCTTCTCGATGTGTTCGAAGAATGATTCATCGAATTTGTGTATACGGCTCCCACTTAAACAAGGAACTGTCACCACTTGGTTGTAAACACCCGAGAGCAGACCGGTTTGGTTGGCGCAGGACATTTTTGAATAATATCTCAACCTTGGCAATTCGATTTAGGTAACAAAAGCACTACTACCTTGCTGGCGGAAACAGCTTCCCATCTCTTCCCGAGTAAACCAACGATTTACGGATGTTATCTGAGCCAAAACTGAAAGATCTTCTTTATAGGTTCCAAATATACTGTAAAACACAATCTGTGAGGCTTTTTCCACTTCCATTTTGACGCATATGGTGAATTTTGCACCTGAATCAGAAGCCGTATTATAAGTGTACCACCCTCCGGCTCCAGTTGTGCTAAAAAACTCGCAGAAGTCTTTTGGCACTCTATGCATGTACCAGACATGACTAAACACTGCAATTGGTAGGAACATCCGGGTTGCTTGTCTTGCAGTGGTCACTAGAAGTATCTCTGCGATTAGAGTAGTCAATGCAGATATCTCAGATGCCTTTTTAGTGTGTTTAGTCATCTATAATGTCTATAATGTCATCTATGCAAGGGATGTGGGACATTGCCCTCTTCACCGCTGCAGCATATTTACCTCTATATATGCCATCACTACGCAGCATACACAACCAGGCTGTCATCGGTCCAAGACTCTGAACAATTGAGGAACGCCGCTCAGGTGGGAATGATGTCCCTTCCAACAATACATGGTGCGCTCCTGAAAGTCCATATTTTGACACAGGGAAACTTTTGTGTACACCATCTGATTTTGTTATGGGCATGTTGTTGTGGCCAAGCCTTAATTCGTTCGTTCTTAGAGGATACGCTGCGTTTGCAGCGTATCCTCTAAGAATGTCTAAATATGGCCCCATAGTCCCAAACCAATTTTCTTTGTCATTGGCATCAAAATCTTTGTATTCGAGGCCATTCTTCTTGGTTATTGAAAGCCACTTGTCCATTACTGCTTTATTTTCAATTGGGTAGTCTCCCACTCTGTAATGGATTTTGAAGGAGGTGCCCTCAGTTTTCTTGATCATGTTGGTGTCAGTCTTTTTGACTTTTTGTCTAAACACATTATGTGTGGTAAATATTATGCTAATTATGTGGTTTCCCACGGTGATATTATATAAAGGCCCATCAACGCCCTCACAAGAAGCAGATGAGTCCACTTCCATTGGGCTTGCAAACTCCTGTCTTTTAGTTCCTTCACCAAAAGCCATGTTTATCACTTCCTTATGCATCTCAACTATTGATTTTAAGCATAAGAACTTTCGGTCAGCATTCAGATCAATCTTAGGCCGCTTAGAGTCCTCTAGTTTTTGAAGGGTGTCAGGGTCTACCAAAATGTCCTCTGCTTTTCTCTTCTCTCCTATTTTTACAGGATTTTGTAAATTGGGTTATCCATTGTGTTTATTTTCACTGTAATACAGTTGAGTAATCATTATCAGCTTCAAAACGTCCCTCTACTGGACATAGGTTTTCTTCATAAAAAAACACACGAGCAGTATGGGCCATGACACCGCCACGTCGCCGCCGCCGCTTGCCCAATGCGGATTGTAGGGTAGAAGCGGTTTTAATTACTTAATTGTGTTCACACATGTACGGTCGCGGTCAGAAAATGTTTATCAGTTTTCAAATTAAATTCTTTATCACTCTGTTTTCAATAAAATCTATGACATATCAAGTTACATAAAATACCCTTTGAATATTAATAAACAATATGTAGTATGGAAAAGACAAATAAAGAAATGACAGTTATCAAAATTGATTGTTTGAACTTCATTCGGACAAAATTTAAATTGTAATCAGAAATTTTAAAAATAAGATGACAAAATTTTATTTAATAAAATAATGGTTGTTTGAGTTACTATTTTAAAATTATTTATAATTAAAAAAATTTAAGAAAAGTTTTCTTTAAAAAGTTATCGATACACGACTAAATAGTGTCGATGGATTCTCGTGTTATTAAAAAATATAGGTATAATCCTTGGGTATAATCTATGCCAGTCAAATTTATACGAAATTAATAGACATTTCGTGATTTCGACTTTTTTGACTTAAATGTCAGAGAGCAATTATGTTACTTTGAGTGGTAAACATTATCTCACCGCGACTGTACAAGTTTTATTTTAGTAAAGCAGTGATGCTTTGTGTACTGATCTGTTATAGCGACGTCTTCTATTGCATCGGATTTAACGTTGTCTGTCTTTCAATATTTTGCACACAATAAGTATTAGACGATGTGCGTGCCCCCATGTATTTCATGTTCACGGGCGTACCAATCTATTTGGAGCGACTGTTGATTCATCTATTGGTATAGCTTCCACATCTGCTAAAATTATGGCCAATTAAAAATTATGACATTACTTTAGCACCGCCTTTTTGTAGATAGCTGATGGTGTCAATTATTTGACGTTTTTGTTACAGGAGGCGTGGACCATGCCCATCATCCAATCTTGTTGCTGCTGGCGCAGCTTGCGGCGAGGATGCTACGCTTCCGCTCTCTATACAATGGTTATACAGTTTCTATACTTTCTATATGTTCGTTATATTATTCATATTTTCTATTTGAGTTGATTTATGAATTATGATACCTTCATTATGTTATTCTTCTTCTTTAATAAAATCATATCATTTATTTAAGTAATATACTATTATAAATTATCAAAAAACATATTTTCCACTTGGATCCAATTCATTAACTGCAACATTTATCTATTGTTTTTAACAATAGATGACATCTATCTTAATTCAAATTTATAAAAACAATATCCAAAGAGAATCAACAATCATAATAATCACAAAACCAAAACTCATTTATATTATTCTCATACAGATACAAATAAAATTCTACTCCAACACGTTATGTTATTGTTTTTACTGTGTAAACGGTTTTGTTTTGATGTGGGAAACTAAGCAATATTTTCCAAAAGTTTTAGATAAAATATAATGTTCTTCAGTGTTTAACAACGGTTTCTACCCCAATCCCCAATAATTGATTGTAGATTATTCGAAAACAATTATAACAGTGTTCGAAAGTTTACACCATTATTTTGTTCCCAGGTCTACTTCGCCGTCACAATAGTGACGATGGGCCATTTTATAGAAGTGGAACAGCGTTTCCTCAACGGAGGAATAAACGAACCACAATCCGAAAGTTTCTTGGAACCTGGCAAGATAACCCCTAGTAAGTATCTAGTATTTTGATAAACGTAAAAAAATCGCAAAAACTGTGATATTGCATAACCAGATTTTTAAAATATAAGAAATATTAATTTAATTTCAATTAGGTTATACCTACAGTTGCTATTTGTATATTCAATTAATTTTTATTTGACTTTGGGTATTTATTTATTATAACCCCAATTATAGTACCCCAAGACATTGTCTATTGCTTTTATGTATTTTTGGATATGTCTGTCGTTGTCTTTTTATTAGTACGTTTGCGTTTTGTAACGTTTGCGTTAAATATTGCAAGTTTTAAAATATCTTTCGTTTCATTGCTAAGAGTTCCAACACACGTATTCGTCCTTAACAATGATTACTGCTGAGGCGCCATTAAGACCCGAGCTGTTAGATTAGGGTCTTAAGAGAACCGATGACGGTATTCATCAATACACACGTTTACGCAACTGTGATAAGAAAATAACACTAAAGAATATTTTCTCCTTGAAGTTTTATGGAAGTAAACATTCCATAATGCCATGGGCTTCACATATTAATTAATAAATAACTATTTCAAGAGCGAAAACGCGATTTGAAAACAAATTCGCTATGGCGGGAATAATTAATCATTCTCCTATACGAGCGCATGGCGATTGGCCATAGACAACGAGATGAGGTTTCTTCGTTTCGGTTTTCCCAGATAGCGTTTTAGCTACGTACAAAATATTTATTTCATGCTGTTGAATTTGCCACTCAGACAAGTTCAAATAAGGCTTTGATTAAAAAACTTTGTTCTAAAATTGTAAAATCTATAGATTGTAACTCCTTGGTATCATTTTTAATGCAGAACTCCTTGAAAACAATCTTAAACATGAGGTTTAAAGTGAGCTGTAATTTTGCTTTTCGGTTCCTGAATTTTAATTATTGGAATGGTTTGATTGTTATATTTGAAGCATTAAATATTGTATAAGAGAGTTTAGAGAATTATATTTGTAAACTTCCAGTCTTTTAGTTAATGCCTAATAGAAATTTAATATTTTAAAAATTCTGTGCAGGTATTCTGTGTAATTCTGTGTAAAAATTCAATGTAAACCAATTTTTTTTATTGCTCGAAATGATCCATACATATATTATAAATGCGAAAGTTACTCTGTCTGTCTTGCTTTCACGTCAAAAGTACTGAACCAAATTAACCGAAATTTGGTACACAGATAGTCTAGAACCTGAGAAAGGACATTGGCTTTTATCCCGATACTCCCGGTACCTCACGGGTAAAACAATAATTGTTATTTTCATAATTTTAATCTTTAGAGGTTTTAGTTCAATTATTAATAGTCAAAATTTTACTAAATAAGAGGAAGAAATTTTATGTTAAGCATTTTGTAAAAAACAGATTTTTGTTTGTCAAATTTTTCCGGCGCTAAATCAATAGCCACGCGAACGACGTCGCGGGAACAGCTAGTACATACATAAAATCACCCCTTTCTCCCCTAAGTGAAAGGGGAGTTTACTTCTTGCTACTGTCTATAAATGGTTCAAAATATAATGTGTGTTCTAAATACATAATTTTAGCTGTTTTTCTTCTTTGTAATTGCGAAATTATCCGCGCAAAATTACAGTTAAAATTAATTAAAATCCACAAAGTTTAAGTGATTTTTTGTATTGAAAAGAAATGAAAATATTTTTTGCTTGCTCAAAAGAAATATCACAAGAAAACTTAATAAACAATCAAAAGATCCTAGCTTAATTAATAGGAGCCTCTACTCCTGTAACGAAAACACTAACTTTCGTTTGATTGTTTTCATTAATCTAATTACGTTCATTCTGCGTGAACAATGAATCTAAATAGTTACAAAGTGATTTCCCCCTCGGCCACCCTTTCTTTCTCGGAACAACGTCGGTTATTTTCCGTCGGATATTCTGAACCATGTCCCGTTTCTTTTTCTACATATTTAATAACGTATGGAATTACTTTGATTTAAGATAAAAAAAATTACTTTTAGTGGCAATAACAAAAACATTAAACAGTTAATAAAACTACAATGTTCAATAAAAATTAAAAATTCATTTATTTCACAACCAAAACGGAAGTTAAGTTTACGTTTATCGTCTACGCTAATGTTTGCGCTTTCAATTCGGCATTTAGTCTCGAGACAACACCAGTGATTATGTTCTTATCTGAGGGCTCGTTTAAAGACATGCGGACGTCGAGCGGCGCGGGTCGCGAGGAGGGCCGCCAGCGAAACAAACATACGGCGATATTTGAAGCGTTTTTGCAAGCGTTTGTTTGAGTTCGCGGCGGGTGAAGCGGCAGGCGAAGCCGCGAAGGCCGCGGCTACAAACTTCAGTGTTACGTATACAATACAACGCTACGTACTATGCGGTGGATGCAGCGGTGGGTGAAGCGGCGGGTGACGCACCGCGGCAGCCATGTCCCACGCGACAAGCCGTATCGCACGCGACGCTTGACGCCCCGCGTCTCCATAAACGATCTCCTATACTACGATATGTTTGAGTTTGCGCGTGCCGCGTCACGCGCCGCTTCACGCGCTGCTTGACGCTTCCCTCTCTATAACGCAGCTCCCGATTTTGGTCCATTTTAAGGACTTATACTTAATTCTACTATTAAGTCACATTTTTTCTATATAAAACTGTACTCGTGACAAAACATTTCAAAGTTTTCTCGTGTTTCACTTAGGGGATGTTTGATGATTTCACTTTTATCTCAGAAGATTCCGTTTAAGTTCAATGATTTAAAGCTAAATGTCTAATTGTCTAAAAATGGCGTTTGTGGTATGGATGTATGGAGTTTTCCATAGTACCTACGTTAGCTATTAATTTACTGCGATATTAGATTTAATAATATGTATTAGCATTAAAATTTTTTTCCTCTTCACCAGGTAAGGACATCGTTACCTGGTCAAATTGTTTGTGTACTATATGGTGTAATTTTTTTTTTGTAAATGTAAGCGGTTTATGTTCAGACCAAAGAATCTTTGAGGAGCGATTCTACCGTGTGTCTGAAATACTTAATTGCCTCTGTTACTGATAGAAATAAAAGTGGACAGCTTAGAGTAAGAGAATATAATACATAAGTTAAATAAATACAAGCGGAATAATATAAATAGAGCACAGAAAATTATATAACAAGCAACAGGAAAATGACAAATAGTGACAGATCAATAACATAGAGAAAAAAGTAATAAAATACAATACTCCTTGGCCTTACGGGCCGGTTCGTAACAGCCTCGTATATCGCAAGTAACTCACGGATCATAATTTTTTTTTTTAAACTAGAGTTTCTCAAGTGTCTTTTTTGCGCTGCGCCGATTGCAACCTCATAAGGGTCAGGTTAAACACCTTCACATAAAAGATCACAAACAAAGCGACCGTGGGCTGAGCTACCTACAAATGTGGGATATCGTACTTAATACTTTGTAAATAAGATGTGTAAAAACAATAAAGGCATGTAACATCTTTTTATTTCAAATTAATTAACTAAATAAATATGTATAATAATATTAGGGGTTAAAATATGAAATTGCCGTTTTGTATGGAGATTTTGGGGAAGTCTGCAGTTTCCATACTAACATTTTTTCAGATTTCTCCACAACGACAAATCCAGAGATAATAATTGTTGGCATGTATCATTAGACAATCTTTAGCCAATATGTGTGATATCACTCTTCATAATAATTATTTATCGTTTTTAAGTGAATGCAAATCAAATGATGTATTCGGGAGGCACTTGTCATTATCCATTATACCCTTTCTTAATATCGTTCTAGCAGATTCTTATTTGGGACAGACTAACGTAATACTGAGTACGGGTTTCATATTGGGATGAGAGTTGAACCAATAAATCGGATACTGAACATCAACGGATTGAGAGGGAGCCTTAGGCTGTACAACCTTCTTAGTTGAGACACGTACTAGACTCATGTTGAATTTTTACAGATGTAAATGTAAATGATGATGTGGCCAATTCTGATAACACGCATTCGCTTTCATGTCCATAGCATTCCGTAAATAAACGCACGAAAATGAAAGGGAATTCGAAGCGTTTTAAAAGTAGCCTATCGTAGTCGTCATTTTGGTCGTACATGTCTAGAAGTAACAAAGTGTCTTCTTCAAGGAGTTTTATCCGTTAGTCCTTATTGCAAGCATTCAGGGTCATCTTCCAATAATCGAACTATTCGTCCCGACCTTTGTATGACCTTTACGACGCTTTTGACGTTTAGCTACAATAGAACCCCCTTTACCTACTGATGAAAAACATTCTGAACAATTTTAACTTTTTTTTTTACAAAAAACTTAAAACAGGTGGACTCTACAGGTACAAATGGCAGGCAGCGAGGCAGGGCAGGTGGTGCCGAGTTGGAAAAGTACACTACTCGTTCAGTAGTCGCGGGTTCGATCCCATCGCCTCTACCACTCAGTTTGAATAACTTAAGTACACTAGATTGCGAAAATAACTGCTTGCCTCACAATGTGCCCGGTGCATGGTAAGAGGCTCGCCATCTGTTCCAAGGGGACCGAAATGTGGGTGTTCTGTCTACCCCTTCGGAGATGAAGGCGGGATAAGATAATATGTTTGTTTATAGATAATTGTTTATAGATAATTATGTGTCTAGATTCCTAATGTGTTTGCCCCAATCACACGAACATTGATTTTTAACAAAAGTCGGAATCTAGGGGGACTATTGACTTGAAGACTTAAAATTCCTGCGACCTATACCCATAACTGATGTTCAAATCCTCGTATGGAAACCACGAATTTGTCGACACGATAAAAACCGCTTTGATGGCCGTTATTCGACATAGTTCGACTTTTTTGTTTAGATTTCGAAACATTTTTTTTATGTAAAATAATATCGCATGCCTCACATTGTGCCAGGTGTATGGCAATAGGTTCGCCGCCTGTTTCACAACATATCTGGCGAAATGGGGGTGTACTGCCAACTCCTTCGGGGAAAAGAGGCGTGATGATATGTACGGTCGCGGTCAGAAAATGTTTATCAGTTATCAAATTAGATTCTTTATCACTCTGTTTTCAATAAAGGACATAATAATATCAAGTTACTTATTACCCTTTGAAAATTAATAAACAATATGAAGTATGGAAAAACCAAATAAAAAAATTACAGTTATCGAAAATGATTGTTTAAACGTCATTGGTAATTTCGTTGTCAGTAATTTTAAAAATAAGATGTCAAAAATTTTATTTAATAAAATAAGATGACAAAATTTTATTTCATAAAATAAAGATTTTATTTTTAGAGTTTATTTTTTTAAATATTAAAGAAAAGATTTCTTTAAAAAGTTATCGATACACGTCTAAATGTCGTCGATGGATTCTCGTGTTATTAAAAAATATAGGTATAATCTTTGGGTATAATCTATGATTAATCAAATTGATACGAAATTAATAGACATTTCGTGATTTCGAATTTTTTTACTTCAATGTATGCAAGCAATTTTGATACTTAGCATGGTAAACATTATCTGACCGCGACTGTACCTTTATGCTATGTAGGAGTGTAAAATAAAACAAAATTTGCATCAAACTCTTAAATTTGTTGTGCTCATTGAAGTGGTGTAAAATGTTTCCTGGACTAATACGGGTCTTGTTTTCTAGGTCACTTGTGTTACGAAATGAGAAATATTAGGGACGGTCCACACGGGTATGACACGGATGTGCATTCAAATGGAGAACAGCTGGATCCTATTAGCTAGGGTACAATGACTCTAGAAGAGTTTTTACTATTTGCAAGTATCCTAAATGTTGTTAAGATTATTAATGAGACTCGCTTGCTCAAAAATGTACCAATAAGTTCATATAAACATATAAACCAAGTCTAGGAATATATTAATTTCATTGAAATAACTACTTAAGAATCAGTGAAGTGAATCAGTAAAAAGGTAAAACTAAAATCGTATTTTGAAAAATACAGTTTACTTTTGCTTATACAGGATGGCCAGTAGATGGACATCCAAAGAAAAAAAATTGATGCTAAGGGTAACTGAATGAAGCCCATGTATGTTCCGCGATTATTGAAAGTTTAGGAGCTAGAAGCTTTTAAAGCATTTTTTACGAAATTTTCATTTTTCATTGGTTTTTATTATTTTTCTCTTTTGTCCTAACTTTTCAGGTGATTGTCTTGTGCAATTAATTGAGTAGTAGCTACAATCTGACAAAACATCATTCGTCTAGGTATTTTAGAATTTACATCAAAATTAGTCTGAAGTAACCAAAAGAAATTACCGTTCAAGCATAATAATCCAAAATGTTTAAAACTTGAAACATAACAAGTCAGGAGTAATGGAGGTTTCTAAATGATCTTAAAAACTTCTGAGGACCTTCAAGAGACAAAATCATTTAAAAAATAGACCTTAAGAGGGTTTATTTCCTGTAAACCAGCTTTGAATGTCCAAAATTTGAAAAAATCCCTTAATTTTTTTAAGTTAATTATATTCTTCCATAAGTAATGATCATAAGACACAGTAGATAGTGAATAAATGTTATAAGAACGCCCTCAAAAGATTTCTAAATTGCCCCGCCCCCTGGCCAATCTACATGTACGAAGCAAATTTTTATTTAGCTGTCTAAAGGCTTCTCTGTTTCTTTTTATGGGCCATCCAGTCTCTCCACGAGGCTACATGAGGCCAACGCGAGTATGAGAGTAATGAAATGATGGTGCGCTCGTAATAAATAAACAAAAATTCCGTTTCATAACAGATGCTTCTTCTGCAACTTCCATCGCCCTCCGAATAGGACTGAATCTGAAAGCTATCTCTAATGTTGATAAATGTCTCAATAACGAATTCAAGTGAATTCGAAACACAATATATACACTTATTGTCACGCCTTTATCCCCGAAGGGGACTTTTTCTATCTAGAAATCTATTTCTATCTAGGATCTAGAAACAAATATGTTTCTATTTCCCAAAAAAAAAACTAGTTACGAAATGCAAAAACATGTGACTACTCTCAAAGTTTATTTACACCATTGTGAACTAAAGTCAAATAAGGAACTTCAAACTTAACTCTTCACTTTACCATACAAGTTTACTAACAATAAATTGTTCTAAACTTCGCTAATTAACATTTGTCAAAAGCATTATTTGGGTTCTGTTATGATGATCACACAAATGTATGATGTATGTGGTTTAACTTTTATAGAAATATTAAAGTCATTGAGCTCTCTCTTGAGAGCAGTCTTTAGTTAGACATTCTATTCTGATTCAAGATGAGTCTCTTATGCGTGGATTTGAAGATATAAAATGGAATGGACATAAAATAGTAACGTATAAAAGTAAAAGTCAACGAAAGTTAAATGACAAGATGTAAACATGACCCATTTTGACAATAATTTGAAACTGTCTAATGCACCTAGGATGCTTTTATTATTATCAAAATTTTATCAATGTGCAGTTTATTAAAGATCAACATAAGTGTTGAGAACGCAGCCGTTCTCAGTTGCTAAGCAACACTTTTTTATTTATTTTTTGATCCTATAAGATTAATGTTTTAGTTTTCTTTCCATTTTTTGTGGTTGTTTGTAAATAACGTTAAATAAACCATTTAATAACATTAACTGGGGTTTCTGTCCGCAACATTTGGTCCTTCGAGCCGGATAATATGTTTGTGCACCCATTCCACATTGCACCTCTTCTTAGAGCTGGACAGGGTAAGCGGTGGGATAACATCCCCGAATACACCTGAGAGGTGAAGGGTTCCAGCTCCTGTAAGGTTAGGTGTGTCTTCTCCTCTACTAGGACCTTCACCCAGCTCCTCAACTCCAATAGTGTCTTTATATTCTCTATCATACTCCCTACCTCCAGTACTTGCAGAGCTAAGCGTCTCGTCCTGACTTTTGTCTGGGATCCTATGTAAGGGGTGTGAGGCCCTCTCACAAAGAAACAATTTATATCAGAAGTTCCCATCCAACCGATCATCAGCGCAGAGGGCACTGTGACCTCATCTATATGCGTCCATGGTACTAGTCTCAGTTTGTCACACGGTGTGGGCATGGTTATCCCCTCCAGCTTTATCCCCCATAACGTCTCTCTTAGCTGTTGTGCTAACACAGTTACGCAAGGGCACTCTAGAAGGGTTCGGGTGAACATTCTGTTCTTTCTCTTGATTAGCCAAGTATTACACTTGGCTGTTCGTTCTTGAAGAGCATCAATGGTGCACATTAGGTCTTTCTCGTCTATCCATGTGCCTAGGGATGCACTCTGGATAGATCTAGCTGTTGCAAATTTCCCAATAACTTTTTCTCGCACTCCGATGTTAGACAGCTGCCAAAGCTTGCATAATAGCTTGGGGTTTACAGGTTCAATGGCTAATAGGTCTCTCTTTAACCTTCCTTCTTCTTCATCAGCTTGTAACCCGAATATCGCCGCCACACTTTTATTTTTCACCAAACTGGGTAGACCTTCCTTTAATTGACGTCGGAACATGTTTTCAGGCTGGAACTGCAATCAGCCTTACTAGCAAGTCGATTAGCTGCTGATGTTCAAGATGAACATTGCTTAAAGGCAACTAAACGATATTTCTGGACAGACTCTACAATTGTTTTACATTGGTTGAGAAATGAAAATCGTAATTATAAAATATTTATTGCTAACAGGCTTGGCGAAATCGATACCGTGACGAAGATCAGTGAATGGCATTATGTTCCGTCTAATATGAATATCGCCGATGTTGCCACGAAAAAGAATTCGTATCATTTAAGCGCCGACTGTGAGTGGTTTTGTGGATCACGTTTTCTGCATTCCGTCAACATTGAAAACTGACCCCGCGAACCTGAAACACAAAGCAAAATCATTAATAATGATGACTTGGAAATTGTAAATATAATTCATGAAGTTACGTCAAGCTTACCTGTCCCTGATCCAGCGAGGTTTTCATCCTGGATACGACTGCTTCGAGGTACTGCTACTATTTTGTTATTTATAAAAAAATGTAGAAAAGCCGCAAATAACAGCCACATTACCAATTGCTCCATGATGCCGAAAATTTACTTATTCGATATTCACAAATAAAGTCCTTTCCTATCGAATACAAAGCTCTGAAAGAGAAGACTGTTGTAGACAGATTTAGTAAGCTGGTAACACTTAATCCTTTTCTTGATAGCTCCGAGATGATGAGAGTTGGAGGACGAATCGATTCGGTTGTGGATGTCGATAGTGAAGTAAAACATCCGGTAATATTAGATGGCAAGGATTGCATTAGCCGCCTAATTGTTATGCACTATCATCGCAAAGCAGCACATGGATGCAACGAGACCGTAGTAAACGAATACTGGATTGTTAAAATACGACCCACGGTCAAATCTGTTACAAGGCAATGCTTGATATGTCGTATAAGAAAAGTGCAACCTAAGCCTCCACTGATGGGAGCCCTGCCAGAGGCTCGGATGCACCACCATCACCGACCGTTCACGGCAACAGGTCTTGATTTATTTGGCCCACTTGAAATTACCTTCGGACGGCGAAGGCAAAAGATTTACGCAGTTTTATTTACTTGTTTAACTGTTCGCGCCGTACACATCGAGCTCGTCCAAAATTTGACAGCTGACTCGCTTATAATGGCAATCAGGAGAATGGCCGCTAGGCGCGGCTGGCCGAAGAAATTCTACTCTGATAATGGCACGAACCTTCGTGGAGCCGACGCGGAGCTTAAGTGATCCTTTGCGGAAATAAGCCAGTGTGAGCTACAGCATGAAGTCACTGTCGTTGGAGTGGAGTGGAATTTTATATCGCCCGTGAGCCCTCATATGGGTGGAGCATGGGAGCGGCTTATACGTTCCATAAAGACTGCACTTCGGGTTGTTTTAAAAGAGCGAGCGCCACGTTTTGAAGTCCTGGAAACACTACTAGCCGAAGTTGAGGTGTTAGTCAACAGCAGGCCGCTGACTCATGTTACGGTAGATCCAGCGTACCCAGAGGCACTTACGCCCAATCATTTTCTTCTGGGGACGTCGTCGAATTTACCTATCCCTGGCGTGTTTGATGATGACGATCTTTGTCTGCGCCGCCAGTGGCGATTAGCTAAGCGCCTAACAGATATGTTCTGGAAAAGATGGCTCAAGGAAGTCCTGCCGTTACTTCTACCCAGACGTAAATGGTGTCAAGATGAAAGACCCTTACAGATTGGAGATGAAGTCCAAATTTTAGACCCAAACTTACCTCGGAATTGCTGGCCTAGAGGTATAATAACCCACATTTTTACCGGTAGTGATGGGCAAGTAAGAATAGTGGACGTGAAAACCAAGTCAGGTATTTTGAGACGGCCATCGGTACGCTTAGCCAAACTTCCTACTGAAGAACACTACTGAGTGCCAGGAGACACCGGGGCGGACTGTTGAGAACGCAGCCGTTCTCAGTTGCTAAGCAACACTTTTTTCTGTTATTTTTTGATCCTATAAGATTAATGTTTTAGTTTTCTTTCCATTTATTGTGTTTGTTTGTAAATAACGTTAAATAAACCATTTAATAACATTAACTGGGGGTTCTGTCCGCAACAATAAGTATAATACAAAAGCAGTTTTGCTGCATTTTTATTGCAATAGAAACACGTGTAATAAATAAATGTCATGCTTAAAATTTCGAGTTGGTTCTCGCGAAACATTATTATGATTAAAAAATATTGCTTAAAAATTATCAAGATGTGTCAATCAATCATGAAAGAAATCGGCGAAGTGCGAGTCGAACTCGCGCATGGTTCCGTGTCATTACTTATGAAAATGAAATTTTTTTTTAAATATAATTATTAAACTCTTTATTGCACCAATAAACAAAATTATAGTAAATAAAAAAAGTAAGCAAAGGAGGACTTATCTCTAATAGAGATCTCTGCCAGTCAACCTATCACAGGTGTGTGAGATTTAGTAAGGAGAGGGAAGAGACACCAGTGCAAAAAAGGAAAAAAAAATATAACGATAATAAAAACTAAAATTCAAATACAATAATATAATAAAATAAAAAGAAATAGATAAAAAAATATATTAGGTTGGGGAAAAAGTCTTTTCGCATTATAGTATGTATAAACTTGTAATAAAATCTCTTTGGCTATACTATTTGTATCTCGCTGGTTTTGGTATCATTGAAAGTTTAAATTTTAAAGAACATAATTCCAAATTCAAATTAGGAAAATGTGTGATTTTCATTTGTTTTTCGTACCGCCAAGATGAGTGAATCTAATGAAGAAAATCGATACATTTTAAAATTTGAAAAACATTTTAACATTTGAACAATTTAAACATTTTAAAAACAAAAAAGGTAAAAATGCAAGGCAAGCCGCGAAAAAAATTTGCGATGTTTATGGACCTAGTGCCAGTGTCTGTGAGAGTAGCACAAATTTGGTTTAAGCGTTTTCAATCCGGAAATTTTGATGTCAAAGATGCACGTCGCTCTGGTCGCCCTATTACAGATAAAATGGATGCCATTTTTGAAAAAGTAGAGCAAGATCGGCATGTCAGTAGTTACGACGTAGCTGAAGAACTGGGAATTGACCACAAAACAGTTTTGGCGCATTTGAAAAAAACTGGGTACACAAAAAAGCTCGACATTTGGGTACCTCACGAGCTCACTGAAAGAAACCTAATGAACCGTGTACTCATTTGTGATTCTTTATTACGACGTAATGAAACCGAACCATTTTTGAAGAAGCTGATAACTGGTGATGAAAAGTGGATCACGTACGACAAGAACGTGCGAAAAAGGTCGTGGTCAAAGGCCGGTCAGGCTTCACAGACTGTGGCGAAACCCGGGTTAACTCGCAACAAAGTGTTGCTGTGTGTGTGGTGGGATTGGAAGGGCATTATTTATTATGAGCTGTTACCACCAGGCAGGACCATCGATTCTGAACTCTACTGCGAACAACTGATGAGATTAAAGCAAGAAGTTGAGAGAAAGCGGCCGGAATTAATCAACAGAAGGGGTGTGGTTTTTCATCATGATAACGCTAGACCTCACACATCTTTAGCCACTCAGCAAAAATTAAGAGAGTTTGGCTGGGAGGTGTTAATGCATCCGCCGTATAGTTCTGACCTTGCACCTTCAGATTTCCACCTGTTTCGGTCTCTTCAGAATTCTTTAGGCAGTGTCAGGTTAACATCACGAGAGGACTGCCAAAACCAATTGTCGCGGTATTTTGACCAGAAGTCCCAAAATTTCTATAGCAATGGGATCATGTCCCTACCTACAAGATGGCAAAAAGTTATCGAACAAAATGGTACCTACATACTTTAGTTAAATGTAAATAAACTATATTAAAAAATGTTTTGAATTTTCTTAAAAAATGCGAAGAAACTTTTACATACGAGTATGTCTATATAAAACTACAGAAGAATGAAAAAAAAATATATATATAAATAAAGTATATGATACATACTATATACACTATGTCTGTATTGAAAAGAAGAGAAATGAGGAAATGTGTCGATACAAATTTAGGAAGAAAGCGCTAGAAAATGCTTCTTGAGTTTGGTCTTAAAAGAAGAAACTGTTTGGCATTCTTGTAACTCTGGTGGCAGACCATTCCACAACAACACAGAGCGAACCGAGAACGAGTGAAAAAAGAAATTCGTGTTACTCCTCGGAATCACCAGGCTTCTTGTAACGCAGGAACGCTTAGGACGAGCGGGAGGAGGTAAGAGCTGGAATCGGGAACGAAGATAGGATGGGGAATTAGGGTCTTTAAGGATTTTGAATAGCGTAGTAAGGAATTATTTATTTTTTAAATTAATATTAAAAGTTCTGTTAAGCATCTACCGGTTGACGTTACCGGCTGTCGGATAAATAAACTGACGGACACATAAACTGCATCAAAGTAATAGACGACTTTGAAATAAATATTTTAACCAAGTATGCAAGCTTTCTATACAGATTTAAATTGAAACCTCTAGATTGGTTTGTGAACTTTAAAACAGCGTAGGGTCATATCCTTAAGTTTAAGTCTGTGTACTGGAAAGGACCTTAAGACTTTTTTGAAGAAAATACAGAAATTTAAGGATTTTTTTATGAAAATTGGTTTTGACAATAAACACAAACATTATGCAAGGGTTTATTTGGGTTTTAATAAGGTGAATTACCCCCACGTGCCCTTATTACGGATTCTAATTGGTTCCGCATAGATTTTATAAGGGTTATTAAAAGATCTTTCGGAATATTGTCCCATTCTTCTGCAAGGGCTGTTCTTAGTGCTGCCACTGTCGTGGAAAAAGGGTTTTTCACATATACAGCTCTTTTTAAATTGTCCCAAACATGCTCAATGGGATTAAGATCATCGTTTTTAACGGAACATGTCTATGAACACGAGTTCTGTTCGCCCGTTCATCGATATGCCACCCCAGACCATGCAGGAACCGCCTCCAAAAGGAACACGCTCCTCATTGCAACTTTGAGCATATCGCTACCCATGCCGACGATACTCTTCTGCGACCATCTACAACATATAAACATGTTCTACACTCGTTAGGCCCATTGCTTTTCTATCCAATTCAGGTGATCACGCGCAAATCTTAAGCGAGCTTGTCTGCGAACTACAGACAACATTGGACCATTTGCTGGTCTAAAAGGGGTGATATCCGCTTCCTTGAACCTTCTTCTCATTGTTCGTGCACTTACTTACTCCACGCACTTCATTAAACTCTGTATTGATGTTAACTGACGTGAGGAAATGATTTCGCAGGGAAGTTATAACAATAAATCGGTCATCACGACCTGTGGTTGCTCGAGTCCTGCCTGTACCACGTCTTCTTCTGTAAAAACTTGTCTCCACAAACCTTCTGTATATTCTAGAAACCGCAGACTGGTTAAAATTGAAATTTCTACCGATCGTTCGTTGATCCAAGCCCTCCCGCACCAATGCTACAATTTGAGCCGCTTGTTCGTACGAAGCATCCATATTACGGTTAAAAAACTCGCGATGAGTTAAAAAACTAACCCAACAATTCTGCTGGTAACAATAATTCAATTGACAAAAGAATAAAAAATCAATTTATAACTTTGCTTTAAATAACACGCAAATCTGATACTACGAGTAAATTTTCTTTTTCCGGCTATATTAATTTGTTTTACTGCAGTTCTATTTTAAAATTTTCCCTTTTTTTTGAGATTAAGAGACTGGCTCTCTTTCCATATTTATATAATTTAATCTAAAAAGTTTGCATACTTATTATAAAAAATCATTTCAAAGTAATCCTGAACTTTGATGCAGTTTATGAGTCCGTCAGTGTATTTATTATATTCCGTTTTTTTATTATTTATTGTTATACTGGCAACAAAACACAAATTCAATCCTTCTGTCACGGTGTGATGCCTGGTGACAAATGGACAGCGGAGTCGTAATAGGGTCCAGTCCCGTTTTGTCTTCTGGTTACCGAACCCTGAAAATAATATATATAATAGATAGCATAATAACATAGTATTAATGAACCTGTAAAATGTCAGTGTCTAATAAAATTATAATAACAAGTACGTTGCCATGGAAACATAGACATGGGCGAGAATTTGTACTAATGTCACGGCCAAATGACATGGTGGGTCAAGAATACTTCTATAGTACATAAGTGGTCTGTCTTGCATAGTCTTTGATGTGGCCGTTTACAATGGAATGAGGCCCATTGAGGTTAACTAAGAACAAGATCTGCAGAAGAATGAGGCTTCAAATATAGCCCATGAAACTGTCGGCCTCAAGTCCAAGATACCATATGGCGACATCATATCCACCTCAACAGTCTTAATGGTCGATTGTGCAGCACCAGGCGTTTCTCGTTACATGTTCTGCCGCACATTTATAGATGGAACCAATTATCGCTAACAGTGTTTCTGTTCGTAAAAGATAAGGAGATTTTTTAAATAAAAATAAACTTTACACACGGTAGCTATAATGTACAGATGTATATCAAAACCATCAGGAGACACCACACACAACCAGCAGGCGGCAGCTATAATATATGTTTTTACATTTTCGTATGTTCAGGATGATAATACGAGGGCGGGTCAATAAGTCCGTGACTTTTTTAATGAAACACAGGTTTTAAGATATAAAGTTATTTTATTTTTCAACATAGTCTCCTTGGAGTTCTATGCACGAAGTCCAACGTTTCTCCAAGTTTTTTATCCCTTCCAAAAAAAATTATTTGTCGAGATCGTCAAAATAAGCATTTGTTTGTGAGATGACCTCGTCTTTGGACTCAAATCTCTTTCCACCGAGCCATTTTTTTATGTTTGGGAACAAGAAGTAGTCACTCGGTGCTAGATCTGGAGAATAGGGTGGATGAGGGAGCAATTCATAGCCCAATTCATAGATTTTTGCCATGGTAAGTGCACATGTGTGTACCCTTGCATTGTCTTGGTGGAAAAGAATTTTTTTCTTGGCCAAATGCGGTCGTTTTTTCTTAAATTCCTCATTAAACCGACCTAATAAGTTACAATAATATTCTCCATTTATTGTTTTCCCCTTTTGAATTTAGTCAATAAAGATTATACCGCGTGTATCCCAATAAACGGTCGCCATGACTTTATTGGCTGACAAACCCAACTTTGCCTTCATTGGCGCCGATTCGCCCTGAGAAACCCACTGTTTTGACTGCTGTTTGGTTTCCGGTGTGTTGTGGAGGATCCATGTTTCGTCTACGGTTACGAAACGGCGCAAAAAGTCGTCCTTATTGCGGTTGAATAATGCCAAACAGTCCTTTGAAATTGTTACACGGTTGCGTTTGTGATCGATTGTGAGCAATCGCGGCACCCATCTTGCGGAAAGCTTTCTCATGCCCAAATGATGATTCAAAATTTAAACCACTGAGCCATGTGATATGCCTACGGCTTCAACAATCTCTCTCACTCTCAATCTCCGATCAGCTAAAACCATATCGTGTATTTTTTCTATTGTTTTGGATGTAGAGACCTCAACTGGGCGTTCAGCGACGTTCAGCGTCTTTATTGCTTGTACGACCACATTTAAATTCAGTAATCCACTTCTTTATCATGGAAATAGATGGTGAGGAATCCCTATAATATTTATCAAGCTTAGCCTTGGTTTGAGGGATGTTTTTTTTCCGCAAAAAGTAATGTTTAATGAGCACACGAAATTCACTTTTTTCCATTTTTTAAAAAAACGCGCGGTAGTCTACTGTAAAAGACTGTCAAGCAAAAACCAAATTACGCCTCTTGTTCAAATTTTGCCACGAGTCAACTGACAGTTGCCTCTTGACAGGAGCAGTATTGTCATTACCATTTAGAGCGGGAAATTCAAAAAGTCACGAACTTATTGACCCTCCCTCGTAGATTTGAGAATTAATGAAAGCAAACTCCACTCACCATGCAGGTATATAAGGCATACGTTAGGATTATTGAAAGCATTCCAAGACGTAATAAACAATAAAGCTGCCGTGTGTGAAGTCCTTAACGTGGGTAATAAAAGTAATGTCAACAAATGTTGTAATTAAATGAATGAAATGATATGAATGAAAAAAAAAGTTTGTTTTCCACTTAAGTTTAAAAATTTTGGATAACATACAAAGTTCAAGGATTTGTTATCTAGATGGACTAAAAGAGACTAGAGACTACGCTAGGATAATCCTGTATTTCAGGACTCCAGGAACCCTACCCTGGGTTCATAAATTTTATATAATGTAATGTCTATCATTGTACGTATAATGTGTGCATGGAATCAGCTGGTATCATTGATGAAAAGTAAACTTGAGCTCAAACGATTAAAGTTTTGATTTTGGTTATACTCGTAGAAAACATGCAATATTCTATGCGTGTGTGGGTGTGTTGTGGGTGTAAGTGTTGTGTGTGAAATATTGCTGTATATATAAAGATTTTCATAATTTAATAATATGGTAGGTATATGTTTAAATTATTAAGGATTCATAATGTGATATTCTGTTTCATCATAATTTAATTTCTGTAAATGACTTGTGAAGATCTTAGTGTCAAGAGTGAGTATCTGAAGAACACAAGTTCAAATTTATATACGTTCTCAGGTGATCTTATTGTTGTAATCGTCCAGAGTGTTCAATATTATCAAAACTACACAATTCCTATATTATATTATATGTAAGGATGACCAATTATATATTCGCGAATAAAGTGTTCAATGGTATCTAAGCACCCAAAGTGATCAAAAATATAAAGAAAAGTATACACTAATCTGAAGAAATACGTGCGATTTTTATATTGTTTATTTTCTCTTCCTATCGGTCCTTTTAATTTCGTGTTTGACGTACTAAACGTGTCTTTTGTTTGGAACAGAGTCTTGACATGCCTGATGACGTGCTTTCAGTTGTTGCCGCTCTTCCATAACAACGGCATCGTCGCATGCTTTTGGATGAAATAATGATAAAATTTAATTTTACTTATCTTGCATCCATAGACTGAGTAAGTTATAGATGCAGCAAGCAAATTATAATAAATATTTTCACACTTGCATTATAAAAAAATATTATTATAAAAATTAAATGGAACCACTGAGAAAAGCAGTGGGCCCATTGTTCCTAGGGGTCTCTTCTATGGCATTTTCGTACGCTTTTACCGCATCTTCAAGGGAATACCTACTTCAAGCGAAGCGAATACTTCAAGCGAATACCTAAACTTCGAGGTATTGGCGAAAATGCCATAGAAGAGACCCCTAGGAACAATGGGCCCACTAATTTTCTCAGTGGTTCCAGCATATATATCAAAATCGTAATTTTATGTTTTTTAAAAATGCCATGAGATTCTGGTAGACCTATAGATATTGCTTTTAGCGATATGGCCGCCTGTGTTGCATTGCAATTTGTACGGTTTTGTTTTTTTTCTTTGTCGCAATAATGAATTTTATCTATCCGAGAATCCGTTAACAACTCTTCTTCTTCTTCTTCTTGCCCTTTTCCCACTCTAGGCGGGGTTGGCACAACATGTCTTCTTCTTCCATTCTCCTCTGTCACTCGTCAGCTCAGCATCCACTTGTTTTATTCTCATATCATTCTTCACGCATTCAATCCATCGCTTCTTTGGGCTTCCTCTCACTCTAGGTCAACAACAACTCAACAGTCCAATCCAGTCCGGTCCGTTAACAACTCAACAGCTAATAGGTATTATTATGGTTATTAGGGGTTAATACCATTGATGTATAATACACTAGATTTGCAAACTGCATTAAATTGCGTCAAAAAAAGCGTAGCCGTTTCCGAAACTCAACGACGTAGCTTTAAAACCACTAAACATTGAAAAGATAAACATATATCTATCCCACTTACGCAAGTCGCAAAAGCTACAGCGCAGTGACTGTACCGTCTCGCTCAGATTAGACTGGATTAGACATATCGCAATGTCAAAGTACAATGGTGGAAGTGTTCCCTGCTCGTGAAATTTTACCCCATTTTTATTTTTTAATAATATATATTATTTTTAAATAATTATATTAATATTTTTATTTCTTATTGGATGTATTTAATCAAGCTTAAAGATATCGTGTTTTGGTAATTAGGTATTACGGGCTGGAGAGCAATGCAAATACTTAATTAAAAATGAAGTAAATAAGTATTAGAAAAAAGTGTCGTGAGTGTAAGACGTGTCGATTTTTATAAAAAAATCATTTAGCAAAATTAAATGCCACTAATGCTTAATAATAAAATAAAAGAGATTTTCGTATAAATTATTATTTATTATGCAAAATTACAGGTGGCGAGTCTGTTGCCATGCATCGGCGACCATACGAGTAAACACGTCGTAATATACTTTAATAACTTAGTGTACTGTAAAATTTAAAAATAAGAATTCAAAACTGCTGATAATATGAACAGATAACCTAGTTTTCTCTTTGTAAAATAATTTTAAAAATCGAGTCGGTAGATCCATAGATTATTCCCTGCAAACTCAAACTCAACATAATGATTGTCGATTTTGTTGGAGACTGGCGTCTGTCTCCTTCCGCAGCAATCTGATATTTTTAATCCACCTATCCCAGCTTGCTGCATTTTTAGGAAATGTGCAACATTGTTACTATTTAAAATCACTGATTCCATAAATTACAACATTCTCCCATAAATATGGGAAACCAAAAATGAGTTTTTAATGGCAGCACTGGACCAATTTTAAAACATTTTACATTTTAATTAGTTTTTACGTAAATATGAGCATATAAAAACAAACTCACGTGTGGAAAGTAACATCCATGGTTTTATTATGTTTTTAGGACCTGGATTCGCACGTTTTGACTGCACATTTACCCATAATTAATTTTTTTTCCTCCCGATTCACTTGGTTGACGTCTCACAGAGCACTAACTGACATAAGCCTCGTATATGGCTGTGGCCATATGCCTAGTGGCTACGCTTTGACGCGGTTACTACAGATCTAGTGTATTATACATCAATAGTTAATACTATACGCAGGAAGGTATTACATTCTCTTTGGTTAATACATAATGATCAAATACTGACAAGACTGTTATTTTTCGTTGTCATAGTAACTTGAACAATTAGAAATTGAAAAATCTTTAGAATGTCAAAATGTAAAGATATTTATGAGCACTCTGTCCGCTTAGATACCAATGGACAGTTTGGAAGTGAACATAATAATAATGACTTTGACCTTGTATATGTTTTTGGAGACTTTTGATATGAAGATATTTATGACTGTTTGATTGTGTACAATATTTTGACAACTTTAAATGAGAAGATATAATTGCACCTTTGCTCGTAACATGTATATGACTACTTTGTCATATCAGATCTTTATGAAGCTGACTGTACATTCGTAACAAGTTTTTGCGAAATGTAAAAAAAGGGTTTAATTTTTGGTATATGTATAGTGCAAGAAAGCATTCATGTCAAGCAGGTTTGTGGATTATTATTTTGCAGGTTTTGTTCTGGCAGCGGATGGTCCGAACGAAGGGTTGCGTCAAATACTTGCTGTTTGTTTTGATGAAGTGTGATATGAAGGATAAACAATTGTCCGACTGTGAGAACTTCAGTCTTTTCATAGAGGCTTTGTTTTGGGTATCTGAAGGGCTTGCGTAACATGACCTTAAGATATTTGTGCACGTTCCAGTCTTATAATGTTTGTCTTACCCGTACCGCCCGTCGCCGTAATTATCCACATATAATTAAATTAGAATTAATAATTGAATTGAGGTTATCATGTTAACTTGTTTCATGAATATTTACAAAACCCGCTATTACTAATTAAGTCGTTAGTATTCAGGTCTGGCAGGTCAAGTTCGTTCACGTCCTTAGAATTTTCAGATTTGTTGAAAACACCACATCAATTTAATGTTTTTAATTAAAATAATGGTGCCCCGTTTATGACGACCATAGCTTAATGCGTAACAATTTAATATCATCCATTCAACGTTTATTTTATTCATAAAGTCAGTCACTTAATACTGAAAAGGTCAACTGATAACAAGATTCAAAAGGTTTCAGTTGGTAATAACGATTTACTGTTATACGGGATGTGGCCTGTAATAGGAGCAATAAAATTAAACTGAGTATACGATGTTTCCTAGACCTGATCATAATGCTCCAAAGTGCTTAAATTCAGATATTTAATAATTCCAATTAAAAATCAATGAATTTCATATATTGGCAGGGATTTCGTTGGTACTGGGTCGCCTTTAGTTTACATTATTACTGTTGAATTTGCTAATTTGTTTGCAAATCCCAACAATTACTTTATTATCTCTACAAAAATATCCGTCAATCGAAATTAGTTCATAACGGCACGTTTTGTTTTGACAAACATTTTATTTCTAGAGTAGAATATTTACAAACTCCCTTAATTAACCTTTTTTTGATTAAAACGTAATGTTACATTGACAATATAAAATAAAACAAATTCATAAAATAAAATGTTATTTAGCGCGTCTGCCGGGATGCGCACCTGTCCAATTGTGTGTCTCTGCCGATCTGCGTATTTGACAAGTGCAAATCTGACTAGTAGCGAATCTAGTGAATTACGAATCTGACGAGTTGCGATTTTGTCGATTTGCGAATTTTGACTAAATACGTGCTTGACTACTTGCGAACTGACAACATGTGCCGGATCCTCTCCGAACAATACTTCAAAATGGTCTTGACTTAATTTGTATGTGGGAATGTACCTCAGTCTATTTTCGTTCTGAAGAAGGAATATAAATATTATATGCTTTCAGATAAAAAATCATTTGAATCCTGTTTTGGATTTGCAATTTGCAAGTTTCTTTTTAGCAAGTTTCGTAATTACATCTCCATGCCAAGTCACTATCTTTTTGTTAGAAATTTTTTATTCAGTAATATATTTTCTCGCCTTTTCTAAAAATTTTAGAAATTCTGTTGCATAGTTTAAGCATATCGGTTTTTTAAACGCATGGTTGTCTCGTCCTCTTGAATTAAAAATATCGAATAAATTGTTATCGTCGTCTTATTTCCAATTGTTATATATGTCTATAAAATCTATTTTGGGACCAGAATTGTCTTTGGATGAATGTAACGTACTGTTACAAAGCTCTTAGGCTTTTGCATCGCTTCTACTCAGCAGCTGTTTGGCTAACTTGACCTTCTTTATTTCATTACGAAAGTCCAAGTGCCTTTAAATTATTGTATTTACAAAAATCAAACCCTGATTGGCTTGAAGCTTGTTCAAGTTTACCAACAATTGCCACCTAATAATATTGTTCGTATTGATTAAAATAATTCCGCCCTCAAAAGTTTTCTGCACTAACTTTATGATGTGGTATGGATCCAAGAAAACAAACAGCAACATTATTTCTCGTTTCGGGGTGTTTGAAAGTAGTTTTAAAATTATCTGGATCATTTTACAACACCGGCATGATGACATTCCTTTAAACAAACCTTAAACAAACTGGCCATTCTTTCTGCATATATAAACCTTAAATAAAACAATTCGCTACAGATTTTTTTATGATTTGCATAAACCTACTACAATGGAAACTTATAGATCTTATAGATCTGTAGGAATTTATTTGTTTTGAGAACGTCCAGACCCATAATCAACTAAACCCTGAGTAGTTTTCAGTTCAGCTTCACAGTGTTTATGTGAAACTGTTCCCTACAAAGTTAAATGTAACAGTTTTAATAATATATATTGCAATAAACAGATTTCGAATTTAGATTCTATATTAAAATGTATATCTGTAGGTATCAATATCGTAGCTTGTGTCGTTACAGATCCTTGCCTTTCGGGAGCTCTGAAGTGTGAAAACGTACCTACAGGTATATGCTTCCACTAGAATACACTTTGTTTAGTTATGTTCCAGACAGAGTTCGGAATAAAGCCTGAACTATTTGGTTATAAGATTTGCCGTCATGATTATGATAATTATCTTGATATTATTTGTGTAGTTATTGATGTGCGCCGTTACTATGACGATAGTATTCAAATTCTACTCAAATATAATGAAGTAATATTATTTTCGTTATTATAGTAATAAAAACCATGAAGTAAAAAAAAATGTCGAATTTTGTATGGAAGCCTGTACCACGTTGCTTTTACATGAAATAACTTTTGCTGGTTAGCATATCGTTTAATCTTATCGAAGGCATGAAGCGTTTTTGTTTATCCAATCAGCATTGCTGAGATATTTCTCTAAACTGTATGTAAAAAATAGTAGGCCACTAAACATGTTTGTCAGTTAAACTTTATACATCCTCACATAATATTTACATATTTGAATATAACATAATTATTCTAAACAATAAAGTGCATATAATTGATTACATATTTAGACATCAAATGAAACATCCCGAAAATATTGTAATCAATAATATTGATTGATTACAAATTTGATGCTGTGTGTAAGCTGATTGAGGAAGATTGACATGTGACATACCGCGAAATTCAGGCAACTTTAGACATTGGCATGAGTCAAATACAAATAATCTTACATGAACAATTAGGTGTAAAAAAGTTTTCGTTGTTGTTGTTGTTGATGGATACCCCATTAAATTTTATGCTTTTTGCTGCGGTAATATATATTATATATTACCGCAGCAAAAAGCGGCTCGCGTTACTTGGTGTGGCAGAACTCTCGAAACATTCCACGCAGGATCCTCAAATGCTGTATACAACATCGTATCAGGTGACAAATCCTGGATATACGCGTACGAACCCGAAACAAAAAACATGTCACGAGTTTGGGTGTTCGCAAAATGAGTTAAAGCCAACAAAAATTGTTCGTTCACGGAGTGTTGCAAAAAAAATGGTGGTCACGTTTGTCTCCAAAACCGGCCATGTTACGACTATTCCTCTTGAGGGACAAAGAACGGTTAATGCAGAATGGTATGCTAGCATTTGTTTTCCACAGGTCGTTTCTGAACTCCGTAAAGAGAACTGCAACCACCGCATCATCCTCCATCACGACAATGCGAGTTCTCACACTGCGCACAGAACAAAAGAGTTTTTAGAGCAAGAAAACATAGAATTATTGCACCATTAGCCGTACAGCCCCGACCTAAGCCCTAATGATTTCTATACTATCCCTAAAATAAAGAATAAATTGCGTGGACAGAGATTTTCATCACCTGAAGAAGCTGTACGCCTACAAAACGACCATTTTGGAGACTCCAACTTCCGAATGGAATGGTAGCTTCAATGATTGATTCCATCGTATGGATAATGTGTCAAATTTCGCGGAGAATACTTCGAAAAGCAATAAATACATTTTTAAATAGTAATGTTGTGTCACTTCCTTGATTCCCCAAATTTTCAGTGCCGCCCTCGTAGTCAATATGATGAGCTATGGTGATATATTAATAATCTATAAGGCCTAGTCCATTCGATGTGTCCAACATCTGTTTCATGGCAGTATTCAGATTATCTAGGTCTATTAATTTGATTGATCATAGATTATTCCCAAAGATTATACCTATATTTTTTAATAACAGACAAATCCATCGACAACATTTAGACGTGCATGACTAAAGTAAATGGCTTAATAAAATTTAAGTATCGATAACTTTTTAAAGAAAACTTTTCTTTAATATTTCGGTTTTTTTTATTCTTAATAATTTTAAAATAGAAACTCAAAATAAAATTTTGTTATCGAAATAAAGTGAAGTTTATCGAATCGGATGAAGCTTTGAATCGGTGCTCATAGCTTCCTCCGTAATTTTTCCGACACCAATCCTCGAGGGAGTCTTTAGTTTTGGCTTTGTGATCTTTTCTGCAGTTGATGATCTCAGATAAGGTGTATAAGGGCCTCATCTTTTTAAGGCCTCTTTCCCCAACGTTTTGAGGTCATAAGACACTTTGGCTACTATGCAATCTTGCCTCTGAGAAGGTGTGGTCAGATCATAATCTATTATAGTTACCTGTTCACAAGGCACGGGACTGGTTATTCCGGTAATCTCAAAATCCCAAGTTGCTCTTCTAAGCTCATTGACAATTTCGAATGTATACTGCGTCATTGACATATGAATATCTACTGTTTGTTCTCTTTGGGGTGGTTTAGACTTTTCTAGTCTTTTCCTCAATACTTGAACAGTAAGTACAGCCTCTTTGTCCTTCATAAGTCCTTAATGGAAAATTGTATCACTTTACTCTGAACTTTCGTGATTATTCGATTTATTGTTTGAACATCAGTTAATCTCCCAATTAGCTGGAGTTGAATCTCTTCATTTAAATTCTTCAGAATTTCATGAGCCAGATTGGCTATATATAGCCTCATGGTCATTAATGTGTAACATAACATAATCCTTCTATGTCTTCTCTTGTTGCTCCTAGGAGTTTAAGCACTTGGGGATTCGTGACATAACCGTTTCTCGTGCCTTCCGTTCAAAATTAGGGAGTCCCACGATATTTAAACTATACATATTAATTGTATTGATTTTATGAAGAATGGAATAAAATACAAGGAACGCAATGATTTTATCCGTCTTTCTGTTGATCGCGTTAGTGAGACTGCTAGTGTGGAATTAAAGGAAATTTTTAATTTTTTGCATATATAGGCCACCTGCAACTTCAAACTTTAAAAAGGATTTCTAATAATTTTAAAAGAATTGTTAGACAAGATTTTTAATGTTAAGAAACCTATTGTGATTTGTGGCGATTTTAACATTGATTTATTATCTAAAACTTTAGAGAGAGATAACTTTGTGACATTGTTGAAAAGATATAATTTGGACTTTCTATTCAAAGAACCTACTAGAGTGACAACTTTGTCTTCTACATGTATTGACAATGTCATTGTTAGCTGTGATACAAACATTACGACTAAAAGCCTGATCACAAATTTGCCTTCGGATCATATGGGTCAAAAAGTTGAAGTAATATGCAAACAAAAAAACTTGTTGAGAAAATAATAACATTCAAGCCCATGACTACTGAAAGGTCAACCCGATTTAGGCAAAGTGTTATTGGGAAATTGCCTGAATTTACAACTGAGGCCAACGATGACCCCAATGAACTATACGATAGATTATTTAATGTTATTAGTAGTGAGTACGAGTATAATCATATTTATACAGAACGTAAAATTGTAGTTCAGAAGAAAATGGTATTGACTCAATAGGCAACTAAAGGTATTAGGAAAAGTAGGAATACGCTCTATGAATTATACAGTCAAAAATCATACAACACTAGTTCTGAGTTTCAAGACTACGTGAAAAAATACTCCAAGCTATTTAAGAAAGTATGCATTCAAGCAAAATCTTTATATTTGAGTAACAAAATACAGGATGCTAAAGATAAAATTAACACTACATGGAATGTTATTAATACTGAAATAGGAAAGAAACCCAAAAGAGAAGTTACAGAGGCTTTCTTATCTGTTATAATATTATTATAACAGATAAGAAAGCACTTTTGAAACTTTTTTTGAAAATATTATATTAGAAACAACGCGACATCTTTATTCTTCTACGGAGCGAGCTGTAATTTTTCTGAAGCAATATTTAATGATAGATGTTCGGACTTATCTACGGATGCGACAGGTTACCCCATCTATCGGCGATCAAGGTTACTCAAGGATCTTCGTACCCAATCGGCGTCGCTTCATGACCCGATTGTATGACGTTGTATGACGTTGCATGACGTAAAACGCTCGTACTGGTTGAATATGTTCCCCTACCCATTTATCCTAAGCTAATGTAAAAATTTTATTTCAATTACACGCATTCGCAATTTCAAACTACTCGAGTCGCCATTTTATTTAAACCCATAATTTTCCTGAGAAAAAGTACTTAGCCAAATCGCAATAACCCGCTGGAATCTATTCAAGCACTAAACCCAACATTTTGGTCCTTCGAGCCGGATCATTTAGGACTTTTAAGCCGAATCAGCGAAGAATTCAGCAACTAATCGGCCACACGTGCAACACGTGGTCGACGAAGATTTCATGCGAGAGGAAGTAATCTTTATCCAGGACACTACAAGGACAAGTGAAGGCTAAGCGCACAGAGGATCCGAAGCTTGATTGCCGTTCCATCATCAATTTTCGCTATCTGGTGGGATCAACCAACCTTCATTTCCTAACACCTTCATCTGCCCTCTTTGTAATACGCATTCAAATCAATTTCAGTGATTAAGCCGCACAGAGAACCGGAGGTGTGGTTGATTGACGAGCTTGCGACGTTCCTAGCACTAACGTGGTCAATTTTTAAACCGTAAGTACTCCTATTCTCACTCATCACCGAAATGTCTGTTGAAAAGCCAAGATCTCGCGACAAGTCACCTAATGTTTTACACACAGATGATACATTAATTCGTGACTTGATTAAAAAACGTGGCATAATAAAAAGTAGATTGACTAAATTTACAAACTATTTACAAGCATTAAAATCTATGAAAGACGAGTTCACTTCGCAAACTCGCATTGATTTAAAATTACGCATTAAAGGCGCTAGTGATTTATTTGTTGAGTTCAATATAATTCAATCTAAAATTGAAGAAAATATACCAGAATCCGAATTAACAGAGTATTTAAATCAAAGAGAATCATTCGAAGATTCTTATTATTCCACGCTAGCCCTTGCAGAATCTATGATAAATAGTAGTGAGATTGCCCACTGTTCTAATGCACCTTCAAATAACCTCCACGCTGTCAAGTTACCAATTATAGTTATGCCTACCTTTGATGGGTCATATGAACATTGGTTACAGTTTCGTGATACGTTCATGTCATTGGTTCACAGTTCTAATGAAATAAGTAGCATTCAAAAATTTCATTATTTAAAATCATCACTAAAAGGTCACGCAGCCTTAGTGATCGATTCTATTGAATTTTCTGCAGGTAATTACAACGTAGCCTGGGAACTATTGCTTAACAGATATAATAATAGCCGACTTTTAGTTCAAAACCACGTAAAGGCCCTATTTACTATCGTTCCGTTATCTAAGGAATCCCCATCCGCGATTAGAACTTTAATTGACACGATTTTAAAGAATTTGCGAGCTTTAAAAATCCTAGGCGAACCCACAGACACCTGGGATACATTGATTAATTACATAATCGTGTCTAAGCTTGACAAAAACACGGAGCGCGAGTGGGAAACGCATAAATGTTCTTTATTTACAAGTGACGAGTGTAGTAAGCAGCCTATTAAAGTCAGCGATTTGTTAAATTTTCTGAAGAGCCGGGCGGATATGCTGGAAGCTTTGCAGCTATCGCGTTATAATAACACAAATAATAACGCAGTAATAGAAAATAAAAAACATAATACATCATTTCGATCGTTCACTTCGCACTGCAATGTTTCCACCGGTAATACTAATCACAAGTCGCAATACCGCTCGTCTCGTTATAAGGTAACTTGTTATCAGTGTAAGGCAGCTCATTCACTTTACTCATGTAAACTATTTATCGATAGTGATTTAGACGCCAAATATCAATTAGTTCGCGAACATAAACTGTGTGTAAACTGTTTACGGCCTGGTCACGTCTTAGAGCATTGTAGGTTTGGTCCGTGTAGGAGATGCAACGAAAAACATAATTCGCTGCTCCACAACAATAGCACTGAGATCTCACTAGCATCCCATTACGTCAGTAGGACCGCGACTGAGCAGCCGG
Organism: Parapoynx stratiotata; assembly: GCA_910589355.1. Taxonomy (NCBI): domain Eukaryota; kingdom Metazoa; phylum Arthropoda; class Insecta; order Lepidoptera; family Crambidae; genus Parapoynx; species Parapoynx stratiotata. The sequence goes on from OU342457.1 coordinate 3,947,293, forward strand.
CGGAACTCGGGCGCACGACCGCTGTGCGCGCCCCTCCCGCGGCCGCACCAGGTAGCCAGATTCACGTAAACAAGGCACACATTGATCCGCATAGTTTAAAATCAGCTGATTCGCATATTGTTTTTTTGTCAACGGCGATAGTGGAAGTTTCCGATAATAACGGTATCTTCCACAAGGCACGTGCACTTCTTGACAGTGGAAGTCAGCGCTGCTTCATCACCAAATCGTTTGCACAACTCCTCAATACGCCACTAATACAGTCCACTAACGAAATAAGAGGAGTAGGTGATTCATTAATACATAGTTCACAAAAATGTAATATTCTCATCAAATCGTGTGTTGACACTTCATATTCTGCACATTTACATTGTTTCGTGTTACCAAACATAACTTCTACTATGCCGACTGTACGTAACTTAAACGCGCAGTTCTGTATTCCAGAAAACATACAGTTGGCTGACCCGCAGTTTTTAAATGCAAGTAATATTGACCTTTTAATAGGCGCAGATACATTTTGGGACTTATTAGATATAGGTAAAATAAAATTGTCATGTGGCCCATACCTTTTAAATACCAAATTAGGCTGGGTTATATCGGGTCCATTATATAGTTCTCAAGAATTAAACATGCCTATTAATTGTAACATTTCTGTGGAGATTTCGCTAGACTCACAATTACACACATTTCGAGAAATCAAAGATAAAAATTGATAAATCATCATAAGTTATAAAAAATAATTAAAATTTTATACTAAATGTATAAAATAAAATAAAAACAATGATTAAAGAAATAATTTGCGCTAAAATTAAATGATGTTTTCTTTGAATAATGCAAGCCTCTTCCACTGAGCGAAAAAACGCTAGGCTCTTAGGTTGGAATAATTTTAAGGATATTTTTTTATTTTCAAACGCAATTAATAATTACCAATAATATTATTACAAAAATAACTATTCTTTCAAATATTTCGCAAGTGTTTGATCCGCAAGGTTTGTTTAGTCCTTCTATTATAATAGTTAAAGTTTTGTTGCAACAGTTGTGGCTATTAAAGATCGGATGGGATGACGCTGTGCCGCCAAGCGCCGCGCGCGCATGAAACCGGTTTGTTATTTCTCTCGAGGCGCTCGGCTCGATACAAATCCCGCGGCACGCTGTAGGTACTCAACTTAGCTATGTTGAGTTACACATTTTTCCTGACGCGTCTCAAACAGCGTACGGCGCGTGCGTTAACATTCGTACTTTAAATAATAACGACACTTGTACTATGCGTTTGCTGATTTCCAAATCAAAGGTTGCGCCCTTAAAGCCCATAAGTATTCCGCGGCTAGAATTATGTGGTGCTTTAGTAGGTGCAAAGCTATTCCATAAGGTCAAGAGCTCCCTGAATTTACAATTTAATAATGTTGTATTTTGGACAGACGCGACAATTGTTTTAGGCTGGCTACGCATGGCACCTAATAAATTAAAAACATTCGTCCAAAATAGAACTGCAGAAATACACGAGCTAACTCAGGGGTCCCTTGGCGACATATTAGCAGCAAAGACAACCCGGCAGATTATTTTAACATTATTTTACAATTTTATTATTTCGGCATGAACATACGCAATTGCTTCATGCTGCTTCGCAAGCTTTATTGTTCCATATTCGCGAATCATGGTGGCCCTTAGGTGGTAGGAACTTAGTTCGGCAAATTATACATTACTGTGTAGTTTGTACTCGCAGTAAAGGTAGGACGCTTACTCCCATGATGGGTAACCTACCCAAAGAACGCATCACACCTAGTTACCCTTTCATTCGATGTGGTGTGGATTACTGTGGACCAGTGTTCATACTGAACCGTAAGGGCAGAGGAGCTCGAACAATAAAGGCATACGTGTGTTTATTTATTTGTTTTGTGTCTCGCGCAGTCCATTTGGAGTTAGTGGGTGATCTCTCTACTCAGGCATATTTATTAACGCTAAATAGATTTATTTCGCGCCGTGGTAAACCGTTGGAAATATATTCTGACAACGGCCGAAATTTTGTAGGACTCATGAATGAGTTTAAAGATTTTTTAAGTAAATGTAGTACTGAGATTTTGGCATATGCGGCGGATCAACAGATAAAATTTCATTTCATTCCACCGTATTCTCCGCATTTCGGTGGTCTGTGGGAAGCAGGAGTCAAATCTTACAAGTACCATCTCCGCAGAGTGGTAGGAAACGCGCATCTCACATTCGAGGAATTCACTACGGTTCTGTCACAAATTGAGGCAGTCCTCAACTCTCGTCCTCTTTCACCATTATCCCCAGATCCGCATGACCTGTCTCCTCTCACACCCGGCCATTTCCTGGTTGGTCGACCACTCACAGCGCCTGCTTGCGACGACCTGACGGCTGTTCCTGCTCATCGTCTGCAGCGTTACCAGAGGGTGGAACAGATTCGCCAACATTTTTGGTCCAGGTGGGCCAAAGAGTAATAGTGTATCACATTAGTATGTATGTCTCCGAGTTGCAGGTGCGACACAAATGGGTGGACAACAAGGACGACCTGAAGTAGAACGCCATGGTTTTAATCAAAGACGCCAATCTACCACCACTGAAGTGGCACTTAGGACGAGTGTTGCAGACTATCCCTGGCAAAGACGGCATATCACGAGTGGCAGATATCCGCACATCATCTGGTGTCATTCGTCGAGCCTACGCTAAGATCTGTCCTCTCCATATAAAAGACATCAAATTGTAAGCTACAGCTTCCAAGGCCGGGGGCATGTTCGGACTTATCTACGGATGCGACAGGTTACCCCATCTATCGGCGATCAAGGTTACTCAAGGATCTTCGTACCCAATCGGCGTCGCTTCATGACCCGATTGTATGACGTTGTATGACGTTGCATGACGTAAAACGCTCGTACTGGTTGAATATGTTCCCCTACCCATTTATCCTAAGCTAATGTAAAAATTTTATTTCAATTACACGCATTCGCAATTTCAAACTACTCGAGTCGCCATTTTATTTAAACCCATAATTTTCCTGAGAAAAAGTACTTAGCCAAATCGCAATAACCCGCTGGAATCTATTCAAGCACTAAACCCAACAATAGATTTTCCGGTCTTTGAATTTAGAGCCATATCACATACGGATATAATAAAAACATTCAAAACCTTAAATAAGAAGAAAACCGAAGACATATGGGGAGTGTCTGTTAAAGTAATAGAACATACAGCGTGACCCGTCAGTAGCCGTCCAAAGAAAAAAATTGGATTCTTTGTGCTAAGGGTCACCTGAATCATCCCCATGTATGTTCAGCGATTCTTTATAGTTTAGGAGCTAGAAGAATTTTAAGAATTTTTTCGAAATTTTTACCTTGCATTGGTTTTTATTTTTAATCTCTTTCTTCTTATCATTTTAAATTTTTTTTTTGGAATTATTTGTCGATAGTACTAGCAACCACCTGAAAAATTTTTATTTGCCTATGCATTGTAGAACTAACCAGAAAATAAGTCTTAAGTTAAAAAATTCCGTTCGAGCTTAATAATGCAAAATGCTTAGAGCTTAAAGCATAATAAATAAGGGGCACTAGAGGTTTCTAAATGGTCTTAAAAACTTCGGAGGACCTTCAACAGATGAAATCGTTAAAAAAATTCACACCTTAATAGGAGTTTCTTTCCTGTAAACCAGCTTTGAAAGCAATAAGGGTATTTATTAGTAATTTCTGCTTTTGTTGTATTTATAAGTTATGATAAATAAAATACAGTTTAAAGTTATAAATTCAATAAAAAAAGGTTCTAAAAGACTCTACAAAAGATTTTTAAATTGCCGTCCCCAACAGAGATGCATAATCTGCATCTACGGTGGAAAATTGTCCTTTAATTTTCCAAAGGCTTCACGGTTGTTTTTTACAACATCTTCTGCTTCTAGAATTCGCCGCCTCAGCTCTCCTTCACTGTCGGCTTCCTGTGCGTGTGTTATTTCCTTAAAAAAGCCCCAGACGAAAAAGTCGACCGGGTTGAGATCAGGAGAGCGTGGCGGCCAGTGGATTGGTCCACCTCTTCCAAAATATCTGAAAACCAGAAAAAAGCTTAGTATTTTTCGGTAGGCATTTTATACGTCAAAATTTTTAAGTTCACTGTATTTTTGAACCTGTTGGGATAGGTGCTATTCAAATAGTCCCGCACTACTCTTGCGAAATGGCATGGGGCCACGTCATTTAGAAAAACCATTTCTCGAAACTTAGGAGTGGTTTTATTCCTTTCTACTTCTTTCTGAATTTGGTAAAGTTCTTGATTCCTGGAGGATCTTATTATCCGTTTCAGGACGTCTAATTGTAGTGTTAAGTCGATATCAATCCCGTTGTAGGCTTTACGATAGACCAGAGTGTTCCAAGTCGCAGACTCAAGTAAGTAGGCAAGATCCATCGGTGAGTCGGGAAAAAAAATGTGGCTTTGTGCGGATATGCTCCATAATCTCAGATAAAAGAAGCGAATGGCTCTTATCTGGGTTCCAAAATCTGAAATCTTATATGGTGTAGGCCAAGTTCGATTGACGAAATTTTCTTTGAGTAAACAGTCATCTTTGACTTTATCCACTCCCACTATCCACTAATTGGTTTTATGAATGTGAAGTTTATCGAATCGGAATATATAGATATATGTAACGTGCTAATACAATTTAGAATGAATATCACCACAATTACTTGAACAACTAAACGAGTAACGACCGCGCTCGAGCAACACGAAATGTCGCACCAATACCCAATACGCTCGTTGGTTTGAAGAATTAGGTTGTACCAAAACGGCGACGTGCTCGACGTTTGGTTCTGAATGGGTCATTTCATTGATTGGGTCGTTGTTCGAATACAAGACAATGCTTTAGTCATGGTAGACTGTTATATGGAGATCTTTTTAAACATACATAATATCCCCAAAGGTTTAAGCAGAGGTCCATTACATACCCACACTTTATCAATAATTTCTTTGATCCTACGTTATAATAGGCATTGCTGTATTTTTTTTTATAATCAATCATAATAATGCGAGTCACTCTTCAACAATTTCAGTGCGGCTATGTGCAGGCTCGGCCCCTGTCCTAAATGAAGAGGCATGGAATAAATTGTCAAATGATGACAGGATAGTTGTATCTCGCTTTTATGCTGACAAAGGCTTTACCTAATTTTAAATAAAACTGGTTCTCTTTGATATGTCAGAGCCTGAGGTCACAGTATTAAAGGTATATTTTATGAACGAAAATAAACTGGTGTTGTTTTTTCCAAACACAAATTCTTCTTTCAAATATAACAGCCATTTTAATTGTAACAACATCGAAAATATTTATCGTTTTATAGGCTTTTTATATATATTTTATAGGCACGGTTGGTGAGCTTGCTGGTTAGATTGAGGATAGTATAATGAATAATGAACTTAAATAAAATGGATAATACAATATTTTGCATTAAATTTTATTTTTATTTAATTTTTAGTACTTGGTGTTGCCTCCGTGTGCTCTCAGTAGGGCTACTAATAGCACACGGAGGAAATATTGTATTATCAATTTTATTTAAGTTTACGCAAGATATCCTTTTTCGTTTAAGTTTATGTTTTTAATAAAATATAAATTAATTATGAAAAATATTTTTTTTAAGAATATTAAATTGCCTATCATGCACAGTTTATTTCAGTTCGCTAGCGTCTTTATCTTCTGAGATATTGTAACTTTCTTAACCGACCCTTAATTTTTGCTCGCGAGTGTATGTAAACCAAGAGAACAGTAAAAGATAATCTTTATCGGGTACTCTTGGTCATCAAAAATTGTGCCCTCCGCACATTAGTAGACGGGAGGATTAACTAATTGAAAAAAAATGCTACTTTCATTTAGAGTCAGTTTTTTGATCCGTGGTCAGGTTGTCCAGTAGCTTAAAATATGGACCAATGGCGTGAACGTATGAAGTCATGATATGACAGCTTATCCAATAATCGAATATTACTTTAGTTAAATAATCATAGACAATTTAACCACAACACGGTGCTGGGATTAGTAATTGGCATTTCTATTGACGCTTTTGGTCTAGAATTTAATTATTATAGATACTATTACTACGGATCTAAAAACTCACTTTATGCCTCAGCCTTTCTCAGTGTATGCCTTCTCTGACTTATGCAGGTAGATCAGCTTATTTTCCGGTATTTTTTTTTTAAACTAACCGTTTACTATTTAATAATACTTTATACTGTTTAAAAATATTTATTCTTTATGAGGCACCTATTTTTTACCTTTAAAGCATATTTTGTAAATTTTGCCATTAGTTTCCCGAATATAAATAAAATAAAATAAAATAAATAAATCTAAAGGACTTTCTTTTGTTTCAGTTACGGTTTCCCTGAACATAACCCTACTGGCGTGCAGCACGCTTGGATTGATTGCTTGTGTTCTGCTCATATTCGGCGTCTACAAGGTAACTTATTCTACGTTGGCTCTGCGTATTTTATGCCCCCTAATGCTGTAAGCCAGCATAAGGGGGGCACTATTCATCTTTCAAATCTTGAATACATACAATACATACATACAATCACGCCTGCAATCCCCGAAGGGGTAGGCAGAGTCCAAGGAGCTCTATGTTCCTTAAGACCACATCCAAAAACCTCCAACAAATCTTGAATGTCGGGGAATAACTCTTCGTCGCGAATAATTGTATCTTGTATGTGATCCCTCATAATGTTATTGTTAGCTATGATTACAGTATTGTAGACATCGTTATGGTCGAATTCGTTATTCTTTAAAAGTACTTTTGTCAAGTACATGGTGTAACGTTACGCCCCCTCTCTGGAGGAAAAGGGGCAAACGGAGCAGATAAAAGAAAATAGGAAGAAGTGTAGTGTGTAGAAAAAAGGGGGAACTCTAGCTACAAAATCTATACAACGGTATAAAAGTAAACATAAACTATTTATTATAAAAACACGAAGAATGACGGAGAGGAAAGAGAAAGGGAGGAAAGTTAGGAAACGCACTTAAAGTCCATAAATATTTACGCGTGCACAAGGAGAACGGGAACGGAGTCAAAAGGGGACTGATGGTGGGAAGTACTTAGCTCACTAATTATGACGTCACGAAGAGGCGGCCGACTATACGAAGAACTCTCGCGCCGGCGTTAACCGCCTGGCAGTTACTCGCAGTGGGCGGCACAGCAGGCAGCACAGCACCACGATGCCGACGCGGGGGTAGGCCCACAATGGAGGGTAGAGGCCTCGCAGAGACACGGGGCACGGAGAGACACGAAGCTCGGAGAAACTTATAATTATGTTTGATTCGTATACGGTATCCACAGTACTGGTTTTCAGCATTCGAAGCGTTCGAGTGACGTTCGTTCGAAATAATTCGATTGTGAGGTCCTGAGAATACACAAACAGTGTTCCTTCGAAAAAAATTCGATCTTAGTATTTTTTTACGAATGTGAACTTTTTTCGAATGCATGAGAACTGGCCCCCAGAAGGCCATTTTCCCAATATAAGTATAGTCGGCACAACATGCCTTCTTCTTTCATTCTCCACTTGCCTTCGTCAGCTCAACAAAAAAATCCTTGTGATATCAGTCATATTCATACCTTCAGGCCATTACTTCTTTGGTTTTCCTCTCATTTTAGGTTCATCCACATTTAGCGTGTTTCCACATTTTACAGAAATTTTGCGTGTTCATATGTTCTTTAATTATAATATTCGTCAGTATAAAAAATATTTTTGTAACAGGTCCGAAGGCCGTTTATAAGTAACCATTGATGTATATGTTAACACTAGATTTGCAAACTGCATCAAATTGCGTCAAAAAAGGCGTAGCCGTTTCCGAAACTCAACGACGTAGCTTTGAAACCACTAAACATTGAAAAAATAAACATATATCTATCGCAATGTCAAAGTACAATGTTGGAAGTGTTCCCTGCACGTGAAATTTCACCCCATTTTTTATTTTTTAATAATTATATTATTTTTATATTAATATTTTTTATTTCTAATTGGATGTATTTAATCAAGTTTAAAGATATCGTGTTTTGGTAATAAAGTATTATGGGCTGGAGAGCAATGCATATACTTATTAAAAAATGAAGTAAATAAGTATTAGAAAATAAGTTTCGTGAGTGTAAGACGTGTCGAATTTTATAAATAATTCATTCAGCAAATATATTACTAATGTTTGGTAATAAAAAAATGTACAAATTTTTGTTAAAAAAATATTTAAAACCGGCTCCAAAAATAATAAAAAGGACTCAAAAGTAAAAAACTAATTGCTGCCTTCCTAAATACGCAAGTAACTCTATTGTTGGTACAATTATTTTGAATAAAATTGAGAAAAATATCTTGAGAAAACAGCGTGGTCCGTCAGTTGACGTCCAAAGAAAAAATTTGGATTCCTTGTGCTAAGGGGCATCTGAATCACCCCTATGTATGTTCAGCGATTCATTTTGAGATTTTTTTCGAAATTTTTACCTTGCATTGGTTTTCATTTTTTATCTCTTTCTTCTTATCATTTTTAGGTAATTTTTTTTCTCTAATTATTTTTCGATAGTACTAGCTACCACTTGAAAAAAATCCATTTGCCTATGCATTGTAGAATTAACCAAAATAATAGTCTGAAGTTAAAAAATTCCGTTCGAGCTTTATAATACAAAATTTTTAGAGCTTAAAACATAATAAATTAGAGGCACTAGAGGTTTCTAAATGATCTTAAAAACTTCGAAGGACCTTCAACAGACGAAATCGTAAAAAGAATTACACCTTAATATGTATTTCTTTCCTGTAAACCAGCTTTGAAAGCAACAAGGGTATTTATTAGTAATTTCTGCTTTCGTTGTATTCATAAGTTATGATAACAAAACATAGTGTAAAGTTATAAATTCAATAAAAAAAACGCTTCTAAAACACCTTGATTTATTTTTGCCAAATAATGGTGAGGCAAATTGAAGAAGACCCTAACTTCTTCAGTAAAATTCTGTGGACTGATGAGTAGCGCTTCGAACGCTCTGGGGTATTTAATACACGGAATTACTCCAGCTGGGCGACCGAGAATCCCTATGCCTCAAGGTCCTCTAGTTTCCAACACCGTTTTAGCATCAACATGTGGTCCAGCATCCTGAACGGTGAACTTATGGGCCCATTTGAGCTGCCATGCAGGCGCAATGGGGCCACATACAAATAGTTTCGGAAAACCAACTGCCACTTCTACTATTTTTGACTGTATTTCTGAACCTGTTGGGATAGGTGCCATTCAAATAGTCCCGCACTACTCTCCTGCAATGGCATGGGGCCCCGTCATTTTGAAAAACCATGTCTCGCCGCAGTTCCAAATTTACATCTAATAGTAGAAGTGGCGGTTGGTTTTCCAGAAACTGTATGTATGTGGCCCCATCCAGCCTGCATGGCAGCTCAAATCGGCTATTCAGTCCACAGAATTTTACTGGAGAAGTTAGGGTCTTCTTCAATTTGCCTGACCATTATTTGGCAAAAATCAATCAAAGTGTTTTAGAAGCGTTTTTTTATTGAATTTCCTTCAAAGTTTTTAAGATCACTGAACTCCTAATGGTTGAGGAGTTATGCCTTCCATCATCAGCTCAGCATTATAATTTGATGACTATCACACGCAAATGCTCGAAAAACATTAGAAAATATATAAAATGTGCCATACTTGCCTATAAACTTTGAAGAATGCCCTGGATTTCTCCAGGATCCAATCATCAGAATCATCAGATCCTTATCTTATGACAATGGGTCTAACTAGAACTTATACCCTTTCAAAGAAAGATTTTTTTTAAATCGGTCATGGCGTCTTCGAGTAATCGGGGAACATACATAAAAAAAACAAAAGTTTTCGTCGAATAACCTCCCTCCTCCTTTTTTTGAAGTCGGTTAAAAATAAAATACATTTTCGTATTATTATTTATTATACAAAATTACAGATGACGAGTCTGCCATGCACCGGATTCAATGCGAGTAAGAGCCTCGAACATATGATTGTCGATTTTGTTGGAATCCAGGCCATCTGAATCTGGAATCCCCAGTAATCTGATATTTTTAATCCACCTATCCCGGCGTGCTGCATTTTTAGGCAATCTGAAACATTGTTACTATTAAAAAACTTATATAAAATCACTGATTCCATAAATAACAACATTCTCCCATAAATATGGGAAACCAAAAATAAGTTTTTAATGGCAGCACTGAACCAATTTTAAAACATTTACACGTTCTTGTCGTACGTGATCCACTTTTCATCACCAGTCTTCTTCAAAAATGGTTCGGTTTCATTACGTCGTAATAAAGAATCACAAATGAGTACACGGTTCATTAGGTTTCTTTCAGTGAGCTCGTGAGGTACCCAAATGTCGAGCTTTTTTGTGTACCCAGTTTTTCCAGTTTCCCAGTTCTTCAGCTACGTCGTAACTACTGAGATGCCGATCTTGCTCCACTTTTTCAAAAATGGCATCCATTTTATCTGTAATAGTGCGACCAGAGCGACGTGCACCTTTGACACCAAAATTTCCGGATTGAAAACGCTTAAACCAAATTTGTGCTACTCTCACAGACACTGCACTAGGTCCATAAACATCGCAAATTTTTTTCGCGGCTTGCGTTGCATTTTTTCCTTTTTTGTAGTAAAATTTTAAAATGTATCGAATTTCTTCATTAGATTCTGGCGATTAGATCTTGGCGGTACGAAAAACAAATGAAAATCACACATTTTCCTAATTTGAATTTGGAATTATGTTCTTTAAAATTTAAACTTTCAATGATACCAAAACCAGCCAGATACAAATAGTATAGCCAAAGAGATTTTATTACAAGTTTATACATACTATAATGCGAAAAGACTTTTTCCCCAACCTAATACATACTATAATGCGAAAAAACTTTTTCCCCAACCTAATATGAATGAAGACGGTTAAAAATAAAAACTCGTCAGGTGTAAAATGAACATTTTTTAGCATAATTAAACTTATTTTTTACTAAAATCGTTTATAAAATAAAATTATGTCAAAGAGACGTCTTTGCATCGATTGTACCGCATTGTAGCAAAAATTGTCGCCTATCACATGGTCTCCCAAATTTCTTCGACGTGAGTCCTTAAACTTTCGGGGGTTCGTGCTCAAGTATTGTCCCATACCTTGTAACAATGCGCTTTATCAACATTAGCGACTCTTTGCTGTTATTGCGCTCTTCTCTGACCATTTTCTCTTTGTTTCTGTTTTTAAACTAATCATCTGTCTCTTTTCCATTGTTTTTGATCTCCAATTTTCATTCTTAATTAATATATTATATTTATAAATTCTTATACTTACGTAATTTAATGATCAATACTTAAAAATAGTAATTTTCAAAGAACTTTAATAATTTTACCAAAGCACTATTGTAACTTACATTTTGAATATATTAATGCGTCCACTTGACCTATTAGGCGGAATTTTTTCTTCGGCATATGCGACGATATAAAATTTTTAGGCCGTTCTTGTCCGACTTCAAAGCTTTTTCGTCGACAAATAATATTATCTATTATTACTATATTATCCGTCCAATCAAAATTTGATTTTTGGAGATAAAAGGCGATTCTATCTTCTTTGTGCTGTTTTGTAAGTGGCAATTTTGGGGCTGGTTTGTGATGGTGTAGGCCACCTTCATTTAGCCTACGCCCCTCTGTCTGCATCGATATCTGCAATAAAAGATAAAATAATACGTTAGTGATGAGTCCATCGTATTTCATACTAAAATTTAAAGTACATCAAATGCAGACCGTGTCAATCATACACGGTACGCGAGGACGGTCTCGAAGAGCCTCGTCACCACGTTCTTCTAACCTCTGGATCCACTGGCTTACTGACCTTCTCTGCAAATAGAAACAGCTGGTGTCTACAAACGCTATTTCTGTGTAAGGACTGTTCAAAGTAATGCAAAATTTACTTTCAGGAATACCTAACTGAACAAAAACTTCCATACTAGTTAGCCTGCGGCGGGCCGGCATTTTTTTAAAGAAATTATATTAAAAGAAAGGAAAAAACTAAATCAAAAAAATAAAACCAAAAATACCAAACGAGCGACCAGAAAAATTTGACAATGATTGTTCTGACATTATTCTATAGAAGAAAATGAAAAAATCATATTGAAACATTGCCAACTTTTTGTTGCGAAACTCATTAGGGTCTTAGAAAAAAATATTAGTTTTAGCTATTAAGGTTCAATTCCGAACTTTGTAACATTACACACATCTACAATAAAAATGACATTTATGAAGACGTCATACATCTATTCTCACTTTCAAAAAAAAAGTTGGTAGGTTGGTAAATATTTACTGGACGTTATACATTACGTCCAGTAAATATTTAGCATAGTGAACATTTTGCATTCTACTTACGATATACGATCTTGTTTATGTTAACGTTTGAATCAATGGTCGAAGCCATTGTGAGTCGAAGCATTATCGTTTAGGAGCACTTACATTCTATTTTCAGAACGTTAGTTTATTTTTGTTGGGTAGGTCAAGATTTTTTTTTGTGTAAAATATTTATAAATACTCATGGCCATTCAAGGTAGAGCTCAATACTGTTTAGGGATCTAGTTTTTGTTGGGGTTATTTATAAGTGCATATAAACAGCGTATTTATGTACAGACGTATATTCTCAAAAGGTAACAGGATAACTACAACGAGAGGTGACAACGAACATCAATGCACATTTTTTTATAAATTCAAAATTACATCATCATAATAAAAACTCATTTCAACACGCCACTTTGATTTAGACTTTATTACAAAAAAAATCTAAAATAAATCTAATAATATTACCTAATAAAATACCTAAGACAACAATCCTAACAAAAATAAACATTTATAATGCTTAGCTTTGAGCAATGTCTTAGTTAAGATATCTGCCGTCATTTCATCAGTGGGCAAATATCTCAGCGTAATATATTTATTATTGCTTAAAATATCTCTTATAAAGTGATATTTTATGTCGATATGTTTACTATGGCTATGATGAACTGGATCATTGGCAAGTGCTAACGCCCCTTGGTTATCCACATGTAAAACAATTTTTGACTAGTGCCCTAAACCAATCTCAGTTTGTAAGCTGTTCAAATACACGACTTCTTTCATACTGTCACATAAACTTACATACTCTGCTTCACATGGTGATGTTGCCACGCATTTGTGCTTGTGTGATTTCCAGGAAATACAGGCACCTCCTAAAATAAAAGCATAACCTGTATAGGAACGTCGTTCCATTAAGCAGTTACCCTAATCAGCATCACAATACCCTAATAGAGGCTTACCAGTTTTCTTGAATACTAATTTGTAATCAATTGTTCTTTTTAAATATTTGAGTATTCGTCTTGCAGACTTCCAGTGTGATTCGTTCGCACAATAAGTGAATTGGGCCAACTTTACAAAACTATTTGTAATATCAGGTCTCGTTCCAGATGATAAATACATCAAACTACCTATTAGCTCGCGATATGGCCACTTTCCACAATCGTCTTCTTCTGCCACCAATTTTTGCCCACATTCCATAGGAGTACTTATGTTTTCTTTTGCATTTTCCATATTAATTTTTTTCAAAATATTCAAAATATATTTTCGTTGCGAAAGTTCAATATTATTGTCTTTTCTGACAATGTCAATGCCTAACATGTATTTGGCAGATCCAAAATCTTTTAATTCGAACTCCATGGCCAGTTCTTTTTTAAACTGTTCAATATGACATAACTTTTGAGACGAAATTAAGATGTCATCAACGTAGACAACAACAAAGAGTTTTGTACCATCGTTGAATTCTTTATAGTACAAACAATGTTCATTTTGCGAAACATTAAAATTCTTTTTCCTCAACTTTTCGTCTAATCTTATGTTCCATTGTCGTCCAGCTTGTTTCAAACCATACAACGATCTTTTTAACAGACAAGTATCGCATCCAGATTTCAGATCATCAAACATCTTCTTAGCTCTATTCACAACCTTTTCACTATTTTCAGAATTAATTATTTTCTGTAAACTCTCTTCTAAAAGCTCTGGAATCTGCATATAAATTTCTTCATTTAGATTACCTTTAGGCTGTATTTATGTCTAATTGATGGATTTCCATTCCTAATCCAAGCAACAGTAATTCTACAGCAAGGGCGATCAATAATCTAACCGTATCTAATCTTGCGACAGGAGAATATGTCTCATGATAATCGATACCATAACGCTGACTATAACCTTTCGCCACAAGTCTAGCCTTTTTCTTCTCAGTCTTATCAATATTCAGTTTTGTTGTGAGTACATATCTACAACCTACGACATTTCGATCTTTTGGTTTCTTCACAAGTTGCCAAGTATCATTCGTCAAGAGACTTTTTATTTCTGACAATAACGCCTGTTCCCAACTATACTTTTCAGGACTACTTAGCGCTTCTTTTAAGCTCACTTGGCCAGCAAAATTCACACAATCATTGAAATTTTCATTCTCAGTTTCTACTTCCTGATTTATTTCAGCAGTGCGATAAATTTTACGAGGTCTACCAACGTGTCCTCTCTCTATCTTCGGTCTTCCGGGAGCTCATTTCCACAACTGTGTCAGCTCTGATGTTGTCGGAATCGGTTCCGAGTCAATGTTTTCTTCAACAGGTACAGTCAGATGATTATTTTCGCTTGAATCTATCGTAGATAAATCTGCCGGTTTTACATGAGATTCTTCTTCACGGTCAACTATAGAAGGACTTCTCGAATCTTGCGTATTTTCCACTGAACGTATCTCTATTTCAGCTGTTATGGGTTTTATCTTTATATCCCCAATTGGTTCTTCTACAGATGTATCCAAGCTATTTTGACAATGAAACATAAGATCTCTTGATACTATAAGTTTTCTACTCTCAGGTATCCATACTCTATAACCTTTGACATTTCTCGGGTATCCTACGAAAACAACTGGAACACTTCTTGCAGCAAACTTATCTTTTCCTTGGTCTTTATTTAGTACATACACCTTATCGCCAAACTTTTGTAAATAGTCAAGCTTCACAGACGTACCAAAAAACTTTTCATAGGGAATACTGCCACTTAAACTGGTCGTTGGGCAACGATTACGGATATGACATGCCGTAACAACAGCATCCGCCCAAAAACCTTGCGATAAACCAGATGACAACATCATACATCTTGCCATCTCAACAAGTGTTCTGTTCATCCTTTCCCCCACACCATTCTGTTGTGGTGTATGAGGAACAGTCAGTCTTCGTGAAATACCTTCTTTCTCTAAAAATTCGTCAAACTCACGATTACAGTATTCACCACCATTGTCAGTTTGTAAATATTTTATTTTCTTTCCAGACAAATTCTCTATATAATTCTTAAAAATCTTAAAAACTGTAAAAACATTACTTTTATTGCGTAATAAATATACTTTACACCATCTTGTACGGTCATCTATAAAAGTTACAAAATATTTAGCACCTCCTAATGCTTCAGTTTTCATCGGACCAACGACATCTGAATTAATGATTCGCAACATCTCATTACAAGGACCACTTGATTTTGAAAAAGGTAATGCAGTCATTTTACCTCTAGCACAAATATCACAATTATACAGCTCCCTCACTTTCTTATCTGTCATTCTTACATCCATGCCAGAACGATATAGAAGCTTAGTAAGGTCTCTCACATTCAAATGTCCTAATCTTAATATCAAAATCATCCTTATCTGACACTATCGAAGCTTCCCTCACATAATATAAATTACCCTTCCGTTCCGCCTTCAGAACAACTTTACCAACTGGATTAGTAATAGTAGCTGAATCTTTACTGAAAGTAACTTTAAATCCCTTATCAGCAATTTTAGCTACAGATAAAAGGTAACTTCGTAAATTTGGAACATATAAAGTGTCTGGAAGTGATATATTGTTGCGAGATTGATCAGTACATATGGAAACCTTACTGTACCCTTACCTTTAATATCTGCATTTGAATCAGTCGCTAGACTTAGTTTCCCATTACAAGGTAACAATTGTTCAAATCGACTTGCATCATTACATAAGTGTGAAGTGCTACCACTGTCAATGATCCAGTTTACATCATGCATTAACTTCTTATCTGAAATACAGTTAAAAGATATAAAATCATTATCAACGGTTCCTACACTCATAACATTATCACTTACACACTTTGAAATATTTTCATTGTAACGTATTTTTTCTACGTTACAAAATTTATAATTATTTGTTGGCAGTTTGGCTGTAATCCCTTTGCTTTTCTCCTCAAAAAAGTTTCATATGATTTGACAGGTGACGAATATTACTTGTCACCGTCGACCTTTAACTGCCGTACGATGCAGATGTAACGTATTTGTTCTATTTAAAAAACCCTTTAATATCAGTGGCAGTATGCCCTGATCAACATTTTTTATCCATAAATATGGTTTAATAGTGCACCAAGATACCTCAGGAGTATGACGTTTCTAGACGTTTCTAGACCTTTCTAGATGTTTTTCAAAGTTTTCTTACACGTTTTCTAGACGTTTTTTCGACGTTCAATTTGAAGTTATTTCCGTTTAAAACGGTTGAATGCAGGATGTCTTGCTAGAATTTTCACGCTGGATTGCATCGCTGCTTGTCACCATTTGGCATGAGGTTTGGAGCAGCTACCTCAAACCATAAGGCACAGGAGCCCTGCGTGAAACTTTGCTTTGCCATGCACCGTAGGTAACCCTGGCCACAGGTATGCTGTCACCATCACCTAACTAATAGTAGTTTATTCATTAACCTAAACAATGCAACATCTTCAAGTTAGTTTTTTCGTTATTTGGCATTGGCTCAATTATTTTAGTATTAAAATTTAAGTTCCTACCGAACCTTAGACAACTGAATAAAACACATAGCAAAGGAAAGCAATGGTTTTTATTAAGCCCCCCTTATGATTAATTGTTCAATCTCCCACTAGCATCCGAGTACAGGTGAGTCTGGCGCCCGAAAACTTATTTTTAATTAATTCATATACTTATATTTGACATTTTTGGCTCACCTATTATTTTAATTTCTTGCTACAATGTGTTTCAATATAATAGTAGGTATATAGCTTGTAAAACTCAAGATAAATAAATTTTAAATTTATAAAAAAATATATATTAAATATCCCATAAATAACCGAGATCTGTTGGACACCCTAGTCACAGACTCTAAACACAAACCCATCTTTCCCAAAACTCTGGAGATCAGTTGGACACCCTCGTCACTGACTCGTCAAACATTTCCCAAAACCCTAGGAGATCAGTTGGACACCCTCGTCACTGACTCGTTAAACATTCCCTAAACTCTGGAGATCAGTTGGACACCCTCGTCACTGACTCGTAAAACATCCTTACCCATGAGATCAGCTAAACACCTTCGTCGCTGACTCGAGAAAACGCTCTCTGAAAACAGGAGTTCAGTTAGACACCAACGTCACTGACTCAATAGTACATTCATGACCGGCTCAACTCCACCGACTTTCCGAGCATGAAGACTAAAAAAAACCACATTCGTGCTATTCAATATGGAAACACAAACGGAAAAAAAAAAAACCACACGACCATGGCCGGCTCAACTCCACCAACATACCGTACATGACGTGGTAAAAGGATGTGTGACCCAACAATACGGGATCACACTAAAAAGGGCAAAAACCAACACAATCATGGCCGGCGCAACTCCACCAACCTACCGTACATGATGTGGTATAGAAAATATGCGTGAATCCAACAATACGGGATCACGCATAATGGGAAAAAGAAAACCAACACAATCATGGCCGGCGCAACTCCACCAACTTACCGTACATGATGTGGTATACAAAGGTATGATATCCAAAAATTCGGGATCACACACAAAAAAAATAGTACCACCAGCCTAAGACTGGGGAAAACAAAGTCCACAATAAAAAAATTGGGATGAAAAAAATAGTCCAAGCCGGGAGGTACAAAAAAAACTTGTCCAGACTTTACAAAAAAAATAAAGTCTAAGGGACAAAGACAAAAAACAGCACAATGCATGCAAAAAAAAATATATAAGTATGTTGTATAAAAAACAACAAAATAAAAATAAAATTTTATGAAGCCAATAAAATAAAATAATGCTGTCTAGAGACTAATTTATCTCAAGTTAACCAAATATGAAAGTTAATTTTGTATGATGTTTATGTCTTTTTAATTTTGAAAATTACTATTAATTTTGACTGTGGACAAAACTAAAGAATTCTGAAAATAAATGGAAATATTTTGAACTTTGGTATCGCCATCTTTTGTGTCTGTAAAATGATAGTATTTCTCATACATTCTTCCACTCATTCTTCAAGGGGGCCCCTAATAATAATATCAAATTACAAAAACTTAGGGTGAATATAAACAAAAAATACTAATATTATATTTTAAGTATATCTTTGATATGATAACGACCGGTAGTATTTTTATCCAAATCTTTGAGAACATAAACATTATCAGATATTTTTTCTATGATTTTACATTTAACAAATTTTGGAGCAAATTTAGCCGAAAAATAATGAGCAGCATTAGATTGAACAAAATTTCGCCTCCAAACTACATCGTTGACCTCATAAAAAGTGACGCGTCGACCCTTATTATAATGTAAAGCATTACGCTTATAAGATTTAAACAAAGACAGAACAACTTTCTTAAAAATATCTTCAAGTGAAGACAAAGATTTTGCAAAAATAGAACGATCAACAAAATCGATCTGAGATAAATTTTCAAAAGAATTACTAAAACGATGTAAAGAAGCATCAAAAATTAAATCTCTACCAAACATGAGAAAATTAGGCGTAAACTCTGTAGCTAAATTAACACTACTATTTAGAGCTAACTGAACATGGGGCAATAATTTAGACCATGTTCTCTGATCGTCACGAACAAAACAAGAAATGCAAGTCTCAATGGACTTGTTATAACGTTCAACTGGATTATTTTGAGGTGTATAAAGTGTATTATAAAATATTTTATTAATATTAAAACCATTCAAAAAATCTACAAAATTTTTAGAAGTAAATTGAGTTCCATTATCACAAATAATTATCTTGGGACATCCAAACTTGAGAAAAACATCTTTCTCTAAGTACTTACAGACTGAACTAGTGGTAGCACTGGCCAATGGAAGTAACCAACAATATTTAGTAAAAACATCTACAACTGATAGTATGAATTTATGACCAGAATAAGTTTTTGGCAAAATACCTATTAAATCTAATGATACTCGTAACATAACCATGGGTCTGTCTACTTTTTTAGGATTTATCATAATACCCAATGGTGCAGAATTTGAATGTTTGTAGGCTTTACAAATTTCACAATTATTAATATATTTTTGAATATCATTAAACATACTTTTCCAATAATAATGAAGTTTTATTTTATTTAAAGTTTTATGAATACCTAAATGTCCAGAATTTACATCATCATGATTCCCTTTAATAGTATCTAATATATCTTCTTTAGGAATAACTATTTTCCATTTTAAGTTTTCATTTAAATTATATTTGGATTTACTATAACGATACAAAGTATTATTTTCTACTCTAAAATTTTTGAATTTACAAGGATATTTCTGACAATCTATAAACATTTTTCTATACCAAGGATCAACTATTTCGTTATCAACTGGAATAATTGGATTAGAAGTTACAGTTATATTAGCTATTTCATAACGAGAAAGAGTATCTGGAACAACGTGTAAAGAACCTTTTTTATGAACAATATCAAATGTAAATTGCGAAATTCTGGCAGCCCATCTGGCTAAACGACCAGTAGGATTATTTAATCCTAATAACCATTTTAAACTAGCATGGTCAGTAACGACTGTAAACTTCATGCCCTCAATATAAGGTCTAAAATGTTCTATTGAATCTAAAATTGCTAAAAGTTCCCTTTCGGTAGTACTATAATTTCTTTCACATTTATTTAAGGATCTAGAATAAAAAGCTATAGGATGTTGTTCATTATTATCATCCTCTTGACACAAAACACTGCCTATTCCAACCGAACTAGCATCACAATGTAAAATAAAAGGATTGTTAAAATTAGGACACTGAAGCACAGGAGAAGTTATCAGTGACTGTTTTAAAGCAGTGAATGATTCCTCTGCGTCATCATTCCATTCGAATTTAATTTTAGACTTCTTACCAGTTAATTTAGTTAAAGGTGAAGCAATATCAGCAAAATTTTTAATGAATCTTCTATAGTATGAGCATAATCCCAAAAAACTACGAAGTTGTTTTATGTTAATTTTAAGAATAATTTATTTCTTATTACAAATAAAATTGTTTGTCAAAATAACCTCAAAATAACAATGGAATAATTGTGTTACTCAATGTATCACAATCACAGCAATAATGCATATTAAATAATGCTTAAAACAAAAGAAATATCAAGCATGAATGGTAGATTGCTTCTTAAATATATGTTTATAAGTAATAAACAAAAGTATTACTTTGTAAACAAGTAATATGCACAAATAATATATGAAAGTTGTTCCATAAAAAACACAATAAAATACAACAAAATGGGGTAAATAAATGTACACACAAGAACTCTTTATAAAGGTAGTATGCCGTTATAAAATAAATTATACAATACAAATTGTATACTAAACAAAACCAACAATGTTTTGACGAAATTATTTATAAAAATAAACCAATGCAACAACTCATAATATCAATAAAAAATGTGAATCACACATAGCAAATTCATGGCAAAATGGTAAGCTCAGGTCCCTGTTCTACAGCGACAAATGTAATAATAAATAAAAAAAAATATAAAAAATCTTAAATTGTTTTGTTATTAATAAAGTTACATACATTAAGGGGGGGCAATAACAAAACAATTTAAGATTTTTTATATTTTTTTTTATTTATTATTACATTTGTCGCTGTAGAACAGGGACCTGAGCTTACCATTTTGCCATGAATTTGCTATGTGTGATTCACATTTTAGAAACGTCATACTCCTGAAACAATAATATTTCATGAGTAAAAAATAGCCTGAGGCAAAAACGTGGATGATGCAATCCAACCAAAATTTTAATAAAAACACAGAAATATGCTCACCTGAGGTATCTTGGTGCACTATTAAACCATATTTATGGATAAAAAATGTTGATCAGGGCATACTGCCACTGATATTAAAGGGTTTTTTAAATAGAACAAATACGTTACATCTGCATCGTACGGCAGTTAAAGGTCGACGGTGACAAGTAATATTCGTCACCTGTCAAATCATATGAAACTTTTTTGAGGAGAAAAGCAAAGGGATTACAGCCAAACTGCCAACAAATAATTATAAATTTTGTAACGTAAAAAAATACGTTACATTATGGTCCCCTTTCTTGATTGTACATTCGGATGCCTTGTGTCCAAATTTGTGACATTTGAAACATTTGTACTTAAACGTTTTCTTTTCCACGTTTATAACCTTTTTATCAAATTTTCTTTTTGTTATCATAGCTTTCTCTGTACTAGTGCTCTGGTGTCTAGATAAATCTTCCTCTAAAATTTTAACTTTCAACACTTCTATGACCCGATGACTCGATTCGTGCACCCGAGTAACTACGTAAAAATAAATTATCAGTTAATATTTTCTTATGTCTAAACATACGATGGTAAACGTCCTCACTTATGGCTGAGATCCGACTACCGGTATCAACTTCACATTCGATAATGTGGTTATCGATAGACAACTTAATGAAATAAGGTTTATTACCTCGAGCCGCTACTGCGATGTTGAACATACCGTCGTCCGATTCGTCACTTACGTAATTATGCCGATTTTCACTCCGCGCACTTGTTTACACACAACACGTAAATGCCCTCTTTGACCGCACTCATCACAATTGTAATTCTTGAACCTACACTTGTCTGGTATATGAGCCTTACCGCAGCGCCAGCAGCTGATTGCGCGCTCGCCCGCATAGCATCATTCGTCAAGCCCGACACGAACTGATCCCTTAAATTCTCCTCTAGTGTTGAGCAAGCCGTACATTTGCCAAAATTGCAAGTAGCCGCAAGATGTTTCAACGCTTGTAAATACTCAGTGAGTGGTTCGCCGGGTCGCTGTCGGCGCAACCTGAACACGTGGCGCTCCGCAATCTCCGAGCGCTGTGGCCCCAAATGCTCCGCCACTAACTTCACCAAATCGTCATACGCTTTGTCTTCCGGAAAACTAGGTGAACATAGGTCGCACATCAACGCATAAGTCTCTTCGCCGACCACCGTTATTAACATCGGCACTTTCTTATTTGCATCAATGTTATTTAACCTTATATACTGATTTACGCGGCGAATATACGCCGGCCACTGTTTTGAAGCTAAGTTAAACGGTTCTAGCTTCCCGATTGACATATTTACACTTTTTCTACGCGTTTATCCGTACTAAAAATCCTCGTCGCCAATGAAGCGTCAATGAAAGACGGCGGTGAGCAACAGACTGGTTTATTGAGAATATTTCTATAGATACTCACAACCGATACAATAAATCAAATCAAAAATCAAAATCAAAAGCATTTATTCAGTTTAGATGCGTCTTAGCGCATGCTTATGAATGTCATAAACATTTTACAATATTTCGTGAAAAAGAAAAATTACGCCATCCGTTCACAAAACTACCAGGAGGCCTTGTTCTGAGAAGAACGGGCAAGAAACTCAGCAAGTTTCTACCCTCCCTTTACATAGCAACATTTAAAAAATGTCATAAACTACAACGTCATTGAAGTTTAAAAATAAAAAGATAGATATCTAATTTGAGTAATATTCTGCAGTTTACCACATTTTTCATTACAAACATGTTCGGTGATAGTCTAAATTATAATCTAAAAAATAGTATCTACATTACAATTATTGCCACGCATTTTTGTCTTCTAGGTAATCATTAACGTTATAGTAACCTTTAGACATTAATTTAGTTTTAATATATGTCTTGAATCTGTGCAAAGGCAATTCGACAATTTCACTAGGGATCTTGTTAAAGTAGCGTATACTAAGGCCCACAAATGAACTATTGATTTTCTGCAGCCTGTAGGACGGCAGAAGAAGCTTTCCCTTATTTCGTGTATTCCTATTGTGAATGTCACTGTTCTTTAAAAGAGAATTAATATTACTTCTCACAAAAAGGATGCAGTTGTAAATATACTGGGAAGGAACAGTCAGAATATTAATTTTTTTGAATATGTTTCTAAGTGAAGTACCTGCTTTTAAACAATAAGTTGACCTTATAGCTCGTTTTTGCAGAATGAAAATAGATTGTATCTCTGCTGCTTTACCCCATAAAAGGATACCATAAGACATAACGCTGTGAAAATAACTAAAGTAAACTAATCTGGCAGTTTCCTCATCTGTAAGTTGCCTTATTTTTCTGACAGCATAGGCCGCAGAACTAAGTTTATCCGAAAGTTTTGTGATATGGTGATTCCATTGAAGCTTATGGTCCACAGTAATACCCAGAAATACAGTAGACTCAGTTAAGCTTAATATTTCCCCGTTGAGTTTTAATTCTATCATTGTTTTTCTTACATTTGGTAAAGTAAAATTTATGCATTTTGTTTTTTTGGCGTTTAATTGTAAATTATTCACAGAAAACCAGGACATTATTTTGGTAAGTGCATTGTTCACATCGTCAAAATTTGTCTTATTTCTATCTACTTTAAAGATTAGAGACGTATCATCAGCAAACAAAACAATATCACAAAATAGCTCTGCAAAAGAAGGCAAATCATTTATATAAATTAGAAATAAGAATGGTCCTAGTATTGAGCCTTGCGGGACTCCCATTTTCATATGAGATCCTGATGATTTTGTCCCATTTATATCAACTTTATGAGTTCTACAACTTAAATAAGAGCATATTAAACCAAGAGCTTTGTTTTTTATACCATAATGGTTAAGTTTGCAAATTAAAGTATCATGATTCACACAATCGAAGGCCTTTGATAAATCACAGAAAACTCCCAGCACATTTTGAGCTTTCTCCCACGCATCAAATATATGTCTTAACAGCGCTACTCCAGCATCGGTAGTGGAGCGACCTTTAGTAAAACCGTATTGTGTATCATGAAGAAGACTGTTTAAATTAAAGAATGCCATCAGTTGTTCAAGTATAATTTTTTCAAAAACTTTACTAAGAGTCGGCAAAATTGAAATCGGTCTAAAATTGGTCGGGTCATTTTTGCATCCGGACTTAAATAAAGGTATTATTTTACTATATTTCATTAAATCTGGAAAACTGCCTTCATCAATACAATTATTAAAAATGTACGCAAGATCTGGGGCAATTATATCAATAATATCCTTGATAATATGAACAGACATATCCCACAAATCTCCGGAATGTTTAAGTTTTAAAGATTTAAAAGTTTTAATTATTTCAACAGGGTTAACATGTTTAAATAGAAAATTAATTTTGCACTCCGGCACGTATGTTTTAAGGTAGCTGATAGCCTCTTTAGGAGAGGAATTAAGTGAAGCTGTAGTTATTACAGGAATGTTAGTAAAAAAATTTTCAAATGTATCAGCGATTTGTGAACTGGATACAATAATCTTATTGTTTACTTTTAAAGATATTGAATTACTACATGATTTAAGTTTACCTGTTTCTCTATTTATGATATTCCAAGTAGTTTTGATTTTATTATTCGATTTTTTAATTTTTTCGCGTAAGTGCAAAGCTTTTGTGTATTTACAGACTTTCCTAAAGGTTTTGGAATAGTTTTTAACATATTCAACAAAAACTGCGCTGTGATTATATTTTCTTAATGCATATAATTCATATAATCTATTCCTGCTTTTATAAATGCCACTGGTGGCCCAGTCGTCAAATTTAATTTTATTGCTACACTTTATAGTCTTCACTGTGTATACGCTATCAAATTCTTTTTGGATTACATTAAACAATTTTTTATATTGACTATCTGAGTCATTCAGACGAGAATAATCTAATGCACAAATCCTTGAATCAATATTCTGCCTGAACCTTTCTTTACGACTTTGAGTGATAGGACGATATTCAATGCGCTTGATTTCATCAACTATATTGTCAGGGAAGCTAGCTATCAGACCACAATGATCTGATGTAAGATTAGTTATTACAGACTTAGTGACTGGTTTATTATCTGAAAATATATTATCAAGACAAGTTGCTGAATGGGAAGTAATTCTTGTAGGTTCTGAGAAATGGTAATTCTGAGAAATATAATCTTCTATTGAAAATATTTCTATAGATACCCACAACCGATACAATATAATCTTCCAGATCGCCACATATATAATCTTTTCGGCAACTGTAAGGTAGTCTGTATGGAGTTAGTGGTAATTTTATTAGAATACAAGTATGATAAATATATATTTTTTTTATGTTTAGTAAATTTGTTTTTCTATGTAATTCCTTTGTTGGAGTACGGTATGGTTGATGGAAATGCACTTTTATTATTTTGTTTGAGTTCTTCCATCAGAATAACTGCTATAAACGTTTGTACGCCATAAACGAAGGAACATCAGTATTTAAAGTAAAAACTTTCTCATCAAGGAACAAAACATTATTGAAATCATTGTCTACATAATTTCGGGCAAAATTCCTCATAGCCTTGTGCCTCTCGGTCAATATAGGCTTCTTTGCGGGCACTCTACAGTGTATTTCAGCTTGATGAAAGCGGCGTCTTATTGTACTCGTATGTCAAGATACATTATATTGAGCAGAATATGTGCTTGTTTACAAATCGACGGTCTTACATCGTCTAACAAATGTCTATCTTGCTCTGCAATAGTTTTTCTTTGACGACGGAAAGAAACATGATTTGTAATTTGTCCTTCGATTTCCCATCTTTGTTTCCATATATGGACTGTTTTTCTCAAAAAAATTAATAATTTATTAATACGAGTTTTATTATACGTTTTTATCAAATAAAGCCAGCATTTCGGTGGTTGAATATTCACACGGCGAATTTTTCAATGATGAAACCTTACCGTAACGCCCAGGGAGTCTACTCTATTTCAACGAAATTCGAAACTTCGAACGAAACTTCGCACTCTTCCTACCACGGTTCCGTTCGTTTCGAATATTCGTTCGTCCGAAAATTGTTTGACGTTTAAATTCTCTAAACCTACTCTAATTCACGAAAGCTTCGAACGAAAAATAGAATGATAGCTGAAATTTGGTACAGAGTTAGGGTTTAATGCCCACATAAAGGGAAAACTATAAAAATTAGGTTAATCGAAGATCTGGAGTACCTGGTGACCCTGATTAGAAAACACAAGAGCTCAACCAAACTATTAGAGATCGACATACCGCCTTTACAAAAAATATTCAACTTGGTGGGCCACTTCGTCTGATATCGAAAACCGAAGGTCTGAAGTATCTGACGAAGAACCCTCAGCTGGTCTCAGATGTATTAGAGATATGGTAATACCCCCTTCTACTATTGGTCCCTTGTTGGTCTGGGACACAAAAAGAAAATACCAACTATTTTTCTTGCCTAGCATGTCTTGGGTACTGAGTCTGTGATTGTGTAGGCGATGAGCTAGCCACTTGTTACTACTCTTTCACGATTTTTCATATGACCAAGCCCAACTTTTGTATGGCTAAATGTGGTTTCAAGGAACACAGTGCTCCTTGGACTCTGCCTAGCCCTTCGGGAAATGCAGGCGTGATTATATGTATGTATGCATGTATGTATTATTGGTACATAAAAAAATCAATCGGATAAAAAATATGCCCACGTTCCTACAAAAAGAAGTGAAATCTCACCAAAAACATTCTGTAAAAAACTAGCCATGTCTCGATGGAGCTGCTTGTTTATCTCTAAAAAGTAATGAAATCTAGACAAAGTCGTGCCAAGTCTAGGGTTCCTTACTGCGATTTCTTTATTATATCTTTAATATCTCTATTATTGTTAATTTTCATCAAGGCCATAAAACTTTATAAAATTGTTTTCTTTATTTTATTTTGAGAATCTTATTTTTAAAGAGACTTATAGATGCAATAAATATGGTTTAATAAATTGCTCATTATTTTTAATACAGCGCAGCGTAGTAGTACTAACAAGGGAAAAACGTAGGTGACCCCGGAAGACCAGCGTCGGATGTCTGCGACAACTGACACATGCTGAGTGGCTCGCCATTATGTGTCACCATTACTATTAAGCTTAGCACTAAGGTTGATTCTGTTTCTGTGTCGCTAATAAATTCTTTTCGTTCTTTCTTTCATAATGTTAATCTACTGAAATATAGTAAACTAACGGTCGCCCGCGGCTCCGCCCGCGTGTGGATGTCAGTAACCGCTGCAAAAGGCTACCCAGGAATAGGGAGCCGACCTCGCGTCTGAGCCGCGCGGGGGTACCTTACTCATAGATCTAAGGCACGCGCACCCCCGCTTTGGTGACGCTCACTTCGCAACGGGCCGTGCAGCAGAAATCGTAATATTTTAATTTCGCCATAACTTCAAAACAAAACGTCCAATTTTAATCATTCATAGACCAAATATTATCTACATATACTGTACTTAGTGATTAAATAATTTATTTTGATAAAGATTAATAGCATGAGTAAAATAAATGCGTTTAAATGTAGTTAAAAAAAAATCAAGATTTTTAAATAAAAAAATGGTCGTTGTGCCTCACTCGACATATATTAGATAGATATAATGTGTCGCGAACATTTTTTAGATATTTATAAGATCTACAATTAATTAGAACATTTTATGGTTCTATCTTATATAGTTTAGGCAGCAAACGTAAAATAAGTAATTTTTTACTCCTTGTGTCCGAAAAACGCAAATATCTTACGGAACCCTTTTTTTTCCAAAATAAAATTTTGCCTATGTTACTCGTGGATAATGTAGCTTTCGAAATATTTCGAATGGTGAAAGAATTTTTAAAAACGGTCCAGTAGTTTTTAAGTCTATTAATTACAACCAAACAAACAAAGTTTTCCTCTTTGTAATATTAGTGCAGATAATCTATTTTTCAGAATTTGGACTGCGTGATTTCTCGCTCGCACTTGCTATGAATAAAAATAGACAACTTTTATTTTTATTAACTTTAATGAATCTCGAATTAAACAAAATTCGAAAGGAATAAAATAAAAATGCAAACTGAAAAATCTTGTTACTTTATTCATACTTTCACTGGGCTTAGGACAAAAACTCTTTAACTTTAGTTAACCGCAAACGAACGGCATAATACTTAAAAAATGAAATTAAATGAAAACAAAAAGTAGTTTTGGCGTATTTAAAAAATTACAACATAACATAAGATATCATCACGCCTCTTTCCCCGAAGGGGTAGGCAGAGGTGTTAAACACCTATGTTTCGCCAGATATGTTAAGTTCCCATGTAACAGGTGGTAAGCCTATTGCCATGCACCGGGCACAATGTGAGGCAAACGATATTCACTAAGAACTGTACATAAGTTTTACTTAAACTCATTCATACAGTCAGCATAGTAGACGACTGTTTAAGGACCGTGTCAAATTAAATACCCGAAAGAAGTAACATGACGAGTCTCTAGGAAAATGTTGTATACGAAAATGCGTCACAGTACTAAAGTGATGAGCTACTTCTGATGCCCTGGTGGCTCGATCCACCGGTACGGATGAAGTCTAGCAAAATTCACAATTTTCCAGGCACAAGATTGAGTGATCTTAAAACGGCAAGCAGCGTCATTCGTACTGCGTCGAGGATATTCCATAAAGTACGCCAAAACATCGTCGTCCCCTTTTTGACTGTAAGCCGGTCTTCTTCGTCCTTGGCGCGTGAAATGAACCATGGTCGAGTAACCGCTGGTAAACTCTTACCACAGTTGGCACATTTGGCTGTCGAGCGTTCGGGTACAGTTCTCCATACAAGCGTACAGCGGCATTCGTATTCTCTCCCGACAAAAAGTACGCACGTAAAATAGCCGCATACTCCAGAGACAAAATTGGTATGCCATGGCGAAGTAATCAAAGATCGTTCAAAGATAAACCGAAAATAAATAGGTCGCGAAACTGTCACTATTTTTCACAGCACTGACTGACGAAATTATTATTTCATTTTTCAGAGACATTTGAAAGAACCATTTTGAGTTTGGTAAAAATATTGTTTTTGGTTGAATAAAAAGTTTATTGTGTGACATACATACTTAACAGTGGTGGGTACGGGCCTGTCGGGAGGGGGTGGCGGGATTTATCAATGAAGTTTTGAGGCGGTCGAATACGCAAATTAATACACTACGCTTATTATCTAAGGGTGCGTGCTACTCATTGATTCAATGAAGTGTTTACGAAAAAATGCGTATTTTGATGGAAAATTATGTGATATAGATTTTTTTTCTTTTGACTATACAATTATGATCAGTAGTTGATACTGAGTACCCCATTTTTTCTTGTACTAATTAAAAAATAATGGTGACAACTTATACAACTAAAACACCTATCTATAACTAGATATAGAAGGAAAAATTATAGCGCGATTTTCATATTTTCAGGACATAAAGTTTATGCTGTTACCGTGGGTAGTGGCAATGGGACTGGAGACTCTGGTTGAAATTATCAACGTCGTGTACCTCTTTTATCTGCAAACGGTAAGAATTTTTATGTAGTATTTAAATCCCATCCGGCCCATCTGTGTGGGCCGTATGCTTGTTTGCTACGCTGGTAGTATAAAAAAAAAAAAAAAAAAAAAAACCCCGTATCATTGACTTAGGAGTGGGGAACATATGCTCTGGAAGCGAATTTCATTCATGAACAAGCCCTTGAGATATGATATTTTATAACCTGACCAGGAATATTTAAACCTTTTCTGATTGCGCCAGAATTGTTTTTTGTTATTGCAACCCTAAGAATACTTAAAAATAAAAATTAGTAATTAGTAATTATCAATCATAACGCGTTTATGATTGATAATTACTAATACTTATACATCTAAGCAAGCCTAACAAAAAGTATATAGAACTTACCCTCTCAAGGTTAAACAGATATAAGAAAAATCTTTTCAATACTCAGGTTAGGTTACAGTCTCCTTTATTTTGTCTAATTTACACCGTATGCAATAGCTTGCAATTTCAAGACAACCATGCTCCGTTTCATATGATAAGCAATGTTGTCTTAATCCATCTACCCGTAAACTACATTACTTATCTTAGACTCATTTTGTCGAAATCCAATCGTTCAAAATCGTAATCCCGAGAAACAAATGCCGAGGTCTACTAAAATGCTTGAATCGTCATTCCGGGAAACACGCTAAGGCGTCAAATAAAACACCTACAAACTAAGAAAAACATAAATGCACGTAAACAAAATACCAAATGAAAGACTTATATATTATATTTCTCGATCTTATCTATTTAGTTAACTCAAAGAAACTTCTTCAGAAAAACAAAAAAATAGAAAATTTACGACGAAACATGAGTCCTACTCTCAGTTCTCGGTTACTTCAAACCAACATATCATCTATCGATAAACTTTTAACTTCATGGCAATGGTATTGAAAGCTGTAATTATGCTTACGATTATCAAATAAATTTGATAAATAATTCAACATCAAAATCTTATCTGAATTCGCCACCATCTACATCCAAAACTCCTATACATACCGCCGTGCCCTTATAATACAAATAAAATTAATAACGAAAATACTCCTCAGTCTATTGTTCGGTTCTTTTGTCCTCGTTGCCGTACAAACGATCATTCATTAGAAGCTTGTAGGAAAAACAATATTATTTGATTTCGTTGTTAATAAACCTCCTCAAGATAGTCGACCGTATATTACAGTCCACACTAAAAGTGGTTTGTTAGACAGTGGCAGCGCAATTTCTATTTTAGGGAACAATTCACTCAAAACATTTTTACAACATAATGTCATATTCAACCACATACATATTGTTTTCTCGAAATATTGTCTTTTATTCTCTTTTAAAAATGCTACTTCTTCGGTCATCAAACTTATTCTGGAGAACTTAGTTTACATGACATATGGTATTCCAGAAACAATAATTCTGGACAACGGACCTCAAGTTATTAGCCATTAACTTACTGATCTTTTTACTTTTTACAAAATTCCTAAAATACACTACACACCTTATCGTCCACAAGTCAATACGGTTGAACGTTATAACAAAACTATTATTACTGCTATATCATCTTTTGTTCATGATGATCATAGAACCTGGAACATTAACTTGCATAAAATTCAATTCGCCATCATTATATCAGTTAACGAAACAACAAAATATACTCCTGCCTTTCCTAATTTTGGCCGTGAACTTGAAACATGCGGATCAATATATTGTAATAATTTTTCATCTGAGGACATTATTTTCGTTCCTCGCTTTGAATTTGCAGACAATATCTTCTTAGCTCTATTTTCTCTTTGGTACAAACTCAGTTTATGGAGAGCCCATCAATTGAAAGCTAAGGCCTACAATAAACATTACTCTTGGGGAAAAAGTTTCTTCGCATTTTTTAAGAAAATTCAAAACATTTTTTAATATAGTTTATTTACATTTAACTAAAGTATGTAGGTACCATTTTGTTCGATAACTTTTTGCCATCTTGTAGGTAGGGACATGATCCCATTGCTATAGAAATTTTGGGACTTCTGGTCAAAATACCGCGACAAGTGGTTTTGGCAGTCCTCTCGTGATGTTAACCTGACACTGCCTAAAGAATTCTGAAGAGACCGAAACAGGTGGAAATCTGAAGGTGCAAGGTCAGGACTATACGGCGGATGCATTAACACCTCCCAGCCAAACTCTCTTAATTTTTGCTGAGTGGCTAAAGATGTGTGAGGTCTAGCGTTATCATGATGAAAAACCACACCCCTTCTGTTGATTAATTCCGGCCGCTTTCTCTCAACTTCTTGCTTTAATCTCATCAGTTGTTCGCATTAGAGTTCAGAATCGATGGTCCTTCCTGGTGGTAACAGCTCATAATGAATAATGCCCTTCCAATCCCACCACACACACAGCATCACCTTGTTGCGAGTTAACCCGGGTTTCGCCACAGTCTGTGAAGCCTGACCGGCCTTTGACCACGACCTTTTTCGCACGTTCTTGTCGTACGTGATCCACTTTTCATCACCAGTTATCAGCTTCTTCAAAAATGGTTCGGTTTCATTACGTCGTAATAAAGAATCACAAATGAGTACACGGTTCATTAGGTTTCTTTCAGTGAGCTCGTGAGGTACCCAAATGTCGAGCTTTTTTGTGTACCCAGTTTTTTTCAAATGCGCCAAAACTGTTTTGTGGTCAATTCCCAGTTCTTCAGCTACGTCGTAACTACTGACATGCCGATCTTGCTCCACTTTTTCAAAAATGGCATCCATTTTATCTGTAATAGGGCGACCAGAGCGACGTGCATCTTTGACATCAAAATTTCCGGATTGAAAACGCTAAAACCAAATTTGTGCTACTCTCACAGACACTGCACTAGGTCCATAAACATCGCAAATTTTTTTCGCGGCTTGCGTTGCATTTTTACCTTTTTTGTAGTAAAATTTTAAAATGTATCGAATTTCTTCATTAGATTCAGCATCTTGGCGGTACGAAAAACAAATGAAAATCACACATTTTCCTAATATGAATTTGGAATTATGTTCTTTAAAATTTAAACTTTCAATGATACCAAAACCAGCCAGATACAAATAGTATAGCCAAAGAGATTTTATTACAAGTTTATACATACTATAATGCGAAAAGACTTTTTCCCCAACCTAATATAATTATACTAAAGTTCTTTAGAAAAATATCATTCTGCTAAACTTTCTCCTAAATTTAGGAAATTTATAGTAAATAAGAAAATCCTTCACACTACACACCTCCAGTCTTGCAACTGTCTTGTTTCCATTTCAATGTTTTGGGTGATGAAATTTCTGTTAACAACGTTGTATTTTTTTTCTTTTTATTGTTATTGTTGTTGGTTTGAATCATATATATCAAGGAGCTCATTGTTAATGAAACTTCGCACCCGAGTGTTGTTGTACTCGTATACTTTGGAACTAACATATTAATAAATGTCAACCTTTTAAATTCAGTAACAGAGTAAAGAGAAAGACGTAAAGAAGTATTCGTGAATCCATTAAATACTGAGAAGTAAATAAATATGTGTAATTTAAAAGAAACCCAAAATAGATTCGTTCTAATTTCGTGAAAGGACAATATTTTTGGTACATTGCGAATGAAACATGAAAGTACATACTTTTTTACAAAATAAGATAAGATCCCCCTTCCCCCTCTTGTCTTGAAACGCGACGAATTCGTTTACGGAGCGCGCTGCCACCCAAAACACTGTCTAAAAGCAAAATTTTATTTGGTGGTTTTATAAAATTAATCACATAATAAAAATGGGAAAGGCAATACCAGTATAACATTAATATTGGGTCTTTACCTATGAAATTGGTGTTTTTTTTCTCTCTTAGTATTTTGTCTGTAACTATTAAGATTCAGAGTATTCCTAAAAAATAATTACCTCGTCTAAAAATAGACTATATTTTTGAGCTCTTTTGATTTGTTTTGATAATTTGTTGTAATTTTAATTGTGTTAAAATTGGACACGGAGACAACTCTTTTTAAGTGCCTCCCGAATACATCATTTTATTTGCATTCACTTATAAATGATAAATATTTTTATGAAGTGTGATATTACACATATTACTAAAGCTTGTCTAATGATATATGCCAAATATTATTATCTTTGGATTTGTTGTTGTGAAGAAAACTGAAAAAATTTTAGTATGGAAAATGCAGAATCCCCCAAAATCTCCTTACAAAACACCAATTTCATAGGTAAGGACCTAAAATATTTATTTAGAATTTAATGTTTGTCTAAACTGATTGACAAAGACGTATTCAGGGAAACATTTGTATGAACGAGGAGCAACGTGGTATTTAGCTAATTATTTACATTGGTTAGCCCTTTAGACAAATTTGTTATTCGGGTATATTTCGGGGAGTGAAATGGCCTAGTAACTGATTTAAACGACAACACCGAGAACAATTTTATATTAACAATATGCTTAATAAGCTCACTTGGTTGAGTGGTCAGTGGTCCTGACTTTTAGGTCCTGAGTTCGAGACCCGATAACAGTGTCTCCATTAGGCACATAGTGATCCGTCATTTAGCTGTCTTGACACAATTTAATACGTGTGAGTATTATTATCCGCTGAAATGTTCTTGAGTAAGAAATTTTATATTACGTACAATAGAAAACCAGATGATCTGAATGATAAAGAAATACGCGACTCAAGATAAACAAGTTAATTTACTTACTCTTAACTATTTCATTAAAACAAAGCCGATAAGTAAGTTTAATCTCATTTTTATACCTGAACAATTTCAGTGTACTCACTGTGAATTTTCTTATTTTCTTTATAGCGACTTTAAGATTTAGAGGGTGCAAATTTCACCTAACTTTTCTAGATTGGGAGTCTCTTGTAACTTACTACCACATTTATAATGTAGACGGGCTGCGAAAACTGTTTAACCGTTCAGTTGACTTTACTACACTCAGTTTCTTAAAAACAATAAAGTGCTTTTGATTCTATAACTCTGAAATTATAAGCATAGGACTGTACAATTAAATTCGCCAGGTGTTTAGGAGGATGAGAATTTCGTCTTGTTTACCTATCTATCTATCAGCCTATTATCGTCCACTGCTGGACATAGGCCTTCCCCAATGATCTCCACAACTCGCGGTCCTGCGCCGCCTGTATCCAGGGACTTCCTGCGACCTTCACCAGATCGTCGGTCCACCTAGTTGAGGGCCTGCCTACGTTGCGCCTCCCAGTACGCGGTCGCTGCTCGAGAACCTTTCCACCCCAACGGCCGTCAGTTCTACGAGCAATATGCCCTGCCCACTGCCACTTAAGGTTCGCCATTCTATGGGCTATGTCGGTAACCTTGGTTCTCCTGCGAATGTCCTCGTTTCTGATTCAATCACGCATATGGAGAAACTCCAAGCATAGCCCTCTCCATTGCCCTTTAAGTGACCTTGAGCCTTCTTATGAGGCCCATTGTAAGCGGCCACGTCTCAGTACCGTAAGTCATCACTGGCAACATGCAAGAGTTGAAGACTTTTGTCTTGAGTCACTGCGGTAGACGAGCCTTATTTACCTAGGAGAAATAAAAATATTATTAAAAAACGCACACCACACTCGTAACGACGCCTACATTCGCAACATTTGTATACGAGGCTATGGACTTTGCAAGATGTAGAAAGTCAGAAAATAGACGCTCTGGAAATGTGGCGCTGGAGAAAATTTTTAGCCGCCTGATCGTCTCTGTACTTCAAGAACTCGTTATCAAATAAAGCCGCAATTGTTCTCGATAATTCATTCTCGCGTCCTACACCTTCATAATATCTTTTTCCTAATTAATACTCGTTTGTAACCCAAGTCAGTATACACGTAAATTAATAAATAGGTGGCATAAAGCATCTGCATCCAAAACATATGGCGATCGTGATAACGAGCGTGCAAAAACAGAAATAACCACTGTATGATCTTTTACAATGTGCTGTAGAAAGCTAAGCATACTTAAGAAAAAAAATTGAATTAATAACAGTAGAGTCCAATTATCTTACTGACATTTATATGGCTTAAAATAGAAAACAAAATTTTCATGGCTTAATAATGAGACCCGATGGGTAATTAAATTTATCTCAAAATGCTTTGCCTGTTTTTTACAATTTGTGTCTTCAAACAATAATAATTATAACACAAACAAAAACATAACAAACAACAACACACCGTGATCATTCACGGGATGCAAGGCCCCAAAGATTTTCTATCGGGTTAAGGTCCGATAATCTTGAGAGCCACGGTATCATCCATAAGTCAGTGTGAGACCGAAACCAGGCTCTTACGATCCTCGCATTATGAATTGAACAGTTATCTTGAACAAAATCAAATTGTGACAATTCGTTCCCCGGGTAAACATTACGGACTGTCGGTAGCATTACGTTACTCCAGGAGGTAGAGAGCACAATTCTCCTACACCAGCTGCATTTATCCAACCCCAAAAATTTACGGAAATTCGACCTGATTCTCTATTTTGTTGATCATCTCTACACCGTGTTGAATTATAACGTCAAAGGTGTAGACGTCCATGCTGACTTGATTTGAATGTTTTTTCATCACAAAAAACTGCATTAGACCAATCAAAATCTAAATACTCTCTTGCGAAGTTCAGACGAGCAAGTCTGTGAGCATCAGTTAAATATATTTTCTTGGCGTAATGCCTGTGGTGCGACCCCATGAAATGTAAATGATTTCTTATTGTTTGTGCACTCACATGAAACATTTCCGCAAAATTATTTGTCGGTGTAAAACCATTCATTTTATATTTTAGTCTCATAAAATCTCTGTCATTTATGGAGAGAGTAGGCCGGCGACCGCTTCTTCTGTGATCTAACAAACTTCCTTCCTCTCCATCACGACGAATCCAAAGCCGGACACTACGTCTCTGAAATTAAAAAGTATTATTTTTTAATATTGACGAATATTAAAACAATAAAAACCTAAGCTTGAAAAAAAAATACATCACTTACAGATATGTTTAAATTCCTCGATATCGCTGTAATATTGAATCATTCATAAAATTGAGCAATTATTTGTGCCCTTTCAGCACTGGTCATCTAGGCAGGCATTGACGAAGGTATTTATTATTAGATGATTATCAGTTGAATAATAACTAACACTGAAAATATATCGTTTTTTTCTGACGCAATTAATATAAATTACTAAAATATCTTTGACAAAATGTCAATTGTCAGTTTTCTATATAAAAAGAATTTGTCTATTTAAATAGTTCAGGGTTAACATAATTTCAATCCACGATTCGTGGGCCAAGAATGTAACAGTTGAGCCCATGGTGCTATCAAAAATAAATTACTGTGTTTAAAAATTAAATGGTGTTTAATTTATCTAGCTATATAAGAACTAGTTATGCTTTAAAATAAATGTAATCATTCTAGTGTTAGGTAGGTATAGTGTTGAAGTATAAACCTGGTAGGAACCTCTGGATAGTCGGCATGGATTGCCCCAGGAAAGTGCCCAGATAAATCTAAAACTTGTATGTGGGATACACTGGAAGTACTCCCTCTCAGCACTGCCCGTAAGTGTCAATTGTTGGATAAAGTGTCCTGTAAGTGTTTTGTGTAGTCGTGTAGTTGTATTGTCAACTACTATAAATTAAATAAAATATGAGATGGGATGAGAAGATGAGATGAAAAAGTTACAAGATATCTAATATGGCCGATAAAATAGTGAGGGGCGACTAAGCCTTTTAGAATTTGGAAAAATTTTAAGAAATAAAAATCTTAAATGTATTAACAAATCAACAGTCTTCAAAAATAGCAGGTAGGTAGGTAGTCCCTTGTGTCCTGTTTCGGTTCGCTGGTACTGGGTAACTGGGTACTGGGGTTCAAATACGTTGAGGCGCCAGTGTGACGTGGGGGGGGGGGGGGATGGGGAGAAAGAAACTTCGTCACTATATTTTATTTATAAATTAAGGCACAACTGAAACAATTATACAGGGTGTCCAAGAAATTGTGCGACATACTGATATCTGAGATCAATACCTACTAAAATAACAAAATATATGTTCAGCAAAATTCTGTAGTTTTAAAGTTATTAAAAATTTTCCCAAAAAACGAAAGCTCTCTACCTTGAAACGATTTTTTTAGCATAACGGGATTAAAAGTTCCCTTTTTACCCAATGTTATACCCACACCAATGTTGTAGCTTTCCAAAATCACCATTAAACAAGCTATTTTTTAAGTATGTTGTTCAAAACTGTCCCATACATCTTTTTTTACCACTGTACGTTAAAGTCATGTGATAAGAAAATCATTATCCAATATTTTAAAGTAAAACATGATTTTCTTAAAAATAAAATATAAATTGATAAGAAAAAGACCTATCAATGCGTAAAGCAACTACTCACGAATAATTTGATGAAAAAAAAAAAACTAAAAAGGGAACTTCTGATTCCGATATGCTAAAAAATTTGTTTCAAGGTAGAGACTTTTCGGTTTTTGGGAACATTTTGAATAACTTTAAAACCACAAAATTTCGCTGAACATATATTATGTTATTTTGGTAGGTATTGATCCCAGCTGTCACCTCCTTCAGCACTATTTCTTGGACAACCTGTATAAAAGGGTAAATTTCACAAAATACACAAAACAATTTCACTTTTGAAATTAAAACATTATAAAAGGTAGGGCTACTTACAATAGTGTCTTTAATAAACTTATGGACTTAATAATATAGGTGAAACTGATAACTTTTGAGAATCGAGAATCTTGTGATTTTGTAACTTATTTAGGATATGGTTCTAACTTGATGAGCACAATATACATTAAAATAATATTTTAAATTATTGTCAGTGAGTCAGCCGCTCTACACGCTGACTCTTGTAAGAATGAATTTCGAGAACAAAACGTAAGGAGACAGACAGTAAATTTAAAAACGGAATCCATGAAAAACATGGCCAGAGAAAAGCGCCATCACAGCAAATAGGCGTTTCCTGTGGCGCGGCGTGCGTTTTTACCGTTTGTAGACAGGCGGCGCGTGAAGCGAAAAAGGTGTAAATAAGACCAATCAATCCTTCTTGCTTGCCGCGGCATCACCCGCCGCTTCAGCTGCCGTGTCCGGCGCGGCATCGCTCGTCGCCAATTAATTCTTCTTGCTTGCCGCGGCATCACCCGCCGCTTCAGCTGCCGCGTCCGACGCGGCATCGCTCGTCGCCAATCAATTCTTCTTGCTTGCGGTGGCATCACGCGCCGCTTCAGCCGCCGCGTCGAACGTGGCATCTCTCGCCGCATGTGACTCTACAACTCAAACAAATGCTTGCGAAAACGCGTCTCCTTGAACGCACCAATACCTCGCCGTATGTTTGTCTTTCTGGCGGCCCGTTTCGCGTGCCGTGCTGCCTGACGCCCCGCGTCCCCTTAAACGAGCCCTAAGAAAGAAGAATGAGCAAAAAAAAACCCAGAGTGGAAGGAAGTGGAAGTGGTTGAGAATGTTAATGATAATTAGTGTATTTATTGTGTAAATATTTCACCATTAAATTCCATGACCAAATATGTGATATTGCTATTTGTTTTTCATATGGGTGATAAGAAAAGTTCGTGATATAAGAAAAACGTGGGAAAAATTGAAAATCAAGGTGCAAATCTGTAATCTCTACCTACCCCACTGGGAAAAAGCGTTATTGTATGTATGTACTCGTATGTGTGAAATGGGTATGAAGTTGAAATACAACACATACATGTATGATAATGGATATTGTATTTTCTGGGCATGAAACTGCGAGGTCCCTTGTGATTTAAGAAAATTGATTTCGATATTGGAACTATGAGATTAATCTTCACGGTTGTCCCATGAGAAAATGGCTCTTCATATTACTTTTCTAAGATCGAGTAAACTTACAAAAATTTACCTTCAAAGAATAGTCTAGATTTTATTGCATAATATGACAATCGTGGATTTTTATACTTCGTGATGTTGCATACAGTATTTTGTCGATATGGTTAGTGTATTTCATATGGTTATTGGTGTTTTAATAGATGGATAGAATGTTTGCTTGTTTTATTGTATTGCAACATCTACACGCCCTATTGGCACACCCTATATAAATCTAACGTTTGATTTGCAGTGATTTTTAGATATGTGAGGGTAGAATTAACTACATATTTTTTATTGTTTTTATTTAATAGGTTGGGGAAAAAGTTTCTTAGCATTTTTTAAGAAAATTCAAAACTTTTTTTAATATAGTTTATTTACATTTAACTAAAGTATGTAGGTACCATTTTGTTCGATAACTTTTTGCCATCTTGTAGGTAGGGACATGATCCCATTGCTATAGAAATTTTGGGACTTCTGGTCAAAATACCGCGACAAGTGGTTTTGGCAGTCCTCTCGTGATGTAAACCTGACACTGCCTAAAGAATTCTGAAGAGACCGAAACAGGTGGAAATCTGAAGGTGCAAGGTCAGGACTATACGGCGGATGCATTAACACCTCCCAGCCAAACTCTCTTAATTTTTGCTGAGTGGCTAAAGATGTGTGAGGTCAAGCGTTATCATGATGAAAAACCACACCCCTTCTGTTGATTAATTCCGGCCGCTTTCTCTCAACTTCTTGCTTTAATCTCATCAGTAGTTCGCAGTAGAGTTCAGAATCGATGGTCCTGCCTGGTGGTAACAGCTCATAATGAATAATGCCCTTCCAATCCCACCACACACACAGCATCACCTTGTTGCGAGTTAACCCGGGTTTCGCCACAGTCTGTGAAGCATGACCGGCCTTTGACCACGACCTTTTTCGCACGTTCTTGTCGTACGTGATCCACTTTTCATCACCAGTTATCAGCTTCTTCAAAAATGGTTCGGTTTCATTACGTCGTAATAAAGAATCACAAATGAGTACACGGTTCATTAGGTTTCTTTCAGTGAGCTCGTGAGGTACCCAAATGTCGAGCTTTTTGTGTACCCAGTTTTTTTCAAATGCGCCAAAACTGTTTTGTGGTCAATTCCCAGTTCTTCAGCTACGTCGTAACTACTGACATGCCGATCTTGCTCCACTTTTTCAAAAATGGCATCCATTTTATCTGTAATAGGGCGACCAGAGCGACGTGCATCTTTGACATCAAAATTTCCGGATTGAAAACGCTTAAACCAAATTTGTGCTACTCTCACAGACACTGCACTAGGTCCATAAACATCGCAAATTTTTTTCGCGGCTTGCGTTGCATTTTTACTTTTTTTGTAGTAAAGTTTTAAAATGTATCGAATTTCTTCATTAGATTCACTCATCTTGGCGGTACGAAAAAAAAAAGAAAATCACACATTTTCCTAATTTGAATTTGGAATTATGTTCTTTAAAATTTAAACTTTCAATGATACCAAAACCAGCCAGATACAAATAGTATAGCCAAAGAGATTTTATTACAAGTTTATACATACTATAATGCGAAAAGACTTTTTCCCCAACCTAATATTTATGTCTCTTTTTTGTTTGCTATTGTTTTTTATTGGCTTATCGTTCTTCTTCCAGATTTTTTACACTTTCAATTGTATGGTGTTAATGATCTAAGGCCTGCCAGGTGATGGTTACCACTTAGCATAAAAAGATCTATCACCACACTTTTTAGCCTTACAAGCAGACCTCTACACGGAGCGTTCAGTACCTAGAAACTGAAATATCATTACGGACTTATGTCAATTGGCGTCGGCCAATTTTCTTCGACTTGCCTTTGTAATGAATTCGACATAATTAAATACGATTTTCCTTAAATGAATTTTAGCTTCAAGTGAAAGTCCCACCAGGTTAAGATAAATGAGAACTCCAGCTT
Source organism: Parapoynx stratiotata (assembly GCA_910589355.1). Classification (NCBI taxonomy): domain Eukaryota; kingdom Metazoa; phylum Arthropoda; class Insecta; order Lepidoptera; family Crambidae; genus Parapoynx; species Parapoynx stratiotata. Next base: position 3,988,632 of record OU342457.1, read on the forward strand.
ACAATATATTTAAATGTATAATCCATTTTACATGAAATTAGAAAATTGGCCTAAACCCTTTCAAAGCAATTAATTGAACCTAAATAAAAGTGCTCTTTGCTGCAGGTTTTTGATATTTTTTTTATTACTTCTTCTGAAATAGTTTTGAACCAGTAGCTGATGTATAGAAAATTTAATCTATTAAGAATCTTTAGATGTTGAATAAATTCAATATAAATCGCTAGATTTTGTCCGTCTGAAATTAAGGGGTTAATTGACATCGGTAGAGAAGAACATTTAATGAAAATTGTATCTCGAAAGAAATGTGACAGTAAAGTACTAATAGAGAAGCATAAAATTAGAAATGTTTTTATTTATTAATGAAGGTATTTAATAATCCTAAATATTTATTGATTGCGCTTAGCTTTGTCAAATAAAAGTTTGACTTTTGACAGATATCAATAGCTTATTTTTATTAAGATCCAATTCAATGATTCTATATTTTAACAATAGAACTGGCGCTACTTAAAGTGATGCTTGTGCTCTGAACAGTGACTTCCAGTGATATTGGAAATATGTCCTGCGGCTAAAAGCGTATCATGTTCAGATTTGACGTTTTAAGCCGTTCAGACCTTGTTCGAATTTATTTAACCTTGTAGTCTAGACACCGCATCGCTGACTTTAATAGCACTAAGGTACTCGCTACTGTTATAAATATAGAGGTGCATACAACAGACAAAGTGTGTTTACAACTTAGTCCAACCCTTCGATGACATAGACGTAAAGTTATCTTACATGCTTTGCGTTTATATTATAATCTACATTTTCATCAGTCTCACTCGTTACAAGACCTTTTAGTTATGTTCACACGTGCGATTATATCCTTTACACCAAGCTTTTACCTAATCTCTATCTTACTCTAATCATCCAAACGTTAATGCCATAAGTTACACATCTCAGCCACGTATAAAAATATTTCCATGTTCCAATTTAAAGGGTTATTCCGTAAAAACTTTCCGTTTAATTTTTGTATGTAGTAAGAGATTTTCTTACGTCCACTTTTATTATATCTCTTCTTTCTGCCATTTTTTCTACCCTAGATCGGCACAACATGCCATCTTCTTCTATCTTCCCAGTTTTATTGCATACTTTTAATTAAATACGACAATTTTATACATAATTTTATAAGAAATTTTTATACGATTACGTATCCGGCGATTCCCCCGATTTTAAGATATGCATCTGCATCGAGTGTCCTTTTTTCAACTAAAAGACGTGAAATTTTTGGAAAAATTAGTTATAAATAGTAAAAACTTATAGCATTAAGTCTAAAATTTCTAAAACTTGAGAATATCGGTTATGGCCAAAAACACTGGAACACTCCATCCAGACGTTTGAACAAAGGAGAATGACCAAAAGTGGCCTATATTCCGTTTGGTTGCACATCGACCAACCAATAATACCTCAAAATGCAGATTTCGAAATATGATCCACAAATTTTTACTCAAACTTAAGAGGTGGTAAAAAGAAACACAAAAAAAATCAAAATTATGGTAAAATCCGGTGATAGACGAAAATCTTGATATAACCATAAGATTTTGTTGAACAGACATGTAACGGACCTCCTTCGATCTCCTGGGATACTTAATTTGAGAGTACTAAAATATCGCCATTGAGTAGTCCCATCTTTAATTTTCCTTGATCTCTCCGCAATATGGCGTAAAGTTCTTCTAAGGTGCTTGTCAGTATACCTATTATCTGCGAAATGCTCTTGCCAGTGGCACTCATTATTCTCTTTTTCTCAATATGTTCGATGAAAGACTCATCGAATTTATGTTCTCGCTTTCCACTGAAACAAGGGACAGTGACTACTTGATTGTACACCCCAGAGAGAGTAGCAGTTTGATTGGCACGTGACATTTTCTCAGAGGCTATTTTGTAACTATACCAACCGCCTGCTCCTGTAGTGCTAACGAACTCACTGAATTCTGCGGTGTCTGAGTGTGAATTCCATACAAATGAAAAAACCGTTAGTGGGAAGAACATTCTTGTGGCCTGTCTTGCGGTAGTAATTAATAATATTTCTGCGACTAAGGTCGTCCGTGCTGATATCTCTGAAGCCTGTTTTGTTACCTTCGTAATCTCTATTATGTCGTCTATACAGGGGATGTGAGACATGGCCCTCTTAACTGCTGCTGCGTATTTATTCCTGTATACACCTTCAGTTCTGATAATACATAGCCAGGCAGTCATAGGGCCTAAGGTCTGGACAATTGATGATCTTCTTTCAGGAGGAAATGGCCCAGGCCTTCTAGCAGTACGTGGTGTGCCCCTGAAAGTCCATACTAAGCAACCGGGAAACTTTTGTGTACCCCATCCTGTTTAGTAATAGGCACATTGTTATGTCCTAGTCTAAGTTCATTGGCCCTTATAGAGTATGCTGCAAACATGCCAAGATATGGTCCCATTGTTCCATACCAGTTGTCTTTGTCTCCCTGGTCAAAGTCTTTGTATTCCAACCCATGTTTCTTTGTTGTGAAAAAATGGGACCCATTTTTCCAATACTTTTTCTGTGTCAATGGGGTAATCTCCTCCTTTAAAATGAATCTTGAATGAGGTACCAGAGGTCTTCTTAATCATGTTCGTATCAACTTTCTTTGTTCTCTGTCTACTAACATTGTGTGCCGTGAATATGATTCTAGTTATGTGGTTGCCTACAGTAATAATGTATTTTTGATCTTCAAACATCTCTGTTAGAGTCAGAGTCGGTGTCCATTGGAATGATACTTTTCGCGGTTTTGTCAGACTTTGAAGCAGCTTTATCTGTCCCACCACCGAACGCCATAATTAGGATTTCATGATGCATGTCTATAATAGCGTTCAAGCAGTTGTGTTTGCGCCTGGCATTAAGGTCAATTTAGGGTCTCTTGGATTCTTCTAACCGTTGTAGCGTATCAGGATGTCTTCTGCTTTCTCTTTTTACCGGAGTTTGCAGGGATGTTAGCCTTTTGATAGAGTTATTCTCTGATTGTATTATCTTAATTAAAATTGATAAAAAGGATCTGTTCATACATTAGATGACTATACAATAAATTTATATTTTTTATTACAATGTCGCTTCGATGCGTTTTCTATAAACCTCTACTTGTAACTATCTATGAAATCGGATGGAAATTTAATAATTTACTGTATCTGATATAATTTATCACAGACCTTAATAATAGAAATATAATTTTTTCTAATAAATGAAACTTTCCGTCTGTCCGTTACAGAAAGCTTGATTTATATGTACGTTACTAAGCAACCTTTTCATGAAACTCCAACCCAAGAGAAACCGGAAGGTACAAACCGTGATATAAAATATCTATAACAACTAAAATCAGGCTCCTATCAGACGACGTAGTCCGAAAGCGCCCGAAGATAAAAACCGTAATATAAAAACAGACATAAAATATAAACACTGACATAAAAAAACAGACAAAAACACATCATAACAGACAAGAACACCGACCAACCGCTCGAAGAACCCTGAAGCCTTTGGAAAATTAAAGGACAATTTCCTCCGTAGATGCAGATTATGCATTTATTTATGCTTTTTATGCTTTTAAAGCTGGTTTACAGAAAAGAAACCCCTATTAAGGTGTGAATTTTTTTAGGTTGAAGGTCCTCTGAAGTTTTTAAGATCATTTAGAAACCTCTAGTGCCTCTAATTTATTATGTTTTAAGATCTTAACATTTTGCATTATTAAGCTCGAACGGAAATTTTTAAATTCAGACATATTTTTGTTTAGTTCTTCAATGCATAGGCAAATGAAATTTTTTCAGGTGGTAGCTAGTACTATCGACGAATAATTCCAGATTTTTTTTTACTGAAAATGATAAGAAGAGAGAGATAAAAAATAAAAACCGATGCAAGGTAAAAATTTCGAAAAAATACTTTAAATGCTTCTAGCTCCTAAACTATATAGAATCGCTGAACATACATGGGGGTGATTCTTCAGGAGCCCCTTAGCACAAGGAATCCAAATTTTTTCTTTGGACATCAACTGACGGGCCACGCTGTATGTATGATACACACCACAAGTAATAAATGAAGCTTATTAAGATAAATGTGTGTGGCGAAACAAGCGCTGCATTGAATATGTAAAATATGATTGCTGAAATGAGTGACAGAGGGATTGCAAATATTGTGCGATACTCACTAAAATAAGACAGAAATACAAAGCAATTAGCATAACACTTATCATTAGTCTTTAGCGATAAGCGTGTTCATTTAAATTAAAACAGTTCAAGATATTAGGCATCGCAATCAAAATTGTTTTTGCTGCAGTGAACATTAGAACTCATTACTGCGTCATACATACATAGTGGCTTACTTAATGGCGTACATTTGACAATAATAACTTGTAAATATGTATAAATGATTATTCATTTATACACAAAATATAATATAAGTTTATTATATTTTTTGGTATGGAATTCCTTATAATAATAGCTCGAATAGAAGCTCATTAATTATTTCTAGCCACCCGTATTGATATAATGATTTCTTAATGTAATTATACATATAAAGGACGGAACACAAAAGAAACGGATGAGTTTCCCTAACTGCCGAGCCGGTCTGATTCGATAATTAATTTTCTGGGTATGTTTCTGCCGTTCGTTCTTAAAATATTTTATTTTCACAATCTAAGTTATTATTGAGAAAAAATAATTAATACAGTGTTGAAACAAATTAAATGAACAATATTAAAAAAAAATTTTTAAAGATAAGAAAACGTTTGAATGTACAGGAATCAAAATGTAGCGAAATGTTCACAATATAACATTGTATTGAAATGGGAAGAGAGAACATTGCAAAGAATTTCTTCGTATCAATTTTCAAATCAAGGCGTCTCAGTAGATCACACTAGGAGCTCGGTGACATAATTGTTGCTTTGACTTCCGATAGCGAAAACAACTTTGTAATCTCGAGTTCCCGGTCCCAGTCGCTATTACAACCATTATACGAATCCACTATTATTAAATATCTTTGATAGTTGTTTAAAGTCTGTTTCGATTTTGTTTTTGTATCGCATAACCACTAAACCATATTGCAAACTCGAAGCTACGTAGCCATTGTATGCTTGGAGTACTTTCTTTTACAGACACGGCCGGGATCAATCAATAAAAAGCGACAAAGTTACAATTTTGACATTATCTCTTTATAGAATTACCCGTCCCGTAATAAAGCCCCTTATTCGCAGTAGTTCGGTTGTTAGTCCGGTTGATCGAACTATTGCTACTTTTAGTAGCAGTAGTCCGGTTAATGCTTAGCACCGAACTATCGCTACTCGTTTAGTAGCAGTAGTCCGGTTGATGCTTAGCACCGAACTATCGCTACTCGTTTAGTAGCAGTAGTCCGGTTGATGCTTAGCACCGAACTATCGCTACTCGTTTAGTAGCAGTAGTCCGGTTGATGCTTAGCACCGAACTATCGCTACTCGTTTAGTAGCAGTAGTCCGGTTGGTAGAAGTCACAGAACTATCGCTACTCAATCAGTAGCAGTAGTCCGGCTAGTACAAAGCACCGATGTATCGCTAATCTTTTAGTAGCAGTAGTTCGCTTAATAATGTAAGAAAATAACAATTATAATTTCATCATCCTGCAATTAATAATAATTTGTAGTGCATAAAATGTATAAAAACTAATGTCGAAAATTAAATGAACGTCGTGGAAACAAATGAATGACATAGAAAACCAACAAATAATCCTTAAATTTGCGTTTTATAGATTCCTTTGTTTTCTCGACGATCATTTGTTTTCCTGGCATTCATTTGTTTTCCTCTGCTAATGATAGCACATCACTATTTCTTGGTTGAGCAATGGGTAGAAAAAAAAATCAAGGAAACGAATTTAACATTTTGAAAATTCAACATTCTGTGCCTTATGGAGAATGTACTTCTTTTATTTATTTATTCATTTAATCCTTATTGTACAGTAAAGAATATACAAAAAGCGGACTTTATGCCCTATAAGCAAGTCCAAGCAAGTAAGCAAGTCCGGCAAGTCCAGCAGAACATAAAACAAGTAGGCAGTGTGCGACAAAAAAGTTTTAGTGTAAGATAAATAATCTCTTTACTCAATAGTATTTTAGAATGAACTTGTATAGAGAGCTACTTTGTATAAAAATATCTCAGTAGAAATATCGCTGTGCAGGACTGCACACCTTTTTGATACTATTTATGTTTTTATACTTTTTTTTATTAATGACTTTGTGTCTTTTGACGTTATTATTATTACAGCTCTTGAACTTGTCACGGTCTTTTTCATTCCCTAGTTTTTCCCAATATTGGCTCCCAATTAACATTATTTACAGTCCACTCCCTCACATTTTGGTCCTTCTCCCCTTTTCTTTGAATCACGCTAATTATTTTCACAAAATTTCGTCCATTATAAATTTTTTCTCCATAGTGACATATGGTCGAAACTCGGAGCCAAAGAAAAGCTAGAGAAAGAGAAGTTCGTGACAGTATGAGTGATCCAGTGGCTACAACATCGGCGGCTACTCCAGCCCCGAACGTCCGTTCTGTGAGCTCTAGGTCCTCTCACTCTTCAGCGACGATCCGCGCTCAAAAGCTTGCTTTACAAGCAGCTCACCTCCGGAAAGTCGCAGAAGTGGACCGAGCAGCCGCAGCCGCAGCGGCGGCCGCAGCAGCTGCCGACACAGAACGGAAAGCCGCTGATCTAGAGTTGGAAGCGCAAATAGCTGCTTTAGAAGTTGAAAGTGGTGGGAGCAGGCGAAGCTCCCGATCTAGGACTTCAGTTCAGAATTGGTTAGCTACATTAGACACTAATCCCCAACAACACGTTACGTTAGAACCACACATTTCAGGCTCTAATGCACCGCATGAACGTCGTTGTCAGGACTTGGAGTGTGGCCAAGATATTTATTCTGGTGGTAGGAGAGGCTTATCCAAACCAGTCCCATCGACCATCGCAGCCAACATTCCTCACACTATTGGTAGCTTTCAAAATTCTAGTGAAAAAAATAGACGGAAAACCACTGATATAACTTTATTAGCACAGGCTATATTATCACTCGCAAGCGGTGCTACTCCCAAACAAAGGGTTGGCGATGGACGTCTGCCAGTCTTCGATGGCAAGCCCTTGGACTGGCTGGCCTTCAAGCGCGTCTTTGTCGACACGATGGCAGCGTTCACCCCTTCCGAGAACGTAGCACGCATTGGGCTGAGTCTACGTGGAGCGGCACGAGAGGCGGTTGCTGTCCTCCTGGTGTCTGCTCGAGACCCTGCCGAAGTGATGGATGCGTTAGAATTGCGATTCGGTAGGTCAGAATTTATTGTTTTACAAGAAATTTCTATTGTAAAGTTATTACCGAAACTTAGTTCTGACTCTACGGATTTAAATAAGTTTGCATGTAAGGTCCGTAATTGTGTGGAGATAATTAAGCTCCTCGACCAGAAATGCTACTTACAGTCTCCGGAAATTTTCCAAATTATTTTAGGGAAACTGACACCCTTATTGCGAAGTAGGTGGGCAGATTTTGCTTCGGTCAATAGTTTGGACCAGGAAAAGACGAAGCTTGAGCTACTAGCGCAGTTCTTGTCACGCGAGGTAGACTTGCAGCTCAAGTTCGGTCTTATAGTGGAACCCTCGGTACACTTTAAAAAACCTGAAAGGACTCATACAATTTTATCATCCGACACCGTGCAGAATTACCCACATGATACACTACTACACACATCTTCATCAAAACAATATACGGTTTCTATTCAAAATTCTGAAACAAAATTAAAATGTCCATTTTGTAAACAACAACACAATTTATCAAAATGTGACGATTTCCTGTCATTGTCAATACCTGGCAGATGGATTTTTGTCAGAGAAAATAAACTCTGTCACAAATGTTTTAAAAAAGGTTTCCATAGCTATAGACATTGTAAATTTTCAAAAGAAGTTTGCAAATCTAAAAATTGTAACTCTAGGCATAACAACCTCTTACACGACCCAAACGCTGCAGTCACTTACACTACCGAAAATAGCGATACCGTCCAACCTGGGACATCTGGTCAGAGTCACTCACAGTCTGAGACTTCTTCACACATTACACAAAAAGAGTCTTCAGACACCGTAGCACATGCTACCAGTGTCTCTGAACCTTCCCGCTCCGGCTCTCTCTTTGACATGCGGCCTCTATTAAAAATTGTTGCCGTCACGGTGGTAGGTCCATCAAGTAGTGTTGACACTTACGCGCTGCTCGATGATGGCTCGACAGCGACTTTCATTGACGCAGAGCTAGCATGTCAGATAGGAGCTAAGGGGCCGGTTTCGCAACTTCAGGTCAACTGTATAGGGGGTCTCACTAAACATACTCGAGTCGAGTATATAGATTTTGATATCAAGGGTCGTCATAGTGATGCCGTACACTCTGTCAAGAGGGCCCGAGCTATCAAATCTTTAGACCTAGGTCACCAGACGGCCTGTTATGCCAAAATTTCAAAATTTTTACATTTGTCGGAGTTAGCTTCTTCTTTATGTTATGATAACGTTCAACCTAAGATTATCATAGGCATCGACAACTGGGCACTTTCATACCCACAGGATGTTCGAAAGGGCTCGAAACATGATCCCGTCGCCATTAAAACTTCCCTTGGATGGGTTCTCTTTGGGTCTGGTAGCAGTCGAACAAAGCCTATCGATTTTATAAATCACAATTTAGTTTCGGACAACAACTTAGAAATTATGATTAAAAGTCAGTACACGTTGGAATCCATAGGCATTACTAAACGAGAGCCGCGTAGTGCACAGAACGAGCGCGCTATAAATATTTTAGAACGCACAGCTAACCGGTTGCCTGATGGAAGATTTGAAGTCGGTCTTTTGTGGAAATCGGACAACCAGGTAATTCCTAATAGCTATCCTCTCGCACTGTCTCGTTTTTTAGGCTTAGAGAAGAAATTCTTAAAGGACCCTGCATATGCGGAACGTTATAAACAGAATATTCATGACGTTCTGGCAAAAGACTATGCGGAGAAGTGCAATAATGAACCTTCTCCCAATTCGGTTTGTTGGTATTTGCCACATTTTGGAGTGGTAAATCCCAACAAGCCAAATAAGTTGCGCGTCGTTCATGACGCGGCAGCAAAGAGCAAGGGTACTAGCCTGAACGATCTTTTACTTACTGGTCCTGACTTATTGCAGTCTCTCTTTGATATTTTACTGCGTTTTAGGGAAGGTAGGGTAGCCATGACGGCGGACATTAAGGAAATGTTTCCACGTTTCAAAATAATCGAGCGCGATAGAGACGCGCAACGCTTTCTGTGGAGGGATAGTCCTAATGAGCCCTTAGGTATATATAGGATGTCCTCAATGATCTTTGGTGCCGTGTCTAGCCCGTTCACTGCTATTTATATGAAAAATAAAAACGCCTTGGGAGTAAAAGACCAGTATCCCGAGGCAGCACACGCGATAGTAAATGACGTTTATATGGACGATTATATAGGATCCTTGGATTCACCTGATCATGCTGCAGTTCTGGCCTATGAAATTGTCGAAATTCACTCGCGTGCTGGCTTAGAGATGCGAGGTTGGGTATCGAACAACCTCTCAGCTCTCAAACTATTGCCCAGTGACCTCATTGAAGAGCGAATGAAAAGTGAATCCATAGATCTCTGTAGCTCATCCAATACTTCGCTTCCTGTCAGGACGCTTGGCATAATTTGGCAGCCATTTTCTGACACGATTCACTTTAATGCGCCAGTTACTAAGGCTACGAAACTTCCCGAGCGTCTTACCAAACGCATTGTTTTATCCTTGTTGATGCGCGTTTTCGATCCCCTGGGCATTCTGGCTCCTGTCGTCATTTGTGGACGAATCATGTTCCAGAATGTTTGGCGGAAGAACATCAATTGGGATGACGCACTTTCCCAACCAGATGTAACATCGTGGAGCAACTGGTATCTCGACCTTATAGAAACGTCTCAGTTACGCATTCCACGCTGCTACAAGCTGGCTCCTTTGGAGCCACAGTCAATCGAGTTGCATGTATTCGCGGATGCCAGTGAACAAGCATACACAGCTGTTATCTATTATCGTTTTATCTACCCCAACGAATACATACAGCTCGCATTGGTGAGTAGCAAATCACGCGTAGCTCCTTTAAAGCCGTCCAGTATTCCTAGACTAGAGCTTCAGGCGGCTTTAATAGCAGCCCGTCTAGCTAGCACTGTAGGAAAAGCTACTAGGTTTAAATTTGTTAAACGTGTATTTTGGTGTGATTCCATGAACGTGCTGGGCTGGCTCCGCAATGACGCGCGTTGCTACAAACCTTTTGTAGCACATAGAGTTGGTGAGATCATCGAACTCACTAACGTTTCTGAGTGGCGATGGGTGCCTTCCGAGCTCAACGTTGCTGACGATGCAACGCGCCTCAAGCAGGGAGCCCTACGGCAAGACTCTCGATGGCTCAAAGGTCCAGATTTCCTATTGACCTCTGATTGGCCCGATGAGCCAGCAACAGTCTCGCCTTCCTTAGAGCTGAAATCTGCTAAAATTTTAAATCATCTCATCATAGAGACTAGTCGATCAGTACCGCTTTCTGCCATATCAACTAGGTTCAGTAGCTGGCCACGCTTGCTCCGCTCTACAGGACAAGCTCATCGTTACCTTTCGTTATTACGTCTCAGATCATTAAAGCGTAAGGGTATCTCTGTAGATTATTCATGTAGGGTAGGCAACTCCATTTTAGAATTCACTCCATCAATTTCATCACCTTCTCGCCATCAAAACACATCGAACGCACTGACTGCTGATGATCTAAGACTGGCGGAAGCACATATTCTCCGACAAAGCCAATTAGATGCCTTTCCAGAAGAGATCAGATGCATTTCTAATGGCCAACCTTTACCTCGCCGGAGTCGTTTGGCTAAGCTTCCCGCCACATTAAACCAAGATGGTCTGCTCCGTCTGTCATCGCGGATTATCGCTGTTTCGGGTGTTGAAGATACAATGAAGTCCCCAATCTTGCTAGACGGCAAAAATCATGCCGTTCGTCTGTTGGTTCTACATCATCACCGAAAGGTAGCACATGCCAATAACGAGACTGTTATTAACGAATTACGGCAATCGTATTGGATTCTCAGCCTCAGAAACACCGTCCGTGCCGTAGCACACAGCTGCCAAGTCTGCCGAATCCGGAAAGCCTCTACCTTTCAACCAACAATGGGTAACCTACCCGAAGCTAGACTTGCCCATCATCGCCGACCATTCTCATATGTTGGATTGGATTACTTCGGTCCCATTACAATCACAATCGGCCGCAGAAAGGAGAAGAGGTATGTGGCTCTTTATACCTGCTTAACCATTCGAGCCATACATTTGGAGATAGTCCACTCTTTGTCAACGGACGCTGCCATCATGTCCCTTAGGAGATTTGTCGCTCGCCGTGGAACGCCTTCAGAGGTCTACTCGGATAATGGGACCGCTTTCGTGGGTGCAAGCCGAGAGTTACGAGCACTCTATGGCGAAGAAGTCCGCAACTTTGCCTCATCAGAAATGGTGCAGTGGAAGTTTATACCACCATCAGCGCCATTCATGGGAGGAGCGTGGGAGAGACTGGTTAAGTCAGTGAAGTCCGCCCTCAAGGTTTCACTCATTGAGAAGAACCCGTCAGAAGAGGTGTTGGCCACGCTCCTGTGTGAAGTAGAGGGCATAGTTAACTCGCGCCCTTTGACACACGTCCCTGCTGATGCCGAAGATCAGGAAGCGCTCACTCCCCTCCATTTTATTCTGGGCTCTTCATCTGGGAGGCCGATCCCTGGGACCTTAAACGCCTCTGACCATTGCAGTAGAGCCGGCTGGCGAAGAGCGCTCGCGATGGCTGATTGTTTTTGGCGCCGCTGGGTCAGAGAATACCTTCCGACCCTTGGCCCTCGAAGATTACCCGGGCAAGCACCATCTATCAAAACGGGAGATTTGGTGCTAATTGCGGACGGAAATTTACCCCGATCCACCTGGCCAAGAGGTCGGATTGCCGTTTTATTCCCGGGGAAAGATGGTGTCGTACGAGTGGCCGACGTTTCTACTTGCGCCGGAGTGCTACGCAGACCCCTGAAAAAGCTGGTTCCTCTGCCTCTTTGAAAGGGGACCATGTGCAGGACTGCACACCTTTTTGATACTATTTATGTTTTTATACTTTTTTTTTTTTTTTTTTTTTTTACAATTACAAAAATTACACATTAAAACAAAACAATTTGAATTCGAAAATGACATAAAATGAAATGGCATAAAAAACACAACATAATCTAGTTTCCGTAAAAGAATTGTTCGCCTTCTTCCATATCAATATCAACTTTTTCCCACACCCCATCTTTATTTTTGGTTTCCCATTTATTCGTGCCTGATCTTGTCAGCTTTTCCTTCTCACTGAGTAATTCGTCCTTAAGCTTTTTGAGCGCATATTGGAGTTGCGTCGGTTCACTAGTAAAATTGAGCGCGCTTTTGCCAGTGGTTATGTAGGTCAGGAATTCTTGAGTAAAATGGCGTTTCCTGAAACCAGTGAAAGAGGGTCTTCCCACGGCCATTGGATCGATGTTACCTAATGACTTTGTCAACAAAGCCTGTGCCATTTTAGACACATATTTGAAGGTTATGGGGGAAAATAGGATCTGATCTTTTTCACTGCGTCTTTGAAATACGGCGTTAACTTCCTTTCTATTGTGCCACTTTGATTTCGTCGTGATTTTCTCCAATATATTAAGGTTGTCTAGATACGTGCCAAACATGGCGTGGAAAACGACCTCAGAAGTCTTTAGTGGGTCAGCGCCACTTCTCATCCTGAATCTAACGCCATGTTGGACAACAAAGTCTGTATAATATTTTATGACAGGTGCTCCAGAAAAACTCCATTGGACATTTCCTTTAAACTTCCACAACACGTAAAACAAAATTAAAGGGAAATAGATCTTTTGAGTTGATCTAGCTGTTGTCAACAATAGAATATCTCCCAGTTTGACGTTATTATTATTACAGCTCTTGAACTTGTCACGGTCTTTTTCATTCCCTAGTTTTTCCCAATATTGGCTCCCAATTAACATTATTTACAGTCCACTCCCTCACAATCGCCACAAGTTAACTCTAATAAAATCATCAGTTTTAGTACTTTTCTTACTTCTTTTAGTTGATGTCTTCTTTACGAATCTTGTATTGATCGACTTTTGAATTTGAAAGAGTATTGACATCCTGCAGTACAGTAAATATTGCACTATTTGTATCATTGTAAGGTTTTTTTGTAATTAGCCTATTTATTTTAGAATTCCAACCTTCCACAATATTATTCGTCCGATGACGATTAGCAAAAACGGACCAAATATGAATAAAGTCTGACCTCATCCAAAAATTTTCGAAATATTTCTTGAATTTATTTAAACTTTCGTCCTCTGACAATATTTCATTACATTGCAATATGTAAATATTGCCAACCCGCATTTATTTCTTGGTCGGGCAGCAAAGCTAACACAGAACATAGATTAACTATATATTTATGTTTTTTGTAACAAGGTTATATTCCGCTACTTTACGCTTTAAACAATTACGTTAATGAAAATAACAACCAATAATTGTTGCGATTGGAAAAAAAATATATAATTGATATTGGCTTTCTCGTAATCTACGTGTATTTCGATCCCACTCAGGAATTCTTGACATGATTAAAACAAAAACGATGCTATATACTTTTTCGCTTTTATGCGACATGAAGGCAAATGCCAGCGGTATCACATTATTTGTCTCATTTGTGCTACCCAAATCTCCATGAATGCTAAGTAACTGTGAAAATTGAATAGGGCTGGCGTTGAAGGTACGATCCATGAAATAAACGTTAATAGTCTTCATAAAAGCCTGTGCATCACTACTACAAAAAATTTATATTCTGATGTCATGATCTTAATAATCTGCAAGCAAAACATCTAGAAATAACGTCGGAACTTGCACTTAATTCGGGGAAGTTGTACGTAATTTCTAAACTCCCGCATGTTTACGTATCTTTCGATAAATTGTATCTTTCTTTTGTGAAAATGTTGGGTTTGGATTGGAAGATGCTAAATCTAGGCCTATATTTCGTAATTCCACCAAACATTTGCGATAGATTTTGGGTGCAGGTTCTCTTCCTTCTGCAGCTTATGTTATACAATTATTCAATAATACATCAAATTTGTTTTGAGATTCATCTAAACTACAAGTATGGTCGCTTGTTTTGTCGATTATGTCTTCTTCCTAAAAAAAAGTACACTCACGGACACATAAACTGCATCAGAGTAATAGACGACTTTGAAATAATCATTTTAACTAAGTATGCAAACTTTCTATACAGATTTAAATTGAAACCTCTAGATTGGTTCGTGAACTTTAAAACAGCGTAGGGTCATATCCTTAAGTTTAAGTTTGTGTAAGAAAAAACAGAAATTTAAGGATTTTTTTATGGAAATTGGTTTTAACAATAAACACCAACTTAATGCAAGGGTTTATTTGTGTTTTTATAAGGTGAATTACCTCCACGTGCCCTTATTACGGATTCTAATTGGTTCCGCATAGATTTTATAAGGGTTATTAAAAGATCTTGCGGAATATTGTCCCATTCTTCTGAAAGTGCTGTTCTTAGTGCTGCCACTGTCGTGGGCAAAAGGTTTCTCGCATATACAGCTCTTTTTAAATTGTACCAAACATGCTCAATGGCATGTGGAGGTAATACACCTTATTAAAACACAAATAAAACCTTGCATAAAGTTTGTGTTTATTGATAAAACCAATTTCGATAAAAAAAATATCCTTAAATTATACAACAAAACTCTGCCTCGTCCTCTTTTTATTATTTTAAAATCACTGTCGTTCATTTTGTATATACCAGTAGCACAAATATACATTCAATTACTTTAAAATAAATATTTAAAGTAATTGAATTTTAAATGCTCGAATTCCCATCAGTAAGGAAAAAGTAGCCAATAAATAATTTAAAATAGACATTGACATTGTCATTATGATTAAAGCTATCATATTTAAAATAGTACCTTTATATTAGGTCCTTACCTATGAAATTGGTGCATTTTGCATACTAACATTTTATCAGTTTTCTTCACAACGACAAATCCAGAGATAATAATATTTGGCATGTATCATTAGACAAGATTTAGTAATATGTGTAATATCACACTTCATAAAAATTAATTATCGTTTTTAAGTGAATGCAAATAAAATGATGTATTCGGGAGGCACTTAAAAAGAGTTGTCTCCGTGTCCAATTTTAACACAATTAAACTTACAACAAATTATCAAAACAAATCAAAAGAGCTTAAAAATATATGAAGTCTATTTTTAGACGAGGTATTTATTTTTTAGGATTAATCTGAATCTTAATAGTTACAGACAAAATACTAAGACAGAATTAAAACACCAATTTCATAGGTAAGGACCCAATATATGCACCTATAAGCCTCGAAGAGTATGTAGGTATAACTTCTTTTTGGCGCTATTTCTACTGAAATATTTTTACACGGTTGCAGGTTCGATTCCCGGCTTTTTTGGCCCATTACACCATCGGTAGTGTAATGGTTTCTTTTTTCCACGACGTTCATTTAATTTTCGAAATTAGTTTTTATACATTTTATGCACTAAAAATTATGAACATTAATTGCAGGATGATGATATTATAATTGTAATTTTCTTACAAATGAAAATGTAAAAATACATTGTTAATAATAAAAAAAAAATTCATAATAAATCAAAACGGTGCACAATCCGACAAAGTATGTATGAAAACCCATTTATCTTTCTGCATTACTTTTCAATGTGACGCTTCCATGAACATTAATTGTCAAACACTATGCCTAAAAAGTTGACTACCATATTCCTTTCAGTTTTAAATTTTTTTAAACTCCGTTATTTTCAAAACATTTCTTGTCGCAGTCGAATTTGTCGAAGTTTAACTTTAAACAAATCACATTAAATCTTTCAAATAATAGGACTACTGTTCCTATATAAGCGTAGTTGCCTCACTACAAAAACAAAAGTATTTATTCCCTTAAAATGCTTAAGTAGATTTGCGGGTAGGCGATGAATAAGTTACACAGCAGTCATTCGTCAATATTAAGTTTTCAATTTGCTACGTTCGATTTCAATCCAAGCCTAGGTTGTTACGATAGAATAATGATGAAAGGTTCAAAGAACTACAAGCAAACAAAAATCTTATCCCAAATTTACGAACCGTACCTACCAGTGGCTAGCCGGTAGGCGTGTGTGGGACTCACCTGAAGTATTGGCACTACCCATACCCACTAAAACTCACCGATATACCAATTCCTACCATTCCGTGGGAGCGACCCGAGGTCTGCCGAAGCAATTCTCCAAGGAATGGACCATCCTAAGACTGCGGGTCTGTCGTGTAATAACCTTTTTTTTAGTTTATGAATACGGTATTGACGATCTCCGTGGTTCTCCAGTCTAGGATGTTTAATATAAGTATTGTATATTTACTGAAAAATTTTATGTATTTATCTATTAAATATATATATCTGTCATTTAGCAGTCTTGAAAATGACTTTGACATATTTCATTTGGCTATAACTACACTCGGCTCCAAAAATAACGGGTCAGTCACATAAACCCGAATATCTTCCGAACTACGTATGCTATCCTAATGAAACGAAGACTGTTCAATTGAGAATTTAATTATAAAGATAGAAAGTAAAAATAAAATTTAAATGCACCTACAATATTAATCCCGAAATTGAAAAAACTAAAGTACGTCATATTTTTCTTGAAATTAAATATATTTTTATGATGGTTTTTTTTTGCTGTTTTTTATCACTTTTTTATTTTAGTACTTTGTATTGCCTCCACGTGCTCTTCTAACAGCTTCCACAGCACCAAAACCGGTGCTGTGGAATACCATCCCATTCCTCTACCAGTTCTTGTTTGAGCTCGGGAAGCGTGATGGGTAGGGGGTTTCGACCTTTCACGCATCGCTGAAGCTCGTCCCAGGCGTGCTCGATGAGGTTTACGTCGGGGCTTCGCGCTGGCCACTGCATGAGTTCGATACCGACCTCTTCAAGGTAGTCATTTACAATTCTTGCGGTATGGGGACGCGCATTATCATGCATTATTATGCCATGCCGGTCCATCCTGGCCATGAAAGGTCCCACATGTTCATTAAGGATCTCTTTCACGTACCTCTCTGCATTTAGAGTTCCATTTTCAATGAGTACCAACTCGGTGCGGGCCTCGGCAGAAATCCCAGCCCAAACTTGAGTATTCAGGACTTGGCTCCGAGTCAGAAGAGGTTTCTGTCCCCGGAGTGTTATCCAAGTGTGTTGGGCTGTAGGGAAAGGCGGTAGAAGGCGTTTATGATGAGATCATTTGTGATGTCTCTCTTGCTAACAGGTATAGACCCTCTATGATCATACATATTGGGCATACAGATACCCCACGATGTTTCGTCCAAATGTGATGATGGGGCAGAGGGCTTGGTTGTTGTGGATCCATGAATGTGTATTGAATCGTACCCTTCCAGGTGAGGTAAAGGAAGTAGGAGGAGATCTGTTAGATCAAACTTGCTGGTTATCCCGTTCTTGAAACAGGACGATACTATCTTCCTTGATTGTTTTGGCAACGAAAAGGTTAGGATCCTTTTCTGATTCTTTGTCCTTATGCGATATGATACTGTTTTCCAAATATCTGATAGGGATGGTGACAAGCGTCTCTTTAATCCCAAGTCTAGGTAAAAAGATATATCCAGAAGATTAGGATTAGCTATGGAGTATAGGGTTGCTGTGGCATAAACATGATCATATTTTTGGGTGGACATTGCTGCTTGGGGGGCTTGTCTCCTTTTGTACGGCACCTCCACCGTACGCCACTTTTTCCACCACACATGCTTGATGGAAGCGCTCCCCTGGTCTTCTGTACACTAACCGCCTGCCATCATGCTTATAAAGCATAAATTTAGACTCGTCCGTGAACATTACCCTAGACTAATCGTCTAGTGTCCAGTTTAGGTGCTTGCACACGTATCTTTGTCTTGCAATTCGATGTCCCCGTTCCAGTTTGGGGCCATTTGCGGGCCTCAATGGTTTTAAGTTTGCTTCAGCAAGATGTCCCCTCACTGTTTGAGCGCTTAAATTGCCACCTCCAAAGCGAATAAACTGATTTTTAAGACCAACAGCAGTTTGTAAGCGATTTCGGAGCATTGTAGCGACCATTTGTCTGTCTTTCCTGGCCGTTGTGCATCTTGGCCTGCCATTTCCTGGTCTGCGAAGGTGTGGTCCGGTCTCTTGGTACCGCTGAACTACCCACTGAACAGTCGACAAAGATACACCAATGTTTCTGGCTGTTTCACGCTGGCTCCGCCCAAGTTCCAAAAAAGTCAGGATTCTGGTACATTCCTCTAGCGTAACTGCCATGATTCACATCACAGAAAAATAATAATAATCCACGTGTATAACGTGGAAGACGTTGACGATAATTTTTGGCTCGTTCTCATAATATTCTATTCTCAAAATATTACATTCGCAAAATATTGTATTCTCAAAATATTATCTTATTGTATTCTCAAAATATTATCTTTTGTAAAATCAAGAACAAAAGTATTATCCATAAAACGGAATACTTTATATTAAATATTGCACGCAAATAAAATCCTTCTTTCTCCCTTGTGATCCACCTATTGGAACATTATTACCAAACTCTTTACTATTTAATTAAAATCTTTGCACTACACTGATTGATAGTGCTGACACTTTATCCTATATGACATTAAGAAACAAGTTATTGAATTTAGATCGCACATCTTTTTCACCTCTAGCAGATATTTAACTTCCCGAAGAACTAGTCAAAAATTTCTATTTATGGGACGAGGGAAGTCATGACAAAATAATTATTTCGGGACTCAAATGGCTAAGGGCGTCTTGCAGGAAATTTAAACCGAGATTTAAAACTAGATTCAGTAATTTTTGACAATTCTAATATGGCTGAAATGTTAAAAAATCACTAAATCTAGTTTTAAATCTCGATTTAAATTTCCTGCAAGAGGCATTTTGGAACTAATCCGAACAAAAAAGAAGTTTATGCTGATGGCACTCTTCGTGTAGCTCCAAAACCTTATTATCAGCTATACACCCTCTAGTGGTGGCAACACAACACCGCGGGTGTCCGCGGCATGAAAAAGAGCGCGGGAGGGGGCCACTCGGCTCGACGGGTCCCGGCCGCGCGATACATACTTGCGACCAATACATCGCGCGAAACGCACTTTCGTTTTTCGGGCTAACTTTGTATATTTTATTACCAAATTAATACCACCAGATAACTACAGTCCGTAATTTCATTTCGGCCACACATCCAACGCATCTGCTGAGGGTCTGGCCACATTATATGTTTTTTTTGTTTGGTTTGAAGCATGAGAAAGTGTGGAATAGTGTGGATAGGAAAGTGTGAAGTTTCATGATTGAACAAGAAAGAAGGTAAAATGATTAAAAAATGATAGTAAAAGAATACAAAGAAATGATTACAAACTAATTTGTAAAAGTTCTTATAGTTGTAGTATTAAGTTTTTATACAGGTGAAGTGCTAGCCTCCATAGCTAACTGAGTCTGCAGCATGTAGTAGGACCCTGAAACAGCCGCTCTTGAATACAGCTCAGAGCCGATTTGTACCCACTTCTTAAGTTCATCTTTTAGATCATACAAATCATGGATTGAAGCCTACATAAGCCATAAGCTTGATCAACATGGATGTAGCCTCAAAGTTGCTCTTCCACACCTTTTCAATAATAGCAGATCTCACCATGTTAACATTAGTAGGGTTTATGAGAGAGATCTGAGATGCTATTGCAGCATCTCTCTCATAAACCCCCTCACTTTCTGCGATATATAGATAGTCCCTCATGATATCCCTTCTAAGCGCAACTAAAAAGTCTTTACTCTGTTTTTGATTTCATTGCTAGCATTTGTTTGCCACAGGTCATTTCTAAACTCCGTAAAGAGAACTGCAACCGCCGCATCATCCTCCATCACGACAATGCAAGTTCTCACACCGCGCACAGAACAAAAGAGCTTCTAGAGCAAGGAAACATTTAATTATTAGACCATCCGCCGTACAGCCCCGACCTATGCCTTAATGATTTCTATACTTTCCCTAAAATAAAGAATAAATTGCGTGCACAGAGATTTTCATCACCTGAAGAAGCTGTGGACGCCTACAAAACGGCCATTTTGGAGACCCCAACTTCCGAATGGAATGGTGGCTTCAATGATTGGTTCCATCGTATGGAAAAATGTGTCAAATTTCGCGGAAAATACTTCGAAAAGCAATAAATACGGTCGCGGTCAGAAAATGTTTATCAGTTTTCAAATTAGATTCTTTATCTCTCTGTTTTCAATAAAGTCTATGACATATCAAATTACTTATTACCCTTTGAAAATTAATAAACATTATGAAGTATGGAAAAGACAAATAAATAAATGACAGTTATCAAAAATGATTCCTTGAACGTCATTCGGAGAAAAGTGAAATTATAATCAAAATTTTTAAAAATAAGATGACAAAATTATAATTATTTAATAAAATAAAGATTGTTTGAGTTTATTTTCTAAAATTATTTATAATAAAAAAAACTGAAATATTAAAAAAATGTTTTCTTTATAAAGTTATCGATACACGTCTAAGGCCCGTATTACAGAACCAAACTCAAGCGTAGATCTCTGCTTAAAGCGCAGTTAAAAAGGGATGGCGCTGTGTGGGATCAATAGCGCCATCCCTCTCTAACAGTGCTCAAACAGAGATCTACGCTTGAGTTTAGTTCCGTAATACGGGCCTAAATGTCTCTGATGGATTCTCGTGTTATTAAAAAATATGGGTATAATCTTTGGATATAATCTATGATCAATCAAATTGATCCGAAATTAATAGACATTTCGTGAATTCGACTTTTTTGACTTCAATGTATGCAAGCAATTTTGATACTTAGGGTGGTAAACATTATCTGACCGCGACTGTACATTTTCAAATAGTAATGTTGTGTCACTTCCTTGATTCCCGAAATGTTCAGTGCCGCCCTCGTATTATGTAATTTTTTTTGTTATTAGTATCCAATGTCTGCCATATCTACAGACAAATTATGATTAGAATTTGTTCTTTCGATTATACAATTATTTCAACGCATGTAGTTTAACAGTTCCTAAAACTATTTAAAAAATTATAAACTTTAAATTATTTTTTATTTCAGACTAGATTTTGCCCGCGACTTCGTCCGCGGTTACTTTGGTTTTTTAATTATCCCACGTGAACTCTTTCATATTCCGGAATAAAAGGTATATAAAGTATCACCATGCAAAAATTCATTGAAATCGGTCCAGCCATTTCGAAGATTAGCCCGTACAAACAGAGAAACAAAATAAGACTCTTTACATCCCCCTGACTTGGTTTTAAGCATTTTTTTTTGTTAAATTCTCCCATGTAGGGAAGGCAAAGGGAACGAAGCCCATACAGCCAAGTCTTCAGTATTTCATTTCTTCAGTAGTTTTAGTTACATGTCAGTCAGTTAGAGTCAGTAGTTAGATGCATTTCAATGCATCTTAGGAGAGTTTGGCGTCAAGCGATCGATGGCAGACACTGTGGTGCTACTTGGATGAGGTGGATTACCACGATAAAAAACTCACCACTTTTCACACCACTTGACGCTTATTTCGATAATCCTCCACATTGCACAGTATCACAGACACTTATTACACAAAACTACACTGATTTTACGTAACAATATCCACTCTGAAACAATATTACAATAATCGAAATAAAAACCACGTCCGCCATTAGTCAAATGCCGCCAATCTCTCCGCATTTTTTTTTCTATGTACAGACATTCGACCTCTTCAGTTTTGTTATATCTATGGATTTTAAGTATTCACGCCAAACATTTTGAGCTAGTAAATAATAGTTACATTTGTAATAACCGTTAGTTTTCTTTGTTACAGCTCAACTTCAACCCTATAACATCGTTTTTGTTCACGCTGGATTTCTTCATCATTGTTCTGAATGTAAGTATTTATTTATGGTCCATATCTTAGTAAAAATCTTTAAATAAAAGAAATGCCACTCACTGATTAATCGCGAAATTTCAGGAACTAATTATCATCTACACACTTGTGGTACAGTCAGCTTCATAAAGATCTTATATGACAAAGTAGTCATACATGCTACGAGCAAAGGTGCAATTATATCTTCACATTTAAAGTTGTCAAAATATTGTACACAATCAAATAGTCATAAATATCCAAAGTCTCCTAAAACATAGACACGGTCAAAGTCATCATTAATATATTGGTCATCTTAACATATAACATAATATTGGAATTGTGTAGTTTAGATAATATTGAACACTCTGGACGGTTACAACAATAAGATAACCTGACAACGTATATAAATTTTAACTTGTGTTCTTCAAATATTTTTGAGCACTCTTGACACTAAGATCTTTATGAAGCTGACTGTATGTAGTTTCCATAAATGGTGTAGACAAAGACATCCGAAACTCCACTACTACTTCTACGTATGTGTGTGATTTTTTTAAGTAAAGTGTTTATGCAGGATGTCCAAGAGATAGTGCGACATACTGAAGAAGGTGATAGCTGGAATCAATACCTACCAAAATAACATAATATATGTTCAGCGAAATTTTGTGGTTTTAAAGTTATTCAAAATTTTCCCAAAAATCGAAAAGTCTATCTTGACACGAATTTTTTAGCATATCGGGATGAGAAGTTCTGTTTTTAGTGTTCTTTTACATCAAATTATTTCTGAGTAGTTGCTCTACGCATCGATAGGTTTATTTCCCCTCAATCATTTTTTTGTTTTTAAGAAAATCATGTATTACTTTAAAATTTTGGGTAACGATTTTCTTATCACTTGACTTTAACGTACAGTGGTAAAAAAAAACATGTACGGGACAGTTTTGAACAACATACTTAAAAAATAGCTTGTTTAATGGTGATTTTGGAAATCTACAACATTGATGTGTTTTCATTAAAAACTAGAAAATAATGGTACTGTCGGGGTACTGTCAATCAACGTATTATCTATTTTTAGGAAGAAAATAATCAGTCGGGGTAGAAAAGGGTTCGTCACCTTAAAGTCGATATTTGTTTGCACGAGACAACGTCAGTCATACCAACATTTCAAAAATGTCGCATTGACGTTTGTAACAGGCTAATTAAAAGACAGTTTAACCAACTTACTGTAGTTTAGTACTTATTTTATTGTCAATGATATGTTTTGCTATCGTGAACTAACAAGAAACTTCCTAAACGTGACTATCAAATATCGTTAAGTCAATAATCGTTATATAAAATTATTGACCACTTTTACGTTTGAGTTTTATAAATTTTATATTGTTTTATGAACAAAAATTAAATAAATAGTTGTTAATATAATAAAATTTATTAAAACAAGACTTTATTAAAAACGAGTATATCCTCCATTCGCATCAATCACAGACTGTAGTCTCTCTTGCATGGAGCCAACAAGACGAGAGAAAATATCCGTTCCTCTGAAGTCTCCCCAAACATTTTGGCAATGTTCCACGATAGCAGCATTGTTTCTCTCATTGTCATTTCTCCATCGCTGCACCATGAAAACCCTAAAGATTTTCTATGGGGTTTAAGTCAGCTGATTTGACAGGCCAGGGAATCACCACTACTTCACGGTGTCTACGGAACCACTCGTTCACGATACGAGCTGTGCGAATGCGGGCGTTGTCGTGGACGTAAATGAACTCTCTTAATGCATCAGCTGGGTAACACGTACGGAAAACCTATATGGAAAAAACATTATATAATTAGAGTTAAGAAATACAAAAACAGCGTCATCCTGTTTATAAAATGTTTGCAATGCCTCACAAGGCCCATAATTGTTACTTTAAACCTAACATTTTACTATCTATATGTACATTATGGAGCAATAAACAATTTGATTTGATTTGATTTGATTTGGACACTAGGAAGCATAACAGCTTCTAGTACTGTTAGGTAAATTTCTGCATTTGTCCTAGGTGGAAGGTCAACAAGCTCGCCTACTCCATTAGACGACATCCAGCCCCACATGTTAACAGATATGCGTCCAGAACTAAGATTCGGCACAACGTGGTCCTCCAAATACCTCGATCTGTTTCTTCTCCACAATTGTAGTCGCCCATGTTGCGATGACTTGAAGCACTTTTCATCAGTAAACACAGTGTGACTCCAATCGAAATTTAAGAACGTTCGGGCAAAATTTAAGCGCTCGACTTTATGAGCGCTAGTTAAAGCGACTTTTTTAGCAGGACGTCGGTGATAAAGTCCCATCGAATGCAATGTATTTCTAATAACTCTTACAGATACATCAAACATTTCCGCGAAATAGCTAGTTTTTGAAAAACCATTCTCCTCATATTGTCGCCTCATAAAACTTTTTTGTTCTTCGGTAAGAGTCGGGCGTCGTCCAGAATTCGTGTGGCGATGATCAATAAGATTGCCCTCTTCTGCATGTCTTCGGATCCAGAACCTTACTGTTATCTCTAGTGATATTGAAATTTACAGATATCTCGCTTATATTACTGCCAGATTCATGGTTTGCAATAATTGCAGCTCTTTCATTAAGATTCAAATTTCTTGGCATTATGAAATAAAATACAATGCGAATTATTTTTCGCAAAAATTCAACAAATATTACGACATTCCAATGACATAATAACACTGACAATTAAATAGAATTTTATTTTTTAAACTTTAATTACTTACCATCAAAAAAGTTTTAGTCTCAAATAAATATTAAAAGTAATTGTCTAAATTCAAGTTGTTTTGATACTTGATTTCATCACCAGTAAGCATAATTTTGTATGCAGTTATGTTGGTAGCGATTTAGTTTCAAAAGGTAATAAGTTTCTATGACTGATAGAGGAATCAATTTGAAAACTGAGGAACCTTTTTCTACCCCCACTGTACAAGTTGTAATATTGCTGATTAGCTTAGGATATTTAAGGCCCATGTGCAGGAATTTAAATCTAGTTTAAAATCTCCATACTCGATTTTGTAATTTTTTGATAATTATATGGATAAAATGTCAAAAAATTATTAAATCTGGTTTATATCTAGATTTAAATTTCCTGCAAGAGGCCTATAAATAACTATATTTTCACCAGTGAAATAGATTTGTGAAAAAAAAATTTCAATGACGAGACAACCTAATTAGTTTTCTTAGGCGCTTCCATACAAATAGTGCTCAAATGCTTTGTGGTAGAATCTATACAACACGTCTTCTTCGTTTTCTTTTGTTTTATTATGTTTATAGTTTTATTGGCCTCCCGCGTTTTCCATACCAATCGATTCTATACCCAGATCCAGCGCCATCCCGTGACCTTCACAAATCGTCGTCGGTCCACTTTGTAATAAAATACAGTTAAACAAAGTACCAACAGCCTTGAGGTATCTTCGTGTTTACAAAGACGTTTTCTTTCTTATCATTTACTTGTTTAATACCAATAAAAATACGATGTTGTTTGATATTCCCCCCCATCTTATTATAACCTTTACTTAAAAGGTTTTACACCTTTGTTGAATGTTTTCCACATTCTTCTGTTTATAACTAGGGGAAATTTTATGTTTATTATGCAAAGACGGGCAACGTTTTGTTTGTCCCATCTTGAAGATTAAAACTATAGTCTCTAAATTATTTTCAGAGGTAATTTGAAAGTATTTTCGTTTCAAAGTTACAAGACGGGGAGACTAAGGTGATAGGTCAGGTCAAGACCTATCATAGTATTCCCTAAAATCTCTTAGTGTACATCATATTTAGATGTTCAGAAAATCTGTCATAATTAGTTGTGAATACTGTTATTTTTTACATCAAATTGCATGGAAATACCCCTCTAATCGATTTTTATAATCATTTAACACTAAATAAATAATGGATTGATGGGATTTTTTTTTTATAAATACCTTTTTATGTTTTATGCGTCGGATACTTTAAGACCGTCTCTAGATAACAAGGTAACTACATAAAAGGCTAAAATGAGAATTATTTATTTAGATAATATTTGTACCCCATTAGATTTAATTAATCCACGCCACCTTAGAAAAAATCCAGTCAATTAGTGTATCACTTAGCCAACAGCCTTAGACAGACAGCCTTTCGTCGCAAAGCAAATAGAATATATAGATTTGATCTCAATATTCGTTTTAATGGATCGTTACTCTTTAAAGCTTAGTTTATGCCGCTATGAAGTTTGAAGTAGTCTACACTTTATGTATTTCAGTTTGAAGTATATATTAGTTATTGTTTTTATGTTCCGATATATTTACAGCTTAGATTTTTTGTTTAGTAGTGATACTGGCGAGTCACTGTTTATGTATCTGACGGGCCTTTGTGCAAGAGAGGACCCACTTTTTATGCAAACAAACAACCCGTCTAATGTGAAGCAATAACTGTAGCCTACCAAAATTACCTAACGAAATACGACTTTGGCGCGCGTAATACTTCACTCTTAAAGAAGAATTTTATATTGAAAGGCAGACAAAGACTCTATCTCACCTGATGGTTCGCTAAGGTGGGGTCCAGAGCAAGTTTCTTGGAAGCTCTTGCTTGAAGCAGGGATGCAGGCTTTGAAATTTATTATTACTTCGCATTTTTTATTATAAAGGAAATAGAGTGGATTTTAAATATTTGATTGATTTGAGCAAGCTGGATATGTGATTATCCGTATAGTTACTTCCAAGAATTCCGACTCGCACATGGCTAGGGATTTCGACTTTAAAGGTCAATTACGTTGCAGTTTATCTTTTTTCCTTTTGGAAAATGCTGATATAAAGGGACAAGCTGGTTATGCCTCCTAGTTATAAGTGTAGAAAGAAGTTTATTTGATTACGTTATTATATTAACGTACCATACCATCATGCCTTTATCCCCGAAGGGGTAGGCATATAAAAATAAATAGTCGGTATTACATTTCAAATCGAATAAACCAGTTCGTTTTTTATAATTTTTAAAGTTCAATCTTATAACTCGCAGACTATCCCAATATTTCTCAAGTTTATCGAATAGAACTCGCGTATCACTATCGCAGATTGAAAACAAATATTTAACATTCACGTTTCTCATTTCAATGGACCGAGCAATAACATGTAGAGCAATCTATGAAGATGTAATTCTGTTAAAATTGTGCTCTGCTTATATATTTATAAACCTTCAAGTTTAAAGTTGGATCCCTCATTTAATATTCAAACTGTGTACTACCCTCGCGCGTGGAAGGTCAGAGACCGTACATGTTTTGTTTAATTTTAGAACGATAATTATTTTATATTTTTTTACACCTATTCGTCCTACTATATTTTTAATATTTATTACTAAAAGTAGAAGTTTGTTCAACATAGAGAATATCTCCTCTGTACTAAATACAAACTCGAACATTAATAATTAGGCATGAAATATTATGGGTACGGGTTGCGAGGGATATTTATGAATAAAATATGAAGCGAAATATAAATAAAACGTGTATAGCGGACTGTAAGTAAAAAATATCATTGGCCGTATCAGAAACAAAACAAATATAAAAACAACGTGAATGCCATTAACAAATACTCAAACGGAGTTGGAGGTGCCACAATACGCATTAACACGATTCTTATTGGCTATAGATGCTGATTTTAAGATGCTTTAGCTTAATTTCAAGCTGGAAAAGTCAGAATGGCGGCACACTACCCAATGTCGCATGATTAATGCTAGATTTTAGTCCTATGTTAAAATTCTTCATTCCAAACACAGTGCACAGCTACCAGTTGGAAAAACGATGGTATGAATCGCGCTGTTTTTCTGCTAGGTTTGGTCACTGGTTTTAATCCCTGCCAGTAGGTACAACAATGGGACAGTTTATCACAAGCTGTCTAAATTCCAGAACGATTTTGGGAATTTACGTGCACAGTGAGCTTGAGTGAGATTAACTTGAAAACCTATTAAACAATGACACTTAAGTCAATTATAGTTGTCGTTGACCATTTAATCTTACTAGGTACCGTTAACTATATCTAATCTCTCCTGAAGAGTTTAAAACCTCCTTCCATCGTTGAATAGTTCGAATTGAGGAAGTGGAAGGTAGGCTAAATAGGATCTTTTCAATTTGCAGTTTACAAATAAAAAATTCGACTCTTAACAGTTTTTCAGTTAAAATTGCTTCGCACCAATATACCGTAGTACCAACGTCACGATTGAAAATACAATACCTCGGTGACAACGTAATATAAATATAGGCTCCACGGGTCGAGGCGTCAACTGATGAATAACAAACAAAAACTCCGTTTTTACTTCGAGTAATTTTCGCGACGTTATTGAATACGATGTTACCTATGGACTGAAACGAACTTTACATAAATGAAACGACGTTTTATTATCATATTTATTTTTTTAAGTTAAAGTAGTTAAAAATATGTTTTTAAAAATAAAAAATTAATTATTCTCCTAAGTTCATAGTTATGTAAATATCACAAAGTTAAAATTTGGTTGGTTAAAATTTAACTAAAGCTCTCTTTGTTTAAAAGACAATGCTTCAGCGGCAGGTTTCGATTAAGTGCCTGACACAATAAGGTCATCTTTTGAATTTGGCTTGTCTTGGGGCATTGTTATGTAAAGACCGGTTTCTTATACGTATTTCAACAGCCACTTGTAAAACAATCAATGTTAAGAAGTGAACCTGTCATCTAGATTCACTAAAATGAAATTCATAAATTTGTGCAATATTTATGCACTAACGAAGTATATTTTTTATAATTACTTGTACCGCATTGGAATGACGACGGCGCGATCGGCCGGCGACGAACCCGGCGGCAGCGTGTACCCGCCCGCCTAGCCACGGTAATCCTAGCGCCGCGTTGGAATGACGCGGACGGCGACACCGCGTGACGATCCGGTGGTTGCGCGTGGCGGACCCGATGGCTGCGAGGGACTGACTGCCCAGTGCCAGTGCGTGACGTTTTTACGCTCTTCGCCTTTGCCACGACTTGAGCGCGCGTACGTTGCGTCGGATATAATCACCAACATACTAAAATAAGACGTGAATTCTTGAAAAAAATCTTCTGACACCAAAATTAAATGTGGAAGATAAGAGAGACTTGAAGCAAGACGGATGAAGAGAAGAGAAAGTAAAAACTGGAAATTATTAAGCAAATAAAACTCAACAAAGTCTTTAAAAAGTATATAAATAATAATCATCAACCGACGCAAAACAGGCGCAAACTAGACGTCGAGTTGCATTGATGATGATGAAGAATAATCATCAAAAATATAAATATCTATAAAATAGGTTGCTAGTTAGCATCGGCAACAGTAACTATGCCAAAATATAATTCTAACTACAGACATTATAAGCCATGATAATTCTGTCTTTTTTAACTATGTATATCAAATATATATTGATATTTTTCTACCTTTTGATTGGATGCTATAAAATAATTCTTACTTGTGACGGGGTGAGGCCAGGGATAAATGAAAGGCGCTGGGTCGTCACTTATGTATTTATATAAAGGAATTAAAGGCACAACTGAAACAATTATATAAAAAAGGTAAATATCACTGAACTCAAAAACAATTTTACACTTAACACTAAAATATATTATAAAAGGTAGGGCTTCTTAGAATAGTGCCTTAAAGAGGCTTATTGACTATGTTATATATCAGGAACTAGTGATAGAGAATCTTGTGGGTTGTTGTAACTTTTAGTAAATAGTATGTTGTAGAACTGGCAACGTCGCATTAGAATTTATATGACTTATTTATGACAATTTGGTTCATATATTCATACGAATTCATTGTAATAGAAATTATTGCCCAGAATTTACAAACATTAATGAGTGCTTTTGTTACCCGCGATATCTTTAAAAATGCCCGCTATAGACCAATAAAAATTTCAAATTGTTAGTTGCGCGGGGAGTCGGAGATGATAGTTATTGTAAAGATTTCCACCGGCTTAACTTCGAACAAATAGTAAAAAGACGTGACTGACTTCTGAAATAGCGACTCCAAATAATACCTATGATTTAACTCTTGCTCCACTGAATAAAACACAATCACTATCTATTGTTTTGTATTGTCACTGGAAAGATTCAAAACTTTATGATCTTAACTTGAGCGAAATTTCTGCTAATGTTAAGCTTTCCATTTAAATTTGAAAAAAAATAAAAATGAAATTGAAAATGATTTTCCAGTTTGTATAGTTAAATCTTTATTAGTAATGTGCTTAGATTATTTTGTTACATAATGCCAGCCTTTTCTATTCTTAATTTATCTTCTAGGTTTTCAGTCCCTATATCCCTATATTTTATGACAATAAAAGTTTACAAAGATTCGTCTAAAGTTTCTCAATGTGTACAAATCTATAAGTTTAAAGTAATTAAGTTTTATATTTGGCGGGGTATTCGATTCTTAATTTGAAGAATAGGATTGATTAATTAACAATTAGAATAGCATTTCTCTTTTGAATAAAACATTACCTGCCACAAAAATTCATATTTCTCTGACATAGACAAGCAAGTTTATGAGCATCAGTATATTATTATATAAATCTTAAGACAATTTTGTGATTGGTTTTGTTCTAGTTTTGATTAAATTGAAATAAACTTTACGTCGAATCCAAAACATGACATTTCTGAATTAAAAAAAAATTAAAATACGCGATATCTGCGTAATATTGAAGCCCATTTGAGAATTGGCAACAATTTTTGCCCTTTCTGTTCCGCTTAAATTAGCAGGCAATATTGTTGTTTAAGAAGGCGATTTTTTTAATCAAAGAAATTTTATTATAAAATTATTAAAATGAAGTTGGCAAAATATCAATTGACATTTTTCTTAATCATAAGTTTTGATTCAAAACTATAGTTTGTATTATATTTGCTTAGAAACATAAAAATTT
The DNA here is from genome assembly GCA_910589355.1 of Parapoynx stratiotata. Classification (NCBI taxonomy): domain Eukaryota; kingdom Metazoa; phylum Arthropoda; class Insecta; order Lepidoptera; family Crambidae; genus Parapoynx; species Parapoynx stratiotata. Next base: position 4,019,581 of record OU342457.1, read on the forward strand.
TGCAGAAGTGTCTGTCTTATCCATTTTATATAATAAAGTTTAGAATATCATGCACCCTTTTGTGACTTTCGACGTAAAAATACTTTCACAATAAGGATTACGTCATTACTATGCATCTGTTAGTATGAACCTTATTGTAATTTTCGATGACTATCAAACAAATTCAAATGTGGATAACCACTTTTTTGGCACACCGTACCTCTTCTAGCTTTCTCTTCCACGTGCTGTATTTTTATTTTGTAAAGGACAATGCGCCTATGATAGGTATTTTATACACTATAGCAGAGGTTCCCAGACTTATTTTTCTCATAGACCACTTTCAAAATGTATCTTATTCCGGTTGACCCCTTGCAGCTACATTTCTATCATATTACCAAAACTCGAGAAAAATGTGAAGATTTGAAGACACCAAGACCCCCGTCGAGTCTCCCGTTGACCCCTACGGGTCCACCCGGACCACTTTGGGAACTAATGCACTATAGAAATGATATTGCATATTAAATTATTCACTTATCTCATCTTCACTGCCATGTTTTATTACATCAAAAGTGCGGTGCGGTTGCGGTTTTTTAACAATCTTAGTTTTTTTCCCTTCAATGAAACTGGTATTTTCAAAATGTATGGAACAAATAGTTTAGGGAACCAGGCGGCCAACCGCGACGACTTCTCGGGGTTTGAATTCGCGTAATACGGTCGCGGTCAGAAAATGTTTATCAGTTTTCAAATTAGATTCTTTATAACTCTGTTTTCAATAAAGTCTATGACGTATCATGTTACTTATTACCCTTTGAAAATTAATAAACAGAAGTATGGAAAAGACAAATAAAGAAATGACAGTTATCAAAAATGATTGTTTGAACGTCATTCAGACAAAAGTGAAATTATAATCAGAAATTTTAAAAATAAGATGACATTTTGTTTAATAAAATAAAGATTGCTTGAGTTCCTATTTTAAAAATAATTTATAATTTAAAAAAAACTGAAATATTAAAGAAAAGTTATCTTTAAAAAGTTATCGATACATATAATTTATTAAGCCATTTACATAGCCATACAAGATTAAATGTCGTAGATGGATTCTCATGTTATTTAAAAATATAGGTATAATCTTTGGGTATAATCTATGATCAATCAAAATCTTAATAGACATTTCGTGATTTCGCCTTTTTTGACTTCAACGTATGCAAGCAATTGTGATACTTTGGGTGGTAAACATTATCTGACCGCGACTGTACATGCATATGCGTCTTCTATGTAAATAATTTTATCTTACTTAACAAAGGTATAGTAAAAATAAAAGCAAAATACATTAATATATTTCGGTAAGATCTCGGAGCTCGGACTCCTTGGTTTTATGTTATTTGGCATTGTCTGTCTCTTGCAATCATTAATAATTTTCTTTGTTCGTTTATGTTCTGCAAGTATGTCTTTTGTAATAGACCACTATGGAAATAAACTGTTTACTTTTGTTTTCATAGACAAGTCCGCCTCAAAATTACTATTAGTGTATCGCGCCACTTAGCGTTTAGTCTAAAATTTGCTTTTATGAATCCAAGTTGGGTTAAACGCAGCCCACATGGTGAAATTGCCCACCAAAAGAAGTAAAAAGATGCATGTTTGTTTGTTGTTTCGCTCGCTGTGGAAATGTGGTCTGAGCTTTAAGCGAGAATAATAATCAGCTTACGGAATTGCTTAGACGGCTATTACATGAAGGCTTCTGGTATAGCTGCTCACTCTACAATTTCATTACCAATTAGGTTACAATGTAGACACGTCCTGATAAACTTTATATTATTACCAGACATACATTTAGCTGATTGCTTATCAAATAAAATAATTACATTACTGAGTAAGAGCTTCAAGAAGGAATCATAAAACGTTATATTTAGTTCCAAAATAAACGTGCTGTTAAAAATATTCTTTTAATGAAAGTTCATAAAAGAAGCATTAAAATAATCTCTTGTTTAAATGCTTTTCTTTAATTCTAAGTTGACAATATTACATTGATAAATGATTACTCGTACAATACCTAATAATGAAGGACATGTTCAACATATAAACGTCAAAAAATGTTTGCGATCACTACCTTAAACTGATTTCATTTCGTGATTTTACCTTTATTTAAAAAAATCCTGTTCTAATCCTGTTTGAAATTCAAAAAAATAAATTAAATGTAAAATTTTTCTTTTGTGTACAATAAATATTTAAATAAATAATAATAATGAACTATTTTGTTATTTTTATTAACAAAAAATTATAAATAATCATGATGAAATTATAACAGGACTTTATTGGACAAAAAAATCTATTTAAATAAATTTAAACATCAATTTATTTAAGGTTTATATTCAATATAATATCACTCCTCCCCTAGCTCCAGCACATGCGGAGATTCTTCTGGGCAAGCTGAGGATCAAATTATCCAGCTGTGATGTCGTATTGTCTTCTCCCGACAAGGAAACGTTGATTATCTGGATTAGTAGAGATTCGCTATTCGTCGACGAAGCGAATGTTTTCCCAAACGTTTTATTCTTCATGTTCTTCCTTTCGCCGAAGCCTAGCCCACTGCAACCTCCGTCGTGGACGTTCCCGGGAATTGAGTGGCGCTCCATAAGAACTCTGTGCTCGTAGTCCAGCAAATTGAGTTTGAGAATGGTCTGAGTGCTAATTTCAAGCCCGAACTTCTGCTTTTATTTTAGTAGCGTTTATTGTTGGGTCACAGGCTACCAGCAATCTGATGTAACGGTTTCGGGCAGCAGGTAAAATGCTTGGATCAGCCATATTACCCATCTCGTGGTACATGTGTTTACGACACAAGATTGGGATATAGCAACTCTGCGTGCTATTTCTCTCGTGGTGTAATTTGTAGCCCTCAAAGTTATCATTGTTTATCGTAAAATTTGAGATAATCCTCTGGGCATTTATGTAATTACAACTTTGAGCGAACAAGTATTCAAAATTTGATAAAATTAAATGAACAGATTTCTGAAGGAGTGTAAGCTAGGACCAAAAGCCTTATTTTACGGAAAAGCAATTGAACTATTTTGTTGTTTTATATTCTTATTATACATTATTAAATAATGTAAAAAGAAGAAGAAATCATAATATAATCTACCGTCACAAAAAATATTTCAATTTTTCAAAGTGTTCGCAACCTTTTTCTACGTGCGTACGGCCTTTATACATTTACCGCCGTAATAGTCTAATTGTGTAATTTGCAGTTCCAAATAAGTACATTAGAGTAACATAACACAAAGGTTTCCGGACGCAACTCTCAAATATTTCCAGTAAAAAAAAACACGGAACAAAACAAACCTTTAATCGCCAGAATGTGCTAATCGCAAACTATCTGCAGCTAGATGATACAATGTTTATTGGAGGTATACTTTTGTATAAACCGTAGGCCCTAATGCCAGTTGGTGGGCGGGCGAGCCAGTTGAGTGAGCTTCGTATCACCTTTTTTTGTAAAACTACAAACTACAGAGATAAACATGACACAAAAACATATCGTCACGTCTCTTTCCCCGAAGAGGTAGGCAGTGGTGTTACCACCCACATTTCATTAAATGTTTTAAGTCCCCATGTGGCGAGCCTGTTGCCATTCACCGGGCACAATGTCACGCAAGCGATATAAGACAGGCAACAGAGATAAGCCACGACAGCAATAAGGTATAAGGTTAAACGGGCCATTTCCGCAAATCGACGTCTAAGCGCCTTTTTTGCGTGTGTGGGAATGATGCTACTATTCTCGCCAGCCCAGCTCATCCAGATACTTCATCAGGTTCTTCAACTTACCGAAAACCTCCAGTAGTGAGCTTGGCTGTCCGAGATGTCTTACCCGGTAGTCCGCTACACCGCTACACCTGGACACTCCATGATCACGTGTGCAGCCGTTTCTTCCGCCTCCATGCACACCCTGCACATGGGGCTGTCGGTTATATGGCACCGCGAGTAAAATGCAAATGGAGCTAATGAATCATCCGACGGCTCCAGCGACTTGTCAATTTTCACTCGCTAGAGCTTTGCTTAGTTTGTATTGTTCCATCGCTTGGTTTTGGCTCGCCTACCCTCTCAGTGCCCCGCCCGCTGCGCGTCTGTCAGTATGGCTTGCGCTGAACAAAACACCTGTAACTTTACTCCAGGTTAACTTGTAGTAAGATTAATAGTAAACTGATATCTTTGTGCGAGGAAGATTAATAATAATAATAATAATATTTTATTGTTTCAAATTGTGCAATACAACATACAATAAAACTTATATTTAACTATAGAACAAAAAGTAAATGTATACCTAAACTAGGTTGACAAAACAACCTGTATCTTAGGTGAAGAAAAGGTGCTGACTTAACTAGTTACAATGCAAAAACATTACATAGCAAATAACCGACAATAGCATTATTACAATATCTATGTTTTATATCTTTATAATAGCTTTTCAAGAATTGCAAGATTAGCAGATCTGTGTACTATGAGCTAAAAATTAAATAGGAGTTAAAACGAAGTTTATAATAATTATCAAGCCTATAAAGTTGGTATTTATTTCCAGTTACTAATTAATTCCTCCGTCTCAGCATAGGTTAAACTATTTAAATAACCAATTAATAAAAATTTACAAGAACTATATTTTAACTCGTATATATCAAGTTTTGCATTTAACCTATTGTATAATAATGGACCCAAAAACTTAAAAAATCTGTGTATAATCACCTTCGAGGTCAAGTGGTGAATGCAGACAATATCTTTTCGCCGTTTAGTGAAATTAGGGTTATATGATATTATTCTATGCTGTTTTAATGTAATATGCAAAATAAAAAGTTGTCGTACTGTCAAAACCTTACAATTTTCATATAATAATTGGTTGGTTAGAAGAATTTCACTGCTGACATATTTGGCAATCTAGATTGATTACTTGTGTATGAGCCTTAATGTGTATCCTGGAATCCGGTTGGTCTGTAATCTTATCTCTAATAAAACTTAATGTCTAGATTGGTGCTGATTGTTGAATCTCTGTTTTGTTCCTTAATGCCCATGTATTCTTAGGGAATGATGCTTCTTAGCCACTGATTCTTATTGAACGGAATTGCTGCAAATGTTATCTTTAAGAAGTTGATCTTTTCTTCTTTGATCTTCAGCTCTTTATACCTCTGCCCAAATTTTGGGACAGTGGTCAACTTTCCAATCACCTGATTTAAGTCCTGGTTAAGGATGTTCATCAATGTTATGTTTGCCATGCCACTTAAGGATAGCTCACTTAGAATCTTTGACCTTGCTGTAGTTGGGTTGATAGTCACATTCATGTCACAATCGATGAATACTGTGGCCAGCGGAGATTTGAACATTGTATTTGGTGTTAGTTCTATCTTCCCGGGGATATCTACTTGAGGAGAGCTACTAGAATCAGTAGTTGGAGATGCACGAGGTACCATGTTTCTAGTCGGTGTGGGTCTGGATAGGGACAGGGTTAGAGTGTCAAGTTTTTCCGTGAGGTCTGCAATACTTCTTGCAAAAGTATTATATTGTCTAGTAAGATCCTCTTGAAAAGATCTGGCCATCTCTTTTTGTTTCTTAAGTTTTTGTGTCGCTATATTAATGTTATCTGTTGTGGTTCCAAGTTGAACTAGGTGAGAGTGTACTGTTTTGGCATGTATTAGCTGACTTGCCTGATTTGTTCCCTTAAATAATAGAATAGTCCGTGATAATTAGTCAGCTTTTGATAGCGTGGACTGAAATATAGGCCAATCAACACCACATGTCCTAGAAAATAATAAGTATTGAGTATACAATTCGTTTTTATCGATCATATTTAGTTGGCTAATCTTCTTCACCAATTGCAAGATGGCTGAGTCTGCTGGATCCTGTTTGATTAACACAATATCACTTAGTTGATAAAGATCAGTCTTATTATGACACGCAAGTGGGTCACACCTGCTGGAGAATTCCGGGTAATCTTCGGGATTATATCCATCTCGATAAACCTCATCTTCTTCATAACGTGTTTGACCAAGATTTGGAGTCTGATTGAGAGTCTGTAGTGTGAGTGATGCGTCTTGATGTATATATTCTTCCATTCCCCCTTGCCCTGATAACACAGAACCAATCCCTGTGATATCCGGCATATTATTGATATCATATTGTTCATCAGATCCCAAGTCTTGAGGATGGACAGAATTGTAGGCCATATTGACTCCAAGTTTAAATAAATATATTCCAAAGCCTATCAAGAGGATCCCTCCTACTTGATCTCATTCCACAAGTGGAGATGAGTTAACAAAATTACTTAATAAAGATATAAGAAGTCCTGGCATAAAGAGTTACAGTGAATCAAGTACAATATTAGAGCATAAGATTTCTTTGTGAGCTGTGGTCGCTTTTTGTATTTGCGTAGTGTTGTAATTGTAATTGCGTAGGGAAGAAGAGAGTAGTATTGTAATTGCGTAGGGAAGAAGAAAGGAAGAGAGTGGGCCACTTTTAAGATCGCTCTCTGTGCTCTTTCAAGTGGCATTAAAAGAGTTTTAAGCGCACCGCCCCACGAGGTGATGCAATATTGAATTAATGATTGACCTAGGGCCAAATACACCCGCTTTATTAGTTTAGCATGTGCTATTGACCGCAGTTTTTTGAATACAAATATTAATTTGCGAATCCTCTTACTTAAATTTTCTTTGTGAGGTCTGAATGAAAGGTTTTCATCTATTGTGATCCCAAGGTATTTGAGGGTATTCGTTTTAAGGATAGTTAGGCAGTCGCATATATTTTGTGAAGGTGTTTGACAGTGGTGCACATATAATGGTGGGTTATAAACATTGCAGTCCTGACTACGCATAGAAAATTGAATATATTTAGTTTTGTTGGAATTTAATGTTAATAAATTGCTACAAAGCCAACCTACTTACAATATTTAATCCACGTTGAACAGTTTCAAAAAGGTCTGTGATTGTTTTTCCGGAGAAAACAAGTATAGTGTCATCCGCATGATATTATTCTACAATTATACACTTCGAGATTTCAAAGGTCATTTATGTAAACCAGAAACAGCGTCGGTCCCAGGATACTTCCTTGCGGAACACCGAAACCAGAGGTTTTTTGGTCATCACTCATAATATTTCCTATTCTAACACACTGGGAACGATTGGTTAAATAATCTGTGAAAAGTTTTAACTGCGTTCCTCTTATACCCAATGCCTCTAGTTTCTTAAGAAGTAGTGGAATCGAAACCGTATCAAATGCCTTGGATAAATCTAGGAATACCCCTAAGGTCTGGTTTACTTTGCCCAGATCTTCTGTGCTATATTCTGTTAAGGAATGTACCGCGTCCGCGGTTGAAAGATTTGATCTGAAGCCAAATTGCATACGCGAGAAGTAATTATGTTTTTCTAAAAAATTCACAAGCCGTATATTAATAATCTTCTCCAGTATTTTTGAAATTGAAGGCAAAAGCGAGATAGGTCTGTAATTTGACACTAGTTCCTCTTTTCCTGCTTTGAATATTGGGATAACTACAGCTTTTTTCAAGTAGTTTGGAAAAATTCCTTGTCTTAAACAGGCGCGAAGAACGTAGGTAAAGGAGGTACCAGTATGTACAGTCGGGGTAGCAAAGGGTTCGTCACCTTAAAGTCGATATTTGTTTGCAGGTGGCAACGTCAGTCATACCAACATTTCAAAAATGTCGCATTGACGTTTGTAACAGGCTAATTAAAAGACAGTTTAACCAACTTACTGTAATTAAGTACTTATTTTATTGTCAATGATGTTTTGCTATCGTGAACTAAACTTCCTAAACGTGACTATCAAATATCGTTAAGTCAATAATCGTTATATTTCATTATTATCGACTTTTACGTTTGAGTTTTATAAATTTTATATTGTTTTATGAACAAAAATTAAATAAATTGTTGTTAATATAATAAAATTTATTAAAACAAGACTTTATTAAAAACGAGTATATCCTCCAATTGCATCAATCACAGACTGTAGTCTCTCTTGCATGGAGCCAACAAGACGAGAGCAAATATCCGTTCCTTTGAAGTCTCCCCAAACATTTTGGCAATGTCCCACGATAGCAGCATTGTTTCTCTCATTGTCATTTCTCCATCGCTGCACCATTAAACCCCAAAGATTTTCTATGGGATTTAAGTCAGCTGATTTGGCAGGCCAGGGAATCACCACTACTTCAAGGTGTCTACGGAACCACTCGTTCACGATACGAGCTGTGTAAATGCAGGCGTTGTCGTGGACATAATTGAACTCTCTTAATGCATCAGCTGGGTAACGCGTACGGACACTAGGAAGCATAACATCTTCTAGTACTGTTAGGTAAATTTCTGCATTTGTCCTAGGTGGAAGGTCAACAAGCTCGCCTACTCCATAAGACGACATCCAGCCCCACATGTTAACAGATATGCGTCCAGAACTAAGATTCGGCACAACGTGGTCCTCCAAATACCTCGTTCCGTTTCTTCTCCACAATTGTAGTCGCCCATGTTGCGATGACTGGAAGCACTTTTCATCAGTAAACACAGTGTGACTCCAATCGATATTTGAGAACGTTCGGGCAAAATTTAAGCGCTCGACTTTATGAGCGCTAATTAAAGCGACTTTTTTAGCAGGACGTCGGTGATGAAGTCCCATCGAATGCAATGTATTTCTTATAACTCTTACATACATCAAACATTTCCGCGAAATAACTAGTTTTTGAAAAACCATTCTCCTCATATTGTCGCCTCATAAAACTTTTTTGTTCTTCGGTAAGAGTCGGGCGTCGTCCAGAATTCGTGTGGCGATGATCAATAAGATTGCCCTCTTCTGCATGTTTTCGGATCCAGAACCTTACTGTATCTCTATTGATATTAAAATTTACAGATATCTCGCTTATATTACTGCCAGATTCATGGTTTGCAATAATGGCAGCTCTTTCATTGACATTCAAATTTCTTGGCATTATGAAATGAAATACAATGCGGATTAATTATTTTTCGCAAAAATTCAACAAATATTACGACATTCCAATGACATAATAATACTGACAATTAAATAGAACTTTATTTACTTACTTAATATAACTTTAATTACTTACTATCAAAAAGGTTTTAGTCTCAAATAAATATTAAAAGTAATTGTCTAGATTCAAGTTGTTTTGATCCTTGATTTCATTACCAGTAAGCATAATTTTGTATGCAGTTATGTTGATAGCGATTTAGTTTCAAAGGGTAATAAGTTTCTATGACTGATAGAGGAATCAATTTGAAAACTGACGAACCTTTTTCTACCCCCACTGTACGTAAAACGTTTCAAAATATTATTACTTATATTATCCCAGCCTGGAGCACAGTTTTCCTTCAATTCTTTGATAATTCTGGCTATTTCTTCCTCATCATTACTAATAAAGCAAATGAATTAATTTTGTTGCTAATGACCCAGGATGTATCCGCTGTTTGGGTAGGATTTTGCTTTAGGATTTGTCCAACAAGCTTTGTTCCTATTTCGACAAAATATTTATTTACGCTTTGAGCTGATACCAGAGGACACTTGGATGACAACAAACTCGAGTTCGAGCCGCGTTCTTTGGTTGTGAAAGTTAAGTCAAGTTAAGTCCTTAATATGTTTCCATAGTTGTTTGTTATTTTTTTTCCTGCGCTGTGAAGTTTTTCTCTATCAAAATTATTTTTGACGGATTTTAAAAGATTATTACAAAAATTTCTGTACCTTTTATATGATATTTGAAGCACTATATTAGCCGGTTCTCTTTTGGCTCTCATGTGCATTTTGTCCCTATGTCTAATACAACTTATAAGACCTGGAGATTAGTTAGGTATATAGAAATACTACAGAAGCAATAAGGATTTAAAAATATTTTCTATAATTTTTTTTCTTTTGTCCTCAGATCTATGCGATGGTGTGTGTGATTTCCCAGTTTCAAGAATATCTTGAGGGACGCGGAACAGCCGCTTTCGATTATTCTGATAGGGTAAGTGGTGTTGATAAAGCTTGTGTATTGTGTTTTTATTTGTTATATTTTTTGCTGATAATTTTAGTAAAGTATTGTCCTTGCCCCTAATGCTCGTAAATCGTTGGATTAAATTCTATTAAGGAAACCCAGTTTTGGCTGTTCCATTGCTTTATCAGCATTAACTGCGCGCTTAATGAGCACAAAGCACAGATCACGCAGAGAGAACAGGAATCACTATATGCACCTTTTATACCAATATATTCGATAAAATGCCTTTAGTGTGAGCGGAGGTACGGGACGAGGCAGACCTAGGCGAACGTTTCTCGACCAAATTAAAGACGTTCTAGAGAAGGGCTAGGTCAAAAGTACCCGAAATCGCCGAGCATGCATGAGGACTGTAATGAGAGTTGATGAAGCGAAAGAAATATGCAAGGATCGTAGCAAGTGGGAGGATGTAATCTCTGCCTACCCCTGTGGGAAAAAGGCGTGACTTATGAATGTATGTTTGTATGTGTTTGATTGTCAAACTCAAACGTAAATCCCACTCAGGTTAACCAATTGGCTTTTAATCAAATATTTAATTCTCGAACTGTTCAGACGTTACATTGACACCTTTTATTACTCGCTGTATTGACATCGTCGTTAAATATGTAAATGTTTATGAACAATTCAATTTAATTCGTTGCCTCTTTATGTTTTACACGTTCGAATCATTTTGGTGGTAATTAAACTTTTATTGAAGCTATTATTCGAATCCCAAATGTTGATAGTCGTGTTGTTATTGTTTCGAATCAAAATCAACTATTCGATTGGACAGTGATAAACACAATTACATGGTTAATTAATCTGTCACTTTAGCCTTTTAGCCGATATTTAATACTCATAGTCTTAAAAGGAAATGTCGATGTCCTTGTTGCCCGCTATGCTGACTTTTCATTTTAACATCTTAAACATATAATATAAGGATCTACAAAAAACTTTTGTTCCCTTTTGTGAAGCGTAAGCCTTTGCGCGCGCCATTTTCTTTTGACGTTTTATTGTTATCCTTAGATTAAAACAAAAATTATAATGAGCGGAAAATGAACAATAATATTAAGTGAATCTAGCGACAATGAAGTTTATTTGACGCCAATAGAATTGATTGCAATTGTGTTATAATTTATTATATGTACTCTAGTCATTTCCACGCTGAGAAGGGATGAAAAGTTGCGTGTTGCACTCGAGTGCAAAGATTTTTCACCTCGTGCTCTTTTGATTCTCTCGCCGACCCTCAGGATTCAAATCAATAATCACTCGCTACGCTCGCGATAATTTTTTTTAAATAGTTAAGAAGAAAGTATATCAAACCAATATTTTCTTTCCGTGCATTTTTTTTTTATTTACATAAGACTTTATGACAGATGATAAGGCCATTTCTCAATTCCTCAACAACAATCGCTATTTTTGAATTTTCCCCATTTTTGTATAAAATAAATTACACCGCTTGATTAAGAGTATATATTAGGTCCTTACCTATGAAATTGGTGTTTTTATTCTGTCTTAGCAATTTGTCCGTAACTATTAAGTTTCAGAACATTCTTATAAAATAATTGCCTCTTCTTAAAATAGACCATATATTTGAACTCGTATTATTTAATTTGATAATTTTTTTTAAAGTTTAATTGTGTTAAAATTAGACACAAAGACAACTATTTTTAACTGCCTCCCGAATACATCATTTGATTTGCATTAACATAAAAACGATGAATAATTTTTATCAAGCGTGTTCACACACATATTGCTAATGCTTGTCTAATGATACATGCCAAATATTATCTCTGGATTTGTCGTTGTGAAGAAAACTGATAAAAGGTTAGTTTGTAAAATGCAGACATCCCCAAAATCTCCATACAAAACACCAATTTCATAGGTAACGACCTAATATTTTTTAAATAACAACAATAAATTATTTATTCAGTAGCCTAAATAAATTACAAATTTGATGGCTGGTGTCTCCCATTATGCTTGTAGACATATACGTAGGTATGTAACGGTCTATTTAATCTCGGAGGAGGGTCGTGAATAGACCTACGTTTTTCTAGCAAGAGCGTATCCATACTGATTTTTGTTGTTTACGTCTAGTACTAAGTGTAGATTCATTTTCTAACCCCCAACGCACTCTTACCGGGGATTGTGGCACTCGAAAAATTAAAGCTCAATACCATTGAAAAAAAACAATGGTTCCCCTCGTTCTTGGGCTAAGGGAACTTAACGCAAGCTTCTGCCAACATATACCTAAACAACATAGGATTAGGTTGAAACTAAACACTTTCTAAGCACCTGTTATGTTTGGTGTTGCTGTTCTACTTGCTTTTATTTTATTTGGTATTTGGGAATGATAAAAGTATTATTGTTTGTATCAACAATATTAATTAACAGTTTCAAATTATGATTAAGCTTAAAAATAACGATACTTATTATTAGTGATTTGGAAAAGAAACCATTAACAAACCTTTAGAAAAATTACAATGAAATGTAGCTTCATTTTCGTTCCTCTTGATATTGTTAACAAAAACCTCTAAATGTCAGCTAAGATAATTGTTTGTTTCACCAACGGAATTTGTGTAAAATTTGCTTGCGGTTTTGCTGCGACAAGCGATGCCGATGGGAAAATTGAAATTAACGACCAATTTGGAGCCCGATTGAAATAGGTGAAGCGTTTGAAACTTGACACGATTTTGGTATTGCACTTATATTCCGATCGGTGTCATAAGCACAAAGTGGTGCCTAATCGACATGAACAATAGTTTGTTCTGTTATTATGAAATCTAGATAACTTATTAGTATGTTTTGAAAATGTTTGATATGGTATAAATTGATTCCATTAAAAAATATTTTGGTCTTTAATACAACCTTATGAATGTTATAGTTCGAAGGAAGAGCGAGATTTCCCATTACAAGTATCTTGACTAATTTCTGGAAAACCCCGGCAATTTGTATATAACGATTTACTGGAATAAATGCAAGTTTTTTTTTTATTATAAATAGGCTTTCTTCAATCAATAAAATAAAATCAGATCCCATTATTAGTCCAGCCACTTCGATGTGTACGAAAAGCTCTAAGTACTAAGTGGATTTGCCAAACAACAAAATGTTTCAATATTAGATGGAACATCAATCCGCCGGATTGTGCAGGTATAAACAGTGACGGGTCAATACGGGTAATTTTGACCTTGATCACATTTGACAAGTTAATCAATCAACCTTTATCCTCCTATCATAATGCATGTGTATGGGCAATCTAATTCAGTGTATTGATTGCTCATGCTTTCTAATTGGGTTTGGAAACACAAATTGAAGATTATGATACTAGCAGCGTTTAATATTACAGAAAGATAGATGACAAACAACAACAAATATATAATTTGTTTTTATTTAGAGGTCTTCCTGGCCAGTTTTTATTTTAATTTGTTAGCTAAGTGCTTTGTACTGTTAATTCCAAGTAATTATAGTTATAAACTGAGCAATAAAGAAATATGATTTCTCAGCCCTTACAATAGGCCTGAGAAATCATATTTTTTTATTGGTCAGTTGCGAGGATGAGTGAACTACCGAATCTTTTGTTGAAAATTGAAGTAGTTTCTTCGTAATAACGATTCACCTGTTTTGTGCACCCAGGTGCGCAAAACTAAAGGGTCATTGATAAATAAAATGGTGTTTGTTGAGATTGCGTTCAGCCAAACAAACAAGCAGACTCTTCAGCTTAATAATATTTGTATATAATGCAACAAAACAAATTTCAAGGTTGTATTTCATGATTGAATCAACAAGTGTTTTATATAAGTTATTAACAGTACCACGAATGTAATATGTGATATAATAGACTGATAGATAGATAAATAAACAACCTTACTGCAACATAAAACACAAAAATACAGTATAAAAATTGAAAGCAACACAATAAGACCGCCTGTCTTATCGCTAAAATACGAGTACGGCCAATTTAATAGGCCACATTTGACATTTGCTTCATAGTGAGATGCTATGCTTAAAAATGCAATGCAAACATGTCTGATTCGAATGAACTGTATTTAATGCATTTATTGTGATAAAGTATTTATAAACACACAATAATAACTATAATTTTAAAGAGTTTTATTGAAAATCAAATCCACCATTAGCCTTATCGTCACTTACCATCAGGTGAGATGAAGGCCAAGAGCTTACCTGTCATATGTAAAAAAAAATATAAAAATCAAAGTGTAGTCCCTGTCTTTTCATTATTTTCTATCGTAATATAGGGGACAATGCCCAATTTGTATGGAGCTTTGCCCCAGTCACAATTATGCATGTCCACTATTCCGTCCTATTTTAACGTATGCGGAATTAGAATAGCTATTTATTTATTACACACATAATCCAAAACTTCGTGCGAATACAAATATATTAGACAAATACACAGACATGCCTGCAGGCAGGCTGCATTTCTTTTTTTTTTACATATGACAGGTAAGCTCTTGGCCTTCATCTCACCTGATGGTAAATGACGATAAGGCCGAAGGTGGAAGCGAGCTTCACCTGTAATGCTCAACAACTGAGGAACTGGCTGTCTTAATGGCTCTGATTGCCGGAACACAACAATGCATAAAACATCGTTATTATGGCGTCAAATTTAGGTAACACGGTGGTAGCTAGCCAGGCGGGCTTAGATGCCCTACCACCAACCAAACCGAGCAGAAAAACTTCTGCCTCCATGGGGAATCGAACCCAGACCTCCCGATCAACACCCGGTGGTGTGAACCACTAGACCAGAGAGGTGGTAGCAGGTATGCTGCATGCAATAAGGTTTGCATGTGCTCCGGCACCCTGGGGGTACGGTGGACAAGTGGCGGGAGAGGTTGACTGAGTCGGATTCGTCCTAAAGTAAAAACAAAGTCCAATTTTTTACTGCAAAGATGATTATATCTCATGAATATTATTACATTTATAAAATCGACGGTTGAAAGGCAAAAACAATCAAGCATTATAATAAAAATCATTTATATATTTTTATGTCCCATGTGTGGTATACAAAATGTATTTATCTCTCTCTCTCTCTTCTAGTGCCTCTTCAATCCTGAAGGTTGGCCGTCAGCTTATGGTATTCTTCTCTGTTAGTCGCAAGCCGAAACAGTTGTTCAACAGAGGTAATGCCGGTCCACTCCCTAATGTTTCGCAGCCACGATTTTCGTCGTCGCCCAGCGCGTCTCTTTCCCTCCACCCTGCCCATCATTATCAACTGAAGCAGTCTATATCTATTGTGTCTGAGCACGTGACCGAGGTACTCGACTTTGCGTCTTTTGATAGTTCGCATTATGTTTCGGGACTCGTGTACGCGCTGAAGCACAGTTTCATTTTTGATCTTGTGCGTCCAACTTATGCGCAGCATGCGACGGTAACACCACATCTCAAATGCCCGTAGGCGTCGCGTAGTGTCTTCTTTCAAAGTCCATGCCTCGCAACCGTACATGACGACAGGCCAAATGTAACACAGAAGTAGCCTGACTCGGAGCTTTATGTTAATTTTACGGCAACACAGAACCTTCCTCATACTGTTGAAAGTGGCTCGAGCAATTTCTATCCGGGTCTTGATTTCTTGGTCAGATACCCATTCTTCATTAACCCAAGCACCAAGGTACTTGTATTGTCGTACTCGCTCTAGTTGTTTTCCAGCTACTGATATGCTAGGATTCAACTCTGCATTTCTGGAGACTACCATCAACTTGGTCTTACTGATATTGATGGACAACCCGGCTCTTTCGCTGTGTTCGTTGACTTTGTTTACTATTTCCTGCAGATCGCGTTCTGAGGCTGCAATGAGAACAGTGTCATCGGCATAACGCAAGTTATTGACGACCGTACCGTTGACTTTCACGCCCGCTTCCATATCCGCTAGGGCATTTGCCATTACAGCTTCGGAGTAAACATTAAAAAGCAAGGGAGAAAGAACACAGCCTTGCCGAACCCCTCGACTGATTTCAATTTCGTCGGTTTCCTCATCTCCAACCCTCACAGTAGCCACTTGATTCCCGTAGAGATTGCGAATAATCCCGACATCTTTACCATCAAGTCCAATGTCACTTAAAAGGCTCAGAAGTTGTTCATGTTTTACTCGATCGAATGCTTTTTCGTAATCGATAAAGCATAGCAGGACGTCAGTTTGCATATCTCTGCATTTCTGTACGAGAACATTGAGGGCGAATAGAGCTTCCCGAGTGCCTACACCGGATCGAAACCCAAATTGGCTATCTCCCAGATGTTCATCACATTTCGGTCTTATTCTGTTCTGTATGATGTTCAAGAATACTTTAAGTACATGACTCATTAGACTAATCATACGATATTCTCCGCATTTTTTAGCGTTTTGCTTTTTGGGTATTGTAATAAACGTAGATTTAAGCCAGTCTCTTGGAAGATTTCCAGTTTCATATATGTAGTTGAAGAACTGTGTTAACACATCCAATTGGTCTTCTTCTAACATTTTAAGGATTTCAACGGGCACTTGGTCTTGTCCTGGCGATTTTCCTGATTTGGCAGACTTCAATGCCCGTAGAACCTCGGATTTTAAAATAGAAGGGCCCGTGTCGCCAATCGTCATTGCGATATTCCTTGATGGATCCATATACATCTCCGAAACATAATCACACCATAATTTTCTCTTTCGGTCAGAGTCCAAGATAAGATTCCCATTGGCATCTGTCAAGTTGTTAAAAGGTCTTCGTCTTTGACCCACCATTTCCTTAATGTACTTATGCGCGTTGAAACTGTCATGCCTGCGAAGAAGATCTTCTAAGTGTGCACATTTATCACTGTAATAATTGTTCTTGGCCTTCACGATCTCTTTTCGAATGGTGTTATCAATCTCTCTATACCGGTCTGGGTTTGTAACCTTAAACTGCCTACGGTCCTCCATTAGTTGCAAAATTGAGTCCGTCATCCAATCCTGTTTCTTAACCTGTTGTGTTGAATGCAGGTATTTGCAGCATATATCATTAACACCTTGCTTAAGACTTGACCATGTGTTAAGGTCATAATTAGATGTTTCCGTGCGATATTCAACGATCCACTGATTGATGGCGTTGTGCACATTTGCTCTTGTGTCGGGCTCAGCAAGCATTCGTACGTTTGGCCTCTTGTCCATTCTCTTTCGCTGTACTCTCTTCAGCCTACATTTTACGTCCACCACTACTGGGTTATGATCGGACCCTATATCTGCTCCAGGGTAGGTTTGCGCTTTCTTGACACAGTTTCGGTATCGTCTGTTGATCAACACGTAGTCAATTTGGTTACGTACTACGTGGTCAGCTGTGTGCATTGGCGAAGTCCATGTATACAAACGGCGCGGTGGTAGTTTAAAGAGGGTATTCGTGATTACAGGATCATTATCTTGACAAAATTCTATTAGTGTATCACCTCTGTCATTTCGAAGTCCAAGGCCATAAGCACCTGTAACACCAGGAACGATGGACGAACCAACCTTCGCATTCATGTCGCCCATTACGATGACAATTTCATGGTTTTTTGTGGTTTTCAGCAAGGTGTCAACATCCCCATACAATTCCTCAATTTCTGATGATGGTTTCTCTCCCGTAGGTGCATATATTTGTATTACATTGATGTTGTATGGTTTAGCCTCCAGTTTGATCAGCATGACTCTGTTTGATAGAGGGACAAAATTTATGACTGACTTGGAGATTTCTTTTGTGAGAAGAATACCCACACCATATCGTTCCGATTGTTGGTCGCTCCCTGAATAATAAAGGACATAGTCATCAGGTGTGAAATATTTGTCTTGACCTGGCCATTTAGTGTCACTGATGCCAAGAATGTCCACTTGCAACCGTTTAATTTCCTTTATAACATTAGTGAACTTACCGTCCTGTTTTAAACTTCTAACATTCCATGTTCCTATTCTGAGGGTTTTCCACCCGGGGATTCTTAGCACCCCTGTCCCATTTAAGGGACGCCGGGCACTCGGGGCCGTGGCTATATTTGACTTTTTCATTATAAGCTAACTACTAGGGAATGTAGTGCAGTGGTTTCCCGTTGCCTTCTGCACCAGGCCTTTTTGAGGTTATTTATACCTCAAGGCTGCTGAAGCCTCATTCAGCCAGTTGCCTGGCCGGGGGTATGGTTATACCGCCATTGCTCGGTCGCCAGAGCCTCGTCCGTTATCTAGCAGGGGGCACCGCGCCGTTCAAGATGATCGACGCCGTCAGCTATTCATACGAACTGCCGACGCGTGCAGGTGAGGTTGACAATTGGGGCCAGCAAAGATCTTAAAGCCGTTCTCCCCCTTACCCCCCATCTTTTATGTATTTATAGCACCTGTATATAATTAGGTTTTGTATGGAGATTTTGGGGAATTCTGCATTTTCCATACTAAATTTTTTTCAGTTTTCTTCACAACGACAAATCCAAAGATAAATAATATTTGGCATCTATCATTAGACAAGCTTTAGCAATATGTCTAATATTACTTCATAAAAATTATTTATCGTTTTTAAGTGAATGCAAATAAAATGATGTATTCGGGAGGCACTTAAAAAGAGTTGTCTGCGTGTCCTATTTTAACACAATTAAACTTACAACAAATTATCAAAACAAATCAAAAGAGCTCAAAAATATAGTCTATTTTTAGACGAGGTAATAATTTTTTAAGTATACTCTGAATCTTAATAGTTACAAACAAAATGCTAAGAGAGAGAAAAAACACCAATTTCATAGGTAAGGACCCAATCTATCAAACAATGTATACGAATTAAAATTATAGGAACTTAAATTATTTGAGGTAAAGTTATACTACTCGTAGTATTGTAACTTTATTAATTGCCAATTAAAATTAGTTTATTTGTTTTTTCGTTTCGTTTAATGCATAAGATTCATGTTTGTTTCATGAGTATTATAAATAATTGTTTTACAGCACCTGTAATATACAGCGTGGCCCATCAGTTGACGTCCAAAGAAAAAATTTGGATTCCTTGTGCTAACGGGCACCTGAATCACCCCCATGTATGTTCAGCGATTATTTATAGTTTAGGAGCTAGAAGCATTTCAAGTATTTTTTCGAAATTTTTACCTTGCATTGGTTTTTATTTTTTATCGCTTTCTTCTTATCATTTTCAGTAAATTTTCTTTCTAGAATTATTTTTCGATAGTACTAGCTACCACCTGAAAAAAATTCATTTGCCTATTCATTGTAGAACTAACCAAAAAATTTTTCTGAAGTAAAAAAATTCCGTCTGAGCTTAATAATGCAAAATATTTAGAGCTTAAAACATAATAAATTAGGGGCACTAGAGGTTTCTTAATGATCTTAAAAACTTCAGAGGACCTTCAACAGACGGAATCGTTTTTTTGAGTTTACTTTTTGAATTTACTTTTAAACATTTTTTTATTCCTTCTTGGTGACAATGACACTGACACATGCAAGTAAAGGATTTTTTGTCCTGTTTGTGGTCTTGGACTCTGTTTTCTGGTTACCTATTAACTTGGAGTGTGCGTTCGCTCGTTGGCCGTCGCACAAGGCAATGGGCGTGAAGCAGCAAGAATGCACCGAGATGAACTACAACGTCGAGGAGAACCTGATCGTTATCCTGACCATCGTGTCTCCATAAACACCCACAGTGCTTTAATGGAAGGCCGCAATCCCAGTCAACGTGGTACTCGAAAGAAAGAAACCCCTAATGAGGTGTGAATTTTATTAACGATTTCGTCTGTCGAAGGTCGTCCGCAGTTTTTAAGATCATTTAGAAACGCCTAGTGCCCTTAATTTACTATGTTTTAAGCTCTAAACATTTTGCATTATTATTTTGGTTAATTCTACAATGCATAGGCAAATGGATTTTTTTCACGTGGTAGCTAGTACTATCGACAAATAATTACAGAAAAAAATTAACTGAAAATGATAAGAAGACAGCAAAAAAAAAATAGAAACCAATGCAAGGTAAAAATTTTCAAAAAATACTTAAAATGCTTCTATAAAACTATAAAGAATAGCTGAACATACATGGGGGTGATCCAGGTGCCCCTTAGCATTTAGTACAAGGGTCCTAAATATACCAAGTTCGATAAATATAAATAAGGGATTTCTGTAGAAATTCAATTTAAACATGTTTTATTTTTACTTCTTTTTTCATCTGTCGAAAACGCTATGTACCATATTCGTGAAATTTGTTGAGTAATGCTTCATGTAAAATACTGCGCATGGTCAAAATCCATCAAACGTCAGTCGCAACCAATCAAGCATAACTGTCGGCTATGTCACGCATGCGTATTGAATTGTTTACAATAATCGTGACGCTACGGCACAGATAATTCATAGACCATAAGGACCGAAGGACGTTTTTGACGTTTAAACAAGAAATTAATTTATAATTTAAAATTTATTGTGTTATAGGCAGAAAAAAATTGTATTATTTTTATGGTAATGGCTATCAGTAATTTATCATTTGGGGCCCAGTATAAAAAAGGGTCAGCTAGCCTATTGTTCGAAATGAAGATATAGGAACTGTAATTATTTTAAGTAAAAATTATATCGAATGAACCTTATGCCAGTTAAAATTAGATCATTTGATTTTATATCAAATGAAGCGCACCCGTTTTCTATTCTATTATACTGCGTAGGAACTGGCATATCTATTGCTGATCAGCTGATTGTTTTCATTGTCTTGAATAATAGATGACATTTGAAAGAGCTTATCGGGAGGTCATCACTTGTTGACTGAAGTAGACATTCAAAATTTGTCAAATAATTATGAATGGCGTGATTCTTCGAATAATTTTTACTAAGAAAATCGTTTATAATTATGAACCATTGTGATAAACAACACAATACAAGTAATAAATGTGAAAAATTCCTAGTTATCTGTTCCGGTTGTTGCGGACTGGTCTGCGGCCGTAGAGCTTTTTTTAGAGACGTGTTTTTACTGTTTTATTAGTCTTGTGAGAGTAAAGCACAATAATTTAACTCATCTTTTTACTCCTCTCGCCAATACCGATGAATAAAACTCATTCATTAAGTAGCAAAATAATTTTGTCCCAATTATTAAAACTTCAATGAAATTGTGTACAATATTATTTTGATATCGCGCCCATCCAAGTTACCATAATTAAACACCGAGTTCTGTAATTTAGTTTCATATGACGTTGTACTAGCGGTATGTTTTGTAGAAAAAGTTTTACCGTGGTATTCAAGAGCGAAAAGTTTTTGAAGTGAATTGCGTGTAGTAAAACCAAAAACTCCTTGAACATGGTCTGATTCACTGTTTTTCCAAGATACGTATTTCGAGATTAGTATAATATAACATAGATTTTGGAACAAACAACTTCCTATTACAATATTGTGCATTTCACTTATTCTACAGAAAGAGAATTCTCCACAATATTTTCTTATACTAGAATTCCCGCATTACTGATACCACTGCACTATTTTTTTTTAGTCCACTCCTACTGTATGAAGGGTAATAAATTGCCTTTATCTAAATGAACAGCTTGAACCTCATTTTTATTTTCAGTAAGATGATCCTCGCTGAATTCCATATACAACAGGGTTTCCATGTAAGAGGGATTATCCTTTGATTGGCATAGATCGGTTTGTTGACTGTTTAGCTACAATGCTTATAGATTGCACACACTTAAATACGGGTTTAGTAACTTTTCGAATATTTTGAATACATCTTTCGGTAAGGGAGAAAGGTTTTCTTTCCCGCCTGTGCATCCCAATGCAGATTAAACTCGACAATTGTTTTTTATTGGCAAATTCCTTATTAACATTATTGTACATGTACGAGTTTTCAAAGAAACTTTTCTGTTTTATTTTGTTCTGTGTGTTTTACTTTGTTCAAAATTAAGACATGTGCGCTTAGTTACAGAAAACTTTTTAGAAATATTAAATAAATATATCTATGCTCCATAGGGTAAGTTAGGAACGCGTTCACTTTGTCTTCCTTTTTGCAAAAGAAAAAAAACTCGTAAATTGTTTTTCACTTACTTCCGTTTGATAAAATAAATATTTTAAATCATTCTTTATTTCAGTGTAATATCATGCAGAAAGAGTTTTTAGTGTGTGTGGTGCATTTATGCGATATTAAATAAAGGTGACCTCACAATAAAGTAAAAAACCTAATATCTCAATCGCTACAGATGTACCTTTTTTAAGGAAATAACTATACCTTATACAACTTCCAAGCTCAAGATTCTACATGCCAATAATGTACAGACACCATCAGATATATCGTAGCAAACAAGGTAAACAAATACATCCGGACAGTTAAAGTTCTATACGTACAAATTACCATAAATATCTGAACATTCATTACTTCATTAATATCTGAGCAGATGCTTGTCAATAACTTCTGAACACACAACTTTTCAATAATATCAGAATACGCATCACCCCCAAAAGCTTTCGTTGTATTTAATTCTTTTTTTTTTACTGACTATTGTAACAATCTCATGGAGTGAAATAATCGGATTATTCGTAATTCCGAAAAAAAAAAGGATTTTTCGATTTTGGGTTTTATGTGATTGGTGTGATAATTGTGATTATGACCCAATCATAACCATGTGCTCGGCCATATCGTCTGAAGCTTTGCAGTGACGCCATACAGGTAATAGCCGAAGCACCCACGTCCGTTCAAAGAACCTGCACCAGGCGGCATAAGAAACTGCAACGCCAGCGCCCAGTGCACTCCTTAACACCGGGCAATCGTCCGGATCTATCGATCGATCGTTTGACGGTAAGAGACATACTACTAGCGCAAGGTTTCTCTGCACCATGGTGCCAGTATGCTTCACTTCCTTATTTTAACTCCATTTTTTTTTTATTTAATAGCCAGTGATAATATAGTTTCCCAACAGTTTTTCATATAATTTTACTAAGTAAATTTATACAAACAAACAAAAAAATCTTTTTTATTTATAATATTAGTAAAGAAGTATAGATAAATTACGAGTATCACAAGAGTTCCTATTACAATAGATCGTGCCATCTGAGTATTCAGATATTATTGATATTAATGAAGTAATGAATGTTCAGTTATTTATGGTAACTTGTAAGTATAGAACTTATTAATATTTTAACTGTTCAGATGTATCTGGTCACCTTGTCTGCTACGATATATCTGATGGCGACTGTAAAGTAGAGCCAAGGCGCGAATCTTTCGCGGATAGAATTTATTGAACTAAACAAAGTTTACAATGTCAAATTCAAATCAGTATCTTCGCTTATCTAATAAAAGCATTAATTAAAATAGAACTCGATTCTTTTTTACAGCAAAAAAAATTGAGATTATCTGTTTATAAAGATGAGACTGGAATTTGACGAAGGCCTATTCACGGATCTGATTTCGTACTCGATTGCGCCAAATCGAGGTCGTAGTCAAGGAGAAAATATCAAGTCAGCAAAATTAGATTTCTCAATAAATTGCGCTTACTAAAATTATGGTTTTTCAGATATTGATTAGTGGTTGTAGAAACTGATTTTAAGGATATTGGTCTGGCTTTTTTTATTATTTAGTAGTGATATTATTGATTATTTTAGGCAAATTAAAAGTGCCATGGCTACAGCGACTACACTTTGTTATCTTCAATTAGACGTCTACTGCTGAAGAAAAGCTATACTTTAAGATTGGTTAACTCCTAGCCTCCTCCTAATGGCGATAATATTTTAAATCTATAAATAACTAATTTTCATAAATTCGTTACTATAGGTAGATTTTAATTTTTATCACAGCGTATATTTGAAGCACCATTTTTCAAAGTAGAAAAAATAATATGGGCAATATGAATAAAAATCTAAGTTTAAGCCGCTCTGACAGAATGCACGAAAGCACAAGTTTCTAATTCACTAATCAAGAGACAGCTTGGGCATACCTTCCAATCGGGAGTATCGGGAAGAGGGACCATCCAAACTTTAATATTAATCGCAAATGATTCTCAAAACTCAATTATAATAATCAGCTTTTTTTACTATTTCCTTAAGATGAAAAGAAATACAATTTGGCTGTTTAAAATCTTATAAAATATGTTTAATAATGTATCCTTTAAGAATGAAAAACCGTTAATATTGACACCTTAACATAAGTCTTAGTGTTCTGTTGCTAAACAATTCTCGATGTAGTGTAATTTGCATCTATTTGTGTAATATAACATTGTGTTTGTTTAGGACTTGCTGCTTATTTAGGATCTAGAACTAGCAGTAAAAAGTTCCCTCCGCTATCTGTTGTCAAACCATTTTCATTTTTATTATGAACGTCAATTATTTTAATATGAATATTATATACCCTTGTTTCCTATAAATGTTTATCCATCAGATAAAATGAAAAATAAAAAAAATGAACGTCGACGCAAGATTTTTTGATATTCGTTAATGTGACATGAACTAGAAGTGTGTCATGGAATTTTAGAATTTAATGTCAAGTAAATAAATTCTTTGGAAATTCTTCTTTTATTGTAATATGGAAATAGCCGGCTGAGTGAAATAACTTTTTTGAGATTTAATATCATGTGATATTTATCACAGTAATACCTAAAAGTAAATCTTTACTTGATGCTGTATTTTTCTTTAATTATTTATTTTACTTCTTCGTGAGAAGGAATTTTTTAATAATTTATTAGAACGATAATCGTGATTATTAAAATTTTGTACAAAAAATAATAACACAGGCTTGTAAAGGCCGATACTAGTTTAATTCTCCTTACGAATTGTCAGTGGAAAATAGTTTTCTTCGTTTAACTCAAAGTACAAGTGGCGACAAAGGTTTCATAGCCACCTTCTCTTATACTCGTACAGTGTGTGGCCTGTAGCAGGAGCAATGAACTAAATCGTTGACTCCTTAAATTATCATAAATTATAAAATTCCAAATGATTTTAATTAATCAAAATGAAAACTGTATTTACTACGAGTATATATTTCTTACAAAACTAGCTGACCCGGGCCCACTTCGTTGGATGATAAAAATGAAATTATGACTATCATTCAATTAGTATTGAGTGCTATGATTTCTTTCCTGACTGTCAAAAGGAGGGTTATATTTGTTTAAGTTCGTTAGATAATTGGAGAGTACTGGACGATCCGTGTGTTGTTTATAGTAACAGTCCTCCATGAACACTCATAGTACCTACTTGACTGCCACTATCAACGTCTCGGCGTCGATAAACAGGATACCTATTCTCGCCGGTTTGAGTATCAGTGACAAAACGCCATGAACATTTTTTTCAACTTATGTGGGAAACCAAATCTATTATGTTAGATTTCCCACATGGCCCGTGTACCATGTTCTTGGTCCCAATGTCAAACAACGCAGATATCTTTATCGGGTAGATCAGCAACTATAATCTTGTGTATTTATTTTGTAGCTAATACAACATGTGAAAGCATGGTAAGCCCCGTTTTTGCCACTCGACACTGGCCATACGACATTTGTCTTTTCAGAAAATTTCTTCTTTTGTAAAAGTTTATTAAGTTTCTTGGGCTTTTTCGCAGAACGTCTACTTCGCAAATTGTTGCTTTCGCACAATGTCGCTTTCGCACAATGTCTCTTTCGCAGAATGCCTCTTTCTTAAAATGTCCCAATAGGGACTCCTGAACAGAAATTTTTAATTAAGGCTTCATTTAGAAAAGGCGCCGAACAAATTAAAATCAACAAAGAAACATTAAAATTAAAACTATTTGAACCTTAAAATTTTTGTAATTGCAGTAAATATCAACTCGTCAAATTTTTCTGAAATCAGAAATCAGAAATCAGAAATTTTATTATATTATAATTTTTAGAGAGAGTTGAAAATTATTAATCATAGCTTCATTAAACAAAGTGTTATCAAAAAAAATCAAAGTCACATCAATAACACTACATTCAAGTAGGTAATGATGATGGATATTAATTAACAAAAAAAAATCATATCCTTCGAATAAATCAACTATTGGAACATTTATAGAAAAACAATTTTTTTTTGTGAATGGCGGCAGTGTCAACTCGTTACTTTCAAATTTTCTGAGTAGCTTTTTATAATTTCTATCGAAGTATATATCTTTTATCTGACGGTTTTTTGTTTTAATGTTACTAAATAACGTCTCATATATTTAAATGTCCCAGTATCTACTTTCCTTCCTCAATTTATAAATGAAAATGTATAAATTGGGCTTTTTTAAATGCGACCTGCATTTAGAAGACGGTGCCACCCGGTGAGCGCAACTCAGCATCGATGGTGGCATTTTTGGGTACCAGTGGTTTTCGTAATATCGCCTATTATTTTCCATTTCTTGACTATCCGGAGCTATTATACTCAAAACGCATCCCCAAGCTATCAAGCATCGCTATCATTGCAGTCGTTCTTGCAACATTTCTACCTTCTCTAGTGCGTAGTAACCCTGTTCTTTTCTGCATTTTTCCATACTGCCGCATTATAATGTCTATAACATCCTGTTATTTTTGCTTGGGAAAAAACTGACTTTACAGCATTAATTGGAGTCATTTCGTAAGCGCTCTTAAATGTTTGTATGACTATACTCATTTTTTCTTTTAAAATGTTATACAGACGTGTATAAGTCTTTTGGGACTTATACTGGCTTTATCGGTTGTTTTCCTGTAGGAAAAAGATTTGCCTTTATTAGTACAGTCGAATTACGGGAATTATTTTTGCAAATAAAGATATTTTTGTTCTCAACTAAATAATCATCAGCTCGAAAGCGTGAGAAACGATAGTAACTTTTACGAGATGTGACGTATTTGGGTACTGCTTGCCGCACGAAATCAATGTTTAAAGCAAAAGAAGCTCTATGTGCTCAGTAATACAACACAAAATTCTGCGCACGCGCTGCGCGAAGCAATCCGCCGCGCGCATGCGCGCGGTACCTTTGCGTAAACACAAAGGCCGCAACTGCCGCGCAATAGTTGCACCGCGAATGCCGCCCGCGCAGCACCGCTATTGTTGCCGTGAAAATGAATCGCCATTACGTTTATTCAAATGTAGTAGACGTTCTGCGAAAAAGCCGTTTCTTGGCCATTGATATGAAGCAGGTATATAAAATTTCCTTTGTGACAAATCAATAGAAAAATCAACTAATAGAAATATCACCCAATAGATTATGACACGGTCGCGGCTCTATACCAATGTTTATTATTTCTTTATCATAATTCATAATTGTTTTTAGTGTGACCAACATACAGAAGCTAATTTAATTTATTGTTTTTAATTTAAAAAAGTACTTTTTTGACCAGAAAGTCAGATATATGCTGTCGCGGACTTTTCAATAGGCATTATCAAGTTCTACAACTTCTCTCTAGAACTCAATTATACGAAGTTCTTTGCGAAAGCTGTCTTATCGATGAGATATATGTGATTGATAAGATAGCGTTCAGAGATAGAGTAAGCAAAGAAATAGTACTAATAAGTATAAAATAAATTAAGCTTGATAAGAAAGATAAATACCATTACAGTGGTAGCTACATACCATTAATGATTATAATTAACCTTCTTCATCGTTCATCATAGTAATCCCACATCGTATAAACCTAATTAATTTATTTTATTTAACCCTAAACCCAGACCCATTTCCTTATAAACAAAGGCGTGTTACATTTTGATGGAATATTCTCGTAAATGTTCCATCAAAATGTAACTTTTGCAATCAAAAACTATGCTCGCTTTAATTTGCTCTATTTCGCTACTACGTAAGTAATACTGAAGGAACCCGAAATTCCAAGAATATGAATTTGTTGGATGTTGACATTTAAATTATTTTCATTTAGCATCTTGAGGTACGTTGTCATTTTATCATTACGAAAAATAATAAAAGGTTAAATAAAGAATTTCAAAAAACTTTCCTTTTAAAATGTTTTTCAAAAGAAATCGCGCGCCCTGGTACTACGAGCGGTTAAAATTAATAGATAGTAGATAGTACCTACTTACTTGAAAACGATCGCCCCAGTATCAACGAAATGCCCTGTACCAAGATAGGTATTTATCGAATTTAGCGATGTTGAAATTCAATAATGAATTGAATTCAATAATAATGAATTACTATATGTAATGAATTTTAACACTTTTGAGAATTATCTACAAGCAGGTCAAAGAACATTGTGTACTTAGTAGAATCATTGCTTATTTTTTTTTGCTCCTTTGATAATCACACTCTTTGTTAGAATATTCATGCTTTCATATCTTGATTTAACTAGATAAGACTTATCTACGTTAACGGGCGCAAAGTGTATACTTTGTAAACAAGAGTAAATTTTATAAACTAATTTCTGACTTTTGCACGGAGTTAATAATTAAAAGATCTTGAATATTATGAAAATATTATGTAGCTTTACGAAATAACCCCATTACTGAGTTTAGGTCAAGAGAGATTTTGAAACATAAATCATAGAAGTTGACTTATCCAAGTGATATTATAACGGAAATATTTGAGGATATGTATATACATTACTTATGACTGTTATCGAAGTTACATAAAATATCACCACGCCCCTATCCCCCCATGCTTTTTGTCATGCACCGGGCGTAGTGTGAGGTGATATTTATAATAAACTGTAGGTGCATAAGTTTTATTCAAACTCACTCTAAAGACCTGCGACCTTTTGTACGAGTAACGCCGCCTTTTTGTGTATCTGCTGCCTTTAAAGTAAAGGTAGGAATATCTTCAACATCGTGTCCTATTTATGCCAGCTGTGCATGTTTATCCACAGCTTGCGGCGGTACAATACACGGCGACGGGTCAGCACACGACTACCACGAGCTCTGCCCAGAGCGGGCGCCGGCGCTCCGCAGGCAAGCCCATGCCGAGCCGCTGCGACCCTGAGGAGTTCTCAGAAGCTCCAACCAAAACTATCAGTAAGTACGAATATAATTTCGAGGTTTCCTCCAAATTCCATTACAATTTTTTGGTCTTTTGTTTCTTATTTGGAGCTGTCCCAAAAAGATTTTTTGTCTTATCGTTTTTATTTATTGACTGCCAATAACTAATAACGATAAAAAATATAGGAGATGCCTATATTTTATTACTGTAAGTACGTATGCATATACTTTAGTTATTAAAGTTCCTAAAAGTTTTATAAAAGACCACTAAACATATTGTGGAAAAGCAATTAAGGATTGATTGATTTATTCATATATTTTGTCCGAATATCATTGTTGAAGATACATTGATTTCAATCCTTATAAACTCCGTATCTTACCAAATTTGCATATTTTTAGTACATTATTTATCTCAACATACGAGCATAAGCATTCTTGTATGCAGAATGGCGTAATTTTTCTTTTTCACGAAATATTGTAAAATGTTTATGACATTCATAAGCATGCGCTAAGACGCATCTAAACTGAATATATGCTTTTGATTTTGATTTTGATTTCGAATGCAGAGGATATCTCTGTGAATTGTTTAATAATACATTCGAGTCCTCTGACGGTTTGTTATATTGGCATTTTAAAAAAAATCTTGTTAAATGGAAAATGGCTATGGTAAATGTTCATTAAACCGGGTTAGGGGCATTTAGTCATGGTTTCGTTTCGTCATTAATTATTAATTAAAAAAATTGTGGTATTTTGTCATTTTCAAATCTGCTCTTAAAATATTGTACAGTGAAAAACTGTACACATGACTAAACGCCCCTAAAAAAACAAGCTTTACTAGCAGTGACTAAACGCCACCAGTTTTGCATAGAACTAAGAATTTACAAACTACGTTAAACGAGTAGAATATGAATTATAGTTACCACTAATTCATCACTACAATTCTCGATGTAACTCCATTCTCCGTTTATTGTAAAACATGTATGACTTTAATAAGTTGTCCTTTGTCCCAGAATAAAAAATAAAAAATCCTTCAGGGATTTTACACACCCATTTCAGCTTTCACTAATCAGAAATATGCCATACAAACGCACTAAATAATAAAGCTTTTGAGTTTGAGGCGCTCTGACATCGGAGTGTTCAACAAAGCTAACCAGCAAATACATCACAATTCACGCCCGGTTGAATCGGCACTTTTTGACTCTTAAAAAGGGCTATGAAATTTTTCTATGGTATGAACCATTTCATCTGAATGAATAGCTTAAACAGGATGTAAGATTTGTTTCCGTGAAACCTGCAGCTTGCTTACACTATTAAACTTCCTAACTACAACCTCACAAAGCATTTTACCCCCTTGGTGCAAGCAGTAGTTACTTTCTTGGTTACAAGCTTTGCAGTTACGGTGGAACTTCCTCCTGCGAATTCTTAATCTATGAAATGGGTTCCGGGGGTGTCCCAAAGGAATACAACAGAGTTATTAGGTACTTACAAGATCTGCGGTGCGTGAATGTCTCTGATAATACGAGCATCATTTTAGCAAATTGCGATTAGGGAAAGAAAGCACGTTCATCAACTAATCATACGTATCTTTATTTGAATAATTTGTAACAATTTCAGTTAAAGCCTGATAGTTTAAATGAGCTACGTTTTATGATTGTATAGTTATACCAGATATATAAGTGACTTATTAAATTTAAAGGTCATTCCATTCTGCCCCAACATATAGTTAAAATTCCTTCAAATTATCATCTATTCCACTGAAAATTTATCCTTGAGTGCGCAGATTTTATTCGGCTTTTAGCAATTTTCTAAAATAAGAAATGTCCTCAATCACTTCACCGAAATAGCCAAACCCCGCTGACAGGGTAAATGAGTTGGGTACCAGAATTTTTTTTATTATTTTTCAGGACTAAGTTACAGTATACTTAAAGACTTATAAGATCTAAAATTGCTAAGAGAAACTCTATTGACCTTTTAATATAATTTTCATCCCACCACCTCGGAAAGTGTAATTTTGCGCTTCGAAATCTGGCTGGAAAATTCTATTTTATTCGCTTGAGCGGCAAAGTAGATTTGAATTTAGAACATCACATATAATGAGTACTCAATATAATTGTAAATTCAAAACGTCATTAAACCTATTTAATGTAACCTCTATGGTGCCAAATTTATGATTAGAACTTTTTAAATTGTGAAAAAATATTTTGTCATTATAAATTGTTTTCTTTTTCATTTTGTCATTTCCTCGCTGAGGTGGGATGAAAAGTTACGTATTGCACTCGAGTGGAAAGATTTTTCACCTTGTGCTCGTTTGTTTCCCTCGCTGACGCTCAGGATTCTAATTTAGAATCACTCGCTGCGCTCGTGATTCAACTTAAGAATCCTTCGCTTGCTCGGTCATCCAAATCGAGCACGCGGTTAAAAAGGAACTTTCCACTCTTGTATAATAAATAACTATTAACAATCACAATCAGACACACAATTTGTATAGCTTCGATGATCTTGCTAAAATCGTATTTATCTATAACATGTTAATATTAGGTTGGGGAAAAAGTCTTTTCGCATTATAGTATGTATAAACTTGTAATAAAATCTCTTTGGCTATACTATTTGTATCTGGCTGGTTTTGGTATCATTGAAAGTTTAAATTTTAAAGAACATAATTCCAAATTCAAATTAGGAAAATTTGTGATTTTCATTTGTTTTTCGTACCGCCAAGATGAGTGAATCTAATGAAGAAATTCGATACATTTTAAAATTTTACTACAAAAAAGGTAAAATTGCAACGCAAGCCGCGAAAAAAATTTGCGATGTTTATGGACCTAGTGCAGTGTCTGTAAGAGTAGCACAAATTTGGTTTAAGCGTTTTCAATCCGGAAATTTTAATGTCAAGGATGCACGTCGCTCTGGTCGCTCTATTACAGATAAAATGGATGCCATTTACGTCAGTAGTTACGACGTAGCTGAAGAACTGGGAATTGACCACAAAACAGTTTTGGCGCATTTTAAAAAAACAGGGTACACAAAAAAGCTCGACATTTGGGTACCTCACGAGCTCACTGAAAGAAACCTAATGAACCGTGTACTCATTTGTGATTCTTTATTACGACGTAATGAAACCGAACCATTTTTGAAGAAGCTGATAACTGGTGATGAAAAGTGGATCACGTACGACAAGAACGTGCGAAAACGGTCGTGGTCAAAGGCCGGTCAGGCTTCACAGCCTGTGGCGAAACCCGGGTTAGCTCGCAACAAGGTGATGCTGTGTGTGTGGTGGGATTGGAAGGGCATTATTCATTATGAGCTGTTACCACCAGGCAGGACCATCGATTCTGAACTCTACTGCGAACAACTGATGAGATTAAAGCAAGAAGTTGAGAGAAAGCGGCCGGAATTAATCAACAGAAGGGGTGTGGTTTTTCATCATGATAACGCTAGACCTCACACATCTTTAGCCACTCAGCAAAAATTAAGAGAGTTTGGCTGGGAGGTGTTAATGCATCCGCCGTATAGTCCTGACCTTGCACCTTCAGATTTCCACCTGTTTCGGTCTCTTCAGAATTCTTTAGGCAGTGTCAGGTTAACATCACGAGAGGACTGCCAAAACCACTTGTCGCGGTATTTTGACCAGAAGTCCCAAAATTTCTATAGCAATGGGATCATGTCCCTACCTACAAGATGGCAAAAAGTTATCGAACAAAATGGTACCTACATACTTTAGTTAAATGTAAATAAACTATATTAAAAAATGTTTTGAATTTTCTTTAAAAATGCGAAGAAACTTTTTCCCCAACCTATTATGTGAAAACCAATGTTGATTCCGCTATTAATGTTATTCGAGTGACTTACATCAACATCAGAAATAAACAAAAAATATTTGAAAAACGTCCCAGTCAAGTGCCGTAAAATTACTGTCATCCCGTCGAGAGTGTGGGTATACCCTTTGAAATGAGGTTAGACTTGGGTCGACTTCCTAAAAGTTAAATAGCTAAGCATAGATTTTCGTTGGGCGACTTTGGAATGAATTAAAATACCGTAGATTCAATGGAAAGTGAAATAGTTAACATATAACTATACCATACCATAGAGGTAGAACTTTGGGGAGATTGATGACTGTTGATTGGACGATAAGTATCTGCTTAGAATAGATATTTAGATAAGATTATTTTTGATCTTATTAGAACGGAACAATTTTACTTATACCCGTCAAGAATCATATTCGATACAAAATCAATTCGTCAACCTCTTCATATCGGAAGAAACTCCAGTGACATTTCATTTATGCAAAATAAATTTTTGCTTCCTGTACTACTATTTTGTAGCCTTTGTTGACTCATGTCTGTATAATTTTGGTAATTATATTAAATGTAACATGAAAAGTGTTGTAGAATTTTTGCAAATTTTGTACTTAATAAGCAGTGATCGGAGTAGGTAGAGGTATTTTATGTACTTGCCATACGACAGAGTAATATGGATATGGAACAATATCCTTTATGTATACAAAAATCATTTAATATTTTCATTCTGTAGTTGTACAGTAACATATCATACAAATTATTATTTGTTCCTCAAAAATCAAAACAAATAGTTTGTTCTTTTCAATCAAAAGAACAAACTATTTGTATTCAACTACAATAAAATCTACAACTAAATTCCCAACACGTATAAACAATATTTCACTTAATGAAACAAAAATTTTTTTATACTTATTTAGAAACACAATTATAATAACCTAATCCCAGAGTAATTAGTCGGAATCCCGACGAATATCCATATTAACATCAATATTTACGGTCCGTGAACCTAAATAGCTCTACCTTCTCCGATCAGTGTTAGTAAGCTAGCAACGAAACCTTAAGAACCATGAGCGAGTATGATGTCATACATTTTTATATATTACTAAAGACATTTTAAATTACCAACATGAAAATACTATCGGATAAAACTAATATAACTAAACAGATTGTAAAAACCCATAGTTTCGTAGATTGACGATTATTAACGTCTGAAATTGTTTGTGACAAAATGGGTCTAAAAGGGCTGAAAGAGTAATTGAATTGTCATTCAAGTTAGTAAACATGAAAAAGAAATGAATATTAGATACCTTATGAAGCATTTTTACTTTTACTTTCGGCTGAAATAAAAAACGTCTTAGCAAACAGTGTTTGTATTCTTAAAAAAACAAAATCGGATCAAACTTACAAGGTATTACGAATAGTGATGTGCCGTTCCCAAATTTCCGTTTACGGGAATATTCCCTGGAAATCTGGTGTCTGCGTCACGAGTTATTCAGTATTCGGTCAAATGTCAAAATTATCTCGTTAAAAGCAACTACTTTTGTTTTGAATACGTTTTAATGATTCAAAACTGTATTATGAATGGAAACAAAAATAGCCAACACCAGGGAGACTACTCTATTTCAACGAAATTCGAAACTTCGAATGAAACTTCGCACTCTTCTTACCACGATTCCGTTCGTTTCGAATATTCGTTCGTCCGACAATTGTATGACGTTTAAATTCTTTAAACCTAATTCACGAACGAAAATTAGAATTTGATAGTTCTTTGTTCGAAATTTTAACCTTTAATTGACGAAACCAAAAGTGTTACCGTTTGGAGTTCGTGAAGCCATTTTTACTAAATTTCAAATAAAAATGTCGGCAAGAATACCTTTATTTGAAGCTGCTTTGCGCGAGGAACGTTTAGAGCGCACAAGGAATCGTCGTCGTCTGCGCAACCTATTAAATATAAGGTCAATCCCCGACTTGGAGTTAGTTAAGAATTATAGATTAAGTCGGGGATTATTTGAAGATCTAATAATAATATGGCCAAGATATTATGATTAAGGGGTAAACATTGGTTTATAATATAGGTATAAACTACCTATAAAAAATTACATTTCATAATTAAATTATTTACATATGTAATGTTTGTGTAATGTGTGTATTGCTTTATTGGATTATACCACTGATTCTTTAGACTATATTT
This sequence comes from Parapoynx stratiotata, assembly GCA_910589355.1. Taxonomy (NCBI): domain Eukaryota; kingdom Metazoa; phylum Arthropoda; class Insecta; order Lepidoptera; family Crambidae; genus Parapoynx; species Parapoynx stratiotata. Next base: position 4,054,332 of record OU342457.1, read on the forward strand.
GTACATTTGTAATGGAAAATGTGGTAAACTGCAGAATATTACTTAAATATTTTCTTGTTTCTCCTAACATTCATAAGCATGCGCTGAGATGCATGTAAACTCTAAAGTTTTTGAATTTGCAGTTTAAAAAAAGCACTTGAAAATATTTCGTCGATTTGAGAAAAACACTTGAGAAAAATAAATTTAACACATGACAAACTTTTTCAACCTATGTTCGAAATTCAAATTGGAATGCTCTGCAATAAAAAGTGTAGGCTTATCCGATTAGTTCGTCGTCGCCATATATTAACTAAATATCATAAGACACAGTAGTTCTTCTTAAATTAGTCGGTTAATAACATCAGTGACATGGGTTCTTTGTAGTGTCTTCGCGAATTACACCGCTGAATAGGAATGGATGGATTAGATTTTATTTTTGTGTATGAAATGATTAGACATTGTTTATTTTATAATTTAAATATAATGTGACATATGAAAATAAAATTAAAAGCCTAAAACTTTAAGTTGCGTTAAAAACCGTAACTTCTTAGAGTTGACATTAAAAAGCGCCTATCAAACGTAACGCATTCCATTCGTTCACGAAAATTGTCAACTTGAAAATTGTATTCGAAAATGAAATAGAGTAGAGTCGCCTGCGAAATTTCGTTTGAAATTCGTTCGTTATCGAAACTTCGTTTCGTAGAAAGAGTAGACTCCCTGGTTCTAGCTTGACTCTACTTTTCGGCTTATTTGACTGGGCTAATAATACCTATAGTAACGACGGTAAGATTCTGGACAAAGGAAGGCGCTACGTTGATAGCCTCCTGAGGTAAACTCAGTGTCGTGCACAGCCAACCATCCATGAGTCCCAACAATTCCTATGAACACTCCCTGTTGGAAACTAGTGTACTGTGTGGCTAGCAATTAAAATAAACTAAATATTTGCACAAAGGATGTATTCACAAACTATGGAAAAAAGAGACTAAGTCATATCCAAAAACATCAAATTATTAAGAAAAAACATGGATTCGCAACACTCCTCGTAATAATAGCGGTAGAATTATGCAGAGCAATGCTACAACTCTTCGCAGAGCCAAGTTGTCAAGTCGATCAGAAATGCTGGGGTCGTTAACAATTCGCGCCGCTCTACGATGTTTTCGGTCGAGAGAAAGACTCTGATATTGCGGTTCTCCCGCCTAGAGATGAGGGCAATATTCCATGTGGGACCTAACCTCCGCCTTAAAAAGTTGAAGGCGGTGGGCTAGCGTGAAATATGGCCTCAATCTACTGAGCACACCAAGCTTCCTAGATGCCAATTCGGCTTTATTCTGTAACTGACCGCGAATTGAACGTCGCTCGAAATCTCCACCCCGGGAATTCCAATGGTGGTTGAAATACATGCGAGTGTTATCAAATAGAGGGCTGATGACAATAGGGTTGTTATTTGTGGTAAAAGCGCAGACCTGTGTTTTTGCCTGGTTAAATTGAACCAAATTCAGTCGACCCCATTCCGAGACCCCACTCAAAGAGGTGTCTATTTGAGACACAAGTTTATTTCAGCACTCAATGACGTCGTTGCATGAAAACCCAGTTTTCCAACAAAATTATTTTGATTGGAAAAACTGGGTTTTCAAAATATGTTTCGAGTAGTATAAAAAGAAACAAAAATTATCATATAATTTATATTAACATCGGTTCATAGGCCAAAATCGAACAATGTCCTTTGCAATCACCCTTTTCAACAAAAATATCTAAACTGAAAATTACTTCAATAATATCTGAGCAGGCTTAGCTTCTTTACATGTTAAGGAAAATCAATTATATGGCGGAACAAATATGATCTAGTTTACATTGTTTCAGAAATGACAATGTTCTTTGATTACCACGTGTTTGTTTAGTGTTTGATAGTATTACTATCAATTCGTTTATTTCTTTATTAATTTATTTCTGTGGGTTTTTTTGGTTTAAAAATAGAGAAACTGTTCAACGACTGACCTCTAAGTTTCCCAGTAGGTAGTAGTACTTATGGAGAAAATTTGGGCATGATGTGTGTAAATTTTCACCTATAGCAATATGAGTATCGTTCGAATCGGGTAATCTTCAGGAGGTTGAATGTCTTTATAGTGTGTTTATGTGAAAATATATGATACCTAACCTAAATAAATAAAGCAAACTTACATCTATAAATGTGTGTAAATGTCCGTTTATCTTGATTTAATTTGTATAGTAATTAGAAATTTCACCGTAAGTCACAAATTATAAAATAACAAAAACATATATATTTTCTTCTCAGCCAGGCGCAACCATCTTAAGTTTGATAATTTTGCTACAACTTTTATAAAACTCACAAAGTCATATCTGTGATTTGAATTTCACATCACCGGAAAGAAAACAACAATATCATTACATTTGAGAATGACATTTGTATTATTTGACTCGTATAACTTAAAAACAACTAAATCCCTATAGCTTATGTAGCCTAAACTAAAACTTATCTTAGATATTTATTTTGTGAAAAAGGCACGTCTTTTGAATAAGTAAATTTTTAAAGAAATTCCTAGAAAATCTAATCAGCGCTCTAATTAAACTTAATGGTCACTCTTGTGTATGATCCGTTCGCATCAATCACTGCTTGCAGGCGAGCTCTCATTGACTGAACCATATTGTGGCAACAATCACCATTTCTATAACTATTCCAGATGTCATGTGCATGAGCCTTTAAATTCTCTTCCGTACGAGCCTCATTAGAGTCCCAATTCTGTACCATTAACCCCCAAAAATTCTCTATGGGGTTAAGGTCCGGGTTTTTCGGTGGAATTTTATTAATTCTAAATCTGGTTGCTCCGAAATCCAATTATGAACTCATCTGGTATTGTGAACGGAACTATTATCCTGTATAAAAGTGATCCGGTGATTATCAGGATAGACAATTTTTGCAGTTGGTAAAAACACATCTCTTAGAATATCTACTTATGCATCACTATTCATTCGACCAGATATTTCGCACAATTCTATGGGTCCATCAGAATTTATCCACCCCCAAAATCCGAATGTAATGCGTCCACTACGTCTGTTTGGCAATACATTCTCTTCATCATAACGTGTATTGGCTGTACGATACAAAGAAATCCGTCCGTCCGCCGATGATACAAAAATTTCTCGTCAATGAAAGCGACGTGTTTAAAATCATAATTTTAATATCTGTTAGCAAATTATAACCGTAACATTTTATGCCTTTCCATTAGTAACATTTTTTTTGCTGAAAATTTTCCAGCTTCACTAAGTCTTCGACGTATGGTTAAACTGGATACAGCCAGATCAGCTGCTTATGAAGATGTTCTGATAAATCTTGCATCTCAAACACTTTCAAGCAATTGCATATCTTGATCATGAGTTGTTTTTCTAGGTCAGCCCAAAGACAAGTTTCGTGAGATTTCCTTCTTCTTGCCACCTTTTTCACCATAATGTAATAGTATTTCTCTTTGAAGAATGAATTTATTTAATTACCAAGATAGAGAACATACATCGAAACATGAACAAGAAAAAAATCCATTCCTTATCGATATGCCTAATTCTTCCGCAATGGCTGATTTAGAAAAACCGTCCTCACACATATGAACTTTTTTATGTTTCGTATGCTCATCAATTCGATACATTTTTATTTTAAATTGGTAAAAGGATTGCATTAATATTGTATCGTAAATCGTAGAATTTTATTGAATTATTATTTAACATATGCGTTAGTTATTATTTTATTAGAAAAACATAACATCATTTGAAATTTATTTAGCCAGTGATAAATAATGTTGCAAACTCCATAATCATGCAATTTTATGATCACTAGTAAAATCATCTTTATTTCGTTAATAATAAGGTAGAATCTTAAATACATTAACTCGTTCAGATATTATTGTATTCCGTGCGCAAACATAATTATGGATCATACGCTGCTCAGATAAAATAATCTTAAAGTTTTTTTATATAATAATGTGTATTTGGCTGAATATATGTTACTGAGAAAAAGCAGTTCCATATTTATGAATATGAGCCTTGAACACATTTTAATGATGCTTATGCTTGTTACAATATTATGAACTTTTTTTAAGTTCATATATTTTTGAAGCCTAGAAGGGCAAATATATTAATGAACTCGACTGTACGAGTAGTTTGGTGTAGTATTATTCAAAGATTTGACTACCGCTTCTAATAATATCAATTTGGTAGTATTGCGCCTTCACCCTGACACCTTGTTCACAAAAATTAAGTGACGTTGACCCCTTCATAAGAAATACCCTACTATACCATCACACTTGCCGGGTGGTGAGTACGCAGGACATTTCGCATAGATAGCTCCTCCGGACTCGGACCTTCATGAACTTTTGGCATTAACTTTGTTGTTTTGTTCTGCCGGTTAAACATTTCTTCCATCGTGAAGATCTTCTCAACGGTGAACAGGATATTTTTGCGTCTTGTCTCTTCAACAGGCTTCGACATATTTCCAGTGGCAATCCTCTTCTTGAAGGATACGAAGTAAACCTACACCCATGTGTTTTAAACCGAAGACAATAATAATATAAAATGTGTATGTATAATTTTGTATTATTAATTTGCGTTGGAAACTTCCTGAAGGCGACCTTGTATGTTTGTCGTACAGAACAAATTACTGGAAATTAACCCCAGATTCAAAGAGAATGAATGGCCGGAGTCACACATTGTGAGTATTTCAAAACAAACTCTCGACTCGGCGCTTTATACAGATTGTATTTACTGGAAATTTTGATTAGACGTTTTATTTGTTCAAACTTTTTTCGCATGGAGTATAATCTACAATTATATTGTACATTTTAGGTAAATATTCAAATCAAATAGGTAGTAATTAAAAGGACAACATTAAAATGCTAACCAGGTTAGGTTGGATTAATTATCAAAACAAATGCATGGGCCACAATACTTTATGGTTGCTCATTATGAAACTTTAGTGACTCGTTCAGCATTTTTGAACAAAAATTAAATAAATTAATCACACTTATACTATTTGGAATTGAACAACATGGAATTAAAGGCGGCTTTCATCTTTTCACCGATTTTTTTATTAAAGTCCGACTTAATAAGCTTGGAGCTTACAATCTCCTGGATGGTAGCGGGACAGGGAGTGGCCTGTTATAAGAGCAATAAATTAAAACATATTCCTTATACCATCAGATACGAATTCCAATGGGTTTTATTTTATTAATATGAAGAATTAATTGAATATTTTTTGCAGAACTGTTCTTTAGAATATTTATTCTGTTTTGATACTACCTCTTTACTGTTTTTCTACTTTTCTATTTTACTGTCTATTTATAAATCTATCAAAATTAATAAAAGTCAGTTGTCACCATATCTGGCCTTGGGGAGCAGTGTTTTTCTCTGGTTCTCTACATTTCCTACATTTGCTCACCCATTTACACCCAACCTGAGCTATCATTAACATTTGGTCCTTTGAGCCGGATCAGGCTGTCGGGACAATATATGGTCCATAGTTGTTTCCTCCATTGCATAAATATCTCGTAGGACTTTTGTCTCTGAGCTCCATTCTCGGCATGCAACATAATCTTGCTTATCAGCGCATCTTGTTTACCAATATTAGATAAGGTCATCAGTTTTGCCATATGTTTGGGGTTACTGGGTCGAATAGCCATCAAATCATCTACTTATGATTTCTTTATGGTCTCCACTTCGGGAGAAAATAACGGAGCTAGCTCCTTGTTCTTTATCAAGAGCCCTTCTGCTCTCTTATTTTTTAGGTAAATTTCTGGTTGACGAGGCATGTCTAAAGGCAAGGATTGTGGGTCTTTAAGCATGGTCGGATCTGTTGTTTTCATCCGAGTAGTTGCTATTCTGACTATATGATCTCTGTGTCTTGGTGAGTGGACATATGTCCTTATGAGATGTAATGCATTAGTTACTGGGTCTTGAACGGATCTAGTTGCGAAATTAGCAAACAATGTTATAGGCCACCCTCCTAAGGTCTGGGGTACCGCTAGTAGGGCGCACGTGTACTCAGAGGGTCTCTTTCTTAATGATGGAAACCTGTCATGAGCTGCAATGGAGGCCTCTAATAATGTGCACCAATAGGATGGTAAGGGGATCCTTCTGGGCAGCACCCTCTGGGCAGCACACATTCCTTCTGAGAACAATCCAGCAATGTCACTGTTAAAAGAGGGTGTGACGGGCTGGTAGTAAATAAGAATGCTGAGATCACGTCACTTATTACTTATTTATTGGTAAATTAAGGCACAACTGGAACAAATATATAAAAAGTAAATTTCACAAAACCACAATAACTACATCACATTTTTTTATAATAATAATAATAATATCCTCAGACATTCACACCTATCAACTAGCCCCATTCTAAGCAACTAATGCTGCTTGTGTTACGGACACTAGATGACGGATAAATATATTTAATAGATAAATACATATAAATAACCAGAATATATAGAAATATATATAAACATCCAAGACTGGAGAACAAATGCCTGAAAATTCATCACCCAAACATTTGCCCCCACTGGGGATCGAACCCAGAACCTCTCGAGATGGCCTTGAGACCGGCATACAGACCACTCGACCACGGAGGTCGTCTAAAACTTAAAGATATAAAGAAAGGTAGGGCTACTTACAATAGTGCCTTAAATAAACTTATACTGTATAAATAAACTTAAACTGGTAAATTGAACTGAAGATATCCTGCTTTCCTGCTTTCCGATAAGCTCCCAATAACTTTGTTAACACCATATAAATACAATAGATTAATATTTAAAATTATTGACTTTGAGTCAATGAGTAAGAATTTCGAGAGCAAAAACAACTAATAAGAGACAGACAGTGAATTTCAAAACAGAAACCAAGAGATAATGGCCCAGAAAGAGCGCAGTTACAGCAAAGAGTCGCTAACATAGCTATAGCGCCTCGTTACAAGGGGATGGTTTGATTGGCTCCACTAGCCATTCTCGAGACCCTTTTTAAAGCTGAGCCTACTTGTGCCCTCTTGAAGAAGAACTCTCGACCATATTCAAGTAAACATTATGATATCTACGTCTCTTCGAGTTTAACGGTAATGCCTAATCTTGTACACAATTCCAGCAGTACATTCCTCACCAAACGATGACAAAATCTGAAGACGCATTATTCACACTTATTAAAGATTTCTGAGATATCTTCTACAGACTATGGGGGTTACGTCTTCATGGCGATGGACTTCTCAAGTGGGTGCACAAGCTGGCTTGAACAAGGGGGTCACGCCTTCATACCGTTTGAAGAATTAGATAGATTGTTAGGGGTGTACAATGTAATGGCATACACTCAAAAGTATTGTTAGCAATCAAGACTGGGTCACCGACTCTCACGTCTGGGCGCTCACCGTCTCCCCTCCTAGGTGTCAGTACAGTGTCGGAAGATATTCCGAGAGATTCCAGGCTGGTCTCCTCCCAGGCTGGTCGCCTTCCAGCTGACTCGACTGTGCAAGTCACTCAGGTCTGTCTCAGTTGGTAAGATTCTTCCCGATGATGTCCCAATTACAAAATAAAAAGGTTCAGGATGTTGAAGATCTGCGGAGACATGCGTGAGAGGTCTACTGCTGACTACCGCTTTTCATGTCTGCGTCCGATTGTGACCTGTACTGGACCGAAGTAATCAAGGCCAGTATACGTGAAGGGTCTTTCATTGTGTGAAAGTCGTGCTGGGGGAAGTTGACCCATTGGTCGACTGAAAGGCATCGAGTTTCGAACTCGGCAGGTAAGACAACGACTGGCGACTGAACGAACGGTGTTCCTCAAGTTAAAGATCCCGTAGACCTGTCTATGTTCGTTCACCACGACTTCTGTGTTGGCATGAGCGGCTCTGCAGTGGTAATGGTGGACTAAAAGTCGAACAGCTGGGTTCTTACTTTTTAGTATCACTGGGTTCTTTGTCACTGTTCGCATACTTCACGCTGCGTTACAGTGTCTGGACAAGCGTATTAGGTGATCTCTGTGAAGAGTGGGAGATAAAAATAATATGCTGCTTCGCGGCAACGGGAGGATCTGCTCTAGGCACTACCTCTTTGCTTTAAAGGAATCGAGTTGGCTACGCCATAAAATATGTGACTCTGCGTTTTGTACATCCTGGGCTGTTATTTTCAAGGGACCTGGTGCTGTATTGCGATCTGTATTTTTAAAAATAAATAAAAGTTTATGAGCAAATAGAACGAAATACAATCATATCATTTCGGAGGGAGTCGAAAGCAAATCACGTTGCACACGTCAGTAATTTACTTTGTGGATGATGAATCGAGACAGCAAGTGCAATCTTTTGGTACAGTGAGCGAGTGTTTGCGGCATGACATTTTTGCGGTATGGACTCACATTGTACTTTTCTTGGAATATATAGGTGAAACAAAATCAAACATTCACACTATTCATTTTATTTCTGATTCGCCATCCAGTCAATACCGAAATTAATAAAAAAATCATGTGGTTTCTTCCCACTATAACATGGAACTATAGTGAGGCTGGCCACGGAAAAGGAGCACCGGATGGAGTGGGTGCTGTGCTGTTATGAAAAGAACTGCGGATCGAGCGGTATTTCAGGGCAAAGATATAAAAATCTTGATGATTTTATAAATATAGTAAGCGAAATCGAGAAAATAAATGTATATTGTTTCCGATTACGAAGTACTTGAAAAGATTTATTGTTCACACAAAAAAAGCTTCCCTGTATTTATGAAAATGCACCAGTTTGTCTGAATTTTGGATACTCCTGTGATTGCCGTGCGGAAACTAAGTTGTACTCATAAACATTATCTTTATCAAGCCATCTATTATACTCACTGGAAACACCTTGGTTTTTATTACTTGAAAGATAAATGTCAGAACTGTTACTCTACTAGCTAGTTCATCAAGAGTATTGGCAGAAATTAGCATATCATTTTGGATTTTTTTTTACATACGACAGGTAAGCTCATGACCTTCATCTCACCTGATGGTAAGTGACGATGAGGCCGAAGGTGGAAGCGAGCTTCACCTGTAATCCTCAACAACTGAGGAACTGGCTATCTTACCTCTGAATACTGGAACACAACAATGCTTAAAACTTTGTTATTATGGCGACAAATTTAGGTAAGACGGTGGTAGCTAGCCAGGTGGGCTTAGAAGTCCTACCGAACCGAGCAGAAAATCTTCTGCCCCCATGGGTAATCGAACCCGGACCTCTTGATCTACACCCGGTGGTGTGAACCACTAGACCAGAGGCGGTTAAATGCCTGAAAAAGAATGTTCAGTATGCGAAAATGCAGATACTTGGGGGAATGCTAGGGGTAAAAAAAATAAAGATAGCGAAAAGAAGTCTAAGGTAGGAACGATATCTAATGGAAAAGAAAATTTTGAATCGATAACGCCATTGACATCTGAGGATTTGTCTGACATTGATAATATATATGTAATAACCTTTTCAAAACATAGAAATAACAAATTAAGCATTGATAGGAATAAGGTAGATCGGGTAGTTTTCCGCAACCCGACGTCTAAGCGCCTTTTTTGCGTGTGTTTAATATATCCTAATTAATTTACTCTTTATTGCACATAAACAAAAATATACAATGTAAAAAGCAGAAGTATACAAGGGATGACTTATCTCTAATAGGGATATCTTCCAGTCACCCGTTACAGGTGTGTGAGATCTCAGGATTTAAGAGAAATATAGATTTATGTTTTGTCCTGTGTGCAAACATATACATTACTAAACAAATAAAATGATATTTATAATTAATCAATATTTAAACCTTATAAAGTATAAATACAAATAATATAAATAAATAAAAATAAATACATAATACTATGCCTAAACTGAGAAATTAATACAGATGAGAACAAAAAGTCGATAATGTAAAAAGATAAAAAATTCACTTATATGCTTAGTGCTAATAGTGATGATGATTTCAATAAAACAATATTTATTGTTATTTTCTATCAACCATACGATCTCATGATCAAAAATCCTAATTATTTTCATTACTGAGACTGAGAAACTTTGTTAAGCTTTGTTATAAGTTTAAGAAATATATTTTATTTTTGAGAAGAGACTGGTTACGATTATAATTTCATTATCTATTAGAGTTTTTTTGTTTTGTTATTGACAACAACCAACCGAAATGCCATCATTCATATTATTTTTCATAAGCAGTAGAGGCATGTTAAGGCATGAGGTTTGGAGCGGCTACCTCAAACCATACGGCGCAGGAGCCCAGCGTGAGACGTTACTTTGCCATGTAGGTAACCCTGGCCACAGGTATGCTGTCACCATCACCTAACTATCAGTAGTTTATTAATTAACATTAACAATGCAACATCTTCAAGTTAGTCTTTCCTTTATTTGGCATTCGCTCAGTTATTTTAATATTAAAATTTAAGTACCGAACCTTTTAAATAAGTAAATAAACACATAGCAAAGAAAGGCTTTTTTTAAGCCCCCCTTATGATTAATGATTCAAACTCCCACTAGCATCCGAGAACAGGTGAGTCTGGCGCCCGAAAACTTATTTTTAATTAATTTCTATACTTATATTAGACATTTTTGGCTCACCTATATTTATTTTACAAGTTCTAATATTTTATTAACCCCCCTTTATTGTAAAAATAACCATAATAACAATTTTACATTTTTTTTTAATATTATTAAATTTATTATTACAATATTTAATATAAGGGTAGTATATGATTCTCACTAGTTAAGTGATTTATATGTTTTCGTGTCAAACCATAAATTCATTTCATCAGAATACTCGTAGCTGTAACATTTATAAATAAGATTTAGAATATTTGTTTGGATTTATTACATTTCACCTCTTTATAACTGGTGTAATTTCTTAACGAAAAACAAATAATGTAAGCAATAATTATTGAAAAATGTGATAATCATGTAATAAATTTGATTAAAAGTCAAAGATTTACTCATTAAACTGCAAACTCCTAATTAGTATGTACACAAAACCTCATTATTCTACCATCTTCATGATTCATCTGACCTATCAAGTCATCAGCATCTTCCTAATCATAAACCACTGTAATTTAAAGGACGCCCTGTAACACATGTTCTTTTTCTGCGCGATCAAATACTGTGCAATGCATTATTTTGGCCCAAATGTAAAAAAAATGTGCCAGACCAAACTATCTCGTGTGATTGTAGGCGCGTGTGTGTGGCCGACACTGGTCAAACACGTGATTATGAAACCATTCTTAATACCTTTTGACACTGACGTAGCCTTTCTTCATCCTGTACTAAACTGGCCCTAGAAATTGCTGTTACAGATACTAATGAGCAGCCCTTGATTATTTGGTATCTGTACAGCAAGGCATGCAATCATGGTAAACCATTTACTATTCCAAGGCTCTAATTACACAAACCTAGGCTGCCAGGAAGAACGTAATCAGTAGAGGTAATCATTTTCCCTGTCAAGGGAAACCAATTGGGTTTAAACCCACGGTCTTGATAGGCGATAGAACGCCTCTCGGGTGTACTTTTATAGTTGTGTCCATAGTACTCCTAAGTGGTGTACTTTGGGTCAGACTACGGTTCAGAAAGGATAAGAAACACATACTTAATATAATGTCTGTCCGTCTGTCACCCATATTTTGCATGATAAGTCGCGTTTTGTTCTCAATGGTAATTAAATTCAGGATTGAACTCGCGACCTCCAACGTGTCTGTGTCAACATAAAATCTTGACCAGTTTTGGAAACGAAATTTTTTATAGATTATGTTATCTTTTTTACATAAGCACTGAAACCCAGAATTAGTGTACATAAGTAAAAACCAAAAAAAATTATAAGAGTTGGGTCTACCTATTTCACTTTTCCGTTTTGTAATGGACCATTGTCGTTGATTAAAGTTCATAACCTATCCCCAAGGTTCAAAACAAGGTCAGAAGATAAGGGTCCTCAATTATTTAACACGATTGCCCACTGAAGAATATAATTTTGTTTTCTTGTGTAGTCTACCGCTCAGGGTTTCGCAATCCAGTACCTAGATAGAACAAGTAAACAGTTTATATTATGTTGATTTGTATTTTATAAGTGTATAGATTATATTAGTGCGTACCTAAATCTCTTGTGTACGTTATGTATGACCTAGTTATGTGTTACATTGTTATGGAAACTTTTTTGTGTTCTGTACTATTTTCAATCGTTAAGTTACTGCTAACTTATATTTTAATTGTCGCTTTCCTCAAAAAAGTAAAATCAAATTATAAAATAACTATAATTTTGAATAATTATTAAAATACCAAAACTCAGGAAATTCTAAAAACACAGACTTGTTTATATTTTTATGGCATGTTCTTTGGCAATCTTCTCGGCGCCAAATACCCGAAAGGTTTCAAAGAATGTCGTTCTCTTGGACCCTATCGGATTTTTTTAGTTACCTTGTTATAGATAGAGTAATATATCCCCCAAATATATCAATGTATGTTTTTGAAATGTCCTGTTTCAAAACATACATTCTTTTGTTTTTTTTTTCTTGCAAGCTAATAAAAATAATAATTTGCTTGCAGCGTCAGTTCTATCAAAGCCAAGCCGATCTGGTGTCAAGAAGCACGTGCAGTTCCCCGACGAGCAGAGCTGCATAGAGGAGGCGACTGAAGCCCCGATGCAATCGGAAGCCGACCTCAAACCGGGTTTGTATTTCTTTCTACCCTGTTAGGTGCTTTGCAGATGATGATGATGAATTTCATGATTTTTATGAGTGAGGTGGCAAAAGATTTGTAGTTATGATAAAGGCAATATAAGTTTTTATATGAAGGAATTTACTCCAGATTCTCGTCTTAAATAAAATTAAAATCATTGCGTGCGCGTGTTAGGTATCCCAAGGAAGGTCATTTGTATCATATTGTTTAAGTCAAAATAGCAAGTGATAAAAAAATAAACCTAAAAGTTTATGTTTTGATAATAATATACAATACAATAAAAGTGTATCATTGAGTCAGAATTCGATAAACTAAATAAATCAATCTTATTGAGTTGACTTTCCCATGAGTCATAATGTTTTTTTGTTGTGTCTGGTTTTAGAACTTTCGAACTAGCTTGACTTCACTCTTCACAACGCATATTGTCTTTTTTAAATAAAAGTGTAAAATAGTAAAAATTACGTTTTATTGTTACTGGTTTGGATGAAGGCTATTCAAACCGAAAATATATAATTCGTGTTGTTAAACTAACGTATACTCGTAGTTCAGTACTTTGATACACTTTTTACAGTAACAACATTGTAATCAATCACCATAATAATTTTATGTGTATACTCACTGTATCTTAGTAACGAGATGTGTCATAATCCAATCAATGAGCTTATTGAGTGAGTGTAAGTATGACGAGACACGAAAGACTAATAATTATGTTGCATATCAAGAACCACAAGAAAGTATAAACTCAATAATGTTTTTGAATTTGCAGTTTAAAAAAAGCACTTGAAAACATTTCGTCGATTTGAGAACAACACTTAAGAAAAATAAATTTAAAACATGACAAATTTTTTCAACATATGTTCGAAATTCAAATTAATGGAATGCTCTACAATAAAAAGTGTAGGCTTATCCGATTAGTTTTCGTCGCTATATATTAACTAAATATCATAATACACAGTAGTTCTTCTTAAATTAGTCATATTCGATACAAAATCAATTCGTCAACCTCTTCATATCGGAAGAAACTCCAGTGACATTTCATTTATGCAAAATAAATTTTTGCTTCCTGTACTACTATTTTGTAGCCTTTGTTGACTCATGTCTGTATAATTTTGGTAATTATATTAAATGTAACATGAAAAGTGTTGTAGAATTTTTGCAAATTTTGTACTTAATAAGCAGTGATCGGAGTAGGTAGAGGTATTTTATGTACTTGCCATACGACAGAGTAATATGGATATGGAACAATATCCTTTATGTATACAAAAATCATTTAATATTTTCATTCTGTAGTTGTACAGTAACATATCATACAAATTATTATTTGTTCCTCAAAAATCAAAACAAATAGTTTGTTCTTTTCAATCAAAAGAACAAACTATTTGTATTCAACTACAATAAAATCTACAACTAAATTCCCAACACGTATAAACAATATTTCACTTAATGAAACAAAAATTTTTTTATACTTATTTAGAAACACAATTATAATAACCTAATCCCAGAGTAATTAGTCGGAATCCCGACGAATATCCATATTAACATCAATATTTACGGTCCGTGAACCTAAATAGCTCTACCTTCTCCGATCAGTGTTAGTAAGCTAGCAACGAAACCTTAAGAACCATGAGCGAGTATGATGTCATACATTTTTATATATTACTAAAGACATTTTAAATTACCAACATGAAAATACTATCGGATAAAACTAATATAACTAAACAGATTGTAAAAACCCATAGTTTCGTAGATTGACGATTATTAACGTCTGAAATTGTTTGTGACAAAATGGGTCTAAAAGGGCTGAAAGAGTAATTGAATTGTCATTCAAGTTAGTAAACATGAAAAAGAAATGAATATTAGATACCTTATGAAGCATTTTTACTTTTACTTTCGGCTGAAATAAAAAACGTCTTAGCAAACAGTGTTTGTATTCTTAAAAAAACAAAATCGGATCAAACTTACAAGGTATTACGAATAGTGATGTGCCGTTCCCAAATTTCCGTTTACGGGAATATTCCCTGGAAATCTGGTGTCTGCGTCACGAGTTATTCAGTATTCGGTCAAATGTCAAAATTATCTCGTTAAAAGCAACTACTTTTGTTTTGAATACGTTTTAATGATTCAAAACTGTATTATGAATGGAAACAAAAATAGCCAACACCAGGGAGACTACTCTATTTCAACGAAATTCGAAACTTCGAATGAAACTTCGCACTCTTCTTACCACGATTCCGTTCGTTTCGAATATTCGTTCGTCCGACAATTGTATGACGTTTAAATTCTTTAAACCTAATTCACGAACGAAAATTAGAATTTGATAGTTCTTTGTTCGAAATTTTAACCTTTAATTGACGAAACCAAAAGTGTTACCGTTTGGAGTTCGTGAAGCCATTTTTACTAAATTTCAAATAAAAATGTCGGCAAGAATACCTTTATTTGAAGCTGCTTTGCGCGAGGAACGTTTAGAGCGCACAAGGAATCGTCGTCGTCTGCGCAACCTATTAAATATAAGGTCAATCCCCGACTTGGAGTTAGTTAAGAATTATAGATTAAGTCGGGGATTATTTGAAGATCTAATAATAATATGGCCAAGATATTATGATTAAGGGGTAAACATTGGTTTATAATATAGGTATAAACTACCTATAAAAAATTACATTTCATAATTAAATTATTTACATATGTAATGTTTGTGTAATGTGTGTATTGCTTTATTGGATTATACCACTGATTCTTTAGACTATATTTGTACATTTGTAATGGAAAATGTGGTAAACTGCAGAATATTACTTAAATATTTTCTTGTTTCTCCTAACATTCATAAGCATGCGCTGAGATGCATGTAAACTCTAAAGTTTTTGAATTTGCAGTTTAAAAAAAGCACTTGAAAATATTTCGTCGATTTGAGAAAAACACTTGAGAAAAATAAATTTAACACATGACAAACTTTTTCAACCTATGTTCGAAATTCAAATTGGAATGCTCTGCAATAAAAAGTGTAGGCTTATCCGATTAGTTCGTCGTCGCCATATATTAACTAAATATCATAAGACACAGTAGTTCTTCTTAAATTAGTCGGTTAATAACATCAGTGACATGGGTTCTTTGTAGTGTCTTCGCGAATTACACCGCTGAATAGGAATGGATGGATTAGATTTTATTTTTGTGTATGAAATGATTAGACATTGTTTATTTTATAATTTAAATATAATGTGACATATGAAAATAAAATTAAAAGCCTAAAACTTTAAGTTGCGTTAAAAACCGTAACTTCTTAGAGTTGACATTAAAAAGCGCCTATCAAACGTAACGCATTCCATTCGTTCACGAAAATTGTCAACTTGAAAATTGTATTCGAAAATGAAATAGAGTAGAGTCGCCTGCGAAATTTCGTTTGAAATTCGTTCGTTATCGAAACTTCGTTTCGTAGAAAGAGTAGACTCCCTGGTTCTAGCTTGACTCTACTTTTCGGCTTATTTGACTGGGCTAATAATACCTATAGTAACGACGGTAAGATTCTGGACAAAGGAAGGCGCTACGTTGATAGCCTCCTGAGGTAAACTCAGTGTCGTGCACAGCCAACCATCCATGAGTCCCAACAATTCCTATGAACACTCCCTGTTGGAAACTAGTGTACTGTGTGGCTAGCAATTAAAATAAACTAAATATTTGCACAAAGGATGTATTCACAAACTATGGAAAAAAGAGACTAAGTCATATCCAAAAACATCAAATTATTAAGAAAAAACATGGATTCGCAACACTCCTCGTAATAATAGCGGTAGAATTATGCAGAGCAATGCTACAACTCTTCGCAGAGCCAAGTTGTCAAGTCGATCAGAAATGCTGGGGTCGTTAACAATTCGCGCCGCTCTACGATGTTTTCGGTCGAGAGAAAGACTCTGATATTGCGGTTCTCCCGCCTAGAGATGAGGGCAATATTCCATGTGGGACCTAACCTCCGCCTTAAAAAGTTGAAGGCGGTGGGCTAGCGTGAAATATGGCCTCAATCTACTGAGCACACCAAGCTTCCTAGATGCCAATTCGGCTTTATTCTGTAACTGACCGCGAATTGAACGTCGCTCGAAATCTCCACCCCGGGAATTCCAATGGTGGTTGAAATACATGCGAGTGTTATCAAATAGAGGGCTGATGACAATAGGGTTGTTATTTGTGGTAAAAGCGCAGACCTGTGTTTTTGCCTGGTTAAATTGAACCAAATTCAGTCGACCCCATTCCGAGACCCCACTCAAAGAGGTGTCTATTTGAGACACAAGTTTATTTCAGCACTCAATGACGTCGTTGCATGAAAACCCAGTTTTCCAACAAAATTATTTTGATTGGAAAAACTGGGTTTTCAAAATATGTTTCGAGTAGTATAAAAAGAAACAAAAATTATCATATAATTTATATTAACATCGGTTCATAGGCCAAAATCGAACAATGTCCTTTGCAATCACCCTTTTCAACAAAAATATCTAAACTGAAAATTACTTCAATAATATCTGAGCAGGCTTAGCTTCTTTACATGTTAAGGAAAATCAATTATATGGCGGAACAAATATGATCTAGTTTACATTGTTTCAGAAATGACAATGTTCTTTGATTACCACGTGTTTGTTTAGTGTTTGATAGTATTACTATCAATTCGTTTATTTCTTTATTAATTTATTTCTGTGGGTTTTTTTGGTTTAAAAATAGAGAAACTGTTCAACGACTGACCTCTAAGTTTCCCAGTAGGTAGTAGTACTTATGGAGAAAATTTGGGCATGATGTGTGTAAATTTTCACCTATAGCAATATGAGTATCGTTCGAATCGGGTAATCTTCAGGAGGTTGAATGTCTTTATAGTGTGTTTATGTGAAAATATATGATACCTAACCTAAATAAATAAAGCAAACTTACATCTATAAATGTGTGTAAATGTCCGTTTATCTTGATTTAATTTGTATAGTAATTAGAAATTTCACCGTAAGTCACAAATTATAAAATAACAAAAACATATATATTTTCTTCTCAGCCAGGCGCAACCATCTTAAGTTTGATAATTTTGCTACAACTTTTATAAAACTCACAAAGTCATATCTGTGATTTGAATTTCACATCACCGGAAAGAAAACAACAATATCATTACATTTGAGAATGACATTTGTATTATTTGACTCGTATAACTTAAAAACAACTAAATCCCTATAGCTTATGTAGCCTAAACTAAAACTTATCTTAGATATTTATTTTGTGAAAAAGGCACGTCTTTTGAATAAGTAAATTTTTAAAGAAATTCCTAGAAAATCTAATCAGCGCTCTAATTAAACTTAATGGTCACTCTTGTGTATGATCCGTTCGCATCAATCACTGCTTGCAGGCGAGCTCTCATTGACTGAACCATATTGTGGCAACAATCACCATTTCTATAACTATTCCAGATGTCATGTGCATGAGCCTTTAAATTCTCTTCCGTACGAGCCTCATTAGAGTCCCAATTCTGTACCATTAACCCCCAAAAATTCTCTATGGGGTTAAGGTCCGGGTTTTTCGGTGGAATTTTATTAATTCTAAATCTGGTTGCTCCGAAATCCAATTATGAACTCATCTGGTATTGTGAACGGAACTATTATCCTGTATAAAAGTGATCCGGTGATTATCAGGATAGACAATTTTTGCAGTTGGTAAAAACACATCTCTTAGAATATCTACTTATGCATCACTATTCATTCGACCAGATATTTCGCACAATTCTATGGGTCCATCAGAATTTATCCACCCCCAAAATCCGAATGTAATGCGTCCACTACGTCTGTTTGGCAATACATTCTCTTCATCATAACGTGTATTGGCTGTACGATACAAAGAAATCCGTCCGTCCGCCGATGATACAAAAATTTCTCGTCAATGAAAGCGACGTGTTTAAAATCATAATTTTAATATCTGTTAGCAAATTATAACCGTAACATTTTATGCCTTTCCATTAGTAACATTTTTTTTGCTGAAAATTTTCCAGCTTCACTAAGTCTTCGACGTATGGTTAAACTGGATACAGCCAGATCAGCTGCTTATGAAGATGTTCTGATAAATCTTGCATCTCAAACACTTTCAAGCAATTGCATATCTTGATCATGAGTTGTTTTTCTAGGTCAGCCCAAAGACAAGTTTCGTGAGATTTCCTTCTTCTTGCCACCTTTTTCACCATAATGTAATAGTATTTCTCTTTGAAGAATGAATTTATTTAATTACCAAGATAGAGAACATACATCGAAACATGAACAAGAAAAAAATCCATTCCTTATCGATATGCCTAATTCTTCCGCAATGGCTGATTTAGAAAAACCGTCCTCACACATATGAACTTTTTTATGTTTCGTATGCTCATCAATTCGATACATTTTTATTTTAAATTGGTAAAAGGATTGCATTAATATTGTATCGTAAATCGTAGAATTTTATTGAATTATTATTTAACATATGCGTTAGTTATTATTTTATTAGAAAAACATAACATCATTTGAAATTTATTTAGCCAGTGATAAATAATGTTGCAAACTCCATAATCATGCAATTTTATGATCACTAGTAAAATCATCTTTATTTCGTTAATAATAAGGTAGAATCTTAAATACATTAACTCGTTCAGATATTATTGTATTCCGTGCGCAAACATAATTATGGATCATACGCTGCTCAGATAAAATAATCTTAAAGTTTTTTTATATAATAATGTGTATTTGGCTGAATATATGTTACTGAGAAAAAGCAGTTCCATATTTATGAATATGAGCCTTGAACACATTTTAATGATGCTTATGCTTGTTACAATATTATGAACTTTTTTTAAGTTCATATATTTTTGAAGCCTAGAAGGGCAAATATATTAATGAACTCGACTGTACGAGTAGTTTGGTGTAGTATTATTCAAAGATTTGACTACCGCTTCTAATAATATCAATTTGGTAGTATTGCGCCTTCACCCTGACACCTTGTTCACAAAAATTAAGTGACGTTGACCCCTTCATAAGAAATACCCTACTATACCATCACACTTGCCGGGTGGTGAGTACGCAGGACATTTCGCATAGATAGCTCCTCCGGACTCGGACCTTCATGAACTTTTGGCATTAACTTTGTTGTTTTGTTCTGCCGGTTAAACATTTCTTCCATCGTGAAGATCTTCTCAACGGTGAACAGGATATTTTTGCGTCTTGTCTCTTCAACAGGCTTCGACATATTTCCAGTGGCAATCCTCTTCTTGAAGGATACGAAGTAAACCTACACCCATGTGTTTTAAACCGAAGACAATAATAATATAAAATGTGTATGTATAATTTTGTATTATTAATTTGCGTTGGAAACTTCCTGAAGGCGACCTTGTATGTTTGTCGTACAGAACAAATTACTGGAAATTAACCCCAGATTCAAAGAGAATGAATGGCCGGAGTCACACATTGTGAGTATTTCAAAACAAACTCTCGACTCGGCGCTTTATACAGATTGTATTTACTGGAAATTTTGATTAGACGTTTTATTTGTTCAAACTTTTTTCGCATGGAGTATAATCTACAATTATATTGTACATTTTAGGTAAATATTCAAATCAAATAGGTAGTAATTAAAAGGACAACATTAAAATGCTAACCAGGTTAGGTTGGATTAATTATCAAAACAAATGCATGGGCCACAATACTTTATGGTTGCTCATTATGAAACTTTAGTGACTCGTTCAGCATTTTTGAACAAAAATTAAATAAATTAATCACACTTATACTATTTGGAATTGAACAACATGGAATTAAAGGCGGCTTTCATCTTTTCACCGATTTTTTTATTAAAGTCCGACTTAATAAGCTTGGAGCTTACAATCTCCTGGATGGTAGCGGGACAGGGAGTGGCCTGTTATAAGAGCAATAAATTAAAACATATTCCTTATACCATCAGATACGAATTCCAATGGGTTTTATTTTATTAATATGAAGAATTAATTGAATATTTTTTGCAGAACTGTTCTTTAGAATATTTATTCTGTTTTGATACTACCTCTTTACTGTTTTTCTACTTTTCTATTTTACTGTCTATTTATAAATCTATCAAAATTAATAAAAGTCAGTTGTCACCATATCTGGCCTTGGGGAGCAGTGTTTTTCTCTGGTTCTCTACATTTCCTACATTTGCTCACCCATTTACACCCAACCTGAGCTATCATTAACATTTGGTCCTTTGAGCCGGATCAGGCTGTCGGGACAATATATGGTCCATAGTTGTTTCCTCCATTGCATAAATATCTCGTAGGACTTTTGTCTCTGAGCTCCATTCTCGGCATGCAACATAATCTTGCTTATCAGCGCATCTTGTTTACCAATATTAGATAAGGTCATCAGTTTTGCCATATGTTTGGGGTTACTGGGTCGAATAGCCATCAAATCATCTACTTATGATTTCTTTATGGTCTCCACTTCGGGAGAAAATAACGGAGCTAGCTCCTTGTTCTTTATCAAGAGCCCTTCTGCTCTCTTATTTTTTAGGTAAATTTCTGGTTGACGAGGCATGTCTAAAGGCAAGGATTGTGGGTCTTTAAGCATGGTCGGATCTGTTGTTTTCATCCGAGTAGTTGCTATTCTGACTATATGATCTCTGTGTCTTGGTGAGTGGACATATGTCCTTATGAGATGTAATGCATTAGTTACTGGGTCTTGAACGGATCTAGTTGCGAAATTAGCAAACAATGTTATAGGCCACCCTCCTAAGGTCTGGGGTACCGCTAGTAGGGCGCACGTGTACTCAGAGGGTCTCTTTCTTAATGATGGAAACCTGTCATGAGCTGCAATGGAGGCCTCTAATAATGTGCACCAATAGGATGGTAAGGGGATCCTTCTGGGCAGCACCCTCTGGGCAGCACACATTCCTTCTGAGAACAATCCAGCAATGTCACTGTTAAAAGAGGGTGTGACGGGCTGGTAGTAAATAAGAATGCTGAGATCACGTCACTTATTACTTATTTATTGGTAAATTAAGGCACAACTGGAACAAATATATAAAAAGTAAATTTCACAAAACCACAATAACTACATCACATTTTTTTATAATAATAATAATAATATCCTCAGACATTCACACCTATCAACTAGCCCCATTCTAAGCAACTAATGCTGCTTGTGTTACGGACACTAGATGACGGATAAATATATTTAATAGATAAATACATATAAATAACCAGAATATATAGAAATATATATAAACATCCAAGACTGGAGAACAAATGCCTGAAAATTCATCACCCAAACATTTGCCCCCACTGGGGATCGAACCCAGAACCTCTCGAGATGGCCTTGAGACCGGCATACAGACCACTCGACCACGGAGGTCGTCTAAAACTTAAAGATATAAAGAAAGGTAGGGCTACTTACAATAGTGCCTTAAATAAACTTATACTGTATAAATAAACTTAAACTGGTAAATTGAACTGAAGATATCCTGCTTTCCTGCTTTCCGATAAGCTCCCAATAACTTTGTTAACACCATATAAATACAATAGATTAATATTTAAAATTATTGACTTTGAGTCAATGAGTAAGAATTTCGAGAGCAAAAACAACTAATAAGAGACAGACAGTGAATTTCAAAACAGAAACCAAGAGATAATGGCCCAGAAAGAGCGCAGTTACAGCAAAGAGTCGCTAACATAGCTATAGCGCCTCGTTACAAGGGGATGGTTTGATTGGCTCCACTAGCCATTCTCGAGACCCTTTTTAAAGCTGAGCCTACTTGTGCCCTCTTGAAGAAGAACTCTCGACCATATTCAAGTAAACATTATGATATCTACGTCTCTTCGAGTTTAACGGTAATGCCTAATCTTGTACACAATTCCAGCAGTACATTCCTCACCAAACGATGACAAAATCTGAAGACGCATTATTCACACTTATTAAAGATTTCTGAGATATCTTCTACAGACTATGGGGGTTACGTCTTCATGGCGATGGACTTCTCAAGTGGGTGCACAAGCTGGCTTGAACAAGGGGGTCACGCCTTCATACCGTTTGAAGAATTAGATAGATTGTTAGGGGTGTACAATGTAATGGCATACACTCAAAAGTATTGTTAGCAATCAAGACTGGGTCACCGACTCTCACGTCTGGGCGCTCACCGTCTCCCCTCCTAGGTGTCAGTACAGTGTCGGAAGATATTCCGAGAGATTCCAGGCTGGTCTCCTCCCAGGCTGGTCGCCTTCCAGCTGACTCGACTGTGCAAGTCACTCAGGTCTGTCTCAGTTGGTAAGATTCTTCCCGATGATGTCCCAATTACAAAATAAAAAGGTTCAGGATGTTGAAGATCTGCGGAGACATGCGTGAGAGGTCTACTGCTGACTACCGCTTTTCATGTCTGCGTCCGATTGTGACCTGTACTGGACCGAAGTAATCAAGGCCAGTATACGTGAAGGGTCTTTCATTGTGTGAAAGTCGTGCTGGGGGAAGTTGACCCATTGGTCGACTGAAAGGCATCGAGTTTCGAACTCGGCAGGTAAGACAACGACTGGCGACTGAACGAACGGTGTTCCTCAAGTTAAAGATCCCGTAGACCTGTCTATGTTCGTTCACCACGACTTCTGTGTTGGCATGAGCGGCTCTGCAGTGGTAATGGTGGACTAAAAGTCGAACAGCTGGGTTCTTACTTTTTAGTATCACTGGGTTCTTTGTCACTGTTCGCATACTTCACGCTGCGTTACAGTGTCTGGACAAGCGTATTAGGTGATCTCTGTGAAGAGTGGGAGATAAAAATAATATGCTGCTTCGCGGCAACGGGAGGATCTGCTCTAGGCACTACCTCTTTGCTTTAAAGGAATCGAGTTGGCTACGCCATAAAATATGTGACTCTGCGTTTTGTACATCCTGGGCTGTTATTTTCAAGGGACCTGGTGCTGTATTGCGATCTGTATTTTTAAAAATAAATAAAAGTTTATGAGCAAATAGAACGAAATACAATCATATCATTTCGGAGGGAGTCGAAAGCAAATCACGTTGCACACGTCAGTAATTTACTTTGTGGATGATGAATCGAGACAGCAAGTGCAATCTTTTGGTACAGTGAGCGAGTGTTTGCGGCATGACATTTTTGCGGTATGGACTCACATTGTACTTTTCTTGGAATATATAGGTGAAACAAAATCAAACATTCACACTATTCATTTTATTTCTGATTCGCCATCCAGTCAATACCGAAATTAATAAAAAAATCATGTGGTTTCTTCCCACTATAACATGGAACTATAGTGAGGCTGGCCACGGAAAAGGAGCACCGGATGGAGTGGGTGCTGTGCTGTTATGAAAAGAACTGCGGATCGAGCGGTATTTCAGGGCAAAGATATAAAAATCTTGATGATTTTATAAATATAGTAAGCGAAATCGAGAAAATAAATGTATATTGTTTCCGATTACGAAGTACTTGAAAAGATTTATTGTTCACACAAAAAAAGCTTCCCTGTATTTATGAAAATGCACCAGTTTGTCTGAATTTTGGATACTCCTGTGATTGCCGTGCGGAAACTAAGTTGTACTCATAAACATTATCTTTATCAAGCCATCTATTATACTCACTGGAAACACCTTGGTTTTTATTACTTGAAAGATAAATGTCAGAACTGTTACTCTACTAGCTAGTTCATCAAGAGTATTGGCAGAAATTAGCATATCATTTTGGATTTTTTTTTACATACGACAGGTAAGCTCATGACCTTCATCTCACCTGATGGTAAGTGACGATGAGGCCGAAGGTGGAAGCGAGCTTCACCTGTAATCCTCAACAACTGAGGAACTGGCTATCTTACCTCTGAATACTGGAACACAACAATGCTTAAAACTTTGTTATTATGGCGACAAATTTAGGTAAGACGGTGGTAGCTAGCCAGGTGGGCTTAGAAGTCCTACCGAACCGAGCAGAAAATCTTCTGCCCCCATGGGTAATCGAACCCGGACCTCTTGATCTACACCCGGTGGTGTGAACCACTAGACCAGAGGCGGTTAAATGCCTGAAAAAGAATGTTCAGTATGCGAAAATGCAGATACTTGGGGGAATGCTAGGGGTAAAAAAAATAAAGATAGCGAAAAGAAGTCTAAGGTAGGAACGATATCTAATGGAAAAGAAAATTTTGAATCGATAACGCCATTGACATCTGAGGATTTGTCTGACATTGATAATATATATGTAATAACCTTTTCAAAACATAGAAATAACAAATTAAGCATTGATAGGAATAAGGTAGATCGGGTAGTTTTCCGCAACCCGACGTCTAAGCGCCTTTTTTGCGTGTGTTTAATATATCCTAATTAATTTACTCTTTATTGCACATAAACAAAAATATACAATGTAAAAAGCAGAAGTATACAAGGGATGACTTATCTCTAATAGGGATATCTTCCAGTCACCCGTTACAGGTGTGTGAGATCTCAGGATTTAAGAGAAATATAGATTTATGTTTTGTCCTGTGTGCAAACATATACATTACTAAACAAATAAAATGATATTTATAATTAATCAATATTTAAACCTTATAAAGTATAAATACAAATAATATAAATAAATAAAAATAAATACATAATACTATGCCTAAACTGAGAAATTAATACAGATGAGAACAAAAAGTCGATAATGTAAAAAGATAAAAAATTCACTTATATGCTTAGTGCTAATAGTGATGATGATTTCAATAAAACAATATTTATTGTTATTTTCTATCAACCATACGATCTCATGATCAAAAATCCTAATTATTTTCATTACTGAGACTGAGAAACTTTGTTAAGCTTTGTTATAAGTTTAAGAAATATATTTTATTTTTGAGAAGAGACTGGTTACGATTATAATTTCATTATCTATTAGAGTTTTTTTGTTTTGTTATTGACAACAACCAACCGAAATGCCATCATTCATATTATTTTTCATAAGCAGTAGAGGCATGTTAAGGCATGAGGTTTGGAGCGGCTACCTCAAACCATACGGCGCAGGAGCCCAGCGTGAGACGTTACTTTGCCATGTAGGTAACCCTGGCCACAGGTATGCTGTCACCATCACCTAACTATCAGTAGTTTATTAATTAACATTAACAATGCAACATCTTCAAGTTAGTCTTTCCTTTATTTGGCATTCGCTCAGTTATTTTAATATTAAAATTTAAGTACCGAACCTTTTAAATAAGTAAATAAACACATAGCAAAGAAAGGCTTTTTTTAAGCCCCCCTTATGATTAATGATTCAAACTCCCACTAGCATCCGAGAACAGGTGAGTCTGGCGCCCGAAAACTTATTTTTAATTAATTTCTATACTTATATTAGACATTTTTGGCTCACCTATATTTATTTTACAAGTTCTAATATTTTATTAACCCCCCTTTATTGTAAAAATAACCATAATAACAATTTTACATTTTTTTTTAATATTATTAAATTTATTATTACAATATTTAATATAAGGGTAGTATATGATTCTCACTAGTTAAGTGATTTATATGTTTTCGTGTCAAACCATAAACAACATTGTAATCAATCACCATAATAATTTTATGTGTATACTCACTGTATCTTAGTAACGAGATGTGTCATAATCCAATCAATGAGCTTATTGAGTGAGTGTAAGTATGACGAGACACGAAAGACTAATAATTATGTTGCATATCAAGAACCACAAGAAAGTATAAACTCAATAATGTTTTTGAATTTGCAGTTTAAAAAAAGCACTTGAAAACATTTCGTCGATTTGAGAACAACACTTAAGAAAAATAAATTTAAAACATGACAAATTTTTTCAACATATGTTCGAAATTCAAATTAATGGAATGCTCTACAATAAAAAGTGTAGGCTTATCCGATTAGTTTTCGTCGCTATATATTAACTAAATATCATAATACACAGTAGTTCTTCTTAAATTAGTCGGTTAATAACATCAGTGACATGGGTTCTTTGTAGTGTCTTCGCAAAACACACCGCTGAATAGGAATGGATGAATTAGATTTTATTTTTGTGTATGAAATGATTAGACATTGTTTATTTTATAACTTAAATATAATGTGACATATGAAAATAAAATTAAAAGCCTAAAACTTTAAGTTGCGTTAAGACCGTAACTTCTTAGAGTTGACATTAAAAAGCGCCTATCAAACGTAACGCATTCCATTCGTTCACGAAAATTGTCAACGGATCCGCACTTCTTGTGCGTGTTCGATAATGAAATAGAGTAGAGTCCCATGCGAAATTTCGTTTGAAATTCGTTCGTTATCGAAACTTCAGTTCGTAGACAGAGAGTAGACTCCCAGGATCTCTCAGGATGGCGACGCCTTGAGACCAGCATACAGATCACTCGACCACGGAGGTCGTCATCGTTAAATCCCTTAACTTCTGAAGTACCACTGTCCTAAACCTTATGCAACGTTACTACAATTTCCGAACGTTGGTGTTTGCGATTAATATCATCTGACAAGCTATTAAATGACATTTACTAGAAATACTGTGCTACAAACCTTAGAATGAAAAGATCCTAACATGGATGCAGATGCCACAGTAGTTGTATAAGAAATCACGGTACATTCTTCAAATTGGCTGGCGAAGGCTCCCACATTCGTCAACCAATCAGATTACCTGAAAATTGATTTGAGAGCTGATATGATCCATCCTCGAATTCTGAGTAGAAGCTAAAATTTAGAGATATTAATGTATTGATCTATGATACAATTCGTTGAACATTTTTGTTATTTATAATGTGAGCTGCATAATAACTATTAAATCTGTATTAGGTAATTTAATTTCTATTTGATATGGTGATTTATGTAACATAACATGCATTGTGGTAATATGGCTGTCTTTATCAATTAGTAGTGTGACGAGGCGCTATAGCTATATTAGCGTCTCTTTGCTGTTATTGCGCTCTTCTCTGGCCATTTTTCTCTTGGTTTCTGTTTTTAAATTTATTTTCTGTCTCTTTAATTTGTTTTGTTCTCGAAATTCATTATTGCAAGAGTCAGCGTCTAGACCGGTTGACTCACTGTCAATAATTTTAAATATAATTATAATGTATTTTGTGTTAAATAAGTTATAAGCTTATCGTAAAACAGTTAAAAATCAGAAGATTCAGAATTTACCAGTTACAGTTTATTTATAAAGTCTATAAGTTTATTTAAGGCAGTAATTTGTGCCTTAATATACATTCAACTAGTGACGATACCTGTTTTTTATTTATAACTGGTCTACCACGTCACAGTAGTACAGATGAGAATGCAGTTTTGTTGTTTTGATAAAGCGATGAAAAATATTGCACACTTTAAGGAAATGTTAGTGCCGCTAGCTGATAACTAACAAAGATTGTCAGAGATCACTATCCGCCCCAGATCCGATATTCGATGGAGCTTCAAGATTTGACCCAAAAGCAAAGTGGTTATTAGTTTTCACGAACCTACATACCTACACATTTACAGTTCAGTACAAGGTTGAAGATAATTATTTTTTGCGGCTTTTCATTTTAGTATTCACATATAGTCGAAAGTGTCAACAATTAGTACTGGTAAAAAATATTACAATAATGAAAGGAATCATTCCTCTAAGATACACTTTCCTCATAGGTACACTTTTGAAAAATCTCCGCTTTTGTTCCTGTAAGATACACTTTGGCCAAGTACAGCAAACCAGAAAAGTATTACTGCAAGTTTTGAAAATTAAATAATTGAAAGATATTGATGATTGTTGGTGCTTTTTGTTTCATCCCCACAACCAAATTTTGACGCGATTTTCTTTATAAGTATTTTTTTTATTAATTCACAAAAGTTTTCGATAATCTTATAGACGAATACAATTTAAATTTTCTTACTCAGTCAAATACCCTATTGCTTTTAAGTACAAAGTCATAAACTAAAGAAAGAAATTATCGTTATGAAAACAATAGCCAAACGTATGAACTTTAATTTGACATTCATTTGTTTTTACGGAATTCACATGTTTTTTTAGGATTCCGTACCTAAAGGGTAAAAACAGGACCCTATTACTGAGACTTCGCTGTTCGTCTGTCTGTCTCCAGGCTGTATCTCAAGAACGGTGATAGCTAGACAGCTAAAATTTCTGTTGCTGCTGTTACAACAGATACTAAAAATAAAAAACTTAGTTTTACAAAAATCATTATTTTCTTTTTATTTCGAAGTTCATTTGTTTTTACGGAATTCACTTGTTTTCCGATGTTCATTTGTTTATAAGGCATTCTCTTGTTTGTACGCTTCATTTAACCCCATTGTCGATATTTTAGTTATTAATTTATTCCACAACTATACCTAAAAGTGTATCTACGAGGAAAGATTGTTAACGTTTAAAAAAAAGTGTATCTTACAGGAACAAAAGCGGAGATTTTTCAAAAGTGTATCTACGAGGAAAGTGTATCTTAGAGGAATGATTCAATGAAAGGAATAATGAAAGCAATATCATGTCCGTCTATTTTTTTTGTATTGAGGCATTTTTTGTAAGCCATATCTTCATGGACGTAGACCGAGAATCTGGTGAAGGTAGCGAGAAGCCGCTGGATGTGGGCAGCGCAGGAGCGATTGGTATATAAATCTGTGGGGGAGGCCTATGTCCAGCAGTGGACGTCAAACGGCTGATGATAATGATTTAATCATGAGCTGATCACTGTATTTTATAATTCGCCTTACCTTACCTTCCTGGTTGCCAAGCTACACCTTATCTTTGTGGTCTACTTCTCAAAGTGGTTCTCAATAGGTCAGTATATAGAAGTCAGATACTATGATAGACAGGTAAATCTGTACTTAGGAACCATGGTTCTTTTCAGTCATATCACGAATAATCCCCCAATTTAAATATTTTTACTAAAAATCACAAAATGTGTCGTAAACATTCACATGAAATTCCTTCCTCCAAGGTAAAATTTTGCTTATATCTAAATAATCAATTATATTTTGGAGGCGCGGGATTTGGTTTATTTCACTGATTTATACGGCCGTAAGCACCCTTTGTTCAAGGTTCGCGGTAAGTTTCGTCTATTCTCATACAAAACTATTTACTGCCGACTTCAGTCCGAGCTTAAGAGATTAGGCGTGAAGCTCTATAAATTTGACAAAGTATAATGTCTCATTTGAATAGTTTTACAAGTTTACATAACTGAGAATCGCTCCTTATATTTATTTTGTTTCTTTGTATTCTTATATAAAGGATTGGAAGTAAGCTGTCTATTAACATCGATATTGTCTCATTATTCACTATACATATTATTTTATTTATTTATATATATGACATTTAGTAATTGTACTCCATTATCTTACTTTTTTTGACGATTTATAACGAAAACGTTTATTTTTACTAATTTTTTATATTTCTATAGTATTATTATATTAATGGTTTCATGTAACCCCCGTCTACTCTAAGGCGATTACTGGTTATTGTGAATTTAAAATTCGTATCGCTCTTAATATAATAACATAATCCGCATTTTCTTCCAAAATATTCTGTTTTCTATACAAGATGATGTAACTCAAAAGTCAATGGATTTTTCGTAAAAGGCCTGCGCTAGATGGCTTTTAAAGAAGGCAAAAATGAGAAAAGAAAATTCCGTTTCATGCATACGTAAACATGTAGAATTAGTCGCAACCAAAGCTTTAAAATTTTTCAAAAAAAATTTTTCGTTGTACCAGTTTAAGTACTTATCTACATAACTTTAACCATTTATTACTTTTGTAGCATTATACTACTATTTCAAGCTGAATAAAGTCTATCTAAAGTTGTGAAGAATCGAGTCACCCCTCAATATTGTAGTCGTGGCTTTGTAAACAATTTCGACGTTCCGCTTGCCTATCCATAAGCTAAGGTTTTCACGCGCGTCTCAATCGAGTTTGGGGAAATTGGTCCAACCAATAAATTGATTCATTCGGTACTTTATCCTCTTTGAAAGTTTACACAATCTGTAACTGTTTAATTAAATTTTACAGTCAATTATTTTGGAATGTTCGTGAGCATTTATTTATAGGCTTATTTGAAAACAGGTAAGTGTTCGTTCGGAAATAAGCTCTCAGTAATACACATTAAGTTACTTTTAGTCCACTGCTAAACGTAACTCCTGCATATGACGCCATAGCTTAGAAATGTTTTATTGCTCACTCAAACCACTTCTTGATGATAATAAAAATGATATGCTTCCATCAGTTCCTGTACAGCTCATATATAACCACGGCAACAGGGTACTGTAGCGAACTCTTTGCTACTCGCGCGTAGTCTCGGGGTTGTTGAAAAAAAATAACAATTTGAATTTAAAATAAAATATTCGATTGTCTGTGGAAGACAATAGAAGCATAGGAAAAAAAAAATGTATGTCGGTCCGTGGTTCGTGAAAGTGCGCGTCGTCGTCGCGCTTATGTTGTTACGCAGAGTCATGAAATAAAGTGAACTTCAAGCAGTACATGTGTTTTCCGGTTACGCCTGCTCAGTGCTTTGCCTCGGTATCGTGTAGATGATGTTATATAAACTCCTTTCTGTTTAAGGACTGTATCCTTAACATCCTGCATTTTTTTCACATAAGTTGTAAGGATATCGATAGTATAATGATATTAAAATGTTTTTTTTTATACACCAGTAATAGGTAAAAATTGAACGTGCGTATAAATTATGAGAGTAGTTCTTTTGTACATATCTATCATACTAATCAAATAAACACGATTAACCTCAACGTATACTGAAAGTAGTTCAGGTGTTGTCGTGACTCGACTACGGATTGCAGATAATAAAGTCGCCTGGAAATCGACCGATCATTTTCTTATAACCTTTCCCCGAGGGATAACCTCTACTCTACTAAAGGTGTCCCTCGTGGCCAAAATAGATACCCGAACTGTTATGGCTGTGTTGAATATTTTCTCGTAACTTACGTACTTTCGAGACCAAAAATATCCCCAACCCTACCCTTATTTATAAACACGTTTCAAACCTAGAATGCTGCTCATAGGTTTAACCTCAAAAGGTACTTATAAGGTACACTGCTCAGTGTCTGTATAAATCTAGACAATAAAATATCTTATCTTAGCTAGACAGAATTGAACGAAATCAATAAGTTTTTCTTATTTTTCCTTGCTAGCAAAAATACACATAAATAACAGTCAGGCGTCAAGGCAACCGCTTTTAGCGCGAAAATGAGGCAAATTGGAAAACAATGAACAAGCAGAATTTGGGGCACCTATTATACGGATATAACACGATGGTTTTTTAGTTATTAGAAATCGTTTTAGCAATATATTGAATACTATATTTTTACAATCTGTGAATGCTGAACTGCATTCACAGATTGTAAAAATATAGTATTCACGTCAGTAAAAAAAAATACTGAAATACCAAAAACGTTTTACATGAGAATATCAAATACTCTATGCGAGGTCATTTATGAAACAAACAAAAAATAACAGTAATCACTGAAATATTTTCTTAAACATTTTGTACGGGAAATCGAAAAATCGTTACAACGTTTTTTCGATCGACCAAACGATTCAGTTCCTTACCCATATTTCTGTCTGTAACCTTTTTTCTAAAATCTATCTGTGCTGTTCAGAATATCTTAAAAGGTCTCCTGAGAACGTTTTCCTGTAACTATAAATAAATTGCTCGAATGCCTGCTCTTACTGCCCCATCTCAAAGATCCATATTAATAATAGCCAATAAGCAACGAGTCTAAGTCAAAATAGTTAGAACAAACAGAAAAAGCCACTTCTTTCTTTAGAAAGAGCACATTTGGGTTCTTTAAATAGCACCGTAATGTGTTTATGTTATTGTTACGTTATTAATAACAAAGCTCGTGGAGTGCAAGCTATCCATTCTATCGATATATGAAAACAAATAACGTACGTTGCGTTATCTAAACTCATTTCATAATAACAATATACACTCATTTGCAAAAAAAAACGGGCGGTTTTTATTTTCATTCATCTTTAAAAAGATACAATACAAAAAAGGTTTCAATCGTTTGTACACGTTACTGGCCGGTTTTAAAAATGCCGTGGTATTTAAAAAAGTACGTTCTAAATTCAAATTTTCATTTAATGCTCATTTTTACAGAAAACCCCTTTTTATCCTACATTTTTGGCGCGAAGTTCCAGAAGTTAACATCGACTTTCATAACTTTTATTCAATTTTCATCGATTAATTTCATATCCTTGACTGTCAAAGCTTTATATATTGCTGTTTGGCTGTATCAAAAATGGTAGATAAAGAAGTAAAAGCTACCAAAATTATCGCGCTGCTTGGAGAGGGTTGCAGCCAATGTTTCGTGGCTAGGAGGCGTTAGTCGCTCGACGGTCCAAAGGACCTGGCAGCGATATCAGGAGACTGATTCTGTCGAGAGAAGGCCTGGTTCTGGAAGAAAACCATGTACCCAACCACGGGATGATGGTTTTCTTGTGAGTCGCGCATTGAGAAATCGCAAATCTTCGTATGTGGATCTTAAGAACAACTTCCAAGAAGTAAGAAATGTGCATATTAGTCTATGGACGGTCAGGAGGAGGCTTCTCGCTGCCAATATACGCAGTCACCGCCCGGCTTGCGGCCCCAAATTACTCCGTAAGCACAGAGCTCACAGGCTTAGGTTCGCTAGAAATTGTGAATCATAGACTCAAAAAGATTGGAATAGGGTTTTGTTCTCTGATGAAGCCAGGATATCTCTGTTCGGTGAAGATCGACGTCGGCGAGTGCTAAGAAGACAAGGAGAACGCTTTGCAGAGGCATGTTTCGAAGAAATCACACCTTATGGTGGGGGCTCTGTTATTATTCGGGCAGGAATAAATTCAATGGATCGTACAGAGTTAGTCTTCATTGAAAACGGCTCACTGACTGGGCATCGATACATAACGGAAGTTCTAATTCCTCATGCACAACCCGCATTGGCCGCTCTAGGTGAAGACTCGATTTTTATGGACGACAATGCTCGCGCCCACCGATCTCGCGATGTTAAAGCGTATGTGCAAGAGGTATTCGTCGTTTGGATTGGCCAGCTCGAAGTCCCGACCTCAATCCCATAGAGCATGTCTGGGACGTTCTGAAACGGCGTGTGAGATCAGTATAACTGGCTCCGCAGACCATCAGAGAGCTGAAGAATGTGATTACTGCGGAATAGGAACGTATTCCGCAAGCAAGTATCCGGTATATACTCGCTGGCATGCCCAGACGAATTCAAGCTGTGATTTTAGCTAGAGGGGGTCACACACTCACACACTCGATACTAAACATTTATCTGCTTTTACTTTATTAAAAAAAACAAACAATTAAACTTTTTTATTTTTACTTCATGCGCATATGCACTACTAGCGAACATACACTACGAGTGAGGTTTAGCATTATTTCCCATAAATTGTATCAAAATTTTATAAAATACTGATGAAAACGATTATTTTATTATTAATTTACCAAATTGTGAGGATAAAACTACCTATAATTATCAAACAAAGAAAAATTAACATTTGAAATGGTTAATTGCTTAGGTGCCCGTTTTTTTTGCAAATGAGTTTAGTTTCATAATAACAATGTTTTAAGCATTGTTGTGTTCCGACAATCAGAGGTGAGATAGCCAGTACCCTAATTGTTGAGGAATACAGGTGAAGCTCGCTTCCACCTTCGGCCTTATCGTCACTTACCACCAGGTGAGATGAAGGCCAAGAGCTTACCTATCATATGGTAAAAAAATGTATTTAAAAACTAGCTGTTGCCCGCGACTTCGTCCGCGGTTACTATGGTTTTTTAACTATCCCACGGGAACCCTTTAATGTTCCGAAATAAAAAGTATTTAAGATGTTGACCAGGGATATAAGGTATCATCATGCAAAATTTCATTGAAATCGGTCCTGCCATTTTGGAGATTAGCCCGTACGAATAGACAAACGGACAAAGATAATAAAAAAATAAACTTTTTTTTTGGTATTTTTCCTCTTTTTACATCCCCCTGACTTGGTTTTATGCATTTTTTTCTGTGTACAGATATTCGACATCTACAGTTTTATAATATGTATAGATAACGCATCCAAATAAAACAAAAAAAAATCTTTTTTGAGCCAAATGCCTCTGTAACCTTTTTCCAATCAGCTAAGAGCGACGTCGCTTTCTAATCGCATTCAAAATCATTGATACATTTCCCACTCAGAAATCAGAATGTTTATGGAACTCTATAATTTATTTATATCTTTTCCATTGTTTACGGTTTAATAGAGTCAACCAACGTTCGTGCCATGTCTCCAATACGTTTTGTGTCTTTGGTTTGGAGTAATTACGGTTAACCACCGACCAGATAGACGGTGGGAATAAGGGGAAGTTTTCTTAAGAATCATTTTCGTATCATTTGCAGATTCTTAGAATGATTCTCAATCAGGTAATATTTTGTTGAACCATTCTGCTAATCCGAAGCTTCAACTGGTAATACTTTGGTTTTTATTAATTCAAAGACGACCTCCGTGGTCGAGTGGTCTGTACGCCGGTCTCAAGGCGTCGCCATCTCGAGAGGTTCTGGGTTCGATCCCCGGTGGGGGCAAATGTTCTGTTTCAGGCAATATGATGAATATAGATAAACAATGATGAATTTATATGTATTTATCTACTAAATATATTTATCCGTCAGCTAGTGTCCGTAACACAAGCAGCATAAGGCCCGAGTTCACCAATAATTGTTTAACCAACGTTTTAGTGATTAGCCGTTCAATTCCGAAACATCGTTTAAATAAACATTCAAATTTTCACTGTTCACCGCAAACATTTTTACCATGGTTACAAAATCGGACGTTTAATGATGAGTCAGAATGAATGAACGAATATTATAAAGATACTTATTTACGAAGCAGCGCTGTCATATTAAACGGACGCAATATACGCTGACATCTGAATTTAGTAGCATAACGTAAAATGCTTCCCATTTGTAATGTGCGATGATGTGGTAAGAACGTTTTACTCGGACGTTGTTTCAAATTTTGGTCGGATAACACATTTCGTGACAGTAACTGTCAATGTCAAAAACAAATTCGTGTTGATTTGTTTACATATATTTCTCAACCGATTAGAAGCGAATTCTTTCGAAATTAGTGCTAAAATACCGTGATGTTATTGAAAATAAACGCACTGACTCCACCACAACTCCATAAAGCTAAATTTTGGTAATACTTTTAATGTCAATATGTAGTAAATATAAGTAAAACGGAGGTTAAACGTTGCTGTCAGGCTCGGTTAAGTTGATCGGTTGTTTAAGAGCTGTAATCGATGGTTAACGTGTGGTGAACACAAAAATTGATTTAAACAGCTGTTTATCTTATAATCAGTTGTTTTAAATGTTGGTGAACTCGGGCCTTAGTTGCTTAAAATGGGGCTAGTTGATAGGTGTGAATGTTAGAAGATATTTATTATTATTTTTTATTAAAGGCTTCCGGTATTTCACTGGCCAAAGCTAACAAATGTCTGATTTTGTGCGCAAATAAAAAATTGTCACATACCGTTTTGCCAGTCTGCCTGCCTGTATATGCCGCCAAATGCTTTGTGTCTAATGGAACAAATATAATCTATCTGCCGTATTGTATCAACGCACACAAACAACTGGAAAGCGCGATTGATCGCCCCTAAAAATTTGGTAACGAGCGACACAGCCTACCCGTCTGAATGCTAGCGAACGATTTCCGCCCGCAACAGTGCAAGCCACCCGTTTTAACAAACGTCCGGAAATCTTATGTTTAATAATTTATAAAAGAAAACAGTGTTAAATTTTAACAAGGTATGTAGCATTTAAAGAGTACAAAGTGTAAAAATATTACCAAATAATGTAGACGTTTTGGAGCAGTAGGGAATCAAAAATACAAATCGACATTAGTGTACAAAACGATGACCTAAAGAATAAACGAATGTATGAGATGTCGTATGTGTACTGATGTTTCACATATATATTTTTCAAATTATTTTGGCCAGCGATAAGACTAAAACATGCTACCTCTGATACAGTCTAGTATAAATATATGTAATATGCATATTTGACAGGTGGCAGTCTTTACTCCCTTTCAATACATATACTGTCAAACGTGTATTATTATTCAGTCGAGTTCAAAAATATGTATCAAACGTGTATAAAAATTTTTGAACGCCAGTGTACTCCTGATAACGGTAATTTCGATCAATTGCACTTAAAATATACAGTCATTATCTCATAATGTTACCAATCCTTGTATTGTAATGTACGTATACGATTGAAGACACTGTTATTGTTAATTTAAATATATTTGGTAATAAAAACTCTTCCTTAATTACTATTACAGCTTTTGCTCCTTCAATAATTTTTAATGTTTTCTCATTTTTCACTATTGCTTTTAATGTCTCTCTTTGGATTGCAAAATATTCACGGTATTTTATTAGAAACTGCAGACATGTACGAGTACTACAGTTAATTCTCTGATATAAAATATCATTTTGCCGGTCGCCTCCTTGATATTCAATATATCGGCCATCTTTGGTTGAAGTTATTTTTTTTATGGGTGTCATCAATCATGAGTAATTTCTTTTTGGGCAAAGCATTCAGCATTGTGATTTCAATTCAGTATGTATTGATGGATATCTGATTTCATTCATGAATTCATTTAAGTAATGACATGATTAATAGGCTACTACTACGAGTACATAATACATCAGAAGATCACAGTAAATACGTTTTATCGTTATATACTTTAATGTCCATGATAATGTAACAGATAGAGTAGGAAGAATAGGAAATAGAGGAACAACCTTTTTAGCTTCGAATGAGAAAAAGACCTAGGAAAGCCATAGATTATATACTTGTGCTTATGAGTAGATAAGATAAGGATGCTAAATAGCTGACCTATTCAAAATACAAAATCAAAGTATACGAAACTAAGCTAGTTATAAGTGTTCTACACATTCCTTCCGTGAAAGATTTTTTTAAATGTCTTCTTAACTTAAGAAAATTTTTGGACCTGCCAGATCTTAAGTATTAATAAATGAATTAATAAAAGTGTTTGCCTTTGATAATTCATATGATAAAATATAAATTTGGAATCTACTTTCACATTAGTTTTATCCATAGTTTTGTATCAAATGTGTAGGTGATCATGTAAATTTAGGAGACATTACGTCACACTTGTCCCGGAATCCTAAGCCTGCCTTCGGATGTGTCCGGGAAATATAAGTTCTAACAGCCTTGACACAAGGATGAATATCAAGGGAACATTCAAAATCCTTTGCGGGGCTCTACCTGCATATCGGTCCTTACTTACAGCCGAGCCCCAAACAAAAGGATCGCCTTTACTAATGGTGATATATTATTTAATTGCCGCCACTTTACCTAATGTTGTATATTGTTTTTAGTAATTTCGTTTGTATTAGGGAAATTGATGACTGGAGTATATGGTATAGTTCCACTCCTACAAAAAGGCTCAAATGAGGGTTGTGTTTTTGGAACCCTGGAAGAGTAGTCAGTTTATTTAATTTTATTATAATATTTGCTATTTGAAATATAGTATTATTTAATGATTATATAGCTACTTCTATCTCACTGACGAGTGGTGGAATAAGCGCTATCTACTACTTCAAGTCATCACCGTTTCAATCTCGGCCTGTACCACCCTTACGCTTAAGTAATATTAACTTAAATACAGATTATAAGCGTTAACACCTCTGAGTACCCTTCGGATGCATGATATGCCATGTAGAATCATTACC
Organism: Parapoynx stratiotata; assembly: GCA_910589355.1. Taxonomy (NCBI): domain Eukaryota; kingdom Metazoa; phylum Arthropoda; class Insecta; order Lepidoptera; family Crambidae; genus Parapoynx; species Parapoynx stratiotata. The sequence goes on from OU342457.1 coordinate 4,092,712, forward strand.
ATATCAAAATAATTTAATTGCTGATCCGTGGTCTTAGCACCATTTATCTCATTGATGTATGAGAAGTATATTTCAAGTCGTGGAGTCACTTTCCTTTGGGACTGTGATTATGGCTATCCGTAGATTTATCCTTCGGGCCTAAAATTTATTCTATTCTATTTATCCGGCACCCGTTTATACTACGAGTAATAGTGTAACAGCATTTGTTGGAGCCAAGGACGTGGTTTCCGGGTGGTTAGGTCTGAATATCAAAATATACATAAAGTACGTATTTCAAAAAGAACTTTCCCCGAAATGACTGACTTTCTATATGTCTTCATGATAAAATGTCGCAAATGAAACTGTCAAATGAATGTACAGTCACTCTCTTTATTTTGATATATTAACATAAAATCACATTTCATAGATAATAGGCAAACGAAACAAAAACACTTATCTTACATTATCCTTAAACTAAAGAGATGCTGAAAACGACATTAATAGCATTTAGTCGACTTATACTTTTTACCAACATCTAAAAAAGAGGTGGTGCTACTATGTTCGTGTAGATATAGCGTGGCGTTTGTGTATATAAAGCCGACAGTGAAGGAGAGCTGAGGCGGCGAATTCAAGAAGCAGGAGATGTTGTGAAAAATAACCGTGAAGCCTTTATAAAATTGAAGGACAACTTGCTCCGTAGATGCAGATTATGCATTTCTGTGGGCGGCGGGCATTTAAGTGCCTCCCGAATATATCATTTTATTTGCATTCACTTAAAAACGATAAATAATTTTTATGAAGTGTGATATTACACATATTACTAAAGATTGTCTAATGATACATGCGAAATATTATTATCTCTGGATTTGTCGTTGTGAAGAAAACTGATAAAATGTTAGTATGGAAAATGCAGAATTCCCCAAAATCTCCATATAAAACACCAATTTTATAGGTAACCTAATATTTGTAGATATGGCCATTTTACCCATATCCACTTGGTTTCTGTTATAATGCGAGCGACACACGTGCTTACTTTTTCTTATTATAGTAGTTTTTTCAGCATTAAGTGTGGCCGATACCGAGCACACACTTCTATTGATGCACCTCCACATATTAGTCCCAGATTTATTGGTGTTAGAGATGTTGTACCTGTGTCCATCATGCACTAAAGTAGTTTTCCCTTTTTGATTGTCTTATTTATTATTTATTGTCCAATATTACGCTAAACAGAATTAATTATACTGTCTTGTAAAAATACTGTCAGTGTCATTTCAAAGTTATAAGTGACAAATAAAACCCATTCCATCGTACACTAAGGAGTATCTATATCTATTGAATTGAGAACTATTTTGATCACCATGTATGCGGAATTACCGTACTTAAAGATAATGTAGCTGATTGTACCCATTCTGTCAAGCTTTACAGATTGCCAACATTTTACAATGAAGACATAGAGAAAATCAGTAATTTCGGGAAAAGTTCTTTTTGAAGTACGTGCTTTGTGTAGATCAGTACATTTTGAAATTCAGACCTAACCACCCGGAAGTAAGACGTGCCCCAATGCTATCAAGGAGATAAAGCCATTGAGTGCACAGATTATTTGTAATACAACGATCAATATGTGAAGTTAGAAGGAGAAACAGAGGCACCCACCAAACCACTGAGCATGGCCCAAACCCACAAACTCCTCACGTATCTCACTTCCATCTTATCGCATCATTATATATCCTGTCACTCAATTTTACTCCAGCCATGCTTCTCAAAGATCTCATTTCTACCGCATTTATTCTATTTTCGTGTCTCTTCTCCCAACGTTCACTCCCGTACATCAGTGTTGGGACTAGCACACCGTTATGCACTGCTGCATAACGGTGCTGTATACTTGCATTCAATAATATAATTAGTAACTCTATCTCAATACTAAAACATTGTCTTCTTTAAAAAGGAACGGAGACGTTCCTCTTATTAAATGGGCAGAATGGGTAAATAAAATTATTGAACCTTTTTGAGAAGAAGGCTCAAAGGTTGAAAGGACTACACAATTCAATGAAAGCCCACAATAAAACACTTGGGTACAGAACTACATATTCTTAATCAAGCACGCGGGCTCAAGACCGCTGTCGATAATTGAACAGAACACAAGTACTAATACACTTAACCTAATAAAATAGTCGAGGAGACCGGTACTTAGTTGTACTTACGTTTACAGGCAGGAAAGTGAAAGTGATTGAGTGGCACAGGGCTCGGAACTAGTCCAAAATATTCTGCTTTTAACTGTTTATTTCGGATGGCTCCTAAATGTCATTCCTGAACCTAAACCCATATCTCTGAACCGGCTGAAAATATACCAGTACTCAGGTACTACGTCCCTGATAGAAAGGAAACCCGAGGGTTTTATGTTATGTATTAATAGTTTGTACCGGTTTGAAAAATCTTTTTAATTTTTACAAACTTGGTGATCATTTTATTAGCCATTGAGATTTACTCTATATAGCAGTAAAAAATAGGTTTAAATCCTATATTTTTTTTTATTAATTTGATACGATTCATATCGTATTGTTGTTATGAAGTAATTAATTCACCAAGTTATTCATGCATTGTTTGCAAGTACAACATACTTTAACTGTGAGAATCTCTGAAATTTTTTGTTCCGTTGCGGATGAACTGAGAAAACGCTCCTCTTTCGGAAACAGTTTGCCGCGCGACTCGCAATCTTGTGTACGAGACACAAGACATGGCAAAACGACGCATAAAATCTCGAGAATTTTTATATGTATTTTTAGAATCGACGATGGGTTTTATAAGCTTGACTTGATATTAAAATGTCAAAAATTTAATGCGAGGTTGCGTTATCGGGATTAGGTAATATAGATTCTATATTATAGAGATGGTGAAAGAGTTAATATAAACTAACCCCCGACAAAAAAATCTAAAGAGGAAAATAGATAATAAAATTTCTCTCTCCGCAGTTTGTAGGAAACAACCGTAACGTCCGTTACAGACTTTGAAAGCGAACAGTAAATGCGTAAAATGGAAGAGAATGTGTCGACACAGGAATTCAATGCAGCATTATAGAATGTACAACGCCCCAGAATTCATTATGCGTTTATTTAGTTTTATGCGTTAAACGCCAGCATAGAAAATTCAATGATCAGTCTTTTCGCAGAAGTTGGCAACAATGTACTATCGATCAAATAATTCGCCATATGTTTTTACTGCTTTGGATGTCAAATAGTACATAATGCCGTCAATGTTTGTTAATCAAAAAATATCAAGAAATAAATGCGCTGTTGGCTTATCTGATGTAAAATAACCCTGCACTAGTTTTAAGGTGTCGCAATATCAAAGGTGGTCCAAATGCTGACAGGAAAAATGTTTGTGAGATGAACTGGAGCTTTCGTACTGAGTCATGGCTGTTAATGTTCTGTGTCTGCATTTTACATACTAACATTTCTTCAGATTTCTCCACAACGACAAATCCAGAGATAATAATTGTTGGCATGTATCACTAGACAATCTTTAGCAATATGTGTGATATCACTCTTCATAAAAATTATTTATCGTTTTTAAGTGAATGCTAAGCAAATGATATATTCAGGAGGCACTTTGTCTCCGTGTTCAATTTCAATACAATTTAACATACAACAATTTTCAAAACAAATCAAAAGAGCTCAAAAATATAGTCTTTTTTAAGAGGAGTTAATTTTTTTTTTAATACTCTGAAACTTAATTATTACAGACAAAATACTAAGAGAGAAAAAAACGGCAATATCATACTTTAACCCCTATTATATCAAATATTTAACCGCCTCTCTGGTCTAGTGGTTCGCAACACCGGGTATTGATCGGGAGGTCCGGGTTCTATTTCCCATGGGGGCAGAAGTTTTTCTGCTCGGTTTGGTTGGTGGTAGGGCTTCTAAGCCCACTCGGCTGGCTACCACCGTCTTACCTAAAATTGTCGCCATAATAACAATGTTTTAAGCATTGTTGTGTTCCAGCAATCAGAGGTAAGATAGCCAGTTCCTCGGTTATTGAGGATAACAGGTGAAGCTCGCTTCCATCTTCGGCCTTATCGTCACTTACCATCAGGTGAGATGAAAGTTACCTGTCATAATATGTAAAACAAAAAAAAATCTTATATCGTTATCCTAAATCCCACACTATTACAGTTAATCCCTTTTGTGAGAAAAAGTATGCAAGAAATCTATCCAACTAATGATGATTAACATGATTAAACGCTGTTTTTATGATAATTAAAAAAAAGAAACAACCAGGAAACCAAGAAACCAACTTCACGAAATAGTGAACCCAACCCCCCAGTGAGTGGGGTTGCGTCCCATGGCCTTTGTTTTTAACATGCTTTTATTTTTGCAATGCTGGTTAAGTTAGTTAAACTATCTTGAACAAATTGACTGAATTTTGAAACTCCGATACTCAACAAATAATTCTTGAGATTTCTGTCACCGTAGCAGTATTTGTTAAGAACTAAAAAGTTTTATAAAGAATGTATAAGTTGTATAAGCTCATTTGTCTGATGTTTATGATATCGCCATAAACTTTTCTGTGATCAAAGTGGTTGAAAAAGTAAGCACATTTTTTATGTAAAAATGATATTTTACGCTTTTCAATAAAAGTTTACTGCAATGAATAGAATAACCCAGAATATTTTTTAACTTACAAGATTTTGACTGGTTAAGTTTCCAATATTTTTAATGAATAAACCACGCTGTTTTATATGTGGATTGATAACAGTTGATAATAGTTCATTGTCATCAAGCTCGAAATTTCTAGTCTTAGTGGCAGTGGGCAGGTGGCTACCACTCGAGAATCCTTCCGCCCACGGAGTCCACACAGGGAGTTTCTCCGTTGCTGGAGATTGTCGATTTGGCGAAGGGCGCAGGATATCGCTGGGTGCAAGTATAACGGGACCATTCTTTATAGATCCTGTGGAGAAGTCTATGTCCTGACGAGTGTCTTTAGGCTGCATAATGATCATGAATCTATTTGAATTACATAGCTGAAGATAGTTTTCACTTTTGCCTTGGTAGTGCAAGACAGGCTTACGCTGCCTGGTGCGATTTTTGCTGCTAATTGAAGGAAATAACAACTATTCGTATTCTTTATGTATGTTTTTGTTGGCAGAGGGTCGAGTGATCAGCTCGCTGTGGATGGAGCTAGAGTCGGAGGCGCCGGCGCCGGAGCGCTGACGGCGGCGCAGCGAGCAGTACTACCGGCCAGTGTCGCGCGCGCGCCTCGAGCGCCGCAAGATGTCTGCCGCCGGGGTGCCGCCCGCCGCCGACGAGCCCACTAACGACTCGGAACTCTAAACCTGTGACATATACGTTATACATCACCTTAGCAAAGCTAAGGCTGTTTTTATCTTTTATCTATTTGTTCAACACGTGTCAAATCAAATTGCTGGAAGTGATGCAAATCATTAGTATAAAATGAGCTTTGAAAGTGATTCAAATAGAGACTCTGAGTAAGTGGCTTGAAGGTAAGAAACTCTAGGAAACTGTTTTGATCCCTCCTAGTCAGCATATTATAGCCAATTAGTTAATTCTAAATATGTTGTTCGTATAACTTAAACGCTCATTTTGAAATTGATCTGGTTACAAAAACTGCAATTTTCTTTTTTTGTTTAGAACTTTCAGCCATTTTTCAATGTAAAGAGTATCTGCATACAGTACTGGCGCTCCTGTTTAATGTTTTTCAAATTTTGCCATCGAAACTCAAACCTCACAACAGCGGAATGTAAACTGTAAACATGCATTGAAAATGTGCATCTGTTACTATTTGTTTACAAGTTATTTAACGACTGTCTTAAATATTAGGCATATCCCTATTGAATTCTTTAAATTTTTTGGAAAAACGAATTTGAAACAGAACTTTGTAGCCAGATACGACTAGATACACTCGTCAGAATACGAAATGGTTACCTTAATCACTATAAAATGTGATTGTCGATTGTTTTAATCGTTCGTTCTATGAGTTATGGGTCTCATTGTAATTCAGATAGTAATGTCATTCCAAAGTTTTAATATCGGTCTGTTGTCCAAACTCTCCTCTATCAAAAGATCGGTATCGGTCAGTGTTTCGTAATTAAAATACTAAAAACTTGTAGGATACGATGTTATTTTATTTATATTGACGTTGAAAATTGAGACTGTTTTCCTCTTTTATGTTCGGAAGTCTACAACTTAAAATGAATTAGACACATGCATATGTGTTTTTCTATGGAATCAGCTGCTTGTAATATCGTTTATGAGTGGAAGTGTGTAATGCTAAACTACAATGCAAAACTTTTGTCTATGCTATTTTCTTTGAACTGGATGAGAACAGTCATAAAAGATATTTCAAATGAAAAAAAAATACAAATTAAGTAATACTTACAGCTGTGATTGAGTACATTCCTGGTGGGAATTGTCAGTACTCGCGCACTGCAAATTGAATGAGAAATGGGAACAAATTTATGATATGGCCAAAAAAGTATCAAGATCAAACACCACCAAGGCCATAACATGTCATTTATTGATGTACTTATGAGTATGATTGTTTAGATGTCAATAATAATAGTAATTAATCGTCTTTGTTTTATTTCCATATAATCACTAGCAAGTGCACAATGCCCCATATTTTATTTTAGTTAAATTGCAGAAATTGCGATAAGCCAGAAAAAAATATACGGAATATTCGTACATAGGTCTTTGGACCTGTTACAAAGGCGCCCCACGTTGGGCGCCATTCATAACGGTATTAAGAACATTTAATCAGAAACTTACAAACACGTTACAAGAAACAAATCATAGAACTATGCACTTCATATAAATCCAGTTGTCAAAACCGTTCCCTTCTATAACAACAAGCGTCGCCGTCGACCGTAAGGCGCATTCAGGTCTTTTGGGCGCGTTACAATTCGTATTAACCTACCCTTATTAGACCGAACAATCTAAGAAGTACGATACGTTTCGAATCATAATAAACAGACAACAGCCAATGCCTCAGCTTCCTTAACTCAAGCACAACAAGCTTACTCACAAATTGGAAAAGAGCTAGATGTTGTTAGCTATTCTCTTTGGATGTACTAAGTTATCTTATGTTAAGCTGCGTTCGTACGTTTTAATTTTGAAACTTCTATTAATGTAGACTTCGTCTTCTCAAAATAGGGACCATGTTGTACCGTGTTCCAAAGCCGTAATCATTAAAAATACTAATGTCACTTCCATCCTGTTTAAATTATCTATGTCTTGTCTTCCTGTTTGCAGGAGTCGCCCAAGACACACTGAGAGGAACTGAAGCATTTTATTTCAACAATACCTTAAGGTGTCGGTCATACAGACGCGGTGGCGGTGGCGCTCGATCTCACGCAGGCCGCCACCGCCACCGCCACCGCCACACCAGGTCACACAGGCGCGGTAAGGCCGCCCGGCCAGGGTCGCCAAATCTGGTACAAATACGAGATTTTCAGTTACTGTACGAGATAGATTGGCGTTTTTTTCATAATATCACAACAACAAAATTTTTTTCAGGCAAAAACAAAATGTAAACTACGCTTTGATAAGTCACTTGATAGATGACCAAAGAGTATAGAGTTGGGGTGGCTTTTTGAAATTCATAATTTTATGTTTTTTAAAAATGGCATGAGATTCTCGTAGACCTACTTAATTATTTTATTTCATTTGTAAATCGGTCAATGGTTTGAACAGCATAATTGGCCTCAAAGTTAAGTTGCAAGATTTCATGACTCAAAAATACAGGTACACTGCCTGTTTAAAAATATTTTAATAAATAATATTGAAATATTTAATATCTATTCATGTTTTCAATTTATGTTCTTGCTGTTTCATTCTAATGAATAGTTATTATGACTGGGCGAAAATTGATAACCCTACCGCGATCGCCGAGCTTAGGAACGAAAAGTAGTAAGTACAGGGTTCGTATTATGAAGTTTTTAAAATCCAGCCTGATTCCAGGCAATTCAGTTTACGGCGTAAACTGGCTGGTTCTTTTTTGGTATTATGACATGCTTTTAGCTGACTAGTTTCTGGGTGGATTATTTGTCTCTGCCTGGCTATCAAATAATTTCAATAACATTCAGAAATAAAGCTAATTAGTTTGCGATAAGTTACGGTTTTAATTTGAATCTTAAAATTGTGTTCAATGTGTCTGATATTGACTTATTTCCATGACGAATAATAAGAAAGTAATAATGACATACAATTTTTATTTCATTTAAAAAATATTAACCAAAATAAGGATAACATTTACTTCACATGATATTCAATTTAAACATTATGTTCCTAAACGAAATTGTCATACTTTGCTTTGTGCAGAGAGTAATATTTAATTGTAGAGTGGACACTTCATTAAAAAGTGAGCTACATATGATCTTGCAATTTTTTTGAGTCATGAAAATTAAACGGTTCTATAAGCAAGAGACAAATTGATATTAAAAATGACTGTTATTAAGATATTATTATGTTTTTTAATAGAATATAAAGAATGAATATTTATTCGTATACGTCCTCCTACTCGTGACTGTACTTAAAATGTAATGTAATGTTATTAAAGATCATAAATACATTAATGTTAATAATAAAAAATTGTGCGAAAAAAATTATCATAGGAGAAATAAATTGCATTTATTGGATATTTGAATAATTTTTACTGATAAATTTAAAATATACATTTTCCGAACTTAATTTTGAAGTGATACCTACAGGCAGATTTTGCTGCTTTTTGATGGTATGCGGTCTGATTAGCTTCCTTGTTCACATATTACATATTATGCATTCTTGTAGTCTGGACCTAAGATAAACAATTGTATTTTTAATTATAATTATAATAAATTATTATGAGAGATAGCAAATTCAGTAAAACTGTATAGCTATATAACTATTTGTAGGCATCAAAGTCAGCAAAATTAGATTCGTATACATTAAATTATCTTTGACGTCTTTATGTCAGCTAATACATTATTTGGAAAATTTAATTGAATTGAAATACACTAAATATCTTTGCAAACTCACATGTGTACTGAGATTCATTGTATTTTGTTTACTTTGGAGTTATAATTAGTACACTTCCGAAACACAGACGACATTTATCTGAGTCGTCATAATGCTCGCGCTTGCAACTTATTTGCTTCTTGTTTTTCCATCATATTATTGAACCAGTTGCGAAAAATGGTAAAACTACAAGAATCTGTAAGATTAGGAAAAGTTTTATGTATTGAGATCTAATAAAATGACTGAAATTATACACTGTAAATACAATTAACGTTTCTAAGCCTTCTAAACAAACATATTTAAATAGGTACAAACCTTTATACCAAAATATTAACTTGTCTTTTACGGGTTTTCATTATGAGATCTTAAGTTCTCACAAAAATACGAACAATGTTTTTGGAGCAAGTTATTCTGCTAAATTGGGTTTCAATATCAAACATTGCATTGATCCCAGAAGCACGTTAATTCAATGCATATCTCATAAAATTTTGAAGCATTCACCATCTTGAACTCAAATAATTTATATTCGTCATATGATTCAAATTTATATTACACAAATACACAAATCCAGTCAATAAAAGTTACTCAGTAACAAGCGTAAACTGAAAAGCTTACTTGTCAATATTGTTGACAGTTACAACGTTTCAAATATGTCAAATAGGCGTTCATAATAGGAAATTGCCTGCCAAATTCCAGGCAGAAGTCGGCCGCGGGTCACGTGACCGCTGACTCGCTGTCAATAGGCGGTCATAATACAAAAAATCCAGGCAGTTCAGTTTACGGCGTAAACTGCCTGGAATTAAGAGCTCATAATACGGACCCAGTACTTTATCATAGATGGATGTCAAAGTGACAAGCGGCCGCGGCCGACCGCCTCATGGCCGCGCCGCAGGCCGCGCCTGTGTGAATCGATGTTCAGACATCCATACTACGCAACTGACCGCCACCGCCACCGCCACCGCCACCGCGTCTGTCTGGCCGAGGCTTAAAGACCACTCTGGGCACAGGCCTTCCTCAATGCGGGTTGGTTCATATAAACTAAATAATTCTTTTTTTAAAAACGCTATTAACATTTTCAATTAAAGAAACAATATACGCATACAAAATGAGATAAATATTTTTGCATGAAATAAAAGTAACGTAAAAAAGACGCGTGTAAGGAAGCATTGTTTATTCATTTCTTAATGAAGAATCATCTTATTTATCATGTTGAGCATGTAGTTCTGTGTATATTATTAATAAAATATAAAAGGGCATTTCCATTATGCAAGTATGTACCCGAAAATAGTCGTTAGTTAAGTACCGAGCTATTGCTGCGCAGAATATTAGATTATTTTCGTTCCGTTTTTTACTTTTTCACCTGGGACAGCTAGTCTTTTTCCTGCCCTGTTCCCAATTCTTTTGGGGTCGGCGCAACATGTCTTCCTCTTCCACTCTCCTCTATTACTCGTCAAGTCAACACTCACTCCCATCCTCATCACAGCATCATTCACACAATCCATCCATCTTTTCTTTGGTCTTCCTCTCCCCACACGCCCATCCACTTTCCACTAACCACATCCCACGTCTGTTCACTCAGGTTTTTTTTTGGGCATTTTCCTTTAACACTTTGTCAAAACGTCACACATTTTGGCGTTTCCATTGACGTTATTGGTGAAACTTAACTATTGAGGTTAACATAAATAAAGAAAAAAAAACTCACCCTACCTGAAATATGTCTCGTGCCCCGAGATATCAGCTGTTATATGTCAATAGTCATTACAAGACGAAAAAATATATAATTTTGTAGTTCTAGAGGATCAAGCGCACGTACTGTCATTTATAATAATCAAAAAATATTAAAATAGTGGATACGACCAAAACTGAGTTGTGGTATTACTGATTTATTCTCTTTGTAGGTACTTCTATTATTTTTCTGTACCAATTTGTCAAAATTTATTTGATATTATTATCACTAAACCTTTTCGTGGCCTTATTATTTTCCTTAATAAATTCTAATTTTAATATTTTTTCTAATTTTAACTTTTTCATCACAGTTCTTCTCTCTTTATGTCTTTTTGTTTAAGTTTTCATTCAAATATAGATAGTGATTGCAAATCTAAAATCGGGTATTAAATATGCAAACATAAATTCAATAAAATGATTATTCGATTTTGTAATGTACGTATGTACTGTGTGTAATTTGCATTACAGTACTGTGACCATTTTCAATCAAAAGGTAAAATTTATCACACAGGTTTATTTCATATCGCACCATAATGGATTCAGAAAAGATAATAAAAATGCTTTCAGAGCTACATCAGCGATAAAGATACTACGCTCGTGGGTGTTTCGTTTTAGTTTTATCACGTTTTAATCATAGCTGCAATGTGGATAATCCATTTTTTTATGTAGCTAATTGTAATACATTACTAGTAGTAGTGCTATCCTTATGATCTATTTTGTTTTCCCTTGTGTCCAGCAGAAGGACGTATGAGTATGACGATACGACAAATTGTTTTATTAAATATAAGTTGACTGCATTTGTACCGCATCAGACTAAAACATAATAAAATTAGGTCCTTACCTATGAAATTGGTGTTTTGTATGGAGATTTTGGGGCACTCTGCAATTTCCATACTAAATTTTTTTCAGTTTTCTTCACAACGACAAATCCAAAGATAATAATATTTGGCATGTATCAATAGACAAGCTTTAGCAATATGTGTAATATCACTCTTCATAAAAATTATTTATAGTTTTTAAGTGAATGCAAATCAAATGATGTAATCGAGAGGCACTTAAAAAGAGTCGTCTCCGTGTCCAATTTAAACACAATTAAACTTACAACAAATTATCAAAATCAATCAAAAGAGCTTAAAAATATGGTCTACTTTTAGAGGAGGTAATTATTTTATAAGAATGCTCTGAAACTTAATAGTTACGGACAAATTGCTAAGACAGAATAAAAACACCAATTTCATAGGTAAGGACCCAATATTAGGAACCCTATAACAAAGGAACCATTTAAAGTCGATTGACATGAAAAATATAATTTATAGGAGAGGCATCGGGGTCAGAGGCACGAATGCCGGATGCGCGGATATGAGACTCGACACTCCGATGGGATATCCGCTAGACGGCTAATTCCTGTCTACGATAAAAGACGCTGTCATGTCATAATAAAACCGCCTCTAAACTCTTCCACTTAAAGTCTACTTCATTCGCGTCAAGCTCCACGTCTGAGGTGCGAGCCCCTTCGGGTCGGTAGAGATAACGCAAATCCTTTTCTTTATTGACTTCAGTAAGAAAATGTAAACATTCCAGTTCTTTTGTGTGTACAGCCAACCTTATACCGCAAATGAAAAAAATATTACAAAATTCAAGTTATATAATTACTGTTGAATTTTTTTACAATTCTTTAAATTATTTTATTATCAAAATTTTAGGGATTAATAATTTAAAATTCTGTTTAATTTTATTTTTCAATTACAAAAAAAGTACAAAGAATTCTGGACATTAAAAAATAACGATAGTAAGCGCTATGTCATTTACACTTATTTTAAAAGACCTTCAAAGGCTCCATGAAAAACTCCTTAATTAACTTGTATAATCAATCAATTAGCGTTTTCAGTGTACAATTTTGATTTTATTGTGAAAAGATATATATGTAAGTGTAAGTGTAAAGTAAAAGTGTGAAGAAGTGTGTATGTGCGAACAATATTTGTTTCATCAAACATAATATATTATTGTGAGTTAGTATGATTGTTTTATCATTTCAACCCTAACGTGTGATATATTTTTTGATAAGTCTTAAAAAGTAAATAGGGGTTTACTAAAATATTTTTTTGATTTAGTTAATATTTTCGGAAATAATCGCTGCTTAAGTAAAATTAAATGTCTTCTAAGCCATAAGTTTAAAAAAAAGTATAATTTTATAAAGACGCTCCAAGGATTACCCCTTTGAAAAATTGTACAAAATTATATCTGAATGTTTGTAATTTAATCGTATATGCAAGGATTTTTTATCTTAACGTATCGCCTTTCAAATAAAAAAAGTTTTATTAAAATCGGTTCACGCAATCCAAAATTGCCACCCAACATACATAAACCGTTTAGTACTTTGGGCTATTTTAACTCTGAGTGACGGACGGAACACTAAATGTGACGTACGGGAAACTACGGAACCCCACACTGAGCATGGCCTGACACCCTCTTGCCCGATTTTAGTTACTTCTTTTACGTTAGAAACTGCTAGCCTACAAGTTTTGATGTAAAGTCACACAAAATAAGAGGCCCGTTTTGACAGTTCACGTCCATAAAGTTCTTTATTTTTTACATATAGAAATGTTCCACAGTATTTGGATTTTTCATGGACGGGTACCGCCCCCTCGACTAAGTGATGTGCATAACGATTTTTTCATAATGTCTTTAGATTATTCATAATCGATTAAGGGAAAATAAGTTTTTTTTAAGGCCGGCTCGCATATTAGAATATATGATCTTAGATATTGTATTATTTTTTTTATTACATATTTCACATTTCACGACAAAGTAACATCAGGGACATGATTCGTATTTTTCTTTTTTAATCAGAGCTTGTTTAACAATTTTACTTGATGAGAAAAGTACTCATAGTGTGGCAATAACAAGAAAAATCTTGGAGGAGGTTTTAAAATAGAAAAAGCTAATCTACACACGACGCTATAAACCGAATAATAATCGATTTAGGTAGGTATTCCTATCAATACATAATAAAGATTTAAATAAATAAATAATGGAAGCACAAAATAATTGTGCTAAATATCATTTACAAATCAGACCGTAAATTCGAAGTTATTTTTGAAATCCTATTAAATAACCTACGCTGCTTATTTTCAGAAAATGACTTACAAGGTTAAAGTATTAAAAAATAAAAGTTCTCTTTTATAAATCTCGCACACAATTCTTAATTATTAAATAAGATTCATTTAATACCTTTACTCACAAATTTCGTTTGAAATTAAGGCACTAAGTCAAACAGCAGGTGTGATTAATTAATAAAGCTTCTATGGCCTTCAACGGTATCAGCGAAAACGCTCAAGGCCGGCCTCCTTGTTATATCCTGCGTACTGTAACGTCGGAATTGTGATTAACAGGCAGCTGTTAGGTTTGCTGCACAATTTACTAAGCAGCTTGTATAACAAACTGAGGGACGGCTAGACAAACATAACAAGGAACAAACAAAAGAAAGTTGCGGTTTGACTTGTTGTAAAGCACATCGAAGGCTTTAACCAGTTATGTATCTTCTATAGATATGGCTGATCTTTACCTATATAAAATGTATCTGATTATATAGACAATATTGATCATGCGTGAGAAGTGACGCGAGCATCTAGAGAGGAATATAAATGTAATGTCGGCTCGCAACGAATATTGCTGAATAATTTAGCAGTTACTGTAACTTATTGGTCTATAACTTCACGTTTTACTATAGAAACGTCGTTAAAGTCATCTGGGAATAAAGTGGCTGGTTTCTTTAGGTCGAATGCAATTTTTTTTTATCTAATACCCAACCATTGACAACATTGTTAAAATCTGTAATAAAGCCGAAATAATAACCAAAACAATAACCTCGACGGCAGTCCACATCTAACTTTTGGACTTGGAAACGCCATTGAAAACAAACTTCTCTTTGAAATACTTACAAAAGGGCGAGAGAAAAATAAAAGAACATCAAAGCTGACGGTGAGATATCTTTCAAGGGTAATCTTGGACTACCTAATTGTAGTGTAAGCATTATTCACTTTAAATTTTTTCTTAGATTGAGGAAGTTTTACTTAAAAGTCAACATTGCAATCACATCTTGTTAAGACATAATTTAAATTATCTATTAAGTAAATGGTCTCTCTTAAAATCTTTTACAGGCATATGGAATAAAGCGAATCGTGAAATTTCCCCTGAGCTTAGATATTTGAACCTAGTTATTTTTACAGGTAAATATGATAGGGGATAATGGTAATTGCTTTAATGTATGCGCGTGTGGCCAAGACACTTAAAAATCGTTCTACCGTGTTATTATTCCTTTGGTTCAAATATTCCCTACAGTAGGGTTTATAATTAAGTATCACAAAGTCTTTTATAATAATACTATGCTATCAAAAATTTTAATTTTCCCTGACGTTCAAGAGACTTCCTATATCACAAATTCAGTTAATAGCAAACCTCGAGCGCTAAAGCTGTATACAAAATATTGCTGGTAAAGTATGTAGTAGAAATTAGTACTGCGTGTGCAACTGCGCATACAGCACGTTCTGAAAATGTGATATACAATCCAACATACAATGCAGTTTTCCAACTAAAAGGGCAAGCTCCGCATAAAATGAGAGTTCGTGATTCAACTTTACACGATGTCCAACATTCAGTTTGAAACTCTATTGTTTTGATTTCACTTAAAAGATATCTAATTTGAAATATTACCTATTTTCTTTATAAAATTTTAAGCAGATAACGGTACAAACAGCTTTGATACTTAAAGATAAATTGTCTGTGGAAACATGAGAACTCAGCGGCTTACAATGTATCACTCATGCACCAGTTATTTCTCGATTAACTCATGTAGGTAGCTATTATTCCCTAACCGTAGATAAGGAAGATAGATCACTACGCAGAATTAGAGTACCTACGAGCGATCGAATCACGCATCTTTCTTTTAGTTTCTACTGGCCCACGGCAACGGCGACCCTTTTTTCATTAGTTAATTTATTACATTTGCGGAAGAGTCCACTATGGACATATAGCAAACCAAAGTACGTCAATAGTCTTGTATCAAAAAGGTTGAATAGTGTTAGAAGTATTTTCAGTGTAGGTATATCTATTACCACTAAGGTGGCAATGAAGCCTACGGCTTGGTTCCTGTATTCCATGGTCCAGGGGTACCACACGCCTTAGGAACTTTATAAAAAGCTTTACTAAGATTTCATTATATACGCTGAGTAACAGTGCACGGAAAAGTCATTGTATTTGTGAGGCACTGTATAAGAATGTAAATTGTTATTATTTAAAAATAAAAAAGACAGTAGGTATAAACAAAAAAATATTACCTTAGTCAATTACAAGAAAAAAACAAAAATTTAAGATTCCACGGTGACAATGCAAGGGAAATAATCTAACGTTGGCCAATATTTTTACACCTTGCTATTAGGGTCTTAGTTATGTTCTATTTGTTTTTAAGTAATGCAAAAACACAGTAATGTTTATTCTTAAAATAAGCCGATAATTTTGGAAAGATACAACATATATTTGATTTTGAATCCAAATATTCCTAAAATGGCCTTCACCTAATTCTCAGATTGTTTCTAAAATGATAATGATATCATGTTACAGGGTTACTGCGTAAATAAGATTAAATTAATTAAACACAGCGAATAAATATTTTGTAGACGCTTAGATTTCGGACCTTTGAAATTACCTTCGTAGATAGTCCCCTTGTTGACACCCACTCCACCTCTCAACTGCGGTATCAGGTATTTCTTGAAATTACCATTAAGCTGTTTGTTTAAGGACCTGTATTTTGGAGACGTAGGGCACGATGGTATTACCAAATCAAATTTTGACCGCCAGACTCGGTTAGCGCTTCCCGAAGCGAAGTGTTCCCGAAGTAATTTATTTTTTTAAGCGAGCCTCAGAAGGAGTATCGGAACCTTCCCACGTGGTGGTGATTATGTTCCCTGCATTAGATACCTTACCCAGCCTGTAAGGTAATGTCGACTAAACACCATTTGTGTGCTTCAAGTCATGCGGCCTTGGTAAAGCATAACCTGAATGCGCCCTAGGTGCTTGCAAGGCTGGTTACCGCTTACCAAGAGGGCCATATGCTTGTTTTTGTCATATAAAAAAATTCAAAAGTCAACAATTTATACAATATTATCAGCAATGTAACTTTATGAATTAATCAACAAAACTGAATGTAATCACTTAAGAAATTAGGTTTTTGCGATGTGTTCCCATGTACTGTCAAAATGTTATGATTTAAAAGGAAAGTTGCCCGACAGCATATTAAGTCAAGATTTATGATCCCCCATTACGGATCGACGTTTTCCTATAAATCAAGTGGCAATAAGCCTAAATTAAGTACAAATTGGTATCTATATCCCCAATATGTTGAGCACAAACAAGATGATGTATTAAATGCTTCCAGAACTTAAGGAGGGGTGAGAAATACGTATGCGAATAATCCTAGAGTAACAAGTCTTATATATTCATGACAAACGTTAGTTTCTTTAATTACTAGACACGTCTTGAACTGTTACTAGTTCAGAAATTTGGTGACGTTTTTGTAGATAAATAATTTATGTTATTGGTTCTCCGTTTTATTATTCAAAGTTCTTCAAGTACCCTATAAAAACGAATGGTTACACTTTTTATAGGTTCAACAAGGTTAATTGCATTTGAGACACAGAATAAGAGACTGAAATGGCTGATAATATTGAAGGAAAGATACTAGTAGATATATTCAGTAACTTTCTAACTTATTTGTCCAATTTACAATAAAATACGACTCACAAAGTCTCAATATCTTAAAAAAATATTTTTATAGCAATCTATGCCGTGCCAGACTGATAAGTTGATATAACTATTATCATCTCCGTAAAGAATGGTCACGGCCCATACAAAATTTACCCAGACCCGACAAGAATGAGACCTATCATGTTATGTTCAGTATAACATAAATATTTAATTTTTATATTGAATATTAGTGGCTATTATTATTATTTTTTTTTTTATCAGGTGCAGTATGAAAAAATAGTAGGAAATTCTTTTTTCTAGGTTGTAACAAAGAGGGTAATTTGTTATGATGCCCTTCGGTTAGAAGTTATCATCTGGTACTCATACTCGTACTACAGCCCAACCGACAAAAATTCTCTTAATATCTGTTGTATTCTGCGCTTGGGGAAAAAATGTATATCTTTGGGAAAAATAGTTGCTCTGTATTTTCCTTAGGCGCAGTATGAAATAGATGTTAAGAAACGAATTTTCGTTATTTTGGCTGTACCTAATATGAGCACCAGATGATAACTTCTCACCGAGATGGTCATCCTCAAATATCGAGAGTTGAGACAATCTAGAAAAATAGTTTCCCTCTATCTCTTTCATACTACGCCGGAGGAACTTACAAAACATCATATTTATAATGTTGAATATAAAAATTACATATTTATGTTACATTAAACGTACCAAAAAAATTTGATCGGTCTCTATCTTGTCGGGCCTGAGTTACAGATGACCATTCTCCTTTATCTACAGAATTGCCTGAGATTGAGCAAATACAATCTTCCAAAATTAGATACTATAATCTAATTATGTTTACAATTACCAACGGTCGGGCGCTTCTATGTTTAATTACTGCTGTTCTCTTTCAATCAGGTAAAACAAGAGAAAAATAGTTTGCTAAGAGTACCGCTCACGCTAAAATATTAATCTGAAGCCTTTTATTATTCTTGTTGTCATGTGAGTACTTCAATATAAGTAATTTCTGGATAGCAACGTAAAAATTTGTTTGTCTATCACTAGGCTAGGCGAATACCGTAGGCCCGTGCGCAGTTGTAAATAGGCATTGGTCTTCCCACGTGAAAGTACTCATGAGTAGTTTGGGCCGTAACACCACCACGTGCGGTTTGATTGGCAATATTGGCATACCAATTGATATCGCAATTAGAAGCTCCTTAAAGTCAGAATAATTTAATAGATACATTTTGACAGATGAGCTTTACGGACCGTTTACATTGACATGGGAATCGATTAATCTCCCTACAAACAACTGTCTAAATTCTTATTAAATTATTCATTTATGAAGGAGCTAGAAAACACTTAATTTTGTTTAACCAGGGAATAAATATTGCGAATGTCGATTTGTTTTTAAAATCGAAATAAAAGCGACCTTATGCAACCGATGTCCGATTATGGCCAATTATAGCTGAACAGATAACTTTGTTTTACGACATTAATAATTACTAAAACGTTTCGACACTTATTAATTGTTACTTGCTCTACATGATCATTGGTTAGAACACTTTGTTATTGCATGTACTATCAAGGCGGATCAGGGCGTTTCACCTGCCGATATTCTGGCGAATTGTGCGAACTCTTTTATGTTAAACCATCATTGTATGTACTACTTTTCATGCAAATAAATTGATTATGATTACTATGATTATGAATATTAATAACTTTGCTGAGACATGGAGGATGGTCATACTTTTTTAATGAGAAACACTGAGGTATCTAGTACTTTTAAACATAGTTATAAGTTATTTTTAGGATAATATCTTTGATTTCTTTTGGCTAACATCGAAAGCGCCATGTTTTCTAGCTGTAAGTAAGAAGCAACTATGGTGATAGTTCATCTAAACTCACATTTAGCGTTTTGTTGTGAGCAAATGTTATTATTGTTATAACATTGTTGTCTTTCTTCTCATTTTCTAGAATATTTTATATTTTTTCATTATATATGGCTATATCTGACAAGAAAGTGTCAGAAACCTGTATAATACGGATGCTAGTCATTTTAATGCTAGTTATTTTATAACAACAAATAATTTATAAAACAAAGTTCGAAATTTTATTCTAGAACGGAGACGAGTAGTTAGAATATTGAATTAAATGTAATTGTAAGTAGATAATCAAGTAGGCGATGCCCCTTAGCTTTGAGTCATAAAGGTCAGAAGATATGTCAATCTTATTCCCAATTCTCGATTTCATTTTTTTTAACGCTACCTGTGTTTTAGAACTTGTATCCTTTAATGCACATGGTTGTCTGTGTAATTTTGACATCAATAAATTCACATGCATTATTAGATCATTTGGTAACAATAATCATTGTGAGACGTGTTTGTGGGGCTACGTTGAAATAAGTACTTAATTAAGTTTATTGTACATATTTATTAATGTATATTTTAGAATATCAAACCCTTTAACATAGTTAAAATATTAATCATTATATAAAAATACACAAAAAGGTTTATAGTGCTGAATCAACATCAACTACTTATAGGTACTTGGTGGATACTTGGTACCACTTCAAAATATATTTAGATAGAAGTATGTAATAAATTCTAGTCTAACCTAAAAAGGTCTTATGTGATATACTATATATATTATTTAATGTTCAACATCAATCAAAAGTTTTCGAAAATTATTATTTATGATAAAAAAGGTGAGATTTATTTACATAACTACTGTATGTTTTCTGTTCGATTTAATCATTTATCGTAACCTAATAATAATTCAGTTGTTGAATCAATTCCATAGACTTAATATATACCTGAATATTGTATTCTCAAATAGCAATTACATATTTAATCTAATCTAGTCATAAACCATGTGATCTACAGACGACCTCAACGATCTTTAACCGTTGTAGAAGGGAGATGGAATACACGCAGCGTACAGCGGCACCTTCTCACTTCCACTGTTGATTTAATAATTCATTATGAAGTGCTGATTAGCAGCGGTTATTTGTTTAGTTTATTTCCACTGTTCCTGTCATATTAAAATCTTTTTAATTGAATACTCCTTGGTTTTAAAAATCGAATACCATTTATTTATTTAAAAAAGATTCTCGGTCTTGTCACAAGGTTTTGTCAAACTTGTTTAGTCGTTGAAATGGAATTGACTAAAGAAAATTCAAGAGCGATGATTTATTATGACTTTCGAAGTGGTTTAACACAAAAACAGTGTGTTGACCGGATGAATTCTGCATTTGGTGATGAAGCCCCATCCAAAACCACAATTTATCGCTGGTTTACAGTACTTGAGTACATACAGTATTTGAGGATCCTGCGTGGCATCTTTGAGAGTTCTGACGCACCAAGTAACGCGAGCAGCTTTTTGCTCTTCACAGAGCGAATGCGGTATCCATCATATAACTTTTTTACACCTAAAAATTTAATAAACAATTATAGAGTGTTTTGGCAAGGGAAATCTGTATTATATATAGTACATAATCTGTATAATTGTTAATACATGTATTATAAAATATCAAATTCTTAAATGTTTACGACTTTATTCAACAATAATATAATCATTGTTTTAATAAAAAAAACATGTTTCTTTGCACTATACCAACTATTTTAGATCAAGTTCAACATTGATGTGTACATACTTTGCAGAGAAAAAAAAGTTTTAAACAGTAACAATAGAGTAGATTAGTAAACATATAACCCATTCCACTGATGTTGAAATAGATATTACATTTAATCTAGTCAAATATATTACTATACAATAGATGCAAACAGTAACGAGTATCTATATGTAATCTATAAACCTATTAGATACATTTATTACACTACTTGGAACAGTCTATACATATTTCCTTGTAGCCAATTGCAGAGTATTTAGAGTTATATATATTTATTTTTATATTCTACCTTTAAGAGGTATATTTTTTCTATAAAAATATACGATATTTCTATTTAATTGAGAATATAACCCTTTTTCACCTATTAAGGAGGCAAACTGGCTGACGGTTCACCTAATGGGAAGCGATCACCGTCACCCTTAGACATATGGAGGAATTGCAAATGTTTTGCCGGCCTTTAAGGAATGAGTACGCTCTTTTGTTGATGAATGGTGGTCATCACGGTCTGAAAATACTTAATGGCACCGATAATTCCGTAGTTTACAGTTTACATGTCCGTGGCAGAAAATGACGCGAAATACGCAGACTTGTGCACAGTCACATTGTTCGAAGAGTCAAGGTGCCATGGATCAGAAATGATGGGAGCGCTTCGTTGCTCGCGGTCAAGAGGTAGATGTTGATATTGTGGTGCTGGAGAACAGAGATGTGAGCAATATTCCATGTAAGGCCGACGCAGCGCCTTATAAAGCTGAAGGCGGTGGCGTTAAATTTATATTGCCTCAATCTACTAAGCACAATCATAAAACATGTATACCTACACATTTGACAGGTCACAGTCTTTATTACCTTTTTATATGAGTCATTGTCAAAAGTGTATAAAAATTTTAGCACGTCACTGTACACCAAGCTTCATAGAAACCAACTAGATCTTACTCTCTTACTGCAAAATCGAACATCGCTCGAAATCTTCACCAGGGTGCTGGCTAAATTAGCTATTCAGCTAATTCGGCCAGCACCCGAAATAGATTTTTTTTTGTGACAAAATAGCAGTCCTATATTTTCGTCGAGTCAAATTTAACCAAGCTCAGTTGACCCCATTCCGAGACCCCGCTCAAGGAGGTCTCTATTTGAGACACAGAGTTATTTCGACACTTAATGACGTCGCGGGGAATACCACTGTGTCAGCTTAGCAATGTTGGTTATTTGGAACATGTCATTGATATGAAGAAGAAACTACGTAAGATGGCTTAAATAATATCACATGGCATAGTACAACCGAGTCAAGTTTGTAGCAAAAAGAGAGCCTTTACTGTAAGCCAGGCAATCATAGTTGGAAAGTTGGGACAACTGACAGATGTTACATTTGCGAGGGACCACAACGCGCGATTTCACGAAGGTAGCGAATTCTGCCTATGTCCTCCAGCTTACCCTGGTATATAATTACTTTATTAAGGGACCTAGCTGCATGACTACATTCTTTTTTCAGTGGGCTGAAATTTCCAGCTTTATCTTGCCTGTATGCTTGGAACGGTTTTTGGTACTGTATGTTGTAAAGTCTGATTTACACCAAAGGGGTCACGTATAAAACACTGAAATGAAATTATTTACACATACTGCACTACTTAATAAATAGAAGCTCTGTAAAATATAAAATCAAAGCTTTAAGGATATATTTACTGGCTAGAATAATGTTAGCCAAAGTGGAACCATTATTATTGTGATGATCGCAATATATTTTTTAACTGTGCATGTGCGGCTTTGATAGCCAAGATAATCCCTTAGGGCAAATACTTTGATTAAAGAAATTATTTCTTTCATAGCAGTTACTATGTTACTAGTATGTCGATTTCATAGATCATTTAAATATAAATAAGGCTCTATTAGGTATTCCATTTAATTCTCCTTCTAAAAAGATATTTTTAATATAGCTATTCAGAAACAAATTAGAATATTTTCTATTAAAAAGTATCGTAAGCAAAAAAAATATCAGGACACAAAAAAACAACGTTATCGTTAACACCCCAGAGGGGTGGTCAAAAGCGGGCTTATTCGTGATAATAAAACAATTTTCTTATAAAATAAAAAACATTTACTTAAAAAAAAATATTGGCGCGGGACTAATTACAACTATTTTTCTGCTCCTTAAATGTGAAATTTATTAGGATCGTAGAAATAAAACGATCAAGCTACGAGTATCAACCTCAATCTTATTATTGTTTTTTGAGTGCTTACATTTCGATTAAATGATCTTGAGAAACAATGGAGAAGTTTTTTATTTATAATGTACATTGTTTTTTTATCTTACTCAACTTTCCTAGGTGTCTCAGGCATATGCTAACGTGCCTAATTTTTTTTTAATATTTTGAGCAGATCTTGATTTTATTATTAAACTATTAGGTAACTTAGGGCGAATTCGACCTAATTGAGATTAGTAACACGAGAGTAGTAATACCAAACTGAACTGCAACGATTGGTCGAATCTGCCCTGTGTCATACGTGACATTGACACATTCGTGCGCGAAAAACTGAGCCCTTCGTTAAAATAATATTACCTACTCGCGTGTAGTCAAACATGAAAAAACTAGGATAACTAATCGGCTCCGCCCTTAGGGCAGATTCGACCAATCGTGTGAAATCAGTTTGGTATTACTATTCCTGTGTTACTAATCTCAATTTAGTCGAATTCGCCCTTAGTGATGCCAACGGACATTGAACGGGCGATTTGTTTGGTCGAGTAGGTTTGTTATGTTGTATGTTTAATTTTACAATATAGTATTGAAATCGTTTCAGAAGAAACTCCAGGCATACCTACTTCACACGTTCAAGTGAAGCCTCATGTCATCAATTTTGTTTCGCTATACGAACTTTACTTTTCTTTATCTGTATTAATTATACTTAAATCAAGCTACTGATTATAAATGTGCCATAATTGTTCACACTTTATTACTCTTGAAATTGATTGAAAGAATTGTTTTAGTTTTTTAATCCAATATCAGAACTTTATTTTTAACTTGTTTCTAATCAAAAAGTCTATTCAATCCTTTTATTGTATTTTAATTTTTTAACTTTATACCATTGAGAATGTAACGCTTTTGTGTACGTTGGCACTTAAATTATAGTGTGCAGTATTTTATTTAGTTTTATTGCGACACTGAATCGCTTATCCCAGGTTGGGTTAATTAAATCTCTAAATTCTTCTTAGTGTTGTTCTACGGTGACTTTAGGTTGAAGTTATTGGTAAGATTTTATTATGTTTACTTTCGTATGAAACCTAAGCTGTTTCATTGAAATGGGTTGCAATGGCATATTGAACTTTTTAGACACCGTTGCATTTTTGGCTCTAACCGACTACACTAAAATACTAGTTGATTGCTGCGCAAAAGGATTCAATTAGGAATATTGACTAAAATAATCAATGTTCAACGTATTTCTGAAAATTCTTTATGTGCCGTATGACTCGATATTAATGAATATTTACGTTGTGTTTATTTAAGTTACACTAATTTCTGTAGTTTTTGTGAAACAGGTTAGCGATACACATACACTATTCAGTAATTATACCGATGATAAAATAACCTTTATATCTATTAACGTTGTTACTAATTATCGCGATCTTCTTATTTAGAACTAGTGAAGTATTATATGTTACTCAGGCTGTAGTTAATATACCTGTATTTGAATATTTTCCCGTAAATGATGTTGTAATATACCAATTCACTTGTTATACAATAAAATACCAGAATTAAACCAAGTGTTTCATTTTAGCACTACCTTTAAGTAATATCTTGGGCTGAAATTCCAAACCGCATCTGTACTCATGACCGGACACAACCATTATATTTCACAAGATGGCGCTACATGCTCTCCAATGAAATCTTCTGCTAACGTTATATAGTCATTTTAACTTTAAGCAGTTGTTAGTTATGAGTTTTCCTGTCCTACCTTAGTATCTAGCTGCAAGTATCTTACTGCGAAGCGAATACGCGTCATGCGCTCTAAGTAGGTAAGTAGGTATTTTACATAGGTATTATAAATTATAGAAGTAATAATCAAGTTCAGGCAGCGGTTCATCAAGAAGATCTTATAAATTAAATCTCTTTATCCACATAAAAAATTTGTGAAGTCTGTGGAATTTTTAAAAAGATTTTTTAACACACTTGCTCGTAATGTGAGCTTCATTCCTGGGTTTTCAGCATAGGTCCTGGCATATATAATGCTAAAAATTAAACATATGTGCGCGTAAACATTTTTACCACACTATTTTGCGTGCCGTAATTTTTTGTAACCCAATAAAGTTAGGTATATACGTTCAACATTTCAAAATATAATGTATCACAATGAGCAGCAATACTAAAAGCTCGGAACAGATGTCGCTCTAAAAGACTGTACCCCTTATTCGCTTAATGACAGATTCGCTTTACGCCAGATTCGCTTTAGGTCCGATTCGCTTAAAGACAGAAACGGTGTAGTCGGGTAAAAAGTTTTATTTCTTAATAAGAAACATGCAGAAAATAAAAAATCTTAATCATTGTGTACTAAGCAAAATCAAATTAGAGATAGTTAAGAAAACCGAACAGACATCGTTAATACCTGCCAAGGACATACCTCCTTATATTACTTTAATATTTGTCTATGTACTTTTTTTCCCTTTCTTTACGTCTTTTTAGTATCATTCTTCGGTTTCCTTTCTGTTCCTTAAATGTTTTTATTGTATTTTTTATTATTTTATGGGAAAAGGGCAAGAAGAAGAGGAAGATTTACGTTTTTCTCCCAAATGTTGTGATTAAGGCTTCTCTGGAGCGAATAATTTAGAAGAAAAAGAAAACGACATCACTAAATATCAATGACCTTTTAATACTAGAAAAATATTTCGACATTTTTTTAAATCATAAAATGACAACTCAAAAATATTCAAATTACATGACGAATTAAAACTAGTTCCGAAATAGAGTTAAGCGAGTTAATTGTTCCCACTTTTAAACACTGTGATTGGATAGGAATTTTTCAATAGTCTTCTCCCTTGGTTCTACGGCTATAAATTCCTCTTGCATCTCCATAATGACATTTCGCGTAAACTCAGTGAAGATCCGGGGCTGTTGCTACGGATGGTTATCCCATCTTCTTCGGTGTCTGTGTTTTGTCCAGTAATTGCTATCGGATTTCCATCAGCAGTGAATTGGAGTTGCTAAGTATGGTTCCTCTTGTGTATGTACGCCACTAGGAACACATTGGTTACTGTCCCAGATATCCAATTTTCTAGAATCATCCGTCCATTTCTTGATCTCTCCAATCCTAGAAGGGCCCCAACTCCGTGTACAAAAAAGAAATAAGAAGGGTTGATCTCTGTTGAATAAGCTGACTTCTTTACCAACCCTAAATCAGATTGATAAGGGAAATACGACTCTCCGTTTGCTGCCTCTTCTCCTGTCTTAGTCATTCTGATCAAATCATTCCCGATGGCCTCATATCTTATCCAGGCCGCAGTATCACTTAGATTCTCAGATCCCACCATGTTTAAAAAGAATCTGACTGAAAGGAGTGAGGCGCAATCTCTGTATCCTGAGGCGAATCTGTCATAAAGCAAATAAATCGACTGTACTTTGTTTACTTGTAGTGTCAAGTGTGAAGTAATGATATTATTATTTCAAACGTAACTTCAAACGAGGTGCGTCAGCGATAGAAAAAAAACAGCTGTACTGGTAGAAAGAATAACTTAAATATTTTGGTTGTCGTCGGCTTTTCTGCGATTGTCGGTTTAAAATATTGTTTTTTTCTTTTAGGTTACAGGCATATGGTTGAATTAAAAAATAAATATTAACCCCAAATGTTTTTTTTTTGTAAGTGTGTTGAAAAACGTCGTTAGACGTATGAGGGCTTTGATCATTATATACTTGGTTGTCTTTTCGCATCCGCTTGCGGCTCGCGCTTTATTAGCACCTCGTATGTAATAATCAATGTACTAATACTATATGAAATGGGGTAAAACACCTCCCTATATCTCAATTCTGGTTAGGATAGGAACGATACGTTAGGAACAGGGTTACTTTCGGAACAAAAACTATTTTTTCAAGTTCCTAAACTAACCCGCAACTGGATTAGGATTCGGGTCTGTTTCGGAATAAACGATTTTATAGACAAATAATAAAAAGAACCAGGTGCCTAGCTAGAGCTATTAATTTAACCTTTCTTACCAACCGATGAGGCGAAAACCTTTTAACGTGGTACGCTGGAGTGACAAGTCCTTGAAGCGATTTCTACCAGGGCGAATGACACTGCAACGACGAACATTATGGCGAACATGTTTGAAATTACATTAGGCTACTCAAAACTAAAAAGGTGAAATAAAAGACAGAAAGCAAAAGTGTCACTTTAATCACCAAGAAACAGCAGTTAAATTCTAAGTACCTACTATACATATCTTAACATATAATTATTATTTAATTTCTTTTTTTTAATAATGTGTATTTGTATCTGTTGATCAATGAATTCATTCTTTCTTTTATCATCAACGATGTCTGAAAATGAGAATTCTAATGAAATTGAGTTAATAGAGGTAATTTAGCTTTTTCAAAATCCGTCAATATAATTCGGATTTAATTGATAACCCTCTTCAGCTGCGTAGTCACTGCGCAGTTTTGGATTTCGATGTAAATTAAATTGTATTAAATTGTAATTATCTCTTTAAACTTGCAATTATGTAAATAAAGAATTAAAAATAAATTTTAATTTTATTTGGGTATTTAAAGCTATACATCGTATTATTTCAAACGTAACTTCAAACGAGGTGCGTCAGCGATAGAAAAAAAACAGCTGTACTGGTAGAAAGAATAACTTAAATATTTTGGTTGTCGTCGGCTTTTCTGCGATTGTCGGTTTAAAATATTGTTTTTTTCTTTTAGGTTACAGGCATATGGTTGAATTAAAAAATAAATATTAACCCCAAATGTTTTTTTTTTGTAAGTGTGTTGAAAAACGTCGTTAGACGTATGAGGGCTTTGATCATTATATACTTGGTTGTCTTTTCGCATCCGCTTGCGGCTCGCGCTTTATTAGCACCTCGTATGTAATAATCAATGTACTAATACTATATGAAATGGGGTAAAACACCTCCCTATATCTCAATTCTGGTTAGGATAGGAACGATACGTTAGGAACAGGGTTACTTTCGGAACAAAAACTATTTTTTCAAGTTCCTAAACTAACCCGCAACTGGATTAGGATTCGGGTCTGTTTCGGAATAAACGATTTTATAGACAAATAATAAAAAGAACCAGGTGCCTAGCTAGAGCTATTAATTTAACCTTTCTTACCAACCGATGAGGCGAAAACCTTTTAACGTGGTACGCTGGAGTGACAAGTCCTTGAAGCGATTTCTACCAGGGCGAATGACACTGCAACGACGAACATTATGGCGAACATGTTTGAAATTACATTAGGCTACTCAAAACTAAAAAAGTGAAATAAAAGACAGAAAGCAAAAGTGTCACTTTAATCACCAAGAAACAGCAGTTAAATTCTAAGTACCTACTATACATATCTTAACATATAATTATTATTTAATTTCTTTTTTTTAATAATGTGTATTTGTATCTGTTGATCAATGAATTCATTCTTTCTTTTATCATCAACGATGTCTGAAAATGAGAATTCTAATGAAATTGAGTTAATAGAGGTAATTTAGCTTTTTCAAAATCCGTCAATATAATTCGGATTTAATTGATAACCCTCTTCAGCTGCGTAGTCACTGCGCAGTTTTGGATTTCGATGTAAATTAAATTGTATTAAATTGTAATTATCTCTTTAAACTTGCAATTATGTAAATAAAGAATTAAAAATAAATTTTAATTTTATTTGGGTATTTAAAGCTATACATCGTATTATTTCAAACGTAACTTCAAACGAGGTGCGTCAGCGATAGAAAAAAAACAGCTGTACTGGTAGAAAGAATAACTTAAATATTTTGGTTGTCGTCGGCTTTTCTGCGATTGTCGGTTTAAAATATTGTTTTTTTCTTTTAGGTTACAGGCATATGGTTGAATTAAAAAATAAATATTAACCCCAAATGTTTTTTTTTTGTAAGTGTGTTGAAAAACGTCGTTAGACGTATGAGGGCTTTGATCATTATATACTTGGTTGTCTTTTCGCATCCGCTTGCGGCTCGCGCTTTATTAGCACCTCGTATGTAATAATCAATGTACTAATACTATATGAAATGGGGTAAAACACCTCCCTATATCTCAATTCTGGTTAGGATAGGAACGATACGTTAGGAACAGGGTTACTTTCGGAACAAAAACTATTTTTTCAAGTTCCTAAACTAACCCGCAACTGGATTAGGATTCGGGTCTGTTTCGGAATAAACGATTTTATAGACAAATAATAAAAAGAACCAGGTGCCTAGCTAGAGCTATTAATTTAACCTTTCTTACCAACCGATGAGGCGAAAACCTTTTAACGTGGTACGCTGGAGTGACAAGTCCTTGAAGCGATTTCTACCAGGGCGAATGACACTGCAACGACGAACATTATGGCGAACATGTTTGAAATTACATTAGGCTACTCAAAACTAAAAAGGTGAAATAAAAGACAGAAAGCAAAAGTGTCACTTTAATCACCAAGAAACAGCAGTTAAATTCTAAGTACCTACTATACATATCTTAACATATAATTATTATTTAATTTCTTTTTTTTAATAATGTGTATTTGTATCTGTTGATCAATGAATTCATTCTTTCTTTTATCATCAACGATGTCTGAAAATGAGAATTCTAATGAAATTGAGTTAATAGAGGTAATTTAGCTTTTTCAAAATCCGTCAATATAATTCGGATTTAATTGATAACCCTCTTCAGCTGCGTAGTCACTGCGCAGTTTTGGATTTCGATGTAAATTAAATTGTATTAAATTGTAATTATCTCTTTAAACTTGCAATTATGTAAATAAAGAATTAAAAATAAATTTTAATTTTATTTGGGTATTTAAAGCTATACATCGTATGAAATCAACGGTGTTCATTTGGTTTTTAGAAATCTGGGAAAAGCCGCCGATAAAAGAATAAATAACGATAAAAATACATTGAATACGACGGTATTAAATGTATTTGTATATTATATATTGGGTCCTTACCTATGAAATTGGTGTTTTTATTCTGTCTTAGCAATTTGTCCGTAACTATTAAGTTTCAGAACATTCCCATAGAATAATTGCCTCTTCTAAAAATACACCATATATTTGAGCTCGTATTATTTAATTTGAAAATTTTTTGTATGTTTAATTGTGTTAAAATTAGACACAAAGACAATTATTTTTAACTACCTCCCAAATACATCATTTGATTTGCATTAACATAAAAACGATGAATAATTTTTATCAAGCGTGTTCACACACAGATTGCTAAAGCTTGTCTAATGATACATGCCAAATATTATTATCTCTGGATTTGTCGTTGTGAAGAAAACTGATAAAATGTTAGTATGTAAAATGCAGACATCCCCAAAATCTCCATACAAAACACCAATTTCATAGGTAAGGACCTAATATAAAATGAACATTTCCTTTTGGGTAAAAAAAAGTGAATTCCCTTTTGTGGATTGATACCTACCTATTAAAATTTAAAGTTTTGTTTCCCTCGGATAACTTTGGGTAAATCAATTAAATCAATCTGATATTATGTGTCGATCATCATTTTCAGAGCTTGTAAGAATTTTTAGAGTTTTGTATGATTTTATTTCTATGTAAATAAAACAATGTTTCGTAAATAATGAGATTATATTTCTTAAATCATAATGGATACACAGAATGAAGATATTCGGTTTAACAAAGATTTGGTTACAGTGTAAAAATTTTATTATTATAATATAACACATAAGGGCAAATGTCAATGACAATAATAACTTTTTAAATATCTACTCACGATTCGGTACACACACCATTCCATAAAATATATATCATAATTTTAATATTATCAATAACATGATGCACTAAAATATAGCACAATTATCATAAATATAATACATTTATTACATGCAAATTGATATTGAATCTCATAAAATACCTATGTGGGGTACAATTGAAATAGGGTAAGGATAATAAAAAGCGATATATTCAATACATTTCATAATAAGTCCAACGAAGAGGTAGATTTAAATTAAAAAAAAAGGTAGATTAAAAAGTATTTCTTGAATTTTTTTATTGCGACGGACGGGAAACTACCGAACCCTAGAGCGTGGCCGGTTTTTTATAAGGCAACAAAGTGTGTCTCGAACATAACGCTGCTATTAAAGACTTGTGATTACAATACCACCATAGCAGAAGTAATATCGAAAAATCAAATTCATTACAACTAAAGTTTAAGATTAAGAACATGGATACCAATTTATAATAAACCCCACAATGCACAAAATTCACATACCAACATGCATATTCATTTCTTCTAGAAATTACATCAAACACTACTTAATGTAAGCACTTGTTTGACAAGTCCCATTTAATTTCATCAAATTGTTTCAAATTTGTGCGAAAACTATCGCAGATGTTAAAAAAATCATATTGTAATAAACATTCTATGACTGCTAAACAAAATAACAAATAAATGACCGATTGTTCAGTTTTTGACGCGACAAGTACCTACTTCAGATATCTAATTACCTATTATTAGAACAAAAAATGCTTTCAAAAGATTTTTGATATTTAAAATGTTATATAATAAGAAATAGAGCGAATCTCATGTACATTTTTTAAAGTATTTAGCGAGTCAGTGATATTCCGATAATCATTTACAACATTTATTTTGTTTAATCTATCCAACGTACCTAGCCTCTTCGCCACTCGAATGAAGCTTGTATAAAAATTATTTTCATACATTGTTTTCATCTGATTTCGTTTCAATCGTCTTCAAAAGACGGTTATAGGTAGGTCATTATGCTCAGTGGCCGACGCTAAATTACAGTTAAAGATTTATATACATTTTACATGAATAAACTACAATTTTATTACCACATTAGCTAAAATGTATTCAATTAAAAAAATTTAACGTAATTTTGAATAAGAAATAAAAATAAATGAATAATATATTTAGGTCTCGCACACATTTAAATCTGATTTGTACCAATATTGATGTATTTCTTTAGAACACTTTCCGATGTTTAAAATAAATAAAAAGATAAAAAAACTGCGCTGAATACACGTAAATCTATATTACTGTAATTAGTATTGTGACACTTATCACACAGTACACCACATATTAAAACGCGACCTGAGACGTACGCGTTTAAAGTTGGACTTATATTTATGTTAGATGTCCCGTTTCAGTATTGTGAGGAACAGCATTAACCCTGGCTTTATGTTTTACAGTCGTACATATTCGCATTGGTGCTAAAACAAAATAATTTTGATATATATTGCCAACAACTGCATTTTCAAAAGCATTTGTATTTTCATATTTTTGAAATAAATCGGTATGGATGCACCAACGCATCGGATAAAACCGTGGACTTTAAACCTAAAATCAGTTCTTTAGAACTTTAACCCATAACTAAATAGCGTAGCACACTTTAAAGCTTCTTTTGTGTCGACAGTTGCTCAACTGGGAATAATTAAAGCACGCGCGATGAAGCACTAATCATGAATCACTCGGATTGCAACCGTAATTCTGCGAAATAGTAACATTATTGTACTACGACTTCTAAATAAAAACAATTACAAAAAATATTTTATAAGTCAGCATTATACGAACACAATTAAAATATATAGTAAATGTAAATATACACACATACACTTCACTAAATCAAGCTCTTTTAATTCCGCAGAATTATGTGCAATCTGTGATTGAATTCGTTTAATAACATATTTATTAGCTATTTACACAGTACATAAGTCAGTGAATAAAATTTTAAGTATAATAAATGGAGACTTAGAAAAAAAAACAAGGGTATTATCTTATGGCTTTTATTATAAATCATAAAATAGTCGCCTATCATCAATGTATGTTAGACATTTATATGTGGCCGTTTACTTGTCTAAGAGTTTTTTTTATTTAAAAAACAATACACAATAACTGTTTATAACGCCAGATAATACCCTCATTTACACTTCGCGGAAAACTTTATATCCCTTACACTATTACTTCCGCGTACAATATAACTGTGGGACTAATTAAAACTAACGTTAAATTATTGTTAATTGGTAAGTCATTTAATAAAAAAAATCATATAATCCATTAGGCCTGGCGACCTTCTTGTTCGTTGTTCGTAAGATCTACTTTATTTAAGGTAAATTGGTTTTTACTCTAATCGGTTAGGGATGATCGCGTAACATTTTTTTAAAGAATTGATGCATTGATAAAATGACACAGCGCCCTTTATTCACTGTACACTTAAAAGTGAACTTCAACATTAGACAAGAAGTGCATATTTAATATAGTATTAATAAACTTATTAGAATCTTTATAAAATTAGCAAATTACTATAGAAACTTTAGGAAAACCCTTCACGATCTATGTACAGTTACATAATTTAATGAGTAGTTAAACCCTTGTTATAGCTAAGACAGACAAGCACCAGCAACAGTACTCACCTTTGACAGATTATTCATTAGTCTTGGAAACTAAATATTGCATACGTATGTAGCCGCGTTAGCTATTTTACTTTCCATACGAGCTCAAGTATCGCTTGAAGGTTGATCAAATTCGGTTTTTGATTGTTTAACAGACGACTTTAGATTATCACAATTGTTTTTGACTAAAGCTTTTTGCTTAAGGTTTGAATTGTCTTCTTTAATAAGTGAATATTATATTACAATATAACTGAGATGTCAGAGATTGTCTCTGAGTCGTGTAATGGCCCATAGAAAAAGTATTTTATTTATTTCCTATTCGATATCTTTACTCGAGGGATACTTCTAAAAATTGGCAGACTTGGGCCAACCCCTCAACTTGAAGTACCTTTCACTCAAAGAATTTCCCGCCGCTGTCAATCAAAAATTCATAAATTACTTACTTTGATCAGCCTTCTA
Organism: Parapoynx stratiotata; assembly: GCA_910589355.1. NCBI lineage: Eukaryota > Metazoa > Arthropoda > Insecta > Lepidoptera > Crambidae > Parapoynx > Parapoynx stratiotata. The sequence continues at coordinate 4,126,807 of OU342457.1, forward strand.
GTAATATCAGATTAGCATGGTTAACCAACTTAACGAGTAGCAGTCGTATGTCCCCGTCGGGAAGATGATGGCCTCTTAGACTGGTGGTATTGTCCATAGTACTGCGGTCTTGTCTGCCGACGTGGATAAGAAGGAGAAGTCATCGGGATGCCACCTCGCTGATATCACTTTGTCGGGGTGACGCACTACGAGGACAGAGGGCAGAGCGCACGTCAGATCACCTGCGGAGAAAACGTTTCATATAATAGCTATCCGCTAAAGAGTCAACACACTTGCTCGTAATGTGTACTTTATTGTGCGGTAATATTTTTTATATATGGAATGAGTGGCTTTAGTCTGACGTGACACAGTGGTCTGTATTACAGAAAGTACAGTTAGAAGGAAATGGCGCTATTCATCCCCATATAACGCCATCCCTTTCTAGCTGTGCTAGCTTTCCCCCCATTTTCTTTAAAAAAGGCCTATGACACACGTGTCTATTGCTGATAACCGTCCTCTGCTGTCTGAATGGCGCCTCGACGATTGGTGATTAACCAACTATACACACTTGTATCATATTGTACTGTTTTTTATTTTGTTTTTTAGTTTTTGTTATTATAGCTGTTCAGTGACCAGCATTCCACCCGCGCGCCGCGCCGCGCGCCCATCGAAGACGTCACAAAAACCAACGACATTGGATTTGCAACAGCCTACCGACACATACGTGTGTCACGTATAATTTTTTAACATTTTTTGTAAACGATTTTACTCGAAAATAAACGAGATTCCATGCCAAATAAAAGGAGTCATTGAAGATCAACCTGAACATTCCCAACAATAGCAACAGAAATGAATCATCGCTGACGATACAGCCTGGTGACAGACAGCAGTCTTAGTTTAGTAATAGGTGTAATAAAACCCAATGGGTAGGTAGGTATACCATTGGGTATTAAACCCTAAAAATGAGTACCTAGGTATTCTAATAAAAAATACGGTCAATCCTACTAGAAAGAAACTGCACGGATACCATAAATTTTCTGCCGCAAAAACAGCAGTGTCTTAGTTGCAGTTCAAGGAAAATCCTGGCAATGAAATTACTATTACTTGATTCTAAAATCAAATGTACAAAGACGGTGGTAAAAGCAGTGTCAACAAAAATATTATAACGCGAGAATACATGAAATATAAAATGCTTGTCCACGAAAGTACCAATAAATGTCAGTTAGATGTAGAACCGTCAAAGTGACACGTGAACACAATTTGTAGGACATGTTCTCACGGCCGCGGCGTCACGCGCCTCCGTCACCCGCCATCACGTCTTCACGAACTGTGTTGTATTATCAGAATGAAAAACCATTTTGTTAAAATCTCTGCTTAAACATTGTGGAATTGACTAGATTAAGTACTGCTGATAAAAAATTACAGATATAATTTTAGGTTCAAAGTTATAATTGCTATGACGATCTAAATCCAATTGCGAATAGAATGCCCAAAATCACTAAAAGTACCTACTTTTCAATATGACTGGCTACATTATGAAACAGTCAATTCTATTATCATGGAATTCAATATTCAACAAAAAGAGTTAACATTAAAAAGAGAGATAAAAATTGAACGGACACTTCAAAAATATATTCTTATTTCATTATCAATTGATTACATGCGGCTCCATAATAACAATACGTATCAACGGAATCCGAAATTCACGCACCCGCCCCTATGGATAAACCAGCAGCCCACAAGCAGAAAAAAAGAAGACACATTTGACTTTGTGACTTCACACGGTGGCGATAAAGCTTAAAATCTGCGAAAGGTCGGCGATTGTAAAAGCAGAATGAAAAATGAACCTAGGCCATATTTCATGGAAATCAGCGGAACACGGCCGGTGATACCACAGAGGCTTGCCCCAAGGATGTGTTATGTGTATGTGTGTGTATGTGTAGACTAAACATTTTGGGCGTAGGTCGCTTTGACGTCAGAAAAAATCATTATTTCTCGCCCTCAATTTTATATGGACCCTAACATTATAGAAACAGAAGAAATAAACTATATTTATTTTTCGACACCTCAGAAAAGAAATACGTCGTCACGCTGTTAAATTGCTTTCGTGAAAACATAGAATCGCTTTCACAGCAGAATCATGCAATTTTCCCTCCGAATATTAATAGGCTGATGAGTTTACATGATTGAAAATATGAACAAAACTATCATGGGCTAAGTAATAAAGCTTTCATAAATTTAACGTTTTATTATAAATAAAAGAAGTAGGTATGCCAAAATTGTTCTAGGAAAGGAAAGGATGTTTGAAATATAACATTCATTTATCGCACTACGATTTCATAATGGTCCCATTCGTCATGGAAAATGTAAGCTGATTTAGGAATAAAAACTTGCAAGACCGTGGCATTTTATATATCGTAACCTATGAATGATATTTCTTACGAGACATGGATTCATGTCACGTACCGTCAGGAATTATGTTACCTTCGCAAAAATTTGTCTTAGTGACGCCCCCGTGACATAAGATGTTTGCCGTTCTAGCTCTTGTATAAATTATTCCTATCTATTTACGTCAATTTATTCTGGTTATTCTTATTAACCCCTTGGCGGTCACCGCGAACACCGGTTTTCGCAAACAATACGCAAACATTGACTGTTAAGTCTTCTGTTGTTGATGTCACACAGGTGAGAAGACTAGAAGCCAGGTGGAGATTGATTTACAGCATGACGCATTGATGCCCTTACGCATCTATAAATTAACAAGAAATCAAAGTCAATTCAAAATCAAAATATTAGGTCCTTACCTATGAAATTGGTGTTTTGTATGGAGATTGAATTGAATGGATGGAATTCTGCATTTTCCATACTAATTTTTTTTCAGTTTTCTTCATAACAACAAATCCAAAGATAATAATATTTGGCATCTATCATTAGACAAGCTTAAGTAATATGTGTAATATCACACTTAATAAAAAATATTTATTGTTTTTAAGTGAATGCAAATAAAATGATGTATTCGGGAGGCACTTAAAAAGAGTTGTCTCCGTGTCCAATTTTAACACAATTAAACTTACAACAAATTATCAAAACAAATCAAAAGAGCTCAAAAATATAGTCTATTTTAAGACGAAATAATTATTTTTTAGGAATACTCTGAATCTTAATAGTTACAGACAAAATACTAAGAGAAAAAAAACACCAATTTCATAGGTAAGGACCCAATATGAATCAGCACATGAAGTTTACCCTGCAAATAAGTAATCACCCCGCATTGGGTCAGCGGCAGCGTGGTGTTTCTCCCCATGGGGTTCTCCATGAGGAAGGCCAGTGTGTACCTAGTAGTGGGATAAATACAGGCAACAAAATAAAAGTTGTTTCTGTCTACAAATAACACATCGTAGACAGAAAAGTTTCATTGTGAAATACTTGTAATATCAGCAAAGAAATCAATTTCAATGAAATCAAGAAAATCCAGTATCCATTCTTATAATTTAAAACGAAAACCTTGTTTTGTGACGTATGAAGCCCTTTCAAACGACAGTGCTGAATAATTTCTGACATATCGTACACGTAAGCACAGTTACGAACTCGCGTAGGTACAAACAGCCCCAACACATTTTGGCGAAGCTAAAATGTATTATGATATAAGACATTTACAATTCGCCAATTTAGAATACAAATTAATCTAATGAGCAAAAGATTTTCTTTGTGGGGGAAAATTTGATACACTATTTCCAATGTAAGGTATACGTGGAAAGGCCCGTTATTGCTAGACTTAACGATGTAATAACATCATTCGTTTGTTTACTGCGGACGAGTGCGGTTTGTTAGACATTTCTCAAAGCCCAATTTAATTAAACATTTAAATAACATTCTCAATTTCATTACGTTAAATTATAATAGTATTCATACAAAATTAATAAACCACTTCACGAACGTGGCTGGAGTTCAAAACAAACAAGTCGTTAGGAGATTTACCTAGAGGCAAGACCAAAACATACATACTTGTTTCAGTCGTATTGCTAAAGAGATAGGGTTTATAAGATGACGACGTGTGTAGAAACTTATTTTTCGTGTTGACTGCACGTACCGCATCGCACATAATATAATACTATCTTACTAACATTACCCGGATGGCAATGTCCCATCATCCCTACAAAAAATCACTAGATAGCGAAGGGTAAGTATGTTTGAATGTCTTTTATGTGAGTTTCTCAGTGAATTGTTGCTGTTATTTGCCTCAAGGAACGTGTTTTTTGTATTAGGTGTGATAATATCACAAAATAAATAACAGCGAGCTTACCTGTCATATGTAAAAAAAAAGTTGGCACGGAAGGCTCACTATTTGTGTAAGATTTATTTTCCTTTCGATTTAATCTAGAGATGCGATAGTTCATATTTCAAAGAACACAGAGTTTCATTTGAAATAATTGCAGAAACCCTTAAGCCCCAAGAGTGTTGTTGATCAACTCCTTTATTGCTGCAGTTAATACTGGCTTCTCGCTTACAATGCTGCTGTTAGATAATTCTAAAGAATTCTATTCTATTCTTAAGAATATCTCATGATATTCTTAATACTTTTGTACGGAGAAAAAGTCTTGATCATTTATGATAACAGTGCCCTATTTAAATTGAAGGCACCGATAACCGTCCTGGTAAAATGCCACTACTCAATATAGAGGACGCTTGTTCAAGCCCTGCCTCTACCACTGAGTTTAAATTACATGTAACGGCATATAACTTTAGTGCTGCCCGTTAGCCAATCGGTGCTTAGCATCTCATCTTATCTGTGATTGGCGGCCGTCTATTAGTTCTCCAGTCGTATTTCGTCGTTCTCATTGGTGCCACATCAGTACCCCATGCATAGCTATTGGCAGCTATCACTGGCCCACTCAACACCAAAGATAAATGCCACTACTTATAGTACATATACAGTTTATAATGCGGACTTTACACACCCAACGCATTGCGGCAAAACGGAGGAATGTTTTGAAACATGAAAAGCTAAATAAGGTGTGGGTGGGATCGCAACCAAATAGCTTCTCATCCAAGCGTCACAAAAAAATCATCCGTTACCGTTTCATCCAGGAACTGTTGAATATCTTGAAAATCCTGTTAAAGTACTTCTTCATAGACCAGCTAGCCTACTCTTGATCGCTATCTCAATTACAACTCAATGTTAATACACGAGAGACGAGAAAGGCGGTACGAGAGTACAGATTTTAGCAAAACTCAATGTCATCTAAGTCACTCAATATCCGCACAATTTTAATGCATTTATGGCGCTAGTGTCGCAACTGAAGAGTTAGACACATCAGAATCTCAATGTCGGTCGATCGGGATTGCGTTCAAGAGTAAGCTAGCGTGTATAAAGTATCGACGCACGTTAATATGATAACTCTTGATAGGAACAGCTTATCAGAAGGAATGAGGGTCCTTTATTAAAAGTCCCCTCAATCAAGCGTCATGCAAAGTCCAATTTTATCATGATTGGGTGTGATGATAGATTGCAATGTCATTTGTCGAATCTGGTGATTAACATCCGTCCAATCTGCTTGTAGTGCTAGCATGACAGGCATGTCCACCGAAACACGAAATGACAATGCAATTAATAGCTATAAATTGAACATAGGCATGGAAAAAAATGCGGAACTCAGTGGCGTAATGGTTAGTACGCTTTGGCTTTCGATATCGAAAACAAAGCTACCTTCGCCATGGCCAAGCCGTGGATGGGTGACCAAAAATTTGTGTTCTGGCACTTTAAGCCGTTCTTCCCCGTTTCACCCACAACCCATATTGGACCAGAGTGGTGGTGTTACGGCCCATACTCCTCATGTGTTTGTTTCCATGAGGAAGGCCTGTTTCCAGCATTGGGACGTATAGAGGCTGAAGACGACGAAGATGGAGAAATAATTCATGATGGTGGCTTTAATTGATGTTTTTTAGTCTCTATTGAAAAATGTTTTATCGTTTTGTCATATCGTGTTTTGTTGATAATGCTCGGGGTTTTATTTTCGCATTATCACTGTATACTAAATCCTATTACTTACTTTAGACATAAAGACAGTAGCTTTGAACGATGAAACTTACAAAAACAAAGATGTTACAAAACTTTTTGAAGAGGGTTCAAGTGACTGCCGAAAAATGGGCCTGTGTCAGGAGCGTACAGTCGGCACCGAATATTGATGACATGAATGGGCAGTTTACATTTTTATTTTGTTTATTGAGCTATCCAAACTCATAGTCTGTAGAGATGCTGTCAACAGGCATCTTCTGCTTTTTAGAGTAAGGCACAACTGGACGCGACAATAAAGATTATTAATATAATCTCATATTAATAATGATTATTGTGGCGTCCAGTTGTGCTTTTTAGACAGATTCTCGAGTAAGAGTGCCTTGTGTTAAATTATCTATAAGTATACGTCCCTTGTTGAGCACAACGGTTAAACATGCATTGCGAAGCACAACAAAGTCGAGATCCATCCTTAGCAAGGGTTACAATACACAAATACCAAGATTAGATACATGATTAATATAAATAAACATAACTATAAATTTGTAGTAGCAATCTTGTACATCATATAACTTTACTAAATAGTGTGCGCGGAACTAGTTGGCCGCGCCTTAGGTATGTGAGCGGAGGGACGGAGAGGCGGGGGCGGTTGCTGTCTTTACTCAGTTCGGCGCCGTACTTCGCGACAGCAACACGCATTGAAAGTGCCGGCTACTTTAAGCAAAACGCACATGACATTGCAATAACGAGATGAGTCGCCACCTAAGGCGCGGCCAGCGAGTTCCGCGCGCACTATAGTAGTACAATAATCGCTGAAACTGGCTTTCCATGATCGTTGATATTGCAGACGGACAGACGACGTGGGAAGAGAAACGTCCGTGATTTTTGCAAACGTGTCTGTGTCTGTCCGATCCACAGCGAGTTGGTAACTTCAAAGGTGCGGTGCGAGCGCGTCCGTGCTCGTCTGTTACGGTCTAAGGTCGTCTGCGCAAACAGACGCGGACAGATCTATTTGGACTTTATGGCATCGTTGGAAGAGCCTCGTGTACGGCGCGCCTGTCCGTGGTCGTCGACTGCGCGCCATGAATTTGCATTCGTCTGAAAATGAATGTAGGAAGCCGGGAAGCCCGCTTTACCTTGCAAGTCCGTGAGCACGACGCGGCCATCGTAGCCGGCCGTGAGCAGGTAGTACGCGCCGGGCGAGAAGCGCACGCTGCGCACGTCGGACGAGTGCGGCGTGAACCGCTGCAGCGTGCGCATGCCGCGCACGTCGTGCAACTCGCACGACCCGTCGTCGTACCCGGACACGAGGAGGCGGCCGCTCGGGTCCACTGCTAGAGATGCTACTGCACCCTGCCATGAAGAAAACACCACATATAACATTTGTTTTGCTTACACCGAGTAGGTTATTTATTCTGAAGAATGTATTTTCAAAGTTAGCACGTAACAGTAGTATTTCTTACGCTTACACACCACTTAGTCTAAAGTTAGCTTTATGGCTTGTATTATTATATGTTGGGTTATGGATACAGATATAAGTATGTTTGTGATATAAATTGGACGCAGAGGAAAATACTAAGTGCCTTTTGCCTTTGCGTACATCGTTCAAATCTTTGTGTAAACAGAACTTGGCAGGGCACGATTTCGACATAAGTTATATGGGAAAGTGTGAATTTTGACGTTATGCTTTCGTTGACTCTTTGGATGATACCTACCAATATTTTGCTGACCATAATGTTGATCACTATTATATAAGGACTAATAATTTGGAAGAACCGAATATGTTAACCTTTGTAAAAATGCCTTCAATTCGTATCGTCAGAAATGGTGACTTGAAACCGGTGCTTAAACCATTCGCCACAGAGGTGTTTAATGGAGACACGTCAATAACGCCGATTTGGCACAATGGACTGAGGATCTGGAAAAGATTCCTTTAAAATACTAGATGCATGCAGCGCAGGGTCGATCGGATTTAGATTGTGTCGAATTCCCCGAGATCTGTCTAACAAATGTGTCTCGGCTGAGGAGACGAGAACTAGGGCGAGAAAACGAGCGTGATATTCTGAATTAAGTATGTGATTTTGTGTGAAATAAATAAATTCGATCCGTATGGACTTTTTCGGATTTAGGTTGCTATTATATTTTTCACAAGCAGCTACAATATTATATTCGGAAAACACTTAACAAGGAGTGTTTCAAAACTAAAACATTGGCTTCACCCCAATTAGAAAGAATAGTTTTTCCACTGCCTGATTTTAAGTCTTTGCACTTGTGACCCTTCATATTTAATAAACCCAGCGAATATTATTCATAACTATTCTACTAATAATAGCATAATATCGAATATGTTAAAACGTGTTTCCAGATGGTAAACAACAGTGGATACTAGAAGACAGTGACCAGAAGGCCTAGCACGGGCCGGAGAGAAAAAGTCCCCAGAGACATAAATCGTCATTGCCTCTCACTTCTTCGTTCGCGCGGAAGCGAGAGGCAATGAGTAATTTTGTCTCCGGGGACTTTCTCTCCGGCCGGTGCTAGGCCTACTGTTACATTATTATTTCAGTTCGAAAATAACAACGGGGATTGCAATTAAGTGTGAAATAAAGTGTTCTCGGACATTTGATTCTTAGCAATGTTATGAATATTAAACAGATGAAGTGCGAAAAGTAAAAATGATTAAGATATAACAATACAACGCTTTATTTACATATTTATCCCTGAAAACTGAATACCTATAGCTAGCAGTCGAATTTAGCGTCCTCCTCCCTTAGGCAGGGGTCCTATGACCGACGAAGACTGTTTTAATTAGGTAAGTCTTTGAGACAACAATTTGTCGGTTTTCTGTGTTGACTAAAGAAAATATGAAACGCCTTTCCATAAATCAACTAGAATTATTCTTTATTTATAACAGACTAAGAGGAAAAAATTAAAGGAAACGTTTTTTATGAAAGAATACACTACAAAAATTCAGTTTCTCGTTGACTTTTGCGCAGTAGTCGAAATCGCACTTGCCCAGACTGCACACACAGTCAATATTAGTCTCAAGATATAAATCTCATAGATTGTTTCATAAAAGAGCAAACAAAAGGCAAAGTTGTCTATGAATAAATACCTTATTAGGGTATCCCGTAGGGGGAGATATGATGTTCACGCAGCCGCCGGTGCGAAGATCCCAGAAGCGAACGGTCTTGTCCTGGCTACCTGACACGAACATGGCACCACCCCAGTTGTAGAGTGACAACACGTGGCCGGAGTGCCCGTTCAGCGCCTGAGTAATTCATAGCATTATATATCACATCTGATTGTTATTATTCCACAAGCATTATGGATTTCACAAGCTGAGCCTACACTACACGCTGATTGGTTTCTAAATTTAATCTAAAATGATTCGAAAATGCGTATTACGAACACCGGCCGGATTCTGTTTCTAGCTCATTGAATAAAATTACTTTCACCGCTTCTCTTTCATATTAAATAAGAAAGAAGAAGACAGACAGATTAATTTTCAGACGGTTCAGGAAAATTGTGCGTTGCTCCTGAAATTAGATGATACGTAATTGTATCGCGTATAAATTAGTAATTTAAAATTTATTTCATATAATCAAATCTCTAGCAAAAATTTATGAAAATGACTCTATATCGATTTTATTTACACAGTATAAAAAGATACGTTTAATGAAATTAAAAATTTTAATCAAACTTCATAGGACCCTTTTGTATAAAATTCAAATAATATGGACAGGATAAACACTGCATTTTTTGTCTCGGCTGAGGAGACGAGAACTAGGGCGAGAAAACGAGCGTGATATTCTGAATTAAGTATGTGATTTTGTGTGAAATAAATAAATTCGATCCGTATGGACTTTTTCGGATTTAGGTTGCTATTATATTTTTCACAAGCAGCTACAATATTATATTCGGAAAACACTTAACAAGGAGTGTTTCAAAACTAAAACATTGGCTTCACCCCAATTAGAAAGAATAGTTTTTCCACTGCCTGATTTTAAGTCTTTGCACTTGTGACCCTTCATATTTAATAAACCCAGCGAATATTATTCATAACTATTCTACTAATAATAGCATAATATCGAATATGTTAAAACGTGTTTCCAGATGGTAAACAACAGTGGATACTAGAAGACAGTGACCAGAAGGCCTAGCACGGGCCGGAGAGAAAAAGTCCCCAGAGACATAAATCGTCATTGCCTCTCACTTCTTCGTTCGCGCGGAAGCGAGAGGCAATGAGTAATTTTGTCTCCGGGGACTTTCTCTCCGGCCGGTGCTAGGCCTACTGTTACATTATTATTTCAGTTCGAAAATAACAACGGGGATTGCAATTAAGTGTGAAATAAAGTGTTCTCGGACATAGGACCCTTTTGTATAAAATTCAAATAATATGGACAGGATAAACACTGCATTTTTCCCCCTTTCTCTCGTCCGCACAGTAATCTCTTGCTTCCATGTCCACATTTAAAACATCACTTATATAATATATTTGGGTGATATTACACAAGAAGTTCAATAATTACAACAATTTCAACGTAATTTTTTTACCAGAAATTTGGATGTTACTGAGACTTAAATAAGACTTCTGTATCCCAAAAGTCAAAAGTAATTGGAAAACGGGTGAGATGGGATACCCGGTACCCGGCAGCAGCCCGGGATCTGATTGAAAGCGATCTCAAATTCCACTGACATCATCTAATGCTCACTGTTGAGTCAAGGAAATCGTAAGGAAAAGTAAAATTATTTTCGTCTTAAAAGTACTCGTAATTTGGTAAGTGATAAAAATGTGATGCGTTCGATAAGTTTTTTTAATTTTAGGATGCTTTTGTTAAATAATATCCATTTTTAATGGATTCAGTTCAATTATTTTGAACTTAACAGCGGATATGAAGCTGTTCCTATTTTATAAAAAAAATTGCGAAGCGAATTTTATTCTGCCACAGATTTAAAATAATTTGGAGGGGCTGAATATTTATTAATAGTAAAAATAGTTCGTGATGTACTGGCAATTTTGGGAGCGAAATGTGATTATGGAATATTTAAACGTCGAACGGTGAAAACTAAAAAGTTTTTAGAGTTGTGCATCCAAATATATTTAAAAAGGGAGATTTTTAAATAGATTCGGTTCATTTGTCCATTTTATTATTTTATTTTCGATATGTAGCTTTATTTTAAATCCAGTGGGTATCCATATTCCGAATTCACGTAAGTAAATGTAGGATAGTCGATATAGGACACGAGATATATCTTATCATCACTTATATATGGCAAAGCTGTAAAGCCACATTTCGCCTGGTAATTTAGATAATTATGTAACATGGATGAGCTTGTTCACATACACCGAGCACAGGTCAAAGCAAGCGAATTTAAACATTAAGGGCCACTTGCAGGAATATTTAACATACATATATATCATCACGCCTCTTTCTCCGAATAGGTAGGCAGAGGTGTTAAACACCCACTTTTCGCCAGATATGTAAGGTCCCCATGTAACAGGTGGCGAGCCTGTTGCCATGCACCAGACAATGCCATAAGTTTTATTCAATGTCAGTGGTACAGGCGGTGGGATCAAACCCAAAAATTCCCCAAAAATTACGAAATCAAATTTTTAAAGTAGGTTTAAAATTTCCTGCAGAATATTAACCCAAAACTATTTTACACCTTGATTAAGTTTTAATATTTTGAAATATATTCTGAGATGGGTCCTAATGTGACTGGCAAGATACGTGTGTCTCAATCAGGATCGAATAACCTCTCTGATAACCTATTTGCCATTGGAGTAATTTTATGAATGGTTAAACGTGTAATCCTGACGGCATGTAAATAAAGCTTCTCCTCGATTAGACTTCATTTTGGTTATAACAAACGTGCGTCATTTATTTACATTGCAATTACAGCTTACAGCTACAGACTTTGTTTCAGGCAATATCAATGTCTGTATGATGTTGTTTGTTAGACACCACCCTCGCTGTTTCCGAGAATATACAAGAATTTCAACTTCAAACATTCTCGGAAACAGCGTCTACAGCAAGAATCTTCAGGTTCTGAAGATTTTTCACATTGACAATTAGGCCACTTACTGGTTTATACAGACTATAATAATATGAATGATGACAATTTGAAATCATAGTCATTATGCTTCAGATATTTTATAAATATTCTACAGGTTCAATATTCTATAACTGGCCAAATCTATTATTTGTGTTTTCTTTAATCTTCCTGTATTGTTACATGGGTGTCGAACATTTAAATGCACCCTGGGAGATATTGGCACTACATGGTTAACGTCAGTCTGTTCACTACTTTTCACTAACAAATTCTGTAAATGCAGAAGTAATTAATGAATGTAAAAGGAAATTGTTTAGCATACTGATAAAAAAAGTTTATTGAAATAAATGTTTGTACGACAAAGACTTATAATTGTTATTTTGCCGCATCCATCCATTTTTATTTTATTTGATTATTTATACTTCCTTTAAAACTGGTATTCTTTTAATAACAATTATAATTTTTGTCATTTATTCAAAGCATTTTATTAAAAACTTTATACACACAGTTCAGTTTCTACTTATTGGTCCCTGAAAATGTCACTTGCCACTGAATAACAACTGAAAAATTACACGAGAAAACAATTTAACATAAAAAGTTTATAATGGAGGACGCTTGTTTTAGTGTCCTGTTGGCAAGAGACCGCCCACTGCTACATAGCAACTTAGACATATTGGCGAAATGTGAGTGTAAAAACATTTTCCATCAACTTAGGGATTCAAGCGTGTTGATACACCGATATAAAAGGCCGCCCACCTCAAATTTTTCCGTTAACATCTACCTTACAACGTGCAGTGAGAGCATATAACTTCGACATATGAATCGACAAAAGCACGCGTCCTGTTCAATCCTTAAGGTTATCTGTCTAACGAATTTGTCGTTCTGGCCTAGTTTAAAACTCGATGTCAGTTTTTGACAATTTCACAATCGCGGAAAAGTGAAAAAATGACTAAATCTACTTTTAAATCTTGATTTAAATTTCCTGCAAATGGGGCCTTAGACGTAAAATTTTGCTTATCCAGTCTCGTAATCCTGTAACCCCTGCGTCGATTTGGAAGTACCAACTTATTTACAAACCGGAGGAGTTTATGGACTTTTCCCCAACCACCACCATAACGTTCATCTAGGATATTTTTGGTGATGCCAGTGAGGAGTGATTTGGAAAGGGGAAGCAAAACACACGCAAAACATAATGGTAAATGGAAATGTTTGGATGTGTTACATTACTATTTTCAAACATTTCTATTTTCCATGTTTTTTTAACATTTTCCTTCTTTTCAGAAGATTCCAAAGTTTCAAAGTGCTCTGAGTGATCTATGCCCCATCATAAGATAGGAAGACCAACTTACTTGAAATGTCTTGCCGGTAGCGCAGTCGGTGACGTAAATCTTGCAGTCGCCGGCGCCTCCGCTCACCAGGAGGCTCGTTTTGTTCGACGTGTCCTCGATGAAGCACACATCGCGGACCGTGCCATCGTGCATGGTGAGCTCCGTCTGTCGACAACGCACAACCATTAGAACAACCCCGAGTGTAAGGTGATTATCACACTGCGACGCACCACGCAGCGTTGCTGGTAAGATCTCCACTTGTAAGATCTCCGCTTAGTAGAAAATACGCAGTGATAATCGCCCTGGGATGGTATGACAGAACCAAAGAACAATTTCGCATAAAATTTTATATGAAAATTTATACACAAGATATATGTATGAGAATACTCGTAGTTGCCGAAATAATTACCCAGAGAGAGAACTCAGGTAAAGTCAGCTGCTCGTCAGACTACGAAACTTTGAAAATTTTTCTTTATTATAATTGTACTGAACGTCTGAGATTGTAAAGGTTGAAAATCTATTGACGAAGGTTTACGCAGTTTGTCGCATTGTCTGTACAAACAAAGTACAACGATTGGGTATTTCTTTAAATTTCAGTTTGATCGGTTGTTCGGACAGATTAGTGTACATACGAAAAGCGCTCCCAGTAAGCATAGTTTGGATATTACACAAAGGAGCAAGTGAAGTACCTGATTTAATAAATTACGATCAAATTACAAACGTGAACTAAAGCTCAACTTAGCTTTATAATGCTGTGTCTACTTTCAAAATGCTAATAAAGTGACAACAAATGTTTATTATTTATTTATACATTTGGGTATTATTACATTTTCATAAAGGTATTACTAATTAAGTAAAAGTGTATAAATTTTTAAGTGTTCCTAAATGAATGAACAAGCGATTATCCGCAGCGAACGATAAACGCAGCAGCGAATGCCGAAAGCACTATTAACTAACACGTTAATAGGAAACAAGATTAGTTTAGATTTACTTTGTGTACACTCCAGATATTTTAGGTTAATAGAGAGTTTATGCTCATAATATTTAAGGTAAAATATGATTCTCGGCGAAAAGCTAAGGAGAATTGGAAAGTGAATTTACGAAAACTTAATGAGGGTTCTTTGTACAAAAGCATATCTTTAAATAGAAACATTAATATTTAATATCAACATTATTACATATTGTTTTAAGATTTTGATATATTATACAACAACAACATATCATCACGCCTCTTTCCCCGAAGATGTAGGCACAGGTGTTAAACACCCACATTTCGCCACATTTGTTAGGTCCCCATGTAACAGGTGGCTAGCCTGTTGTCGTGCACCGGGCACAATGTGAGGCGAGCGGTATTCACAATTAGCTATACATAAGTTTTATTCAAACTCAGTGGTACAGGCGGTGAGATCAAAACCCGTGTTTCCCGCGGCCTCTCGAAAGAGTAGTACCCCGTCCGTCCCAACTCGGCTACAGCTGCCTTATTTACAGTAGCTTTTTTCATATTGACAGTTATACCTATTAGACAATTTTAAGACAACACTTCTAACTATTCCTAAAATAAAATTGTTGTTGTTGATACAATGGAATTAAAAACAAGATGCGCTTTTTATCGATGTGTTTTAACTCAGACCTGATTGTTTAAAATATTGGAAAATAGGTGACAACGAAAAAAACCGGCGCAGGTCATCACCAAATAGTTAAAATAGTCGAAATATTCGCGGTCATTTCGTAAAATGTAGTTCAAAGGGCGACACAGTAGGTAGTAGATTGACTTACAGAGGTTAGTAGTGGTTTAAACCTTACACCGAGGTCACATCACACATATTTGCCGACAACATAGTCGATACAAGTTGCATTCGGGGCCAATGGAAGTCGATTTGAAACCAACGACCGTTCTGTGGCAAGGTGACCGATAATCGTACAATGTTACACTGCTTCTATATTTTTGTCATAAACATTTATAGTAAAGCAATCTATAAACAAAGACAGAGGTCTCTGCCATGTTATAGATATTGGAATTCACGAAGGCAATTAAATCGCATAATAACGCATCCGATTCGACTTTACACATAATTCTTAGTTCGAGCGTAAGTTTAAAACTACAAAGAACGAGGAAGCGGTTTAAAAACACTTGGTTTAAAAAAAAAAAGCTAGTCTTGAGAACTCTTAAAATTTTTATTCTTTAATCCAAAGAACAAAATTACTTTCTAGGGTCTTAGCGGTAGCATCGTAAATCGATTACGGGCTAGGCAACATTTTCTCCGATCGCCACTCATGTTGGCGGTGAGAATGCCGGCACAAAATAATGTCTGATACATATTTATATGTGTAATCGCATGACAGCAAGCCGTCAGGTTACGAACGAGCTATGACTAGTTCAGGTGTAAATGACGTAATAACACTGAGCTGATTGTTGAAAGCTATTGGATAATAAAATTGAAATTGTGCTGCTATTGAGTAAATATTTGCCATTTTAATGGCGATCAATAAAACTTCAGATGTCTGTAGGTAGGTATACAATAGATATTGTAAACAAAAACGGATACAAGGATCTTTATTACAGATACAGGGGCAAAGGTAATTTTCCTATGTACAATTAACAAAATGAGTCAATGGGATATCATTAATTATATCACTTAATCCCTTAGGATGAGATCGGACGGGGTCAATGGACTAAAGAGCCTGAATAACGAACGGTTTTTAGACTTTTTGTCTTTGTAATTATGTCTATACGCGATTACTCAAAATCTGCAGCACACTACCTATATCGCAATATTTTTAGCTACACTGTGCCCGGTGCATAAGGAACAAGCTCGTCTCCTGTTGCATGGGGACTATTAAACAAAACAGGTGAAATGTTGGTTTGGTGTTAGTACTTCCGCCTACCACTTCGCCTCTATGGGCGTGATGACATGTACAAATTGGATGCAGTTTTACTGAGAGGTCTTACTTAAAATATAGGATGCATGCACACGAAACTATCTTTTGAATTTAATATTGCCTGTTGCTACACAAATCTTAGATAGCGATCGGCTCGACCGATCTCTTCCGATTCTAAGTCCCGAGAGTAACAAAGTTTTAAGTATTTTTATAAATTTAATTTTAAGCCCAATGGTGGCCCATATTAGCTGGTGAAGTCCTTAGTCCATCCTAGAACCAACTTCATTTTGGACATAAAATTTGACAGAAATAAAGCATACATATATGTATATTTGAAATCATTAAACTCTGTATTTTTTTTTTTCATCTCTAATAAAAGTTAACCATTTTTTTCATCACTAATAAAAGTTAACATGTATTTTTTTTTATAATTTACACAGGGAAGTAAGAGCAATTGGTGAATTGGTGTAGCGATATAAAAACCAATATAATTGCATTTTATACCTACCTTACCTTAACTAAAAATTCATTGGGCCGTAGTGAAATTAACTTTAGTCACGTCATAAATATCTTTATACAACCTTGCTAACTATAAATACTGTAACTAATAACTCGATCGAGAAATTATCTATTGATTTGTGAGTGCGACGAGTCAATATTGGATATATCCATACTAATATTATAAATGCGAAAGGAACTGTCTGTATGTCTCGCTTTCACGTCAAAACTTCTTTTTGGACATTAAATTTAACCGAAATTTGGTACACAGATAGTCTAGGGCCTGAGAAAGGACGTAGGCTACCTTTTATCCCGATATTCCCATGGGAACGGGTGCCATGCTGGTGAATGTTAAAAAAAATTAATAACGCCTCCCAGAAAAATTAGGCAGAAATTTACGCCGCTATGAACTTTGCTTCTAATAATAGAGTAGGAGTAAATTTCCAATTCCACCAATTGAGGCTAAAGTTCCAATTCGAAAAAAAATCAGTGTTGATATTTATTGTTAGCCCATTTATTGAGGAAGGCTATTGGCTACATACCATCACACTATCTCAAAGTAACTATTCTACGCGGACGAAGTCGCGGGCAAAAGCTAGTTATAAATATATATTTCAAATTAAGACAGCCAACATTAAGAATTTATTATTCTATTTAAGCAATCTTGAAAGTAAAGTTTGTATTATTTACTTAAAAAAAGTTCTCTTCTTACCACTCTCATATCAAAGCAAGACATACAGTGGTTTTGAAAAAGAAAGTAGTGTCTGAATCATACGTGTATAAAGTTTTTTAATGTTGAATTTTATTTGATCAATATAACGTGGATAACCTTAATCTGAACGTACGTTAGACCTCAGGTTTTATACCTCCGTCAAGTCTGAAATAACTTTGTAACAATATTTCTAAAGATTTTGGATCGTTATACAAAATAAAAATAAAAGATAACAATTATTACCACCTTTCCTTTTAAATGAGGAAATACATTGACATTTGCATAAAAGTAGTATAAACCCGAATTGCGCCAGCGAGCGCGGTGGACTTACGACCCATACTCCTCATGGGTTCTCCATGAGGAAGGCCTGTACCCAGCAGTGGGACGAATATAGGCTGAGGACGATGATTGCAAATGAAATAATAGGGCTCGATAAAAATATTTTTGACAATAAACAAAAACTGGTACAGATAGTGTATTCTAACTGATGATCTTTTACAACGTCGTCAACATTTTAACGGCACAGTTTATGTCTAGAATTGAAATCGTGACATAAAACGCGAATGTTGAATACAAAAGTCACAAGTCATAAATTCTCAGCTTACTTATATACGGAAAAGATCGGCTTTTCAAAAGGACATTGCATTCCTTTGACAAATCTTGTACTTTGTTACAATAATATTTCGCACCAGATTGTACCCCGAGTGAAACAGTAATATTGAGAACGACTTGATATTACATTCCTCTAATATCTACTTGTATTACTTTATATTAAAATTTATTTTCGTCAACGGTCAGCTCAGTCCTACTTTCTTTTCTGTAATATAATTTCCTTTATTTCTTTGAATTGATTTCTTCATCATTTAAATGTGATTAGATTCGAGAAGAATAAATACCGGGCATATACATATTCAATTTTATACATTTAAAATTTGTTGGAATTGAAAACTAACTTCCGAAAAAGGTTGCTGCTTGATTTTACCACATTCGAATTTAGCTAAATCATAAGTAAGCCTCTCCAATGCAATAAAACAGTGGCTTTGCAAATTGATTAGCGTGGACTACTACTACTACTAAATCTAAATATATGTGTATAATTAATATTTCATTTATTGGAACCACAACAATATACATTCAGTTACGAGCATATTTGAACTCAAAAAAACTTTATTTTGTAGGCAACAAGTCACAAAGTGTCAGATAGTGCTCATGCTGTACCATACTGTATTCATTGTATTGCTCTATACAGATTGAATTTATTTCCTATTTATTTTTGTGACTGTTATTAAAAGTTTCCTAATTACATTAGACTCGTTTACAACTTTCTTAATTAAATTTATTGAAAAGGACACGATATGACTGGAAAATTGCGAACACGCTTAATATTGTCGATAATCAATATTTTACTTTATGTAAATCAAATGCTATATTTTGAACTAGCTTTCCGCCCCGGCTTCGCAGGAGTGCAATGAAAATTTTTGATTTTGATTAATTTGATTTAAACAAACTTGCACCAAAATATGTTTCTTAATTTTAAAGATCTAAGCATTTATAAAGCGGACAGCCAAGAAGTGAATTTATATTATACTTACTTTCATACTTACTTTCTACCTCTTGTTATAATACCTCTTGTAGATGGGTATGTTAAGTGCACTATTCAATATTCGGCTTGTTGTTAGAAGAATACGAATATGGACATTGGGAGAATACAGATCTAAGTTATACGACCAAGCCATTACATCATATTGACGACGTTTTATGGGCATTGCGGATTTATATTCATCGTTGGAACTTTTATTTCAAGACAACCAATATCCAAAATTATCGTATAAATATAATTTTTGTCTATTCTTATGGTGTTACATCGAGGAGTAACCGAATAGATCATTTTTCAGCTTCCACAATATCCATGATATATCATTCACGATTGCCTAATTAGACATAAGTACTGGTGTGTAACGGAATTCCCTGGCTAATTACTTAGAGAACAATAACCTGTTGCATAATAGCTTGCTAATGCTCTACCAACTGGCATCAATTCGATACACTTTTAAATAATACATAAAGGAATATATCATACTGTTTTCTTTTATAAGTTCAACATATTTTATTTATTTCCATACTTTATTTATTTATAAATAAATCTCAAAATTTTAAAGTACTACGGTACACCAAAATACCATAGACTGGATACGTGCACGTTGTTCTAAGAATAATTTTGCGAAAAAAAAATGCTTTCTCATCCATATAGTGTAGTATAGGGAAAAACAAGCCAGCATGTGTAGCTGTCGTAATGTCCAACGAGACATGAAATAGAATTTCTTGAAAGACCACAAGACTGAATGATTGGAAAAGCCGTCCAGGAGATGATAGTAGATTATGGAAAATGAAAAGTTATTGGATCAAACTTACGAGATCTATGAATATTCGTTCTGGACTGACTGGGTATAGAATGGGAAAATATGCTTGCCAGATTGAAGTAACGGTGCAATGCACCAGCGTTGTTATATTGCCGGGGGTCTACTAACATGCGCTAGATTAAAGTACGACCATATTAAAGATTGTTGTTTTCACTTGTGTTAGAAAAGATAATCTTCAGCAAACAGTGGGTATTCATATCAATCTTATCAACAAAAACATTATGTTAGAAAAACAAACGATAATTATGTTTTAATGTTTTGTTATAAGAATGGTAGTAAATGTCTGTATTGTGTTGGCATTATCATTTTAATAAGATAAAGTGTTGTGTATGAATCATAGGAACTTGCCAAGCCTTGTTGTCAGAATAATGTTGGTTAAGTTGAGGGTATTTTGATATCACTCACTTGTGATTTAGATGTTGTGTGCTCCTTAGCTCATTAAACGTATTTACTTAAATACATGGTTTTATTGGACTTAACAGTGGCGACGAGGATTGAAACGTGAAAAATGACGAATAAATTAGTGAAATTCAGTGAATTTAACGTGCAAACTGACAATTGGAACAATTACGTCGATCGACTAAATTATTGTTTTGTGGCGAACGGCATCGTTGATGAGACAGTAAAAAGGGCAAATTTCTACACAGTTTGTGGTGTACAAGTGTTCGAAACTCTTCTGGCACTGATTACACCAAAGAAATCGAGTGATGTGACCTATGTTGAAATCATTGGCATTCTCACCACACATTACAGTCCCAAACCGAACGAAATATCAGTATCATATAAATTTTATAAACGTGATCAGTTACAATCTGAAACGGCTTCGGAATATATCGCTCAGTTACGGAAAATCAGTGCCGGATGTAATTTTCCTAACCTAGAACGCATGCTGCGGGATAGGTTGGTGTGTGGAATGCGTGATCATGGGCTACAGTACGAGCTGCTGAAGAAAAACAATCTCCAGTACACGGACGTCGTCGACGCCATGCTGTCGGCCGAGAGCGCGGGCCGCGACGCGCGCATGATGCAGGCCGCCGCGCCGGCGCCACTGCTCGCCGCGCCGGCGCCACCGCTCGCGCCGTGCCAGGCAGCGCTGCACAGCGAGCTGCCCGCTCCCGAGCCGATGGATGTTAACGCAGTTAAAGCGAGGCCTAATTTTCGTCTCTGCTACCGATGCGGGGATCGACACGGAGGTGAATGCCGTTTCGTGAATGCGGTCTGTCACTACTGCAAGAAGAGAGGGCATATCGAGAAGATATGCACTGCCAAGAAGAAGAACGGTCCTGGAAACGCTTCACGCGTCGTCAACTATGCAGACGAGGATGCCGATTCCCAACTGAATGGCATTTACAATGTGGAGGGTGCGCAGACGCGCGTGTCCGCGTACGTAGTGCGCCTGCAGCTGGACGGCGTGCCGGTGAGCATGGAGGTGGACTCGGGCGCCGCGTACACGCTGCTCAACGAGCGCACGTGGCGGCGGCTGCGCCCGCGCGCTGCGCCGCGCCCGCTGCCCCGCCGGCTGCGCACCTGGACCGACGAGCCCGTGCCCGTCCTCGGGCAAGCTACACTCACAGTGCAGTATAAGGACATTAAGCGTTCACTCGATGTGGTCATTGCTAGGGGGTCTGGTCCCAATCTGATAGGGCGCGATTGGTTCGAGGCTCTAGGTATCACTTTTAAAATCCATAGAATTTTAGATGTGGACATGACAGCGACGAACGATATTCTGGCAAAGCATGGTGAAGTCTTTAGAGAGGAACTCGGCACCTACCGAGGTGACCCCGTCGATATTAAGTTGAAACCGAACGTCGTGCCAAAATTTTTAAAAGCGAGGTCTGTACCGTACGCTATTAGGGAAAGGGTCGAGCAGGAGATAGATCGTTTGGTGAGCGAGAACGTTCTTCGTCCTGTAGCGTTTTCAGAATGGGCGACGCCGGTCGTTCCGATCATTAAAAAGAACGGGGCGATACGACTCTGTGGAGATTATCGTAGTACTGTGAATCAGGCTACAGAATCGGATACATATCCAATGCCGACTGCGAGCGAGGTTTTCGCAACTATTTCTGGAGGTAAGTTTTATACTACACTAGATTTGGACAGGGCTTATACTCAAGTCGTAGTTGATGAGCCTACGGCGCGACTTTTGACCTTAAACACGTGCAAGGGTCTGTATACAGTGCACAGGTTAGCGTTCGGAGTTAAAGCGTGCCCAGGAATATTTCAGCGACTGATGACGGCGCTGTTAGCGGGCGTACCAGGCGTCGCCGTGTTGATCGATGACGTCATCATCAGTGGCCGCACCATGCCCGAGATGACGCAGCGTCTTGATGCAGTCCTTGACAGGATCGAGAAGGCTGGTCTGCGCCTCAACAGAAACAAATGTAAGTTTGCTAAAGAACGAGTGGAATTTTTGGGTTTTGTTATCGACGCCGAAGGTATTCACCCAGCACCGAGCAAAGTAGAGTCGATATTACACACACCGGAACCCAAAAATGTCCAACAGTTGCAAGCTTTTCTAGGTTTATATAATTTTTATGAGAGATTCGTTCCGCACAAAGCAACAGTACTCGAGCCTCTACATAGATTGCTCGACAAATCGCGAGAGTGGTCGTGGACTGATAGGGAACAGCGTAGCTTTGATACAGCAAAGCGCCTGTTATCATCCGACCTAACCCTCGTCCATTATGATTTGACGAAACCACTGGTTCTCACGTGCGATAGTTCCGAGTACGGCGTAGGCGCAGTGTTAGCACACATCATGGACGATGGACAAGAGCGTCCAATCGCCATGGGGTCCCGGACACTACACACACATGAGCGACGCTATTCACAGCTTGATAAAGAAGCGACTGCCATCATGTTTGGTGTCAGTAAGTTTCACAACTATTTGATGGGCAGGTCCTTTAAAATAATTACGGACCATAAACCGTTACTCGGTATATTCGACCCTAAGAGACCAATACCGAATGTTTTGTCTCCCCGACTGACTAGAATGACATTAGTACTTACTTCATATAGTTACGATATAGCATACAAACCGGGACCACAGATAGGTCATGCAGATGGTTTGAGCCGCTGGCCGCAGCCAGTACCAGAGCAACCGGAACCGCAGCTCTGTGATATACTGCTTATGGCTGAGGCACTTGAGGACTTTCCGATCGACATCGATCAAATTGTAACTACCACCAAGCGTGATAGGATCCTCTCTCGAGTAATCCATCACATTTTATCTGGTTGGCCTCCCAAGGTGACTGATGAGCAGTTACGTCCATACTGGCTGCACCGCGCTGAACTGTCGGTACACAAGGATTGCATACTATTGGGTTGTCGTGTAGTTGTGCCGCCGTCACTGCGTGAGGACGTATTACGCATTTTACACAAAACGCACAGTGGCGTTGTTCAAACAAAAGCATTAGCCAGAAGCTACGTCTGGTGGCCACGTCTAAATGAGGACATCGAGACATTGGTACAAAATTGTAACAAGTGTATAGAAAACCGGCATATGCCACCAAGAACCACTTATGAGTGGATCATGCCAGCGAGACCTTGGTCAAGATTAAATATGGATTTTGCAGGGCCATTTCAAAATAAATATTTTTTTATTATTGTCGATGCATACTCGAAATGGCCTGAGGTGTTCGTCGTAAATAATATGACTTCTGCAACAGTTATCCGTCACCTACGCATGATCTTCGCAACACACGGCCTGTGTGAGACCATAGTTTCCGACAATGGGCCATCATTTGTTTC
Organism: Parapoynx stratiotata; assembly: GCA_910589355.1. NCBI lineage: Eukaryota > Metazoa > Arthropoda > Insecta > Lepidoptera > Crambidae > Parapoynx > Parapoynx stratiotata. The sequence continues at coordinate 4,150,441 of OU342457.1, forward strand.
AGAAGAAACAAAGCAGTTCTTGGAGGCTAACAAAATAAAACATATAACATCAGCGCCCTTTCACCCGTCAACTAACGGTTTGGCGGAACGTATGGTGCAGACGGTAAAAGACAAATTGCGAAAAATGGACGGTATGTCGTGGGATGTCAAGATTCCTAACATGCTTTTAGGCCTCCGGGCCACACCTAGTACTGCGACTAATAAAAGTCCAGCAGAACTTCTGTTCAACCGGCGAGTGCGTACTTTATTAGACACGCTTCAACCAGATGAACAAAAGCGTATTAATAAAGAAAAGCAAATTCAAAGAAACAATTGTAAGACACATAGACATACAGAGGTAGGTAAAACTGTTATGTACAGAAACTTTGCTCAAGGTGCGCGTTGGCTACCCGGGAGAGTGGTAAATAGAGAAGGTCCATCTAGCTACCGGGTTGAGACTGAAGATGGAGCGATAATTAGTAGACACATAGACCAATTAATAAGTAAAAAGACTAAAGAACCACTACCCCAGGAAACTGATTCAAATAGAGAAAAGGGAAGTGAGCTTACAGCTCAAGCTAGTGAAGGAGGAATGGAAGAAGGAGACGACTATTCTTCTAGTCAGGAAACCGAACAAATAATAGAAATTCCTAGTTCGGACAAATGGGCGGAAATGTTAGGAATACCAGTTGAGCCAGAGCTTGGGTTTTCAGGTGGAAAAATAAAAAACAAACATAATTTGCATGGCAGGTTACCATATACAAAACCTGGTCATGATAATAACTACATTTTGTAAATATAGATTAGGTATTTATTTAATTAATGTCTGTACTTCGATTAAGGATTTAGTATGCTTAAAATATATAAAATAATTAAGTATTATTTATATGGGTTTTGTAACAGAAGATGTTTTTTTATGTTTCGTGGTTATTTTTAGATTTTATGTTTATATTAATGTCCATACTTGGGGGAAAGGTATGTTGTGTATGAATCATAGGAACTTGCCAAGCCTTGTTGTCAGAATAATGTTGGTTAAGTTGAGGGTATTTTGATATCACTCACTTGTGATTTAGATGTTGTGTGCTCCTTAGCTCATTAAACGTATTTACTTAAATACATGGTTTTATTGGACTTAACATAAAGGATTTTACTTAAGTTTTATTCGTTTGTTAAAAAATCAAAACACAGGCGGTGATAAGGCAGTAGTTAGGACAGTGGTGGAAAATCAATGATATGTTTATAGGTATTATCCAACTTAATATTTATAGGGACATCTGATATTCTAAAGAAAAACAAAATAAAAGAAACTTGCAACAAAGTTTTGATTAGATACCAATCCTTGAAAATATACTAAGTAATCAAATTATTCATAGGAACAGGATATAATACAGATTAGATATGTATTTAGATAAGAAGATTGTGATAGATATCAAGTAATAACAAGCATGATGTATGCCTTTTAAATGTGTATCAATATTATATTATCAACAAAGCTAATCTTTCACAATGTATCAGAATTAAACTGTTCCGTGATGCTATTCATAATAACACAATGAAATCTTCCTTCAATGATTAATGAAAATTGCAATTTATTATCGTACAATCGTAATAGTTGTAAGGAAGATTACAATTTTTTTATTAGGCATAGCTACTTCAGTAATTGAATTTGGATTGATGAGACAATTAACGTATGAATGAGATGTTTTGCTAAACAAAAATGTGTGTTGTCGGCATTGTGTTGTTCTTAACGCCTACGGCTCTGACTGGTAATCAATCACTCTTGATTAATTTCAATTAACAGATGCTGGGAAGCATCGTCGCGGCGACTGACGGCGCTAAATTGATGCAGGAGACATTTCGTTAATGACGCCTTTTGTACTTCATGCTATTTTGTATGACGACCTATTCTATTACCTGTGACAAGGTAATGTTCTAATTTGTTAATACTCGAAGGCAATATACAAGTTAAATGTACATGAGCTTTGAAATATGACGCGAAAGTAACATTTATATGTGAAGATATTAACAATAGTTCAATTTTAGCCATTGGGTACATTTCACTTCGAGAGACCATTTCATGTAATTGCGTGGAATCACGGTGCATTAACTAAAGTCGATTGTCGATATTGGGGTTTTGTAATTAAATAAATGGGTCATGCAGTGATTTGATTCAATAAAAGATTCATAGTTTCAAAGATTTCGGGTCTAATTATTTAAAGTCCAATACAACATTGCAGGATTAGGGTAAGCCGAAACAGGATTTACAGGAATTAGATTAATACGCGGCTTTAGGTATAAATTGCTTTGTATTTAAGCCTGCTAGATATTATCTGCAGCCACTTTGCGCTCATTGACAGCAGTGGTATATATTATAGTTCTAGTTACAATAATCCAAATGGGTGGCTACCATACCTATTAAAATTTTCGTTGGCTCGGTACTTGTTGCTTAGCGTTTAACACAAGTTTCACACGAATGAAAGGGGTGAAGGTCGGAACCAAAATATGAATTTAAGTAAAAGATCATTAAAAACGAAATAAAAGAAAATGTATTTTTCGGAGTAAGTATATACAATTGTAAGTGTGGTTGTATATTGTATTTATTGGTTATATTGTTCTTTCATCGTCAAAGTAGGTAATCGTTTCGTTTAGAATCGTTTTCTTCTTAAAAAATTGGTAACATAAAATTGTAATATTTTCAAAATTTATTAGAGTCATTTTTATGTTTGGCAGAATGTTAAAGTATATAAATATAAAAAATGTTTAAGATTATCAGATTAGTAGTATAAGTTTAAGATATCCAGAATATAAGGAATGAATTAATGAGCGCTTCCTCGCCAAAAACCTGTTGTCCAGGTTGGCGAGACTTTAATTTATGTAATGTAATGTATATTTTGGATAAATAAATAAATAAAAAATAAATAAATAATTGGTACGCCATATTTTATTTTTTATTTTTATTATATTTATTTCATTTTTACAATATTGGAACATAAAATACAGTTTTTAAGTCATACGTAAAAATGATCGTCAAATTGTACAAATAATTTAAATTAATTAGGAATTTAAAATACGATACATACGATGCGACTCAGTCAACCTGAATCCAAAAGGTGTGTTAGCACCATAATAAATATGAACAGGGGTCGAGTACGCAGTAATTCAGTAGCAAACCTTTTTTGTTTCATATTGCATTGCGGCAACGGAGCTGTCTATTGCTGTCACAATTTTTTTTTGTACAAAGCAGCTTATAACAGAAAATATTTGTTTTGTCAACATCTTGGCCAGCACAAAATTTTAAAATATGGAGTTTTTTGAGAGTAAAATAAGTGTAATATTCGGGGCTCTAAGCTTTTATAAATATAAGGTCCTTATATATGAAATTGGTGATTTGTATGGAGATTTTGGGGAATTCTGCATTTTCCATACTATTTTTTTTTCAGTTTTCTTCACAACGACAAATCCAAAGATAATAATATTTGGCATCTATCATTAGACAAGCTTTAGTAATATGTGTAATATCACACATCATAAAAATTATTTATCGTTTTAAAGTGAATGCAAATAAAATGATGTATTCGGGAGGCTCTTAAAAAGAGTTGTCTCCGTGTCCAATTTTAACACAATTAAACTTACAACAAATTATCAAAACAAATCAAAAGAGCTCAAAAATATAGTCTATTTTTAGAGGAGGTAATTATTTTTTAGGAATACTCTGAATCTTAATAGTTACTAAAAACAACTCAACAAAGAGTTCGTAAAATTTTAGTAAAAAAACGGTAAGAAGACTAGAGTTGGTATTGGCGATGTTACTTATCCCTGAGTAGAATCTGCCACTCGTTACCGACATCGATAATTAGGAGCCTTTGAAGTAACACGAGTACAAAACCAAAAATATAGCAAATAAACTTTAAAATAAAAAGAAAAACTAAAATCAAACAGTCATATTCATCCCATTCTAATATTCTGGAACGGTACACTAATTGATTAGTTTCGTTATTTCGCAATTACTGTCCCTCGTTATGAAGAAAATGAAAGCAATAACGAAAGTTTTCCCGTCTACCGTTGAATTATTACTCAAACAAAAGGTGTCGTCGAACTCTGCTTAAGTAAAACAAAAATACAGTTTGATTTCGGAACTAGATATAATTCGGAATTAGTAAGGATAAGGATAGCCTTATTCTATAAAAAAAATTATATCAGAGGAGCGCAAAGGGACTACGGTTGGTCTGAGTGAAAATAATGGATGATGGACAGTTTAAGTAGGTAATATATAAAATACGGCAATAATCAAACCACGGGTCTATAAGACAGGATGTTCTTTTGTTGAGGACTGAAGCAGAGAAGGTCCGGAACTCGGTCCAAAACTAAAAATGCTCAAATAAAACATACACATTAACGCCCGCATCTGGCTGGATATTTTTACACACGTTTACGTATTATATCACAGCGTGTATCACGCATTCAATCGATTGACGACCACAGAAATAGGACACGTCAATATTTGGATCTTCCCAAATAGGCATAAAATATCAGCCAATACCAACACAATGGGGTATTGTCATCACACTTACAATTTCGTTGGGAATTTTGAAACACAAATATAGTTCGAAGGTATGATGAAGTGTAAACGTTAAAAAGTACATACCTAATCTAATCGCCTATGTATTTTTCGCTGCATTAAATTGAGAAGCAAAACTAAATAACCTTAAATAGTATTGAATTTTTTTTCCGATTTATAATAAATAAATATACTTTCTTAACACTTTTTAAAAGCAAAATAATTGCTCATATGTTCAAGAATTTAATACTTCGTCATATTCAACTGTGATTTATTTAAAAATTCTTTGTAATTTAAGATAAAAAATAACATAACAAACTTAGGTGCTTACTATATTAGGAATTACAGAGGATCTATAACGACTATAGATATGAACAGGTCGAGGGGACAAAATAATTTTTCAAATTAAAGCTCTTTTCAGTGTTAAGCTACCTGTGTTGCTGGCTGTACGCGCGAGAAAATATTGGACCAAGAAAACATATCGGAATAAACAAATGACATACGACGCGATGTTGCCTCGTTTTCGCGCTGTAATAAATCACGGGCAATGTTCTTCCGTTTCCGCCGGTGCGGTCCACCCAAAAATAAAGCGGAGAGCTAAGATGAATAATCATAGGTCGTATGAAACCAAAATTTAGTCATTAAATTAAACGCATAATACTAATATCACCTTATCCCCCTTTAGGAGCAGGCAGACGTGTGAACACTAACATTTGCCACAGGTGTAACAGGTTGAGTTTTAAGCATGCGATATTGATTAAAAAACTGTACTTCAGTTTTATTCAAACACTTAGCAGGGATTGAACTAGCGATCGCTTGTACGAGTAGGTATTGCCAGTTTCCATGCTATCTAAGACTTAAAAAAATTAAGAGGCTTTCTTCATACGCGTTTGTTGAGGAATTCTACCGTGCGGGAAACGATTCGCAGTTACGAAAAGTGCGGATTTTCCGCCATGTTCCCAGCGACTTGGGACCGTTGCTTTTGCGGTTGAGAAACCCGCGCATTTGAAATTCAAATTCTTGTGTATTATTAATAAATTCTAACTCTCGTGCCTATCAACTAGCCCAAGGTAAGCAATTTATTCTCTTGCTAACTTATTTTGTGTACTATTAAACTAATTAATGACTCCTCTACCTAGGTAGGTAGAAGAGGTCTTCAAGGATGATGCAGAGGCATAATAAGCTAAATACGATAAAAAAATTCCAACAGATATAAAACTACATCGTATTTGAAGTGCAAAATTGTTGAGGAATTCTTGTCAAGCTATATATTAGGTCCTTACCTATGGAATTGGTGTATTATATGGAGATTTTGGGGAAATCTGCATTTTCCATACTATTTTTTTTTTCAGTTTTCTGCACAACGACAAATCCAAAGATAATAATATTTGGCATCTATCATTAGATAGGCTTTAGGAATATGTGTAATATCACACTTCATAAAAATTATGTATCGTTTTTAAGTGAATACAAATAAAATGATGTATTCGGGAGGCACTTAAAAAGAGTTGTCTCCGTGTCCAATTTTAACACAATTAAACTAACAACAAATTATCAAAACAAATCAAAAGAGCAAAAAAATATAGTCTATGTTTAGACGAGGTAATTATTTTTTAGGAATACTCTGAATCTTAATAGTTACATACAAAATACTAAGAGAGAAAAAAAACACCAATTTCATAGGTAAGGACCCAATATGTAGTACTGAAATCATATTATATCACCCACCCCAAACCGTAACATAGCGCTAACCGAATCACAGGCAAATCCGGACAGAATTGTTAGATTAGGCAAACGGAACGTATAAAATGTTATGTAATTTATCATTTCGTCTATATTTGTTTGAAATCGAGCCATTTTTGAGCATATTAAGTCCACTTCTTTGTGGTCTCCTAATTGTACAAAATGATTTATATTTTTTATGTTGAATAAATAAATTTATTCATAACATCAATGTAAAAAACACAAATGAGTTCCAAAAAGTATGTATACTCTGAAGGTTTTATTTCTGTGCAATAATTTTGTATGAAAACTAAAACTAAAGTGAGATTGATTGTGATTGCTTGTTTGTTAAGTAACTAAAGGTCGTTTCTTACCTCTTGCCCTTCAAGGTTGCACGTGTGGCTGTTAAAGCGCATGAGCTTGACGGTCTTGTCGTTGGAGCCTGTCGCCAGCAGGTCGCCTGCCGGGCTCCACGCCAGGCAATAGATGCTGCCCTTGTGGTGCTTCGTCCGCTTCAGAAGCACCGTGGGCGCTGAAGGGCTGTTGAAGTCCCTGAGGATGAACAAGTTTATTATATAGAATGACTCAAACCAATTATAACGTCTAAGTACACGACAGATATTTAAGTGTAGATCGATAGATACTCAAAACTTAAATTACTGTGCTGCTTGCTAAATACTTATACATGCCAACTGGCATCAATACTTAATCATATAAGCAAAATGTGGGTGATATACCGCAGCACTACTAATTATAAATTATAATAGAAGGTGCCCTAAGCCTTTAAGAACATCTTCCTTTCTAAGAACAAACCCTTAAATATTAGCTCTAGACACATTACTGAAAATCAATATCTTATCCCGAACAAATAATACTTTAGAAATCGTGGCGAAGCACTCGACAGCACTTCGACTAATTACTTAATCAATTTGTTAGGTTTAGGGACGCTTTTTTATTTACAGAAAATGAATGCGCAGCGGTTATAGAGTTAGTATTTCCGTAGATTAGACACCTATATACATAACAGTGTGTTTTCGGGTGTATGATACTGAATTGTAATTATAAAGCAGATCAAATTCAAGTGTATTGAGTAAGAACAACTTGCAAGCCTATCTTATCTTTTAATTTTAAGTTTTGTCACTATGAATAAGTTGTCAAAGATCTGAAAATTCTATGAACTCATCTGGTCCTTACCATCAGCGTCATTTTACTGTAATACAAAAAATATCCCACATTTCTGACAAAATGTATATTATATTTGGTCAAATAATAATTAAATTGTCATTATTGTATCGTGTTTTGAATATCATACGGGGCTACGTGAATTGAATATAAATTTTGCTACGGTACTCATCTATAGGTAGACTATCTCCAATAACGATTTCCAATTTTAGGTAATCATATTGGTTGTCGTTTAATCGACTGCGATCGGGAGTCAATAGAAAGGGTTACGTGATTTGAATGTATAACCAAGTTTTATTGGCGTCAGAGAAACTTGAGACACGATATAAATTTAATAAAATTTTCCCGACACCAAACCCACCACCGTCAAGTTTTTTATAGAATTCTAGAAGTGATGACAGTGACAAGAACAGTTAAAAGTATATTTTTTTGACTTATTTTTTTAAAAACTCAATAAAAAAGCACTGTGGTTTGAAGTTTTAATCAAAAGTCCATTTGGATTCTGGCTCTTGGGTTGTTAAGCATTAGATACAGAACTCAATATAGTATTTTATATCAGAAATTGTTTAGAGAAGTTGTTCTAAACAATTTAACTTCCATTTTACGTTATGTAAAGATATTTTGAGGGATCAAGAAAGGATCTTCTTTGTAACAAACAAAATACTTGAATCGTAATAAAATCATAAATACTTTATTCTGATCGAACAAGTAGGTATGCTAATGTATGTCTAATGTTATAAGCTTCTTTTTTGCCACAAAAACCTCAAAAATAAACCCAAATAGAATATTTAAATGAAAATATGAAACAGTTTCAAGGAAAATATTGCCAAGCTTTCATTAAGCTGTTATTTTAAAAATACGGCAAAATTTTCGATGGAGCTTCAAAACGCCCCGAGTAATTACACTCAAATAAAAAGGTTTGACTTTGAAGTCCCTTTAATTATAAATTGGAGGCTTTTTATGATAATTAGATGCTCACTTTTAAGAAGAATAAAATTAAAGCATTTATTTCCATCAAACAGTTTATTTCATCTGCTGATATCTGTAAACGTATTTAAACAGGGGCAAAAGTGAGTAAGCATTTCAGTCAGCATGAAATGAGATTACGGAGCTAATTAGTAGAGTGAAAAGGACGTGAAGATTTATGTGGATACTATAAAGATTCCTGCTCAAAAGTATGTAATAAGACGATAAAGTAAACATACTAGTTACTAAAATTAAAAAAAAAAAAAAAACATGATGTCTGTGTTTTTTGCAACAACATAACAAAAAGCTAGTAACATCACAAAGGTCGACCACGAACTCCCATATATCACGTAAAAGCCACTGCAAGAAACTGAAAGCATCCCATGTATTTCTACTTTAACTTCCAATATTGTTAATTCCACTACTTGAATCCTAATTCCACAAGAATTAGATTATACAGAAAAGTAAGTAATTTATAAGCACGTAAGTTCATGTACCAGCGAATAACAACTACGTTTTTGTCGTAAAAAATCTTAACCGAGAAAAATTATAAAGGGATTTAATTCTCTACATCAGTCCTCTTTTACATATCTACAAGCTTTCTAAGATCACAATAGCTGCGCATACAATACGTACGATTGTGTTGCTGCTTTTGTATCGCATGGATATCACAAAAGATTCATATTCAATTCAATCTGTACGTATTCTTTCATAACACGAGTACTATAAAGTAATAACATCCACATGTGCTGAGTTTCTTGTCCGCTCTTCACAGAACAAGGCGTCTGCTAGTAAACGGCTGACACAACTTTTCGTTCATATGAGTCGAGTACTATAAGTCGAGTCGACTACTATAAGCTATACTATTGACATTTGTTGTAGACTAAAACTAAAAGTATTTATTTAAGAATCATTCTAGTTGGACCCAAACCTTTTTTCAAAGTTACCGCTAACAAAAGAGAAGTTTGAGACTTTCCCTTTATTTTTTATTTGCTACATAGTTTGAAATGGCTCCAACATTTAATTTTGCAAATTAAATTCAGACCCCGACTTACTTCAAGCTTATCTATAATCTAACTGAACAATACTGTTACAGTTTATTATATACTGATGTTAAAATGAGTTTTATTGTAAGACAATTAAGACGTAAAATTTATGCTACCACACAGGCCGTACAATGTAGTACAATTATGCAAAACTCTTAATAACGCTGTGTCAGTATACTTAATGCGTTATTATCGGTTTTGTAACTGACTAGAAAAAGGAATGGACACAGTTCTGCAATGGTGAGATGTTCCGTAAGAGATATCACATGCGTCACGACTGAGATTGCCACGCTTTCGCAGCACGGTAATGACAAATTTTTTATTTGGATGACATTTTAATACCAATTGGCATTACACCACATTACCTACTAAACTTTTAAAGTAGGAAACTGATGATTGTAAACCATTGGAATGCGCTAACGAGTGATATGCTCCTAAGATAACTTTAGGGAGCTCCCTAGAGTTAGAGGTAGAGTCAGTAGGTGGGAGTGGTGAGCTCCGGGCTCGTCATCATCATTGTCAGCTCGTAATCGCGTACTGCTAACCCCCCTGCCTAGCACGCTATTCACCCCGCTCCTGAACCCAACGAATCCCGGTGTTGTCCGCAACTCTTTATCGTCGAATTACCTAGCTGGTGATTGACCAATATATTTTTCCCGGAGTACAGCCACCAATTCGTTAATAACACATCTACCGAATGCAAAATTTCACCGCTATTTGCCTAGTGTACACGTTTCCTAATATCGTTGCGATTTTATTATTCTGTAGAATAATGCCTAGACTTGGTTAAGTGCGAAGAAAGCTAGTATGTTTGAAGGCCCACTTCACTCCAAGTATGAAAACAATAAAATGAAAAATTGGGCTGCAATCTTGACTACCGGGACAAGCCGGTGGATCCTTTCGACTTCTGTTATTCTCTTTTAAATAACTGGATTCAATCTTATTACAGGGGAAAAAACATTTGCTTTTAATGACATAAAAGCCTTTTTTAAAATATCCATGCGCATCTCGACTCTCGTCTAATGAGATTATTTATATTCTGTAGAACCTACTCTTTCTTAGAATGTAACAAAGAAATAAATTCTATCGTACCTTTAAGTAATACAGCTAAGTAATGCCCATCTGTCCTGCAATCTCCATTAAATATGGCGACTTTAACAGTGGACTAATGCGATTGCGGACAATATCTTCAAGGTAAATGCTTAAGAATAACAGACCGCCGCATTACTCATGCGATGCAGTCCATTCATTTCCATTTAAAAACAATACACTAATAAGCCAATCACTTAAGAGCAATATAGAACAGTTCCAAGTATTTCGCAGTCATTTTTGCATCGTCGTTTGAAATATATTTTAATTAGAACTAATGCATTCTTGAGGCTGTTTCTGGGAGAAATTTCACAAATATACAAGGAAAATTATTGCCGACTATATAAAATTGTCTCTTAAAATGAATAATTTTGGGTTGTTCATAGGAATTAATTAGCTATTTGAATGATAAAGATGCATAGGCTCAAAATCACAGATGATACCATGTGTGATACCATGATGACACATGACACCGTATAGGTAAATTATTGGTTTGGCTTCCTGACAATATAATTAAAAAGAAACTCCTCGTATAAATCCGGCTATTGTGTTGGTCCTTTAATTGAAAAGGATTTATAACATGTGGTTACGTATTTGTTTTTTTTAGAAGTATGTGGTAGCTGAGTAACAGATTGCGTGTGGAGAAGAGGTTATGAGAATATATTTTTGCTAATGATTCTAGAGAATGCTTCACAACACAGTATGCAATAAAACTGCGAATGTATTCAAATAGCCAAAAAAGTATTAATACACTCTAGATTTTGAATGAACCTTTTTAATAAAGATGTTATTCATCATTCGTCCAGTATTTATGACACAAGTTTGATAGCTACTTCATTTGGCTAGATGATTAATAAATGCGTGAAAGTTGGTTTCTTGTGGACAGAGTAATGTTATTTAGGGATATACTTACGTACAAACGGCATTAATATCATTGAAAGTAAAGGCGTGTAGTTTACGTCATAATTCATAATCTTTTTTTGCAAACTACCTTTATATGTGCCAAAATATAGGATCAGTGTGAAACCCTATCATTTTGTATGGTATTGCATAAAAAAGAACATTTCACGTAATCACGATTATTTTTAAAATACCAATGCATATTTAACTACTTCTTAGCCAAACAGAGCGAGAAGTTCTTCTGGTGGTTCGGAAATAAAAACGTAGAAAAGTCATACAAAATATTGGCTTAGGCCTTTTAACTCCCACAACGCTAAACATACGTGTACACACAGTGCGAGTTCACAGTAAACAGTGATACCGTGCTCGTCCTAAATGTACTCTCGAAAATACAGATTTTAGAGGTTATTTAAGACCAGAGAACATTCAGCTAAGAAAATTTTTATTTCGGACAACGGAGACCCAATTTTGTAAATATTTATAAAACACCATTATTCTTTTTACAGGCCCGCCCGTTTTACACCTCTGCTTTCCCTTCGGGAAAAAGGCGTGATGATATGTTTTTGTACCTATATATAGGTACTTACCTATGAAATTGGTGTTTTGTATGGAGATTTTGGGGAATTCTGCATTTTCCATACTAAATTTTTTTCAGTTTTCTTCACACCGACAAATCCAAAGATAATAATATTTGGCATCTATCATGAGACAAGCTTTAGTAATATGTGTAATATCACACTTCATAAAAATTATTTATCGTTTTTAAGTGAATGCAAATAAAATGATGTATTCGGGAGGCACTTAAAAAGAGTTGTCTCCGTGTCCAATTTTAACACAATTAAACTTACAACAAATTATCAAAACAAATCAAAAGAGCTCAAAAATATAGTCTATTTATAGACGAGGTAATTATTTTTTAGGAATACTCTGAATCTTAATAGCTACAGACGAAATACTAAGAGAAAAAAAAACACCAATTTCATAGGTAAGGACCCAATATATATTTACTTTTACTTTCGTGTGTATGAAGCATTAACAAATTTAAACTTGTACTAAAACGAATCTATATGGAATCTTGCGTACAGGTCGTTGCCCTAGTACCGTGATTAGTCATCGCTTTCGCAGTATCACCACACAGTACACAGCGAGCAGTAGAACTAATATGTGAACAGTTGCCTCACGTTGCGGAACATAGATAAAATGAAACTAAACATAACTGCCCGTATTTTTAATTTAGTGTATATTGTTAAAAATATGAAAAAATCTATAGCATTAACGCTTGTTCAATGTTGTATTTAATCAGGACATGCGATTTATTGAATAATTGGAGGTAAATATTCTGATACAGGCACTTTATTGAAAACTTTTACAAAATAACTTTTATTAAATCGTGGCAAATGAAAATACAATAACTTCCCGATTGTCAACCTAACCTTTACGATTTTAATTAGACAAGTACCACCGATTACTAAACAAAGGCGCAAAAATCTAGTACTGCAATGCACTCAAGTATGACGTGCCGAACCTACCTTAAATAGTGCATTGAAATTAAGGCGTGACTTGAATCTCATTAAGGCTTGTATCTAATAAAAGTTGTGCTTGTTATAGCGTACGTTTCATGGAAACAAATCGTAAAATGCCTTAAAAAATATAAGGATGACGGCGTACTCGCTCACCTTAGTAGCTCATGGTCGGATCGTAATCGCTTTGAGGTTTATTCACAACTAAAACGCAGGCCACAGGCTAATCTGGCTTAGTGTTGCAGCAGGATTTCACAGTTCCTTTGAAATCGCGATTTTTTATCGTACAATGCTTGCCCCCTTAGCTGATTGCTTATGATGACATTTAAGCCTTACTTTATTATTATGCAACAATAACAACTATACTTTATTATGTAACAAAATAATTTTAAGTCCTGATTTTGTTACTGCATCGGAACAGTCATTGCCGATCACCTAACCTAACCTTCCCAACAAATCTATACAAAAACAACTCGATAATTTTCGTCAGTTTCATGTCGAACCATTAATGAACAATTATGAAAGAAATAGAAACAATGTTATTCTGAATAAAGCAACAATCATTATGGGCCCCTGGCTCATAGTGAGCATAGTAATTTTCAAATCATAAAAAAATGTATACAATATAAATAGAAATTCTTATTTCTGGACAAGGTAATTGAATTTTACTTTCTTTTTATTTTTTATAAATAGTGAACGAGGCGAGGTTTATCCCATGAGATGTTAGGTATCCCGGTATGAATCATAGAACACACTAATACACTTATATGGAACGAATGCACAATTACTTCTATGTAAATGAACGTATTCACCACACAAACATCTGCCCCTAACGGGACTCAAACCCAAGGCCTATTGACTTAACAGTCAGGGTCACCAAACTGACATGTACTGCCTATTGTACGTGTACACTTCACTCTAAAAGAATTTACGGCATTTTCCTTTGGCTAGCTGTTGTGAGCTGAAATATTTCTTTCTGTAAAAGTAAAATCTATGGCCCCAGATCCCTAGTTTAGTAGCTTATAAAAGAAAGTTTAACACAAACACGATTTATGCGGTAGGCGTGTTCTTACTTAGGGTGCACAGATTGCTTTTTCATCGGACTTCGTTCTCTTTGCTCCGCAACTATTAGACACAATGTTGAATCGTGTTAAATTATATACTGTTCATAAATGGGAGAAGCTCTGTGGCGTTGTAGTTAGTACACTATGGCTTTCGATAGCGAAAACAAAGCTACCTTCAAAATGGTCAGGTTGTGGATGGGTGACCAAAACATTTCGATCTCGAACTCCTCCGTGCTTTGGAAGGCACGTTAAGACGTTGGTCCCGGTCGCTATTGCAACCGTTTCTACCCACAAACCCGCATTGGGCCGGCGTGGTGGTGTTACGGCCCATACTCCTCATGTGTCCTCCATGAGGAAGGCCTGTGCCCAGCAGTGGGACGTATATAGGCTGAGGACTAAATGAAATAACATAGTTCTTAGTAACCATAATACAATATAATTATAATAATTATTATTATTAGATTTGATAACAAAACAAGTAGCTCTGATACATGTGTTACATAAGGACTTAACATATCTGGCGAAATATGGGTATTACCACCTCTGCCTACCCCTCCGGTGAAAAGGCGTGATGATATGATAAGTTATGTGTTACGTTACGTTAAAAGTTGTGATTAAATGAATAAATGATTAACGAAGTCCAAAATAGTACCCGCTGTCTACATGAATGAATTAATTAAAATATCGTAATGGAGTTAGCTATAGGTAATTAACGAAATGTTCATTGAAATGGTTTTATAATTTAGACGATACCTCGTGGATTTGTCTTTTCAAAGGGATACGCCCACTGTCATCGATGGACTTTGGAATTTGAATATAATTGTAAATTCGCGCTAAAAACAGTTTCTATAAAGATAAAAAGCTACAAAAAGGAGTGGAGTTGCTCATTTATTATTATTATTTTATATAACTTGCTTTGCAAACATTGTTCTATGAAATAATATTTTCATGTTTTTTTACAAAATCATTAAAAAATACGAGTAAGTTTGAAATAACTCAAATCCATCATATATCATGATTGTCGTGCCATGATTTTTTTTATGGAATTGAGTTATTATCATGAATTTACGGTGTATTTAGCCAACTTTTTATCTGATTTGGGACGGACGGCAGAAGTAGATCCATAGACCCATCACCCTGTACCACCGAGTTCGAATATAAAAGTACAGTTTGTTGCGAATATCGTTTGCCCCACACTGTACCTAGTGAAATTGGGACTTACACATATCTGGCAGAATGTGGTAACACCTCATTCCATGACATTATAATTACGGGGGTTTTCTTATTTACCCGTATATATAAGGTAACATTAGTTAAATATATAAAAATATTGTGAAATATCGAAGAAGCATGCGTTCCGAAATGCATGGTTTCTGAGATAAAATCAATCCTAATTACTGTAGTCAAAAGTTGTTCCCAATGCACGAATTTTAATGCATTACATCACCTTGCTACTTTTACACTTCCATTGATAAGATAAGGTTTCAGTATTTCAAATTCGATAAAATTTAATGAACAGATTTCTGAATGAGCGTAAGCTTGAACTGAAAGACTTTTTTTAAGGAAAATCAATTGATAAAGAATCCGAAAAGAAAAAATCATAATATTACAACTGTAAGACAAAATATTTCGATTTTTAAAAGTCGCAAACGTTTTCTGGCGTGAGTATATCAAATGGTCATGTTAATAATTTAACTATAGGCAAGTTTTTTTTACACTGGCACTGTCAAAATAGGGTAATGTTTAAATTAAGATGTCAAAAAAATTTTATTTTACTACACACATTTGTCAAAAATTATATGCAACTTATGTATATTGAACATGCTCTATGAAAATATGCATTGTAAAGTGCTGGGGAAAATAAAGTTTATATAAACATTCATTAAAAAACTTGGTCAGACTCGTGGTCCCTTACAAGGACGCTGTTTTCTCAGTTTTCTTACACATAATAACACGTAGTTACCACGTAATTTTAAAAGTTAGTTAAGCAGCTAGCCAGAGCGTAGCATAACGAGATATGAACTAATCTGAGTTTTGCTACATCATTATCAGATTTCCAAGTACGTGTGCAGATTCCCTTGACAAGAACATTTTAGTCTAGTGATCAAATAAGGAGCGTGTGGATTTTCTCACGATATTTTCCTTACCTACCAAATGGATGTTTTTCTACTAAGGCTCATAGTAATTATGTTGTCGATGGGATAAATAAAATAATTTTAGCAGCTGAAATTTCTTGTACCGCATACCGCAAACTCGTACATGTAAAACATTCATAGAATTCTGATGAGTCACAATTTACGAGAAACAACGTGACGATATAATAATCGTGTAGTGTAGATATTATCAGTTGAAAATAGTAATATCGTATTGTTTGATAAATAAAAGATAACGTGCAAAAATTTAAATGATTAAAAGTAAAAGTTTAATAAACTAGCCAAGACATGAACATTGTTTGGCATTGAAGGTTTTTTTATTTTGCGTGATATTTACGTCGATCTGAAATAACATCTGCGAGTCGCAATTTCACGTAATTGGTCATGAATTGGGTAAGGTTAAGTCAGCGGGCGAAAGTCCAGGGCCGTCCCGGAGGTCGAACCAAACAGCTTCGCGCTTTAATATTCCGACTCTAATTAAACTTTAGTTGCTTTAAAACTTTCGCCACCAAAATAAATGCTTCTGTAAGTCTTTTCCAATAACATTGCCGTGTTATATAAAGGTTTACATGTATCGTCGTTACGCTTTAAATTGTAAATGTTTTTATAAATTTTACTTCATTACACGGAATTTGAAAAAGCGCAGTCTTAATATGAAGAACTACCTGTATTGTTAATAAACATCTTATTTAAAGAAAATATATTATTCTTATTATTTGTGATAAAAAAATGGTTTGATGGATGTCTCTTACCTATGTCAACTACTGAACAACAGTGCTTGTATGACTGTGTAGCAGTCAAGATTGTGAAATAACTGGGTACCACGACTTTTCATCTTCGGGCATCATTTGACAACATACAATGTAATTTCCTATTCTAAGAAGTGTAAGGTACAATTTTACTTAACAGAGTATATAGCCCACTTACTGCCTAGGTACCTTTATGATAAAAAAATTACCGATTTTAAAAATTGCATTACTGTTGCTGGCAAAATGAAATTCATGTAGATTTTACTGTCTCTTTGTTCGATGTTTTTGCAACAAAACTATTGTGGACAATAGAAAGCGAAAAAGCCAGAAATGGTTTTACTTTATGTGCATCCAACTATTTAATTTTTCATCAAACAAATACATAATAGACGCCACAACACCATTTATAGAGTTGGTGTAAGAAATAGTCTCGCATGTTTTGTTATTAGTATAATTTTTAATGCCTTAGAAATTTAGCAATATGTCAGACAAAAAGGTCAGCAGCGAAACGATAATGCATTCCACTTTCTTCGCGACTTAGACGTGGCAGCTGCATGCCACTCACGGTGGGAACGGAGCAGGCGGGTAAACTTGTTAACAAATAAAAATTGTATACCATCGTAATGTACTCCTGTAATAAGAGTCGCAATTTAGTAGACCTTAACTGTGCTATTGAGTAATTTATATCTCTAGCAAAAAAGGTATCTAAAGATTACATCACAAAAGATCTTATAAAGTGAGTCATACAATAATGACATAGACAGTAGATGAATTTTATTTCATAGTAATTAGAAGCTATTGTGATGTAAAAATGTTGAAGACAAGATGCTTTTGCGCAGAGTTAATGCGACAACATAAGTATGGTTCCGACAGTAACTTGTTGCATTGAAGTATGGCTTTGTTCGCAAGCTATTAAAACACAATAGTATATAGTGGCACGGTATCTAACAAGTGCAGCATTTAGGAGAAGTGCACAACGGGATTTTCCATTCAAAGTGACAGGAGAAAAACCGTGACCTGTAGAAAATCACTCCAAAACCATCTACGGAATAAAATGATGTGATGTTTTATGGCGCTTAAGTAAACTCGCTCTAAAGCACTCGTATACCAACACATTTAAATGAGCAGTAGCCATTTTAATCATTAATTAATTTTCTTTACGAAACGAATATTTTGAAATGTGTCTAATTAATTAGTGTGATATAATATTTCGTAGGTGCCTGTTGATCCAAAAATAAACGCTAAATTCTTGCGTTAAATTATACAAAAATTTGAATTAGAATTTTATTCTACCAATGTGATGGTGGATATAATCAATGTGATGATAGACTCGTAGTAGAGTCGCTAAGAATATTTGACGTAAGTCACATATCAAGTACCTCACGCTAATGGCGGTCTTGCATTGCCTTTCAAGTGAAACAAAGCATTAGCATTAGCACCCATACAGAAAACATAATTCAAAATACCTATGCATTGGTTGTTAAACTTAATTATCAGCCTCTTTCTACACACGCTCGTACTTATTAGAATAAGCTACCTCAAAATGAAAACATATGAAAAGTAGACTTTAAAACAAACGATAATTGGTGATTGTAGTCGTAGGACAGTAAAATTCGTTACTATTGAAAAAATAAAAATAAAATACAGCAATCACTTACTTGATATCTTCAATCTTCGGGTACGTGCATATCCTGAGGGTTTTCGTGTTAGATCCAACAGCGTACAGCTTTCCATTGGGGTGGAACTCGGCGCAGCGCACCGCCTGGAGATCTTCGAGAATCGTGACAGGTTTGAAAGTGGGCCGCGACCCATTCACTTCTGGCCCGCCGATACCGCTCGGTGTCGACAATGGAAGTGTTTGATGCCCACCATTCCTTGCCTGTACCTGCAAAGAGACTCGACATTAAAAAAACTATTGCCAATATAGAAAAGAAAAACTTTCTCATGTATTTAATACCCGATAAAGACCCGATATCGAAAATGCTGAAAATGTGGGCGCCTTATGTAAAAAATAGCTGACCTCGTTTTCATGGTAAGATGGACAGATTGCCTAACACAAAGGATTCTAGGTAACATATTTATAAAAAGGTATCACACAATAAGTCTCCCTAAGCCGGAAAAGCGTTTAGATAGTCCCTAGCAAGAATGTTAGTTCGTCTTTAACAACTGATTGTGAATCTCAGTTGTCTATGATCCCGGAGGGTTCCCTATTACAATGAGGTCTCTATAATCAATTGACAGTATTTAAAAATCTTATTAATACGAAGAGAATATAAGGATTCGCTATTAGTTTAGACAACCTTTTCAGGGAAAATCACTACTGAATATGCTATTTTCCTGATCAACAGAACCAATTAGCTGGACTGTTAAAAAACAATTCTCTAATAAAGCTGAGACACGCGCAAAAAGTTACCTGCGAAAACATTCGGATCATCTTTACACTCGAATATTGCGTAGGTTTGCTACTCGAGACCTTATTAATTTTTTATGTAAATAAAGAAGCTATTTTTAACTTTTCAAAACAAAAACATATTGCGTTACGTCTTATACTATTTTTAAGTTAAAAAATAATGTTATATTACCAAATAAAATACGCTTGTAAATAACCTCGCTACTGTAAGAAAAGATACACAGGGACACTAAAAATCTACAGTTTCCTGATATGTTGTTAGGTCCCTGTCTAACAGGCGGCAAACCTGTCTGTCGCAACAACAACGATTAAATTTTCTTAAAAATCGAATTTATTACTTTTTGTATAAATTTATGTATGCAAGAATAAGGTTATAAAAAAGATGTTAAATTAATAATAAGTCCGCCTAATGAAGAACATAACAAATACCATATTACGCTATCATATAAAATAAAACCGACGTAGGTACTTAAAAATTTCAAGTATTGACATAAAAGGTGTTACAAGAATGATGTCCGTATAATGACATCATAACACATGATTTGTCTAAAAAATGGTAGAGCCAAATCAAACAGTTCGTTTCGGAATATTCTCGACATTCAAATGTCCACTGGTTTCTAAAAATCTATTCAAATAAGCTATAATAAAATATAATACTAACTGTTATGATTGGCGAACAAATATAATAGAAACTAATCGATTTAAGTATCCATATGCCTTTTGGCGTGATGATATAATAACAATGTATGTTATATGCTTTTTGCTATAAATCATTGCTTGGGGCGAACCAAACGGTAAGGAGGCGGACAAGGTTACCAATATATATTTGAACTCTGATGCCAAGGTGATAAGCCAAGGAATAGAAGCGAAACTTGTCCCAAGAACCTATGAATGACGAATCCTCATTTCTCCGTAATTTTCCCAGTTTCATTTGAGGTTGGCGCAAGATGTCTTACTTCTCCATTCTCTTCTATCAAACGCCAATTCAACGGTAACTCCCATCCTAGCCATGTCCTCATACTCACAATTTATCCATCTTTTTAACCTATTAATGTTCTGCCAATTCATAAAGTACTTATGACGTGACTCCCAAAAACTAAAACTAGATAACTTCAGGGAACTTAAGTTAATGCAATGCTGCTGAATTTCGGGAACTTATCTTCGACATACTTGACAACGTGCTGGAAATATCTGCAGCCATTAAAGTTAAAAGCCTTAGAATACCAGATAAATGTATCCTCGTAATGCATAATATTTTGAAACTAAGAATTTTGAATTAACCCTCAAAAAATTATAAAAATAGTTAAACAAGAAAACGACTTTGGTCCTATATTCTGTAGTATGTTTAATTCTTCTTAAAGATCTTCTATTCTTTACAGAAAAGAGACTTCGTCTGAGATAAAAGCCCTAAATAGTAAGCTCATGAATATGGTATTTGATAGTTATGAATATTCAAACAAAATAACATTTTCTAACTTTCGAACATAAACAACATTTATAAATTATTGAAGGAATATTTCCTTACGAAACAATAATTTAGTCCATGTTACAGTTTCAATATATTATCTAACCATATATTAGTATGTACGATTATGGTGTATTAATATGAACGAAGTTTGATTATATAACATGTTGAATTTTAATTTCTCAAGTTTGGATTATTAGTATAATATTGTAAAGGCTATAAGTTGTTATATTTATTTCACACATCTCAGCACCGCGAACGAGCAAGCGGGTCATTTGGTGATCTAAGACACTCGTTAAAAGTCGCAGTTCTGTACCCTTAGCACGAATCATTTGACGTAACATTATCGTAATCGTAAGTGATGTTTAAATTAAAAATATAGGAGTTCTGTTATACCTATCTCTATTTTGCATTCTGCCTACTTCTTATTATATAGAGATATTAATAAACTCTTATAAATAAAAAATATTGTGTAAGTATATAATAAATTAAGGTTTTTCGATTCAAAAATTACTTACGATAACGATACATCAAATGATTTGTGCTAGGCGCTCCGTTATGTATGGACGCAACTGTGTCTCGGCCTTTCAAAGGGATCGGAAATGCGAGGAAAGTAGGAGGAAATATTAGGTCCTTACCTATGAAATTGGTGTTTTGTATGGAGATTTTGGGGATGTCTGCATTTTACATACTAACATTTTATCAGTTTTCTTCACAACGACAAATCCAGAGATAATAATATTTGGCATGTATCATTAGACAAGCTTTAGCAATATGTGTGTGAACACGCTTGATAAAAATTATTCATCGTTTTTATGTTAATGCAAATCAAATGATGTATTCGGGAGGCAGTTAAAATTATTGTCTTTGTGTCTAATTTTAACACAATTAAACTTACAAAAAATTATCAAATTAAATAATACGAGCTCAAATATACGGTCTATTTTTAGAAGAGGCAATTATTTTATAAGAATGTTCTGAAACTTAATAGTTACGGACAAATTGCTAAGACAATAAAAATACCAATTTCATAGGTAAGGACCCAATATTAAGCGCAGTTGCCGAACCCGTAAAGGAAAAAGTGGTTAGTATTATTGTAACGGAAGAGGAGAGGTTGAGTATGTCTCACTCACCCTTTAAAACCATACCGTTTAGACTAGTTTATGAGTAAAAAGAAATAGTGCGCATTTAATAATAATTTTATACAGATTATGATGATCGTTAAGATCCTCAAGGGAGTCGTTTGTTCAGCAGTGGGCGTCTCTAACCGTGCTATAGATATTATGTTGTAAATACTGTAATATCGACCGGTTTTTAATCGCTCTAATTATAAAACTTGTTTCATAAAGAGCTACGTTTACCCAGTGACCGATAAGAGCATGTCCATACTATAATCTATCAAAAGACGATAGTAATGATCCGAAACTAGTCACGCAATATAGAAAAATGTAATATTTCAACATTCTGGCATATTACTAATTTAAAGCGCTTAACTTATCCATTATATAATCGCTTTAATGAATTTATGAATGGCAGTGACAGTGACTTAAAGATTTTAAAAAAAAAAATACAATTTCAATACGGCGAAAAAAAATATAGTGTTCTAAAATTTAAAACCCCTAAAAAAACAATAAATCGTTGTCTAGTCGGGGGTCCGCTAAGAACACAATACATTTTGAACCTTAAAAAGAAACTACCTACTATAGAAAGTATCTTGCAATACTTACAAGTTTTGTTACAATAAACATAATTTAGGCCATCTGATACAGAAGAAAAGAAATTAGTTTTCGAACCATTCCAGAATCATATCGAAGCATTAGCCCCGGAGCTACATATAAAATCTACGGTAAATCTTATGTATGTAGGACTGTAGGAAGGTGGCCTCTATCCGGAAAAGTGTCTGAATTTTTTATGTGAATTAGAAGGTACTGTTTCAATATTATTCAGTGACTGCGTTATCTTTCTATCTTGTAATTAACATCATAAAAATTAGCTGTCAAGATTTGAAAGTACATTACCTATATTAATAAATGTTTATGATAGTACAGACGACCAATATTGTTAGGGTCAGTTTTTTGATCCGTGGTCAGGTTGATCAGTAGTATAAAATATGGACCAATGGCAAAAACGTATATCGTGATATGACAGCTCGTCCAATAGCTGAATTTTCAAGTTCAATCGTAAATAGTCATAGACAATTTAACCCCAACACGATGCTGGGATTAGTATAATGGCGGCTTGCGGCACAGCTGATAAATATTGCTTTGAATTTTCATCTCAAATATAACAATTTGATATATTTAATTTATCAATTTGACATCATTTTGGCGTTACCTTTGACGTTATTAGTCTAGATTTTAACTATTGAGGTAACATTACTATGGATCAAAAAACTCACCCTTAGTGTGTAGATATGGCATCTGATACTACTAATTGGTTTGGAGTACGGAAATACAGTAAAGTGGACGTTTTCCCAAAGGATGCATTTTAGCTATAGGTACATAGGAGCCATAGGATTGTAAAGCTCAAATCTTCGCTTCAGTCCAAGGGATATCAGGTTTTCGGTTGCATAGGTTTAATGTGGTCGTCCTTTAATGTGTCCCCGGAATTCAAATCGAAGGGTTTCATAGACTTGAGCTTTAAGCCACATTCTAAAAAGTAAATTTTTTTTAATGTAAAGCTCCCTAGCTACACTCATCCAGCCGAGCTTAAGTAGCTTTCCTAAGTGGAAGAATTGTGAAATTTAATACCACGACGCTGAAACATTGTGGATAAATAAATGGAAACAGTTGCGATGACACTCGGGATATATCATTCTCCTCGTGGCGAAGGAACCCGAGATATCAATTTTATTGTTTGGTAATCCACTCTAACAATGGCGACCATGGAAATCAAAGTGTTTTCCTACTACGCCACTGAGTTTGTCTCTATAGTCATACACACAAATACAAGTATTATCAACAGACACAATTCCCGGATTCTATTGTATTATATGCATGAGCATAATACTGAACGTTATAATTCTTCGTTTCAAGACGAAAGTGGATCAAAGGTTAAATATCTGTTGGTATAACCTACGACGAATCCAATTGGTATACTCGCTTCAAACTTTTGTTAAAAACATTCATCTAGCAGACGTGCCGAACCGACGTAGCTGCTAGTTTTATTGCCCGGAGCGTGTGCTCGAAACTCGCAAGTTGTAATAGAAAGTTTACTTGCCGCTTTTTATTCTTTCGCAGTTTGTTTACATTGGTTCCGTCATCATAATACACGAAACTGAATATTTTATAGAGGTATATTGCGAATCGAAATTTTTTGTTCAACATTCATATTCGATGTTTACGTCATCCCTCCTATTAGGTAACATGACTAATAATGTATTAGTATGACTATATTACCACGCTTTTAACTTTCAGGGAAACGGATAAAATGCGCGCAATTACTGTCATTTGGAGAGCTAACATTATTATAACAGAACCATAATTTCGGCCCACGTTATAGTGGTTCATATATGCAACTTAAGTTATCTCACATATTTCACTCGTGATTTGAGCGGAACAATTCGTTACGAACCGTCCGAAACTAGAGTTGATTTAACATCACTTATGCAATAATGAGTCGCATATCGTAACAAAATAAGAATCAATGAACCAGTATATTAACAAGTGAAATATGGTGAAACCAATGAAAGCTAACAGTATTTTTATTAGAGGTTTTATTTTTAAGCAAATTTATATATATTATATTCTAAAAGTAACGTAAGTAAAGTAAAGTAAGTTGGCATTAATTAATTTAATAATATCAATTATACAAATGAGATTGAATACGGCTATGGTGGCCATGTAGACATCATCACACACACCTGTAGGTAATATATAGTATGTACCCCATACAACTTGTACGGTATACGGTAACCATCCACCATCGGTGGGCCTACGGATCTTTCTAAATCTTAAATACACCCCCCTCTTTGTGATTACTCAAGTGTAAAATATTGTTATTGATGTAATAATTCAACTGAATCTATGAATTCATTTGTGACATCAAAAAAAAAAGGAAATTCGTTCGCAGCATAGGTATGTAGAAAGTGGACGAAAGAATTCAAATTACCTGTAAACCTAAATTCGCAAGGGAGTTTAATGCAACAATAAGAGACAGTGAGTGATGCATTGCGTCGGCGTGTATGGTATTAAAACGTGTATTGAACATCCGTTAGGAGCGCAGGACGGCGTGTTGCGGTTCACCGGAGCTGAACGGGCCGCTCGCGCTCGTACCTACCGGCTCCCGTAACACACCACCAACGCAATACATCACGTCACATAAATGCTCAAAACATTCGCTTCATATGCACACATGTGTAAATTATACACTTCGCTTAGCATCAATAAGGTAATCATGTAAATAAAGGCGACGAGAAAGTGTGCATAAATACATTTCTGAACACAATTTAAGAACACACAAAAAGATAGCTATTCAAGGTAAAACGTAACACACTGGCAGATTACCAACGAAAACTACAGAAGAAAGTACTAATTACCTGAAAGGGGGAGACGCGTTTAGGCGGCAGCACTTGTGGAGGTCTGTCGGCTATGTTTTCCATAGAATGACGTGTAAGAAATCCTTGCTTTTGGAAAGTGTTGTTTGCTTTGTACGAGGTGCGATTAAACTTCGTTGCGGGTGCAACAATACGGTTGCCGTTCTCATCGTCGTCCTCCCACTCGGTGACCACCTCAGCACGAACATCCTCCAATGAGCGCGACCGACTACACGGGCACGCTGCAGGCGGTGCTGGATTGGGGTGTCTGATGTGCCGCGCTTTCTCCCGAATCTGATAGAAGTCAGAATGGCTACTGGGTGTCGGCGCCCCCGCAGACCTGTAGCTCGGCGACAAGAAGTAGTAATCTCTTGATTTGTTGCTGTACGCGCTCATCGCAGAGAAATCTGAATAAGTAGATCCCTTCGACGACGACGTTTTAAAGTTTCTTAAATCCATTGGATCGGGTGGCCGAAAGTAAAAATTGGGTTGCGCCTGGCGTGGTAGCGGTGGCCATGGCCTAAACGGCGCGTCAATATAATGCGGCGGTTTGGATTTCATGTTAGATCGCGATAGAGCATCCGAGCGCGGATGACGATTCCGTGTGGATATAGTCGAGGGAACTGCGGCACTGGTGTCACGGGCGGCGAGTGGTGTGCGCCGGCCCACCACCTGTGCTGCACTACCATTACCGCGCGTTAGACAGAGATGACGATATGGAGAAAGGCACACTCGCGTTTCGCTCGCTCGATCCGTTGAATGCGAATACAAGTGAAAGGGGTAGCCCGTGCGCGGTCAGCGCGCTGAGCACGCTCAGATATTGTTCATAATCAGCGCATCGTACGAGCAAATATCTCTCGTATTATACTTCTAACAGTTAAATAAAGCGATGATTACTTTTATACGTCATGAAAATAGCTTTGTGTTCGAAAAGGAGCTTTTAAATGAAAAATAAATTCTGAATGTGATCGTTGTGTATTGCATTTTAAGTAAGATAGATCGATTGTACAACGCTAAATAAATAAATAATAAATATCTTCACACATTCACACCCATCAACTAGCTACATTTTAAGCAACCAATGCTGCTTGTGTTACTGAAACTAGATGACGGATAAATATATTTGATAGATAAAATTTGCCCCCACCGGGGATCGAACCCAGAACCTCTCGAGATGGCGACGCCTTGAGACCAGCGTACAGAGCACTCGACCACGAGGGTGGGAGTAAATAGTAAACTTTAGATAAAATTTGTTATTACTAGAAAACTGTTATGAAAATGAGTTATTAATTATAAATATAAAAGAAAAATTATTACTTTCACAAATTTTCCGCCCGTTTGCTGATGGACTATGGTTAATGTCAGATCAAAAATAGACTTTGTTCAAGTTTTATAAACCAGTGTTTAAGATAAAACAAAACAATAGAATAAATCATACAAATTATATTGCGCACGTTGGTACACCCACGCCAATCTGGAAATAACGTTGGAAAATTCAACTAAATAATTAGTCGCCTTATTCGTAACGAAGGAACTCAAGGCTGTACCTTATACAGACTATATAACAAACAAGTTGGTCTGGAAGAAACTCATCATAATCTTAATTTCAGCCTACGCTATAAAAATAAATATTAATTAATCGTAATCCTACTATCAATACGCGACCAAAACAAAGTGTCCGCTTCTTGGTATCAATCATAATAATAAACACATAACACAGGCAAAAAAAACAATAAGATTTTTTGTGCGGATGCTTTATTTATCATACATCGCTCGCTGCTAACAAAAACTGCCTCGTCTTCATTTCAATAATAATTAATGTTCAGAGCAATAATAATAGATGGAGGCAATTCTATAAATGTATGATTACTTATAACCTGTCCCTCTATTAAGGGGCAAGTGGTTATCTCGAAAAGGTAACGTTAATATGAAAAGGTCGATTGGAAGCAAAAACTAGGCACAGCGAGCCCCAGGTGCAAATAATTATTCAATGAAATATTACATTAAAATAGATTAACGTTTTTGATATTGACTTACTATGGTTAATATACTTCTCAGCGATTAGCGATTCGATGAAAGCGAGACGGATTGCGGTGGTAAAAGAATAAAGATTGATTGGTTGTTTAAACAAGACTGCTCTGGAGCGATTGGAAAGCAATACATTTATAAAATAATTTTCTGTTTGTAATGGAATATAGATTAAGCTGTGACATAATATATAAATCAGTAAATGGCGCCTATGGCGCCGATACGGCGATTTCTGTAAATTATAAAACCAATTTGTAATTCATAAGTTCAAAATTATTATGTGCGGTTATGAGCAATTTTATACGCTATAATTTTGAATCAAGTTTCAAAATGGAGTCTATATTTTTAATTTGACATTTCGATAGATTCAAGGAAAATGCACAAGTAAATTCTAAAATCTGTAATTAGCTTCTACTGCTGTAATAAATAACAAGCATGTACCGTACCTTAGTATATTTTCAATATCTACAATGTACGGACAGCGGCAAGCTACTATATTATTGCTACAATATGTACAGATTAAAGTAGGTCAAAGATTATGTAAAAACTAAAAAGCTTCATTATTATTCTCTTGAGTAGACATTTCGAAATATATGACTATGTGCCAGTTTAATTCCACTCTCACAGCAAATGTATAACGTGATCTAGGAAACAATAACTCGCGATAGCGATTAATAAAGTCTTATAACACGTTACGTAAAATTTGTTCTCGGGCAGCCCATGACTTCATAATGCGTCAAAATAAGACGTACCCAAACACTGAAGTAAACATTGACGCAATCACAAATTCCAATAGAACTGTAAACTAATCATTCCCTATAAAGGGACACGTAACTTTATTATATACATGCTTAAGTTCTGCAATTCGGCAGATTGGGAACAGAAGACAACGTTAAAATGTACGTTAAATAAGCAAGCTACCATTTCACCTAAATTAAGATGTACACAGAACGACGGAACTTGATACTCGTTCCGTTTATAAGCATTCAGTAATTAAGTACTGATGATTATAATGTGTCTGAGCAAACGGAGAAGGGTAAATAGTGGTGTTTATACTGAATAAATAAGCTGAAACAGCCGCGTCTGGGCTACACAAACATAAGCAAAGTCATCAACGCATCTTTGTCTCGCAATCAATTAAGACTTATAAGACTTATTAGCCAGAAGTCAAATTCGGGTCAAACTGTGTATTTACAAAGGTCAGGTTTCTCCACAAATTGGATCTCATCAACTCCAGAACAAGTTTGCCGATAAGCAATCTCAGTCTTCATTCATTTTGTTTAAAGCAAACGATTGTATTATGGCCGCTCGATCTTTCAGGCAGTTTAATTGCTTACAATGCGAACAGATACTAATTGCACAATGTAGAAAGAGGAAAGATAAATGTGCAACACAGTAATGGTTGTTTTCGTTTGATTACTTTATTTTTTCCTTCCAAATCACAACTAACGGTGGGCCTTTAAAACTTCTTAATACATCAATGTGTTTCCAATATTTTATGAAATCGCTAAGCCTACGTTCTATAATATGTGCTGGTAAGTAGTACAACATTAAAGAAACACTCCCGCCTATAAAAACGCATTCACGCCCTTTATCAACCACATGCTACCCCATGTCAATAAAGATGTGTCTATATTTCAAAGCTTCGTAAAACACGCGTTACCCGCGAGGTAAATCTAGTTAGGAAGTTTTATTTCAAACGTGTCGCTTCCTTCGTGAGATATAAGTATTACATACTTTTATGTAAGGGCCACTTACACGGAATTGGAGAAAGCGTTTAATATAGAGTACGTGCTGACAAAAATTCAATCTACTTCCATCAATAGTCTCTTTAAACCCTGAAAAAGTGAATTAGCTGAAGTTAATAGGTATCCTTTGAAACTCCCAGTTCTTATCAAACACTAGAACTTTTTGTCCTTATTCTTATTTCAACGACGACTGCCTCGGCTATTAACTTTATAGTACGTGCAATAAAAACATTCCAATATTTTTTATCATAATCAAGAATACGCCACAGTACTTATTATAATGAGTTTCATAATAACAAATATTAGGAAAAAAAAACCTAAAACAATACAAAAAAATTTGAACGATAAAATTTGACAGTATTATGTCAAAAATATTTTAGATGAGTTAGTAAAATTTTAATAAGTTCAAAACTCACATGTGACCAAATTGAAATTATGTCATTTATGTAGTATAAATGACATAATTTCAATTTGGTCACATATGAAAATAAGTTGTATGTAGAGGCCAAGGGTTAAGTTTAATGTCTTTTCGACCCACAAAATTGGCGTTAATCAACATTTAAGTGGCGACAATAAAATCACGACAGATAATAACGTGATTTGTTTTCATAATGATAAACGAAAATCAACTGAGATACTAGGAGCAAAAGTGGATATTTCGCAAAATCAAAAATGCTTCTTTACCTGGAATGTTTGTCGCCAAATCATTTCCATTCGACAAATATCTTCGGTAAACATTGCTTGAATTCATGGAGCATTTAGTGATAAAGACAAGCTGACAGTAGCTGGTAAGAGTCAAAGTAAATATTATCATGATTTAGTCGGCCGGGTGGCGGTCGGCGTCATATCCGTTTATGGCGCGGGTCGCGGCCGACGCCAGCTCGGACGAGCCGTCTACAGCTACCTGTCAAAGCTCGACTTAGCATACAATCTGATTAACATTTTCTAGTTTCACTCTTTCCTGGCACATTAAAAAAGTATACCTTATTTTTTATTGGCAACAAGAAAAGGAACTGTTAATTTGCAATTATGTATGTATTTGTTGCTAACATACCGTTTTAATATATGCAAATTGTCAATGTTTATTGTTTACAGTTGGGAGATGTGCAATTGTCTTTGTTCGTAAACATCGACGTGCCATTTACTCGTCAACCATAAAAGCTTAGACAAAACATTACGCAAAGTGAAAGTTCCCTTAATGACCATTGAACTTGTAACCTCGATATGAATATCTAAGTAATCTTCATGTAAGACTGAACAATGGTACATAAATCTAGCACTTTATGTGAACTTGTAAAAATGCAAAGACAAACTGCAATCAGCCGTCAACAGTTTCATAACCGCGGTAGTTCCGTTCATATGTAATAACTTACTAGTTACATGGTGATAGCGTGTTGATATTCTTTAAATTGTTCCATAGTGCAATCAAGTCAATCGATACGTAAGCTTTCTACAACGTAACGTACCTACTTCACGCTAATTATCTTTAACACGAGGAACACAAAAGAATAGTGGGTAGGAGTCACATTTTCCATAATTATATGATCTGCAAAAGCAGCGAAAATACTACACCGCTGTTATACTTAAAGAGAGCGTTACTAACGAGAAAAATTAATTATTTAATTTATAAAAACGAGCGTTTTAATTGATTAACTAGAAACGCTGCTGCACCTATTTCTTAACAGCTAAAACATACTACTGTGTATTTAATTAACCGATAAAGTTGAAGACATCAGCGATACAGTACAGTACCCTTCTGTTTTGAAATAGTTACCTTGTTATTTCCAAATGAGAGTCTGTCGTCATGCCCAAGTGATGACAATGAATTGTGCCTTTCAGAATCGATATGATTGCTTGAATGCCATATATCAAGGGAGTCTGTTGACGACTTCTTTGTGTCTATGGAACTTTTCCTTGAAAGGGAATTCGTTGAACCGACATAGTCTCGCTTCATATCTCTGATTCCATTGCTGTTCACGGAATCCCGTCTGTTGTAGTTGACAACATTACTTTTTGTGAGATTCGGAAAGGAGCCCATTGAATGTCTTTTGTTATAAGGCCTCTGAGTTGGGCTCGGTGTATCCCGGCGAGGAGGAGTCACAGAAGGGCTGTGTCTGTCCCGGCGGAGGATACTCGGGAAGGTCGATGGATGCTCCAGCTCCCGCGCCGGTGAGCCCGTCATGCCAAGCGAATCACGACGCCTGTTATATATTATTTATTATTATTCATACATAAACAAACAAAACAATCTGAAAAAATTTACGGACCTTATAATGAGACCATTAGTGGGCGAAATAGATTCCCTGTTGTATCCAGGCGTCGATTCCCGACTGTGAAGGTAAAGGGAGGAGCGGTAAGTAGGGCCGCAGCGGCCATGCACGTCGCAGTGAGGGTCGTGCTCGGTGACGAAGCTGACGAGCGGCGACCGCCGACCCTCACCATTTAGGGTCATATTTCCAAACATCGAGTCCAACTGGCGCATAGCCGTAATCTTCTTCACTGCTGTCATCTCCACTAAGTAACACTTCCGTCCAAGGTAATAATTTAATTCACAATTTAAGAAAACAAATAAAACTGAATCGATCGTAAAAGATCAAGTGCGAGAATAAAGTGACATGTATGTCCTCTAAGTATGCCGCGACGCGACTGGACTGTGCGGACGGCATTGTGCGCAGAATCACTTTGCGATGACTCACGGCGGCATGCGCGCGAGCAACAAGACTCCGATTATCAACGTGTCCTACAATTACACAACAGATATAAATATAGGTGACAAGGAGGTAAATAATAGCATAATACATCTATGAGCACCATCAAGTAATAAACAAGAACAGATCCATGTGGGAGTTGGAATCACTCAAGTATAACTCGAAGGTCACGAACAATTTGTTGACATTGAAAAAAACAACTCAAGGAGAATTATAAATGATATAATCAACGTTTTAGCACCTTCAGTTAAACACGAGGCAACTGGGTGTTCACAAACCCAATTTGACAAACTCATAAACTGGACAGCAATTTTACGCTTTTGTCTAAAAGTAATTAACTAGATCAACTGATGTGACTAATCGAGTTATGTCGCCGATTACACGGTTCCTTAATCGGCTGTCGGTTCCCAACAAATTAGACTAGGCAGTTAGCAGCGGCTATTCAGTCAATTGGGAATGAAAGATTATCTCAATTATGTGATTTAAAGTAATTCGTCCTCCCGGTACATGCCTCTACTGATCGTGAACAAATCAACCCAGCTTTAAATCGTCTACAAATACAAACATTCCGTTATTATTGAATTAAGAGAGAATCGAAGGAGCTTTGTGCAAAATGATTTACATGTACCATACACCCTGCCTGTATTGAATTATTGTCATTATTAGTTATGTAAATATGTTAATTGAAGCTAAGGATTATATCTCACATCCTTGCTTACACGTAAGACTTGAGTGAGTAAATATTATTTTGATAGAAATTTAAGATGTCAATATCTTATAACTAGACCGATAAATAACAAAACAGAAAATATTGTAATAAATCCTGTGTACTAAAAATAAAGCGTACTTGGTATACAGAGAGGCTAATTATAACTTGGATCAGATCAGTGGCTAGAAAATTAAACCAGCATGGAAATAATAATTCTCAACTAATTGCTTTCAGCCGTAAAATGTAATACTCCTGACCGGTGTAAAGTTACGCGGGGGTAGTACAAGGGTGATGTACAAAGTCCGGAACTCAAAAGTATGTAGAGTAACTTCAACAACATTTCAGAATTTTTAAAGCAGGGTAACCCTTGCTAAAAGGTAACATTATAGCTATTAAAGCGAATTTTGAAATATCACCATTGTGGTCCTAAACATTCGCGAATTGGAAACTGTCAGTGTTTATAAAATTCTAATGGTGTGCGCCTTGCTTGGTTTGCTGATAAGTGATAGCTTTGGCTTTTGGTTCGAGCCCAGGTAGGACTCCGGGGTCAATCTGGGGAAGGACATTGTTATGTGTATAAAATTATTTATCAGCTCACTCATTATTTTATTTTAAAATCATTAAGTACTTGTCTTTATCGGTTATGAACACGTTCTGTTTATTGTACAAGTTCAAACAAAGATGAAAGAGAATAGTAATAAAAGAAAAGTAATAAAAATAAATTGAATCCTACAGGTGGATAAGTGCTACGAGTAGTCGGGTATTGAGTGCACATCGCATTGAATAATATTATTTAGTAGTCGTATACTGCAGAGAAGGTTGCCATGCTCATTGTAACAACATTATATTGGAAGAAGGGCGCTCATTGCTAATGCTGTCTACTTGACGATATCTCTTGATTTTTATGGAGTCGTCACGCTTAGGTAGTGATCACTAATTATGTGTTATGTGCCTATAGGCTACGGTAATTGTAAACAATCATGCTGGCCATATGGATGTTTGCTACCCTTGTATAAAAATCCCAATACTTAAAATCTATCTCTGTTACGG
This sequence comes from Parapoynx stratiotata, assembly GCA_910589355.1. Classification (NCBI taxonomy): domain Eukaryota; kingdom Metazoa; phylum Arthropoda; class Insecta; order Lepidoptera; family Crambidae; genus Parapoynx; species Parapoynx stratiotata. The sequence continues at coordinate 4,184,021 of OU342457.1, forward strand.
GTATTAAAGGATTATTAAAGGTAGAGCAATTGGCTATCTCTAACACACATGGGCTGTACAAGGCCGATAATAGCCATGCGGTTGGCTGTATATGATAATATCAGATATTCGTTGGCCGGCGGCGGTATCAACCGCGTTTCCATAGTGAAAGTGATTCAGCCTATTATTGTGGCCAACTGTACACTGCGTTGGATCATAAGTATAGTCACTTTAATTAAATTGTATCCGTGACAGAATGGTAAATAAATTAAAAAAGTAATAAAAATGTAAAACAACATACTTTTATCGATACCGTTTTAATATTGGCGTTATGCACTAGTTAACTAATAAATTATTTCCTTTATTTCAAAATCTGTTAACGATCATTAATCTTTAAACAAATGAACGATCTATATCCGGTCACACTATACAAAACTGTAAAAATCCTTTTACTGGTGTTTATTTTTCTTTTCACGGTATGTTGTCAAATAAATTTTACCCTTCAAACCGGTACACAACCATGCAAGCACCGATGTTTTGTCATGCAGAAAGAGGGCATATACCTAGGTTATGCCCAGTAGGTTGATGATAATGAGTCTCAACTAATACGTTATAAGTAAAACATGATGATTATTACCGCAACAATAACTCCCCAAGTTTACAAGAGGCGGGTAGCTAGTTAGTACAAAGGGTATGAACCCGCCCTGCAGTTATAAATAACAGTACCCATTGAAGTCAACGCAGATTTTGTATTTGGATTAAGATTCTGGCTCTAGTAATAAATAATATTACTGAATTCTTAACCTTCTGATTAGAACTCTTAACTCTATAAAAATGATTTAGTCTATTACAAAAAAAAAACGCAAAATCAGGAGTTTCCATTGCATCGACGTAATTGTCTACTTTACGTTGTTAGCTACAAATAAAAATTTCATGATTGAAAAAGTTATTTTCCTCCTCTAAATAACGATAGATAAAATTTCAGTAATAGGTTTTTGCTTACAGTGTATTACCTAAATATCAGTGGACAAATTAATTTACAGGATCATCCTATGTTGTTGATGATGATGATAATAATGGTTGAGATAAAGGGAATAAAAAAGTATCTTCCCTACTTTTCGGGCTCCAGTTTACACGTCTTAATATTAGGTCCTTACCTATGAAATTGGTGTTTTGTATGGAGATTTTGGGGATGTCTGCATTTTACATAATAACATTTTATCAGTTTTCTTCACAACGACAAATCCAGAGATAATAATATTTGGCATGTATCATTAGACAAGCTTTAGCAATATGTGTGTGAACACGCTTGATAAAAATTATTCATCGTTTTTACGTGAATGAAAATCAAATGATGTATTCTGGAGGCAGTTAAAAATAATTGTCTTTGTGTCTATTTTTAACACAATTAAACTTACAAAAAATTATCAAATTAAATAATACGAGCTCATATATATGGTCTATTTTTAAAAGAGGCAATTATTTAATAAGAATGTTCTGAAACTTAATAGTTAAGGACAAATTGCTAAGACAGAATAAACACACCAATTTCATAGGTAAGGACCCAATATTAATTTCTCTATCTAATTTGCACGTGACGCGTGCTCCACATGTATATTATAAATATTTTGAAAAGGTCAAGCGTTGAATGTTCAATTTATTAATAAAGTGATTATATTATTAAAAGGTTAGTAGCTAATATTAAAGATTTAATGTCGATATAAAAATAAAAGAATCTTAAAAAGGTCAAGTCACTTAGAGGGAGATGTTATAAGCAAATGTTCGGTCACAAAACTGATACTATGTATAAAAGGCAATCAGTAACAGTTGTATGTACCTTTTTTACATACTTTTTTTGGGCACAGGCTTTCCTCATGGAGCTTTAGTCACGCAGGCGGGCGGGTTGGTGGGTAGAAACGGATGCAACGGTGACCGGGACCAAAAGGCTTAACGTGCCTTCCGAAGTACAGAGGCGTTTGATATCACAAAATTCTGACCCTCATCCAAGGCCTGACCACGGCGAAAGTAGCTTTGTTTTCGATATCGTAAGCCAAAATATACAATCCACTAGCTACGCCACGATCTCCTTAGATACTACTTAGGAGAGTGAACCCACCAAGAACGGAGAATATAATATAATATTAGCTAAAGTAGCGCTCGCTGTGGTTCGAACAAAGATCGAGCGGTGTCTAGGTTGCGTTTTACTCCAGCGCAATTTGTATGGATATTGCATTCTGTGTATATCTATTTTGTGTAAGGCCATCATCAGATTTGGAATGACAATATTTAAAAAAAAATGGCATAAAATACACTAGTGTCTGTGTCTGTCAAATTGATGCATAGCCAAGACATAAAGCAAGCTATGAATTATAGAAAACTTCAAAAACTTTGAGAACTGAAATTGTATTAGAAACAATAATTAGATTGGATTGCTTAAGATTATAACAACAATTATACTTTAATTTTTGTATGTACTTATCATATTCCATGAAATAAATGATTATCTTATCATAACTATACTTCAGTATATCGAATCGGTTCATTTTTGTAGTTTCTTTCCATAATTATGTTAAAACTTCTCATTGTGTAAAAAATATTACTTCTTATATTTATTAAATACCTACAACAATGAAAGCATGACAATACTGTAAGATCTTAAGGGTGAGTTTTATGATCCGTAGTTATGGTAATCACAATAGTTAAAATTTAGACCAATAGAGGCAATGGAAACGCCAAAATGTGTGACGTCAGCTTGACAAATTGTTAAGTTTGCGATGAAAATTTTAAGCAATATACATCAGCTGTGTCGCCAGCCACCATGCTACTAATCCCAGCACCGTGTTGTGGTTAAATTAATTATGATTATTCAACTTTAGTTACATTTGAATAGTAGACTATTGGATAAGCTGTCATATGTCACATTACAAGAAGGATGCTGAGCATGGATGTGAACGGACCTAGAGTTAGAGGAAGACCAAAGAAGCGATGGATTGAATGCGTGAAGAATGATATGAGGATAAAAGAAGTGGATGCTGAGCTGACGAGTGACAGAGGAGAATGGAAGAAGAAGACATGTTGTGCCAACCCTACCTTGAGTGGGAAAAGGGCAAGAAGAAGAAGAAGAAGAGGACAAGCTGTCATATCACGACATCATACGTTTTCGCCATTAGTTCATATTTTAACCTACTGGTAAGCCTGACCACGGATCAAAAAACTGACCCTAATAGGATTAAAAATAAAACCATTTATCAAAATCGACTACGTCAAACAACGCGCTACCAACCAGAAACAGCGTTCTAATGATTATGACAGAGATGTGAAATATGATCCTTTCAAGCGAAAAAATGACAAAGAATGAGCTGAAAAAACAAAGGAAATGTCGCACGCAACTATATTTCCAATTAGGCGGCTGACACAACTTTATTGCAGAGTTAAGATATTTATCCCATAACATTACCTATTTTATATTTATTATTTATGAGAAGACCGATGTGTCTGCGTTGTGGGCGTTAGTCCAGTGAATCCGAAGGTCACAGTCATTGTAGAGTAATAAATAAGTTCGCTTGCTATTGGACAAAGTGTAGTAAACAAAGAATCATGATTGACGATTGCGGCACTTTTGAATTAATCTTACTTATCCGAGCAAGTACTTAACAATAAAAAACCGTATTGTTTGTTTTCAAGGACAATAGCTTATTGTCTATCTACACAGTTTAAAAATGAGTTTAATTTCTTTTAAGTTTTTCATAAAAAGTTAACGAACTTAAACTACCTAAAGACGTTTCCTATAAGAAAACCTTACAACAGAACATCTAAATAACTATGAAAAATAAATTCAAAATAACAGCCATCAATGAATAATTAAGGAAAATTAAAAATTTTGATTGTGATTGAGAGGATCTCTGTGGTGTTGTGGTAATTACGCTTTGGCTTTCGATATCGAAAACAAATCTACCTCGACCATGGTCAGGTTTGGGATTGGTGACCAAGACATTGTTATCTCAAACTCCGGAAGGCACGTTAAGCTGCATTTCTACCCACGAACCCTCATTGGGCCAGCGGGGTGGTGTTACGGCCCATGTTTTCTCTGTGTTTCTCCACGAGGAAGGCCTGTGCTCAGCAGTGGGGCGTATGTAGGGCGAGGACGAAAACTATTGATGTTTTAGTTTATAGGGTTTGAGTGATTTTTCTACAAAATGACTGAAGATGCTTGAGGCTGTGTGTTACCCTCATACCCTTTGTCATCTTTTACTCTGCAAACACCGACTAAGTTAATGCTTTTTACTCACAAGTACATACAATATGTATATGTACTCGATATGCTTGACTTTGCCTTGGTATTTGCCGGGAAGCGAGCACTTTCGGCTATGAACAACAACAAAATATCATCATGCCTCTACTACCGAAGGGGTAGGCAGAGGTGTTAAACACCCGCATTTCGGCTTTGAATTGGGTGATAAGAATCCGACGTTTAAAGGTCGGTAAAGCAGTTAACTACTGGAGGCACCTACGAAGAAAATAAAACGAAAAATGCACCAGATCTGTCTATAAATGAACCGTTACGCGACTACAGATTTATTAAAAAGTTGTTAAGTTTCTTGTTGACCCCGCTCTGCGTGTTGCTAATTGCATTGTTTAGTACACATAATTAAATACTTATTAAATACTTAAATAAAAAAAACTAAATAACGATTGATATAACGACGAAATTAAACATTTTTGGATCAAAAATAAAAAAAATACGTTTTGTGTTGTTATGTTATTTTCATATTCTTCTTATTACACCAACACAGTAATTTTATAGACCACATAAAACAAATGTACAAAATATATGTTATAAGCATGTTGTTCATGTTTGAGTAACTCATTCTGGGTAGATTAGAATGTTTTTTAGGTCAATTGTTAATGATCTAACTTAGAGTATAGGCTCTATTTTACTCTTAATTTAACATTAAAGGATGTTTCGAGCAAAAGAAATAAAAAAAATTTGGTTTTATATTAAGATTATAACTTGTGATAAGCTTTTAATGTAAGAAACTGACTACACCAATTAAAACATAAACCACAGAATTACCAGTACTAATGCATGAATTGAATACTCAAACCAATGTAAGTAATAATTACAACACTAATACAATAATAACTAACTATAAGTCATAAGGTCTAAACACGATGCCAGTAAAGCGTTAATTACTCGAAACCCCTCAGTAACTAACCGGCTGACCCTGATGGCAACTCAGTAACTAATAACTCAAAAACAAGCACATACAATTATAATTTTTATTACTTTCACATGGGTGATCTTTTCGATTCGAAGTCATGGTAATCTTAGCAGATAAATTCTAGACCAATAGCGTCAATGGAAACGCCAAAATGTGTGACGTCAACTTGACAAATTGTTAAATTTACGATGAAAATTCACAGCAATACATCAGCTGTGCCGCCAGCCGCCATGTTACTAATCCCTGCACCGTGTTGTGGTTAAATTGTCCATGATTATTTAACTTTAATTACATTTGAAAATTCGACTATTGGACAAACTGTCATATCTCGACATAATACGTTTTCGCCATATCGGTCCATATTGTAAACCTTACTGGTCAACCTAAGCACGGATCAAAAAACTGACCCTAAGACACAAATAGCAATACATGATATATCAGTGATTTTCATTTACAAAGTTGAGCAGAAGCATTCACGTTTTTGAATGTACGCAAAAACATTTAGGAATATCCAGATAAATCCCAAAAATTAAGTAGAATGGCGTGTCATTTCTTTTTATTCAATGACGCGGAATTGAGTTTATAAATCCTTTTTTTTTTCAGATTCCGAAGACACGTATTCCCGGATTGTAACTGCTTATTTTATCTCAATTTGAGAGAAACGTAGTATAGGTACGTACCGTATGCGAGTGGATTTTTGTATTTTATTTTAGACATCGTTCACAGTAATGTAATTTAATATCTTCTTGTTTATATACTTATATCTCATGTTACTTACCAATGCTATGTATTGTTTAGGGACTGCTGCAGTATTTATCAAAATAAAAAAAATATCTTTATTTTATAGGCTTGATATACAAACACTTAAAAACGTCAATTTATGAATAAGTGAATCTATCACTCGGTCGTAACGCAGACATCCCCGAGAACAGCGAGCCAGAAACTCGAGGATTGCTCTTTTTTTCACATATTTTATAATTCTTTTGTTTTTTTTATAAATGTTAGACTAGTACAATCAAGTGAGTGGATTATTGTGTATCCCGAATTTGAAATGGCGAAATTCTGATCGTGTACTTATTATAAATGAATACATCTCTTGTATCGATTAACAGTGAACGGATTAGCCGGTTTCCATTACCGTCGTAATTCTTTAGTTACATTTCAATAATGAATAATTTTAAACTATTAATTGATGTTTACATCATATGATATAAACAAGAATGGTCGCTAATGATTTTTCAATTCATCCAGATCTCGTTAACTGAGTAATAGTAACAAATTAAACAATGTATCGATTAGAATCGATTTTTGTTTAAAAGGTGCCTTGAAAAGAAACCAGCTAATTAATAACAATAGCAAGTAGTAAATTACCAAATAAATATAACGTGGTGCTTTTTAAGGAAAGTAACTTACTATTTTTATACAACTACATCAAATCTAATTGATTAAACTGAGTCATTACAAATGGAAAGCCGGTTCCATTATTCGCGGAAGATATAATTATTCAATTATGTGCTTTTCAAATTTTTTATAAACAGTACATTTTGCATTATTAAGTATTTCTTGTCAAGTTATCTAGTTCCTTAGATATTACGCTTTTCCTTGTAGACAAGGAAAAGCGTAATATCTAAGGAACTATTCGCTGCGTGTCCGGCCAAGGTGTAATGATTTTTCTGGTTTTGAGTTCAATTTTAGTTTGTGATTAAATGCGTATCGTTCCAATGAATTATATATTTTATTTTGATAAATTATTTGATGCCCATTAGAATGTTTACTAAACAACTTAGATTATGTTATCACAACTGGTAAAATGGATTTAGATAATTTAAAACTAAGCAAGTTTTATAATGTTTTTAAGGGCGAATTCGACCAAATTTCGATTAGCAACACTGGTATAGTAATACAAAAAATGCTTTAGCGGACAGATGTGTACTCGGCCAAAAATCGGCCATTTACGCAGGACTCGACCAATCGAATTTAAGCATTTATTGGTGACCGAACGGAGTTTGGTCAAATTCGCACTAAATAATATAAGTGTAGGTGTCCGAACGGAGTTTGGTCAAATTCACCCTTAATAATATAGGCGTACTTCATGACAAGGAGTAATAATACTCCTAATAATTGAACTCAACTCACGTGCCTGTTATATTTAAATTTTTTTGAAATAAACTTGGATACAATTTTGATATTGATATCTCTTTGTTCGTCGTGGCTATGGAAATATTAATATTGCGTTGAAATATTTCACGTAGACACAATTAACTGTTTGATGTGGACGTGGTATAGTCGAGGTGAAAAATATGTATGCATATTTGACAGGTGATAGTCTTTGTTCCCTTCCAATAAGAGTCATTTACTGACGAACGTAGATATATATTTTTGAACTCGACTGTACACGTGAGCTCAAAACAAAATAAGGAAACAGAAATCATTTATATTATCATTCCACAACAAGCACAAGTGATAAAATTTATCAGAACATGTGGATTGATAATCACATTCATTTTTATATAGCGAGCGACAAAAGTTCAGAACTGTCTATAGTTTATTTAGTAACAAAATGGTTGGAAAAAGCAGCGCTTAACCCTGTCTTCGTAGTCTTTGACGTGGCAGTTTAAGATGATTTTCGTCATAGATTAGATAAAGGTATAAAATTAGGTAATTAACTCGTTCCGGTTTTACGAATGTCACAAATTCTTAAAAACACGAAAGTGTTTAGACTATAGATTTCGACGTTACTGAAATAGTCAACCACCATCGTATTTACGATTTTCCCTTTTGAGCACATAAGGAGAGAAAAGTTTACAAATGTAATTGTCTTTTCTAGAAATTCTTGTTCAAATCTTTAGCAGTTAACAAGCCTCGCGTGCGGAAAATTAAATAATTAAAAAATGTGAATAATGCGTAATGTTTTGTTTTAAGAAATGGCAGATTATTACAACGATATAAACGTAAATACTTAAATTGCATTGGTCGAATCCGCTCTAATGACGGAGTCCTGCGTACACGCAGGCACGCACTAAAGCATTTTTAGTAATACTAAACCAGTGCAGTGAATCGAAATTTGGTCGAATTCGCCCTTAGTATTTTAGTTTTATGGTAATACTGAAATAAATAAGTAGGTACTCAAAATCCTACACAACAGACAAAAAAGTCTTCGATCTATATCGGTTTTCCTCACCGGTTGAGCAAAACTGATAATATTTCATACAACAGTAGGTACCTACTGATATTACCAAAACCACACCGTAAGGAACATTATCCGACAAAACTTCGCCATTTTCGAAAACGAAACAATACATCCTTGGGATATTACCATTTTTTAAACACTCGGGACAAAGTATGGAGAAACCGTGAAGTCAATTTGTATCCAATCGAAACTTCTGTTTCCGAAATAATACTTAACTTTACAAGCGACGAAAGATTTTTACATTTAACTTTTCCCCAAATCCATACATATAATAAAACTGTAATAAGCCGATGTCTGTAGATTGAATATATTTGGGAAAATTTAATGGGGGTGTAATAAATAAGTAATCGATATAGATACCAAATCACCAATTTCGTCTGTCTGTATGTTTGTGCACGCATCACGCACTACTGGACGGATTAAGATGAAATAGCTGAATTTAACATAATATAAGATTACTTTTACTACAGGAAAATGTCTTAGATCTTCTATGTAGACCGCCTCATTGTCGGCAAATAGTGTTTTATAAAGTGATTTGAAAATTTTAATAATTATGGGTTATTAGTGTGTGAAAACAAGTCCACAGCCTTCACGAATGTATACATAATGTCGAAAAGATTTTCTTTTAATTATCACGGAAAAACATTGAAGTTTTGATGTTAACCAACTAGATGGCGCGCCACAGAGTTTTCAAAACTAGCTATCGTGGCTTTTTATATACTATAGAATTATTTGAGTAATTCCGAATCTAATCTTACAGTATATTTTTCGTGATACTGAAAAAATACACAATATTACTACGCGTACGTGTTGTAAAGTTATGAGGTTCACAAGCTAGATGGCGCTGGCGCACAGCGCCCCATCGAGATTTTGGGGAAGTCTGCATTTTTGGCATATATTGTGTATTTTGAAGGTTGATTTTTGATGACACATATTTTAATTGAATGTTAAAAAAGTATGTAGTTGATAAGCGATAGGCTGCTTATAAGAAAATTGCCGTAAACTAAAAAAAATTATTTGCTTAAGTAGCTTGCAACTATAATTATTATTTTAGCTTTTTATATTTTAATACAGCACATATTTCTTAAATCTATACTAATGTTTTAAAGCTGAAGAGTTTTTTTTTCAAAAGCTCAACTAATGACTCCACACTACCTGATGATAAGCAGTAGAGGACGTGAAGATAGCTAGAGCAGCATACTGACATACTAGCACTAGCCACCCTCACCTTGCCGGCACAAAAAATGCTTTGTTTGTTTAAACTAGCTTAACTCAGGAGCTACTGGTCCGATTTTAAAAAGTATTTCAGTGTTGGATAGCCCATTTATTGATGAAGGCATATATATAACATCATACTATCCCGAAGTAAATATTCCAACCGGACGAAGTCGCGGGCAAAAGTGTTAACACCCAATCTCACCAAGTAGTTAACCTATCACCTCTACAAAATCAAAATCTCATCAAATAATCCACCTCAATTCAGGTACAACATTTAATAACATGTGAGAATCACAATAATAATAATATAAGCATTTTCCAGTGCGTCACAAAGTACATATTATAAATTATCCCATAGCATCATTTGTACCGTTACGCACCAAGTTTCTAGTTTTGTAGCGTGTGTGAGCGCAATTAATAGGATAAAAAAACATTGCACATTGCACATTACCATTTCCCGCATAGTGCACGTTCACGTTGGAAGAAAAGTAAGCATTAATAGTATACTGGAAATTTTCCATTTTATTGTTTAAGTACAGTCAAGTGCATAAATATGTATCTTGAAAACCATTTCAATATCATGTATGTATGTAAGGATTCACGAAATATGTGACACTTTTCTCATCGTTATTATGTCTTCGCTTTTGTTCCATAAATATGTAAGTAACTAAGTGTGCAATAATATATATCTATCTAGAATATTATATCATAATATATGTAACACTTTTCTCTTCGTATTATGTTGGTATTATGCCTTCGGTTTTGTTCCAAAAATATGTAAACTAAGTGAGCAATAATATGTCGCTAAAAAGGTTTGTATAGATAGATGAGCCAATAAAAAATAAAAGTAAATATTCTTTGTATTTTTTTGACACTATTGACATTAATTTAAATTTTGAATTTCTTTTCTATTAAATGTTGACAATTGTTTCTTGCTATGAAACAGAGAAAGTAAATACTGCAAAATTTCTCGAACAAACGAAAAAACTCGATACAAAACAAATTGTCCTTTAATGAATACATGTTTTTGATCAATTTCTGCAAACATATTTACGACAGTTAGATTGGACACTTTCTTAATAAGCTTTCATTGATAAATACCTTTGACACGTTTGCTTAGATACATATTTATGCACTTGACTGTACCTATAGTATATATTTTCATTTTAAACTATACTGCTCTTGGAAAATTGTATTTGAGCTTTTAAAAAACGGTGTTATTTAAACGGTTAGCAAAATATAAATACAGCCCAGCCATATAAATACCGGTCAGCTAAAATAACTGCAACTTATCTACACATATTTCTAATTTGTCAGCAAAATAAGTAATAGGGCAGAAACTCAAATGTTTTCTCTGCTGCCAAATTGTTTTATATATGTTTTAATGGCACAAATATTGTATTTTAGGGTCATAAAAAATAACCTTATCCTTATATCTATAAGAATACATTTCCTAGTTTTGATCCTTCATTGACTTTTCCTAGATTTTATACATTTCCGGTTACGTATATATTGCTGCCCAAAAAATATTTTGCAGCTCAACTAATTATTTTGCTCCCCAATAAATTATTCTGCTGAGCAAAAAATTATATTGCTGACAAAATATTTGTTTGCTGCCCAAATTATTTTTCGGCTGACCATTTTCGTGCTGACTAAATAATTAAATGGCTGCTCAATTAATTACTTCCCCTTTTAAAATGTGGGATCAAACGAAATGAATTTGAACGAATAAAACGAACCTCGCCATTTCGTTGAAATTCTAAATCACAATGTAACAAGAATATAGTTTCATCCAAACTTAGGAAAGTGACTTAGGCCCGAATTTCAAAACCAATCTTAAGAAATAGATCTCTGCTTAAGCTTGGAGCACGAGTAGAAAGGGATGGGCTTATGTCGGGATGAATAGCGCCATTTCTTTCTAACGGTAGGTTTTCAAGAAGAGATTTACTCTTGAGTTTGATCCTGGCCATATTGTTTCGGGTGACGATCGTTATCTGCCGTGGTTATATTATAAAATCGGGCAGAAAATTTTACCAAATCTAAAAACAAATTCTAAAATAAAATAGGTATGGCTCATATAAAAAATAAACAAAAATATTACTTATAAATATTACTTCTCACGTTATGGTTAACAACATGAAATGACCAATACTTCCGACTACGAAACATTCATTTGTTAGACATAACCGACACAAAAATGCTTTTAATGTAGATTGCGGTATTGCGTTTATAGACGACAAAAACCAATAAACATAGACCATTGAATTTGAATTATATTGTGGTTATGTCTAGCTACTTTTACCTACTATAGTCAAAATAATTTGATAGGTGCATTTTTACAGTTATTAGTAGTGCATTTTGACAGTTGTTTGTAGTGAGATTAATGGATTTTCATACCAATATATGGTCCATAAATCTCATCTGTCAAAATGCACCTATGAAATTATTCAGACTGTAGAGCACAATACTGCTTTATGTACTTAAGTTTAAACAAAATTTAGGCCGCCTTTTGTTTTATAATATAAAAGTTACTTATAATATAAACTCGTAATAAAAACGTGGTAGAGGTGTTCATAACGTCTTCATCTTTAACCTCTCCTCAATTGTCAGAGAACATGACACAATAGAAACATATATATTGATTGCGAACACTCGTGTTCGCGCTGGTTAAGAAACTTTGTACAAAAAACTAGTTAGTTATAATACTAAAATACTTTGGTTACATACATACATAACGACAACATATTGATGAAAATCTAGTCACCGCGCGGCCGTCGTTCGTTAAGTCTGTTCATCTGGCTTGTCCTATTTGGTAAACAATCTTGGCACTATTTTATAACGAAATAAATCATTTAAAAATAATATAATAATTAATAACAAAGTCTAAAATCACTTATTATAGACTAAACCTTTTGAATTTAGTTAACAGTTGACTATATATTGTTCTATTTCAATAAAAAAAAGTAGTGCCAAGATTGTTTACAAAATAGGACAAGTTAGAATGAAAAGAATTTACACCGTCGGTGTCGATTTGCTCCGCAATTTTTAATTCTAAAACCATGACAGCCGTAATCTATCAAGCGTGCGGTAAAATGAGATCAGTATTAGATACAGAATACAAAATTAGTAAGGGAGGAAATCAGCGACGTGAAGCAGGGATGAACATCATGAATGAAAAATTCGGTTCAAGAATTTAAAAGAACAAAACAAATCTTTATTGTCTGACAATACCCTCCTAAAACAGCAAATTAACCACTTAGAAAAAGATTCTCGATCCAACAATTTCGAAATTTAATCTAAAAAAAATCAGAACACCTGTTGAAAATTATAATAAAAGATTCGGGAAACGTCATCAAATATGAAGAGCAGTCTGATAATATTATACGCATAACCAGAATTGCTAATCTTCAACATGAAAACCCTAGACCACGCTCGGTAGTGGTTGAATTTAGTAGTCCTAAGGAGGATCTTTTATGGCTGCAACTATAAACTACAACAAAAACTTATGATTCACTAACCACTGCACATTTGGGTTTTTCAGGAATCGCCAATTCGGCATTTCGGCGATTTCGGCATCTAATAAGGCTTTGCATGCGGCAGCCAGGAAAACTGCCAAGGAAAATGGTTTTAAATCTCTCTGGGTCAGAGGAAAAATTTTCATGAGAAAGGATCAGACTACATACATATTAGGGATATTAATAGCTCGCAGTCACACTTATTGATACGGCATTCGATGACTGTGATATTAAATTCGCGATCTTTTTACCTTGGAAGGGCATAGGGCAAATTGTATTAATTTATATAAGTAAAGAAGAATACTCAACTTGTATCAACATACGTGTTAATTGGTAGGAGTGATTATATCATTCAGGTATGAAACCAATGAACATGAACTGAACGTGTTTTATGACAAAATAATCATCCATCTTAGTGACATATGGAGAAACTTCACCCTACGTCGCAATATAATAATAAAATTGCAACACAATAACCTTTTAAGTCAATATTAGCGTAATTCGTCATCCACCACCTATGTATAGATTACAATTCGCACCTACCTTAAAAGAACTATCACAATTGACAGATTGTTTTGAAGTGCTTTTTGCTATGGGACGGGTCATTCAGTAAAAAACAGAATATAATCTTATTGACTTTTTTCCACTTAAGGTGACGTCGACACAATATTATTTCCTCTTCCACTCTCTTCTGTCACTCGTTAATTTAGCATCCACTTCATATTGACTCATATTATCATCTTTCCTACTAAGCATTATCTATCTCCATTACATTCCCACCTCATCCTTCTCCATACAAAGTTAATTCATTACCTACTTAGTACACCTTAAAACTTCCTCTGACATTTTTAATCGTTTATTGACGATGAGGAATCCTCTTAACGGACCGCATCTACCATTGGCTGGGCGGTTAGCGTGTGTGGGACTCCGTTCCCAGGGCCTCTCCACCTATAGTGGGACACTAGGTAATATATAGTGTTATAATATTACATACACCTGTACATTTTAGCCACCGCGTGTGAAAGCCATTAAGGTAACTTACATAGATCGGTATATATTTGCTGCAAATTTAGCATCGTCCATGACAAAAGTAGGTACACAAGCTAATCATAAATCGCCCATCGCCTGAATACGAATGAATATAATAAACGTAACATAACATGACTTATAGTTTCTGACTTAATAAAAGGTAACAATGGCAAAATGTTCATCTCCATTACACAAACATCCGCTTTATTCGTTCAATAGAACCTTCAATCTTGACATTTGAATCACAGACACTTAAGTAATTGTCCTTTGAACAATTGGACGAATAAGTATTTACAGTACAACTTCACTGTGTATAATTTGATGCCGTAGGTAGTAATTAAGCACCAAAGGTAAAAACCGAAATATTGAAACGGAAATAGGTATCTATGTACCTACACGTAATCTCTACTCTAAGGTAATAACGTAAAATTTGTTAAACGAAAATAGCACCTACTAATTTTAGGAACCGGTAAATTTCGACAGGGATTGTAATTGAATTTATTTTGCGTCTGTTTAATAAGACGACGTTGACTTAGGCTCCTTCCTCAATCAACGATCCGCAGAATTACCATCTGTAATCACGGTACAGTCAGCTTCATAAAGATGTTGTGCGCAAATATAGTCAAATACATATTTGGAGCAAAAAGTGCAATTATATCTTTTCATTTAAAGTTATCAAAATATTGTACACAACCAACCAGACATAAATATCTTTACATCATGAAGATAGTCTCCAATTACATATACACGATTACAGTTATCTTTTACATTCACGACCTCTCAAGGCGTCGCCATCTCGAGAGGTTCTGGGTTCGATCCCCGGTGGGGGCAGATGTTTGCGTGATGAATACAGACAGTGTGTTCGCCAGTCTTAGATCTTTATATATGTATTACATAAAAATGGGAATATTTATATGTATTCATCTATTAAATATATTTATCCGTCATCTATATAAAATGGGGCTATAGTTGATAGGTGTGAATATCTGAAGATATTTATTTATTTATTTACCTGTACGCGTCTTAATCGTCCATTGGTATCTAAGCGGACAGAGTGCTTAGAAATATCTTCATTTTCAGGTTTTTATGTAAGAATATCTATGTGTGTGTCGTGACGTGCTTTCAGTTGTTGCCGTTCTTCTAAAATCAAGAAAAACGGCAACGTCGCTTGTTTTATGATGAGCTATCTAATAATATATACAGGAATAGATACCCCAAGAAAATAATTATAAACATTTCTTACATTTGGGATATAAATATATATTGTTACCAAAAATGTAAGTTAAATCGAACACAATCATGAGATCGTGAGAAAATAAACTGTAAAATAAACAATAAACATATAATTTTGCAAATGTAATGAATAAACATAACAACAATTATTACCTACTAATGAAATAGATTGTCGCGACCATAACACAAATACTCGAACCCGAACCTACAACACACTACACCGAATCTTCAAGTTTTGTTGGTATAATCACTTCCCACACCCTCGGTCGGACAGTCTTGTCATCATGGCGTAGCTAGTATTTTAATAACATGAATTATTATAATAGTAACTTTTTTTTGAACTTTGTCTGTATAGACCGACCCGAAGCAGTAGCACCCATGTCCGAATTGTACGGTCAGAACCTGCATCAGACGGTAAGGCTGCCATGCCGGCACCTCATCCACTCTTCAACGTCATCTGGATCGATCCGCCGGAGCCCCAATCATCCAGTGGCCGGCAACTTAGTAGGCCTCGAACCACTGTACAATGCTGCCTAGCCAGCCTAGCGAAATGGGCGGCGACCACGTAACTTTTTATTCTAATTCTTTCATTTTTAAGCTCCCTTAATATTGGGTCCTTACCTATGAAATTGGTGTTTTTATTCTGTTTCAGAACATTCTTATAAAATAATTGCCTCTTCTAAAAATAGACCATATATTTGAGCTCGTATTATTTAATTTGATAATTTTTTGTAAGTTTAATTGTGTTAAAATTAGACACAAAGTCAATTATTTTTAAACTGCCTCCCGAATACATCATTTGATTTGCATTAACATAAAAACGATGAATAATTTTTATCAAGCGTGTTCACACACATATTGCTAAGGCTTGTCTAATGATACATGCCAAATATTATTATCTCTGGATTTGTCGTTGTGAAGAAAACTGATAAAATGTTAGTATGTAAAATGCAGACATCCTCAAAATCTCCATACAAAACACCAATTTCATAGGTAAGGACCTAATATTTTTCTAATTGAACAAAGCTTCTCCCAGATAGAAACGGTATGAGCATCGGGACCACGGTGCGGTGGCGGCCTTTTATCTAATATAAATTTCTTGGTATCGTTAATTGCACACACTCGCAATCTGCAGCACGGCCAGAACGCGGCTGGCCGCGGCCGTGAAATCCGCCCACCTTAGAAGCAAACCTTCGTCATTTTGATGTCCATCTGTAAAGTATGACTAAATAACAAAAAAAAATGTCTTCGCCGCGCTGCCTCATCGCCATTGTGAGAACGTTGTGGCGGCTGGAGCTATGGCCCGCGGTAAGCCGCCAACTTAGGCCGCGTCTCTGGGAGAGGTTAATTCAAGATATATACCAAGTTATTTTGATATTGGCGGCATTTCAATAAAACTTTTAAAATAAAAGAACATTATTGTGATATAATAGTTAGATATAATATTATTTATGCTGTCCTTATTTTAATACCGGTGTGTTCTGTAAAGTCGTAGTACATTTTTATACTATTATCAATTAATAGTTTCCGTACCGCACGCGATGTAAGGAATATTTGAAAACATTTCATTTTAAGAATTTTCATTTCATTTGGCTATATTGTTAGGCTTAATAATAATAAAGGTTATAATAATAATAATAATACTCATTTATTTCAGAAATCACATCCATAGATGAATTAGTAGACTGTTAGTAACAATCTATGAGTGATAAAGTTATGATCTAACAATGTATATAAAACACTGTCCTTCAGATAAATTTAACCCGTCTTCACGCTAGGATCTTTATGAAGCCGACTGTACCATTACCGAGATCAAGACGTTTCGCCGTTTCTGTTTATTAATTCGCGAAATCATACACAAGAATTCACCGAGAACCTTAATAAGTGATATTAATTAACATCGAAAGTCTCTTCCTTGTTGACGTGTGGGTAAGAAAGTCACGTTTAGATATCCCGAATAGAACATCACGCTTATTCATAACACGTTCATCAACTACTCAAGCATTATTTAGCTAATCAATTAAGTTTTAAGCAAAGCTTAAGATTTCCATTCATTAAACAGTTTTAATTAGTATTTATCTTTCACATTGACAGTTTTATAGAAATTGCGTCAAAAACTAACAACTGTTTATTGTCTCCCATTTTTGTTATTTAGCATACTTTTCCTGAGATTGTCAATTTGATGATAGCGTTTATGATTAAGGGGGTTAGAATTACGGGCATTATAGATATTGGTCATGAAACATTATAAGCAGCTGCTAAAACTTTATCGTATTTAATTGCCTATAGTTGAATTGTCCTTAAAAAGGTTTTGATTTTTTTTTCCTTAATAAAATGTGCACGAAGGTTATATGTATTTCGAAATCAGAGTGAGAGAGAACTTTCATTTATATAAACTGACATGGCCAGCATCGTTGTAGCATTTCCGCGGCGATGAGACGAATGAACACTATTTTGTTTCCAGAAAGTTAATCCATTTACGTTTACCTATTTTTTTTTATTATTGCGTTATGCCTGCGTTATCAGAGTCGAGAAAATCTTCCAAAAAGCTTGTTAGTCTACCGTAAACTGCTATATCTACATACAGCGACAGACAGCGATAGCACGACTCGATTCAGCGCCATTTTGAAAAACTGCAACTAGAATAGAGCTAACCTGTCCTATTAAAAAAAAATATAGAAACTACGAGTTTCTTCTAATATTTTACTACTACTTTAAATATTAGACAAATTTTTTGTCATATTGCTGAAAAAAAAATGAAAATATGAATAAGAAATGACTCGTTTCGTTCAAAGATGAACTAAAGCAAAAACATATTAATTTTAGCCGAGCTACGGTAGTGGCTTAGTACGCTTTGGCTTTCGATTGAAAACAAAGCTACCTTCGCCACGGTCAGGCCGTGGATGGGTGGGGTGCATGCTGGCAGACCTCCTCGTGGTGCACCCTGGGAGGGGGGCGGGAGTAGCAACAGTTGCGGTTGCTCCCGCACCTCTGCGAACTGTCAGCGGAGGAGGGCGGAGCGTCTTCAAGGCGCACGGAGCCCACCCGGTGCGCTCTTCGCGCCGGGGGTGGAAAGGCCCATTTTAGGGCTAGGTGCCATCTTTGGCGGTGGATGGCCGTTCGTTTCGATCGGCGACCCGTAGTGACACGGGTGTGGGTGTATTTGGGTCTTTGCCCTCTTGGGCGTTGGCTCGTTGCGGCCCGTTTCGGGCGGAGGTTCGCGCGGGTTCGTCCGTGGTTGTGTGTCACCGTGCGTGCGCCAGGCGACAACATCGCCTGGCGCACGCACAGTGGAACCGGCGATATTTGGAGGTTGTTGCCCTCTTGGGCGGTGGTTTGCGGAGGTTCGCCTGCGGGTGTATGGTAGGTATGTTGTCGCCTGCCATACGCGCAGGAGAACTCGCGCTGTCGTGAGACATTGGCGTCTGAGAGATGTGTGTCCTCTTCTCTCGTGCTGTGGGAGTCGCTTACTAGGGGCCTTCCCACCCCCGAAAGGCTTCAGTTCGAGCATAGAGTATGGGCCTCGTCACCCCGGAAAATCTCGTCTGGCCCAGTCACCTTGATAGGGTTCGCGCTGATTCTCCTCTCCAGTTCTCACGTGAGGAAATGCCACGTCGGGGTATTTGCTCGGTGGCAACCAGTGCACGGCGGGGTATTTGCTCGGTGTCTGGTGGTTGTAGAGTCACGTCGGGGTATTTGCCCGGTGACTGGCCGCGTCGGGGTGTTTGTCCGGTGGCGGGCGGCTGCGACGGGGTGTTTGTCCGACAGTCGCGAGGTACGAGGGGGAGAACCCGGTCCCTAAGGCCGCTAAGTCCCGTAGGGTAGTTGTACGGCGATCGGTGGAGGTGGAGGGCAGGCCGGTAGCGGATTCGGCACCCGCGGTGTTGTCAGTGTTCCCTGCCACTGACCTAGCTCCTGCCCACGACCGCCACGCCAACAGTCCCGAAGCACTACGGGCACCGTCTGGGGCACTGGGCATGCTCGGATTGGAGGCCCCTAAGTCCTGCAGTTGCGTAGTACGGCATGTTCCCGAAACCGTGCAGGCAGCGTCGAAGATTCGAGCCCTTCCCTGAGCACCAGGAAGCCACGGCGGGGCGTTTGCCCGGTGGCAGCCAGCGCGCGGCGGGGTATCTGCCCGGCGCCTGGCGGACGAGGAGTCACGTCGGGGAAACTGCCCGATGACTGGCCGTGTCGGGGCTTTTGTCCGGCGGCGGGCTGCGTCGGGGTGTTTGCCCGGCAGTCGAGGGTCGCGTCGGGGCGTTTGCCTGGCGACCCGGCCATCCGACAGGGCAATGATGGTGGCGCCGCGCCTCTATAGGCGTCGCCGGAGCTCAGGGCCACGCGGGTGACGGGACGGGGGTCCTTGGTCATGGAGGCAGTCATCCGCATTGCACGGCTCGTCGGCAGTCGCTCCCGTGGCACGGGGCGGCTGGTCCCCCTCCAGGGACAGGCCTGTGGAGGCCGAAAGGCTGGCCGGAGCGGTTGCTGGTGCGTGAACCCGGCACTCGAGAACCCGGCACCGCATATCGCGGCGGAGGAGTTGCCCCCGGGGGGTTTAGCGGGTTCGAGCCCCGCATAACCAGGTCTTCCCCCGAAGCCTGGTATGGGTCGGCCATTACCCCGGGTCAAAAAAAAAAAAAGAAAAAAAAAAAAGGCCGTGGGTGGGGATGTATAAAATACTTATTTCCTAAAAACATACGATCACTTTAGGTATTGCAAAGTTTTGATTTTTTTACCTACTCATAATTATAGAAAAAAAAATACATTTTGTGAGGTGTTTATCATCAATGTGTCTTGTACCCATTTGGTTAATAATCATCTTTGACGTCCCTTACCTATTTAATGGCCATTATGAAATTCGTTTTCGTCTTGACGCATGTCGTCCTATGTTTGTTCGAACGTCGTTTCATATAATAATTATTTAATATAATAACGATTGCACTACTATTAATCACTATTATCCCCTGAGGGTTAGTCAGGGACTAGGAAAAAGCACCGCAAAAGCAGTCCATGCCACAGTCCACGCTTCACCAAGCAGTGACTGCAGTGAGTGACTAATGTTTAATTAGTATAATATTCATTTAGTATAATGAGCGCTCGCGGTAATGAACTTTAATACATGGTTAAATACTCTAGTTTTAAAATAATTTATAATAAGCTATTTATTTTATAAAATGCATAATAATTATGTAAAATGTTGACGATTTTAAGTGCCAAACTTGGCCTATGAAATAAAATTATTTTTGATTGTTCAAATTTTTTTATTTTGGTCGAATGTCATTTGCCGAAATCCGGCCAGTAGACCGAAATCAGTTTCTAAATAAACGGCATAAGCGTTATGTGGTATAAAATATATGATTTTAGAAGAACTCAAAGTAACTTTCTTGTAAAATCATGACTTTAATTTCAAAATTATATATTGGGTCCTTACCTATGAAATTGGTGTTTTTATTCTGTCTCAGTATTTTGTCTGTAACTATTAAGATTCAGAGTATTCCTAAAAAATAATTACCTCGTCTAAAACTAGACTATATTTTTGAGCTCTTTTGATTTGTTTTGATAATTTGTTGTAAGTTTAATTGTGTTAAAAGGAGAATGGGGAAATGGGAACCACTCTTTGAGTTTTAAATCGCTCAACGTTTTTAAACCGTGTGATATTAGATTTAAAATTTGTAATAAGGTTGTTTATTTTCAAGCAAAAATATTGACTTCAAAGCTGGGAATAATGATAAAAACATGTTACATTTTTTTCAACTCCTGCCGGCTTCGCGCCCGCACCGATACTATTATTGCCTGCATATCTAAACCAAAACTCGCGGCGGCACGTAATGTAATATTTTTTTCTTTTTCCCTCCCTTTTTGTACATGTCTTCACAAACACACATTTTCTATTCACTTTATACACAATGAAAACACTATGGTGTGTACCTATAATTGTTTTAATATAATAATTGATCAACTCCTGCCGGCGTCGCCTGCGCACCAATACTCACACACGCAATATTGTTACATGCATTCCTAAGGCGCTATAAAAACTGACAACCTTGGCCCCCCTGCCACCCATTGCTTATCTATCTAATTATCTAAAGAATATTATTAGAATATTATATTTGAATAAAAGTACCTACAGCTTCATAAAAAATGATATTGTCCACTGCTTAGTAGCTCCTTTTTTATTTTGAAGGTTTGAATGTCGGCAAATATTAAAAATATTTTAAGGTTAGGTTTTCTTTTTTGTCAACTTTTTATCCCTAGCTTTTCAGTATATCTTGCCATTACATATTTTTTTAGGTTTAATAAGAGTATCAAGACTAGGGCATTCGTTCCATAAAACGTCATGTTTTTGTATGGTACTGAAAACACATAGGATTCTGCCATTCCCCTTTGACACGGAGACAACTCTTTTTAAGTGCCTCCCGAATACATCATTTTATTTGCATTCACTTAAAAAAGATAAATAAATTTTATGAAGTGTGATATTACACATATAACTAAAGCTTGTCTTAAGATACATGCCAAATATTATTATCTCTGGATTTAGCGTTGTGAAGAAAACTGATAAAATGTTAGTATGGAAAATGCAGAATTCCCAAAAACCTCCATACAAAACACCAATTTCATAGGTAAGGACCTAATATTATTATAACCCTGCGTTAGCGGGGCTGTCAAAAATTTCAACAGACTCATTTGAGTGTTCCTCTCCACGGAAATCTTTAGTAAAAGGCGAAAGATTTATACGTGATGAAGGGAAACCAGAGTTAGATTTGTGAAGCTTCGTACAGTATGTATACAAACGCGCGATGAACTTCGAAAGCGCGATTTAAAACCGTTCAGCGCCCTCTAGTTACACAGAACGAAATCAGAGCGTAGGGGTGAAATTTTCACAAGGGCGCGCCCAGACAATTTTTTGCTCTGTGCTTTTACAAGTTGAAGAAAAATATTAACTAGGGATTTCTTTCATAACCGTTGAATAAGTAATAAAGTTCGTTATTGCATATTGATGTTGACGACTACATATTGTTGGAACAAGTTCTATGTATAATAATCTTTATATTGGGTGTGTTGAAATGTTAAAATCATTCAATTTTAGTAAAAAATTGATGAATGAAAAAAAACTTTAACCTACACCTACACACCTTGTGTATATACTATGTTTTAATAAGAAGATTTACACCCGTTTGCATACTACCCATTGTTCTTGTTCTTACATATAGTCAATGCATTGGCTAACACAAAAACAAATTAAAATATTTCGAATAATTTCGATTTTTCAGTTTTATAGGCATAATGTCGAATAATGACTACCAAATTAATATAATTAGATGAGCAAATCTATTCTTCAAGACTTTTTAAAGGGTAAGTATTTTTATACGGAGTCATAGTTATCACAATAGTTATATAGCGGCAATGGAAACGCCAAAATGTGTGACGTCAGCTTGACAAATTGTTAAGTTTATAATGAAAATTTGAAGCAATATACATCCCGTGCCGCCAGCCGCCATCTTCCAATTCCAGCATCGTGCTGTGATTATTTAAATTGTGTATAATTATTTAACTTAACTTATATTTGAAAATTCAACTATTGGAGAAGCTGTCATATCACGACCTCATACGTTTTTGCTATTGGTCCATATTTTAACCAACTGGTCAACCACAGACCACGGATAGATAGATAGATAACTCTTTATAGTTAACACCATATAAAAAGAAATTACAATTGATAACTTAAGACTAGATGTAACAATCGGCGGTGTTATCGCTATATCGTACCCGGGAAGAGATATTA
This sequence comes from Parapoynx stratiotata, assembly GCA_910589355.1. Lineage (NCBI taxonomy): Eukaryota > Metazoa > Arthropoda > Insecta > Lepidoptera > Crambidae > Parapoynx > Parapoynx stratiotata. The sequence goes on from OU342457.1 coordinate 4,207,193, forward strand.
TGGGTGCACAAACAAGCGTAAAAATATAACAAAACAAAAGAAAATACCATTAAAATTATTGTTTAATTATATATATCATTTTATTTGTTTAGTAATGTATATGCTTGCATAGATTTCTGTTTTGTCTTGTGCACTGGTGTCGCTTCTCTTACATCCTGAGATCTCACACACCTGTAACGGGTTGACTGGAAGATATCCCTATTAGAGATAAGTCCTCCCTTGTATACTTCTGCTTTTTACATTGTTTCTTTTTGTTTATGTGCAATAAAGAGTTATATAAAACTAGGTAAAAACAGCAAACAAGGACAAAAAACAGCATGAACCATAAAACTAATATAACTTTGACTTTTGTTTTAAAAACAGCTAAAGACTGGGAACGTCTAATACTCACAGGAAGTGAATTCCACAGTTGAACAGCCTGCACCACAAAAGAAGAATTGTAAAAGGAACTGTTGTGTATAGGTGTTTTAAGGGTCAAGTTCTCTGAGGGTCGCAAAGAATATTGGGTACAGTTGAGGAAGATGAAATGCTTTTTTTAGGTAGCGTGGATAAGAGGGATTAAACAGGCCATTAAAAAGAAGAGAGAGTATATGAGAGTTCTGGCGAAGACGAATAGGAAGCCACTTGAGTTCATTGCGAAACGGATAAAAAAACTGACCATTAATCACCATCATCATCATCATATTCTATCTACATAAAAATTAGTGAGTGTAGGCAGTGGTCAACAATATTCGGGTCAACGGTTACTTCATATTATTATTGTTGATGCTTGTTTACAAACTGGCGAGTGTTGGAAGACCATATCGGACCATCTTTATATCCACCACAGTTCAAATATTGATCTAATTTTTTTTTTTACATATGACAGGTAAGCTCTTGACCTTCATCTCACCTGATGGTAAGTGACGATAAGGCCGAAGATGAAAGCGAGCTTCACCTGCAATCCTCAATAACTGAGGATCTGGCTATCTTACCTCTGATTGCCGGAACACAACAATGCTTAAAACATGGTTATTATGGCGACATGTTTAGGTAAGACGGTGGTAGCTAGCCAGGCGGGCTTAGAAGCCCTACCACCAACCAAACCGAGCAGAAAAACTTCTGCCCCCGTGGGGAATATAACCCGGACCTCCCGATCAACACCCGGTGGTGCGAACCACTAGACCAGAGAGGCGGTTAAAACGCAAAGGTTGAGACTATCAAGCGGACATTTTATGTGACCAAAATTAAATGAAGTAGCAATAAGTTTTTATTGATTTCTTAATTGTTTTTTTTTTGTTTTTTAAGCTTTAGTGAGTGTTTAACACCTTTTACGTGAATGATAATGTGATAAGTTTTATTACATTTATAGATTAGCATGTAATTTTTACTTATAAGTAGCTTTTATATTTAATGTTATAAGTTTTAATTTTTTTTTCTCAATGTTTTAATATAATAGGTTAGGGAAAAAGTTTCTTCGCATTTTTTAAGAAAATTCAAAACATTTTTTAATATAGTTTATTTACATTTAACTAAAGTATGTAGGTACCATTTTGTTCGATAACTTTTTGCCATCTTGTAGGTAGGGACATGATCCCATTGCTATAGAAATTTTGGGACTTCTGGTCAATATACCGCGACAAGTGGTTTTGGCAGTCCTCTCGTGATGTTAACCTGACACTGCCTAAAGAATTCTGAAGAGACCGGAACAGGTGGAAATCTGAAGGTGCAAGGTCAGGACTATACGGCGGATGCATTAACACCTCCCAGCCAAACTCTCTTAATTTTTGCTGAGTAACTAAAGATGTGTGAGGTCTAGCGTTATCATGATGAAAAATCACACCCCTTCTGTTGATTAATTCCGGCCGCTTTCTCTCAACTTCTTGCTTTAATCTCATCAGTTGTTCGCAGTAGAGTTCAGAATCGATGGTCCTGCCTGGTGGTAACAGCTCATAATGAATAATGCCCTTCCAATCCCACCACACACACAGCATCACCTTGTTGCGAGTTAACCCCGGTTTCGCCACAGTCTGTGAAGCCTGACCGGCCTTTGACCACGACCTTTTTCGCACGTTCTTGTCGTACGTTCAAAAATGGTTCGGTTTCATTACGTCGTGATAAAGAATCACAAATGAGTACACGGTTCATTAGGTTTCTTTCAGTGAGCTCGTGAGGTACCCAAATGTCGAGCTTTTTTGTGTACCCAGTTTTTTTCAAATGCGCCAAAATGTTTCGTGGTCAATTCCCAGTTCTTCAGCTACGTCGTAACTACTGTCATGATCTTGCTCCACTTTTTCAAAAATGGCATCCATTTTATCTGTAATAGGGCGACCAGAGCGACGTGCATCTTTGACATCAAAATTTCCGGATTGAAAACGCTTAAACCAAATTTGTGCTACTCTCACAGACACTGCACTAGGTCCATAAACATCGCAAATTTTTTTCGCGGCTTGCGTTGCATTTTTACCTTTTTTGTAGTAAAATTTCAAAATGTATCGAATTTCTTCATTAGATTCACTCATCTTGGCGGTACGAAAAACAAATGAAAATCACACATTTTCCTAATTTGAATTTGGAATTATGTTCTTTAAAATTTAAACTTTCAATGATACCAAAACCAGCCAGATACAAATAGTATAGCCAAAGAGATTATATTACAAGTTTATACATACTATAATGCGAAAAGACTTTTTCCCCAACCTAATAGAAGCTGTTAGTAAACCTTTTATAATAAAAAAAATATATATACGAATTCGCGCAATAAATAAAATTTTGCAATAATTATTTTAGCAGTTACTATTCATTTCATTATTGCTAATTCACTATTAGCAATTATTTATGATTTTGCAATCATAAATAATTGCTAATCCAACATAAAATCCATTGCATCTATTGCTAATTAGTGCTATTTAATCCAATACTATTAGAAGGCACTTAACGTCCCAGTTGCCGGCCACCGGACAATAGAGGCCATTGGTCCGGTGTTGGAGGAGTGGGTTGGGTGGCGGCACGGGAGTCTCCTACCGCTTGGTACAGGTTCTGACCGTACTTCGGACACAAAATGTACCGCGTCGCCCGTGCACACGCCTATCGATTTGCCGGCCTGGCGACGGAGCGTCGCGATCTCTTTGCGGCGCTTGGCGAATGCTCCCTGAGGCTGCTTACTATGGTTAGAGCCATGGTTAGCAGCCGGAAGGCGTAGGAGGCTGTTGCCTTCTTCTGCGAAACCGTGCTCTCGCAGAAGTTGGCAAATTATGACGTTTTTCTCCGCTCAAAAAAAACAAATTCTGACATTTCTCTAGAAATTTATGTTCTTAAATACCTGAAATAAACACAAAGGGCCACTTGCAGGAAATTTTAAACCTAGTTTAAATCTTGGTTCCATAGTGAAATTGTCAAAAAATGACAAAATCGAGTTTTAAATCTCGGTTTAAATTTCCTGCAAGTGGACCAAAATGAAAACACGATGAAAAATTTCACATTTTACTATGGCATCGATGCTTTTGGCACTGACGGTCGGGGTTCTACTCGGAGAATCGCTCCGGCAGAACCCGAGTCGTTCCCGTGATACGGCTCGTAATAGGTAACTCAGGTAGGTTTAGTGGGTATTCTCAGTGAGCAGCTGAGCGAGTCCCACACACGCCTAGCGGTAGGTAAGGTAATTAGGATTTTGTTCCCGTAAACACAAAAAGGTATTTTACATTACAGCTTACAGGTTACACAGCTATAACTAAACGCATCAACAGAAGGCGACGTATCGTCGCGATACTACTGGTTTCGATGTATTTCTATAATATTCCCTCCGAAGCTAGCGGCGCGATTCATACAAATACATAAAACCGTAGAGTCGCGACTAAACGTCTACTGCTGCTGCATGTCGTCCGCTGCTAACTTGTATATTTAATTGCAAATCTTTCGGTTATACTTAGAGCATAAATACATACATGACGGCTTTATCCCAGTGGGGTAAGTTAGGGGTAGGTTAAAGATAAACACAAACAGCCTCCCATTTACTGCGATCTTGGCACACATCTTTCTCTTTAAAATAATATAGGAAAAAATATATAAAATTAATACTCATAATAATAAACAAAATAGTAAAAAAATTCAATGAACAAAAACAAAAGAAAAATCGCTTAGCCAAAGAATTCACAATGACACAAAATAAAAAAACAGTTGCTTACCAATTAAGACAACAAAGTTACCATTATATATTCACACGAGTTCACAAGTGCCACAGTTTTAGAATATTTGCATATTAAACATATCACATTACATCATGATCCTGATTAAATTATTCAAAGCAGCAAATTAACAATTTAACAAACAGCTACTTTCACTTCGCTTTGCATTCAGAAATAACACAATCAAGTAATAATTAAGTAAGCAGTCTTCTAATCGTATGCGAGAGATATTTTCTTGTGTCTTAAATATTTAATATTAACTGAATAGCTCGATGGCGTAGTGGTTAGTACGCCTTGGATTTCGATATCGAAACCAAAGCTACCATCGCCATAGTCACACCTTGGAAGGGTGAACAAAACATTGTGATATTGAAGGAGTTCGAGATTTGCTTCAGAAGACACGTTAAGCTGTTGGTTTCGGTCGCTATTTCAACCATTTCTAGCCCCCAACCCACATTGGGCCAGCGCGGTAGTGTTACGGCCCATACTCCTAATGTGTTTCTTCATGATGTAGGCCTGTGCCCAGCAGTGGGACGTATAACCGTGTTACGGCCCTAACTTAAGTAAGCTGACAACGAAAACCAAATTAAAATGTTTACCAATGTAATTGAAAATGAACATTGTGAATAAGAGACATTCAACTGTAAGAAATATTATGAATCACGGAAAAAAAAAAAAACTAAACAAAATGTTTTCTATTATTTGAAACAATGTTTCATCGGTATATATCATCGTATATTGCACAACCAAGTGTAAAAAAAAACAAATTATGACATTTCTCTAGAAATGGATGTTGGTTGCTGTTGAGAAAAACTAAAACAAATACTAATAGAAACTACGATAAAACTTTTAATTATAACAACATATTACTATGGCATCGATTGCTTTTGACCCATTTGTTAAATTCTATTTAAGTATTTGTGGTTATGATATAGTTTGGTAAACAATGCAAAATATGCTAAGAAACATCATTTTTCCCTTTGAAATAAATCAAAATGTGGATCATACCTCATTTCGGACCGGCAACCATACCTCCGAAATGTTTGCTCGGGCTGCGAGATTCTATTCAGAATCCATAACAATTGTAATTCAAACTGGAATGGACGTTGTTCTGTATTGCCCGGTAACGGCAACAGGCTTGTCCCCTTTTATGCGGTTACACGCCAACGAAATTACTGCCAAAGTGTGAGTGTGTAACGCGTTACCCTTCGGGGATAAACATCCTTAGACATTCACACCTATCAACTAGCCCCATTTTAAACAACTAGTGTTGCTTGTGTTACGGATATACATGACGGAAAATTGTTTACTTATTGTTTGTAGTGTTTGGCACAACCATAATAGGCATTCCAAGAATGTCTGTTCCGGGCGAGAATGACAAATAATATTTATATTGCATGTTTTATGTTACAAACGACAGTATGAAATTGTAAAAAGCAACTGTATTCTGAATTTCTTTGCATTTCAAAGCTAGTTACGCAGTAATAAACATTTTTCTTTTCAAAATTCAATTAACTAATTTTGTTCTGTAACTATTAAATTGAGATCAAAAATGATAGTGTACTAACTGACGGTAAATGTACAGTCTGAAGCACGTCAAGGAATGAAGAAATGATAAACGAAAACATTATTTATTCCCTAGGGAATAAACGGACTGGTAGTAATCAACTGTTTAGTGTTAAAGATACATTTTTGAGTAAAAATTTTGCTTATCCAATAAAACTGTGGAAAAGTTGTTTATAATCCTAGAAATTATATACTTATAAACGGGCACATCCTGAAAAAAATATATTAAACTGAACATACTCAATAAAATGCTACAAGCAATAGCAATTATAATAAAAGAATCTGTTTAACGTTGCCAATTAAAATTTACAATCCGAGACTGAGAAAAGGAGAAAGTTATATTAAGACCACCAGAAGTGTAATAAACCAATTAATATAATATATGATATTGACGGCGGAATCAAATTATTAACATAAATTACAGGTTTATTTTGAAAGCGTGAATTTTAAGTTATTATTGATATACGCTATTTTATAATAGCTTAACCATAATAAATAAGTAAGTCGGTTCGTTATCCGGTTCTTGTTATCCGTGGTCAGATCGACCCAGTGGTTAAAATATTGTCCTATGGCGTACAGGTGATGATGTGATACGTCAGCTTAACCAATAGTCAAATTTTCAGCACATATTACTATTTTTATAAATAATCATAGATAATTTTAACCACTACACGACCACTGCTTCTTTAGGTAAAGTGGTGGCTGGCGGCACAGCTGATTTATATCGCTCCGCAAACGCCATTATGTTAAACTTAATTTAATTAACCATTGGTGACGTCACAGACTGGTGATTCATTGTGTTAACTATTACCTACAACGGATCAATAAACTGACCCACACACTGTAATAGTCACTGTTACTTTGCACCTACAAAGATGTCATCATTCATACGCACACACGCACGCAGTAAGTGTGTAAAAAACGATTTAAACACATAACTTATTTGAAAAATGTATTGTAGGCATGTTTAACGCACGTTTACGTTACTATTCAAAATGAATCGGATACATTATAATAAACAAAAACGATAAACAAACGAGGCAATATAAACGATAAACATAAAAAATCTTACGTTTGAGTCTCCCATCTGTGACACCTCGTTCACTTCGTTTCTCCTGAAAATTTAAAAAATACTCTATTAAAAATTATCTAGATAAAAGCTATGGCAAATAAGTAGATCATATATTTGTGAACTAATAAACTTTACAATCGTAACAGCATTGCAATTTAGCGGATCGTTAGAGAAAACTGCAAGGCCAGTTGGCGACCAAACATTCATAGCAAATTGCTTGCTCGCTCTACCGATGAAAGCGCACCGTAAGAAAATTATTGTTTCTTGATACACTATGTGCACATTGCAGACAAGCTGTAGTCTATTTATTAAACAAACTTACTCAAACGCTTGAACTTTAAATATAACGATTTTAATGATCATGTGTTACAATAATTTACGTATGGTGTCAATTTAATTCGACGTGCTGCTCACCTGACGAACTGGGGCTGTTCCCGCGCTTTGTCCACGATTGGCTGTTGAGTCTGTTTGACTGCTGACGGAAAAACTGATACGACTTCTTCAACAGGCTCCATACTGAAATTAATATAAAAAATAATATATAAAAACAGTTTTCATATAAGTTAAAAACATACAAATGTAGCACACCAAATACATACGTTTTTTGCGGCCGGAGATCTGAAGAGTACAAATTACGTAAATAGTCGTCACATTCACGTTGTTTTTGTATCTGGTACTGTTTCAGCAGCTCTCTACTGAAGTCGCCCTCGCTCGGGTGCGCGGGCGGCGCGGGGGCTGCGGGGGGCGCCTCGACGTGTGGCGGCGGCCGCTCGGCGAGCGATGATGTAGACGCTGCCGTTGTTGATATTGAAGTGGAAGCCGAGTAATCTTGTCCTCGATGTTCGGATTTGTTGCGCACATCGTTATCCGGTGTAGTCGCATTTGATGCGCCAATGCTTCCGCCCTCGGTTTTGGGTAAAGCAAATTCTGCAATTGAGTCATTAAAAATATTTTCATTATTTTTGTTATCGAATAATCTGTCGACGGACGTATTCATTACTTTGTTCCCTTTAATGCCGGTCAGATGGAAGCCGGCGAAACACGATGTCGAGGGGCCGTAGTCAATAGCAGACAAAGCCATAACGGCAGGATGTCTGGGCGCGCCGTCGGGAAGTGGCCGGAGTGACCTGGTCATCGCGTCCGCCGCAGAGCGCGGTCTTCTAAAAGGCATTGCTAAATGTGGGAACGTTCGAGGCTTGATTGGCGTTACAAGCATGTGTTCAGTCCAAGATGTATGTAAAGATGGTCGCTCTAATTTTTCTACATCCACATTTAACATTCTTTGCTCAAAGGGAACGCTAAAAGTTTCGGCCGGTATCGATTGCAACCATGACAATAGACTTAAATCGGACTCATCAAAACCGGATCCATCAAGCAATCTTGAAAAATGCACTTCATTTGATTGTGTCTCAGATCCTGTCGCTTTTGCTTGACAATAATTCACACAAGATTCATATAAGATGCCTTTTATAAGTAACTGCATTAGTCTATCGTTTTTTGCACATTTAGAGATGGTGCCACTAGATTTCTTGTCACAAGGTAAAAATTGCTCTACAAGAGGATACACCTCACGAAAACACTGCACTCTTGCATTACTGGGATTCCATTTCTTGAATTGTGCATGGCCAGTTATACTAGGTAAAGTGAGTAGAAGACATAAGTTTAAATATTCGTCTCTAGATGGCGCTAGTTTTTCTAAATCATTAAGTACTTTAACCACTTCGGTGACAATATTCTCAACATTGTTATAAGCTTTAATTTCAGACCTAATGTATGAAAGTTCGATGTATTTTTGCCTCAATATGGCGTAGTTGAATTTGTCTGCTTCGAATGCTTTGAGAGCGCTAAGTGGTTGAATAAACTCAAGAACATCGTCCCATTGCCCGTCGAGGATAAGTTGGCGAAGAAAAAGCACATCATCCGCGTAGTTTCCATTGATGACACCGGTTTCACGCTCCAGGGATAACTGCGTAATGTGCAGGTCACGATTGTGGAGAAATTCCAGCGCCAACCGCACCACATCATCTTCCCGAAGGTTTAGATGGGTCGACGGCATGTTTCAATCTGTGGTAAAAAGTAGATAAAAAATTTATTAAATTAAGGCAGCGGTAGCGGTCGAGCTTGGGGGACTCGCGGGTTCGAAAACATCGCCTGTACCACTGAGTTTGAATAAAACATACGTCCATTTCATCACATGCCTCACATTGTGCCCGGTGCATGGCAACAGGCTCGCCACCTGTTACATGGGGACCTAACATATCTGGCGAAATGTGGCTGTTAACATTTCTGCCCTTTGGAGAAAGACGCGTGATGATTGATTTGTTATTATAAACATTAATACCGATTCATAGAGACTGGGTTAAGGAACAATGGAAATATAAGCATTATACCTTATAGGAGTTTAGTTTATTTGTAGAAAAATAAAGATGGCTTTACCAAATATTTTTAAATGTAACTAGCTCTTGATATTTCAAGTTACAAGTCAACAGATGTATTGGTTTAAATCGGCGTATGATGAATTACTTATCATATAATATAAATAGTTTTAAGTGTTAAAGTTGATATTTTTACCATTTACTAATACAAATTAAAGTTTTATATTGTCACTTTATAAAATGCAATAAATCAGACAAGAGTTGTTATATTCACATATACATGAGTAATTGATGACAAAAATATTTTGATTTGTTTGAGTTAACAAAACAGGCACAACAGAAGCTTCTCTAGTTTGCTCACTCCGGTGTTCTCACTGACCCTCAAGGGTTAAATAACAAATACATTATAATAATGCACACAGAAAAAAAAAACGCAACTTGGAACTGGACAATGTAATGCTTACATCAAGTGATGATGTATAACACTAATTTAACGATTACTCAAGTAGATTTTTTGCATAATCAACAATAGATTCTGTGGGTGGACTATGTATCACTGGACTGACATGACTGTGTCAGTTAAGTTGGTATAGCATTTAAGAAATACCAAAAGTTGTAACCACTATATGTACTACTAGTTATTGCCCGCGACTTCATCCGCCTAGAATAGTTATTTTGAGATAGTGTCATGGTATGTAGCCTATAGCCACGGAAGATGTCTGCGTCGGATGTCTGCGACACCTGACACATACTGAGTGGCTCGCCATTTAGTGTCACAATTTTCGTAGGTATTCAGCATAGCTTAAGCTTGATTCTGTGTCACTAATAAATTATTTTCTTTCTTTAATTCTATCTTGAAATAAATAGGCTATTCAACACTAAAAGATTTTTTCAAATTGGAACAGTAGCCTCAATTGGTGGAAGTGAAAATGTACTCTTACTCTATGATTATGAAGCAAAGTGGCGTAAATTTGTGCTTCACTTTTCTAGGAGGTGGTACTTAAATTTTTAACATTCACCCACATGGCACCCGTTCTCATGGGAATATCGGGATAAAAGGTAGCCTATGTCCTTTCTCAGGCTCTGGACTATCTGTGTACCAAATTTTGGTAAAATTGGTTCAGTAGTTTTGATCTGTAAGCGAGACAGACAGAGTTACTTTCGCATTTATAATATTAGTATGGATAAAATAATTAAAACAGGTTAAAATAAAAACAAATTAAAATAAGTTCCATGAAAATAAATGTTATGTATTCTTTTAAACATTATTTAATAAAATATAAGATAAGGTATAACACTCAGCTAGGACCACCACTAAACCACAAGGTGGGAATCAGTAGGAGAGTCTTTTTGTAGAAATAGCTAGGGCCACAGCGAGTCCTATAGCCACCTCCACATTGCTGGCCCATCAGGAGGCTCACTTGAAGGAACACATGTCATAGAACAGCAGGAATATGTATGCCGGAAGGGAATATCATAATACTAGATGCTAGACTAAAATTTTTTTAAGACCATTGTCAGAAGATTATAATTCTTATATTTGTTGCATAACAAACAAATGGTCCATTACATACTCAGACAATATAAATTTATTTATTACTGCACCCCAAATATGACTAATTGACTAAAATATTTAGGTACAGTGTCATTACATGTTACATTAGTCATTACAGTAAGGTAAGTAAATAAATAGTGTATATACTTATGTAAAATAAACAAGAACTTTATTAGTAGCTATTAATATTAGAATAACTTTTATTAGATTATAAAATATACTTAAATATGATATGTATAGGTGTATAAGTGTTAACAAATGTTTATAGGAATAAAGAAAAGGAGTTGCAAATGCCAAAGTTATGGTTTTTAGTCAGCTCTGATAAGAAGTGGAAGGATGGTAACACAAAACAAGAGTGGTAACACAGAAAATAATGTTAGAAGCCCATGAACCAATTTACAGGCACTGCAATTATTTATTTAGAGCAATATAATATATAATTTAAATTATATATAGAACATTACTTTTATGGAAGTTCTGGGACCTTTCACTAACTGAATTGTAATATGGTCATGTAATTAGTATTCGGGTCAAGCTAATACATATATCAATTAAAAGTAGGTTGATTGTGAATAATTGTAAGAACTTTTCCACTATAAAGAGAAGAAGGAAACATTTACATAAGAGAAGATAATAACAATGAGTATTTAGGTAGAAAATCTTATTGTAGACATTTTTATGAAATTTAAAAGTCAATAAAACAGGGAGTGATTTTATAGTATTGCACATTATTTTCTGAACTTTTTAATATTGTATTTTTTTAAATTAAAAATTATACTTATAACACTACTATCAATGATACAAAATAAATGGTTTTAAAATCTATAATTGCCCTTACAAAACCATATCAAAACTTGTATTAATTATAGCGAAGAAAATATTTTACGATAAAAAACTTTCACATGTGCAATGCTCAAAATGCATAATTTATGCTCCTGCTAGGGGAAAGCAAGATAAGGTACTTAGAGAAATTATTGGTGCATCTCTGACGTATCTCGCATGCCGCAAAGTGAAAACTTCGCTAGTAGTTTTTCAAATAAATAGCATTCTAGAGACTAACGAATAAAACACTTCATCATATTTATTTAAAAGGCAAACAGTCATCATACGACCAAAAACAACTTACACCTACACGATTTTATTTCGCATGCCATAAAAGCCTAGGTATACACAAAATTAAGAATGAAACAATTATTATTGGTACATGTTGCTTCTTTTTAGTGGATAAAAACAAGTGCTGGAATTATTTACAGTTACACTAACACATGATTTTGAACCAAACGACAGTAATAGAAAAATTTCAAATATTACCTTTCTAATAATTTTCTTGAAATGATGAATGATTCTTGCATACAAAACTAGGACACAAGAGCGTGAACATGGATTTAAAACATCATCACTAAACTTATTTGTAATAAATTAATTCAGTTTTATCCACAAAAATATTAGAGAGTTAAAATCACAGATCACAATTTTTTTATGAAAGTTGTCTATGCTACGTCTTTGACGTTCGGCAGGTATCAAGAAACTGGGATGAAGGATGGAAGTAAAGGGAAATCTATTTGCTATCTTGACGTTAAATTCGATAAATCGTATTAGCTCATAACAGTCCTTAAGTTTTTGACCTTGCGTACAATATTTTTAAGACCTACTGATTTTTTGTAACATTGTTTTACATACAAGTAAAACCTACTCCACGTTTTTCGATCAATAGGGTAGTTGACCCTTTTTTTATTGGGCCCCAAATGATTCATTACTGTTAACCACCACCATAAAAAAAAATTTTTTTCAGGCCTTTATCACAATAAATTTTTAATGTGGAGAAAAACCTAACACAAAGTAAACATAACAAACTGACTTTTTTTCGCGCCAGATGGCGCATGAACGACTGTACTTTTATGCTGTCATGATTTCTGAATTTTGTAAAAATCTCCTGATAATTTTGTTTATGGCAAAGATTACTGAGTGGTTTGCGTTATTATGCGAATATAGATGAATCTGTGTATTTTCAAAGGACCCACATCAAAGAAAGACTTTGGAAGTACTTTTCGAATTAAAATTAATTATGGTTTTACTAAAGTAAAGTTAAAAACTCCTATTTATTTACTTGACGCGTTACTACACCAATTTCAAGAACGTGGTGGATAGTGTTTTAGGTAGATGAAAAAAAGTACAAGAAAAACATGTTTTCTACAGCTATCCCTTATTTATTTTACTGAATTTGGTATATTTTTGACCCTTGTACTAAATGGGAAACGTTATTTTTATAACTTTTGATATGAGTCAACTAGCCCATTGTTTATATCAGTTCAAGAATGATCATTATATACAAGCATGACTTTTCATAGTAATAAATAAAAACTAATCTTGATTTTAATATTTTATGTTCCTATTTCGTTGCCCCTATACGGCCATAGCATGCCCGCCGTTTTGAAAGGTAAAGTTTTCAATGTCTAGTCTATGGCTATAATCGAATCTGTGAATCGAATCGACGCACTAGCGACCTCCTACTAAGTGGCGGTAAATGAAATTAAAATCTATCAGTGAAAAGAAAGACTTGCCTTGTTGTTTTTTTAATTAAAATAGTTGATTATTTACATAGAAATGGATGAAGAGGGAGAAAATATATTGCTAGAAGATAATTACTATCAACTACTCAATGTTTCAAAAACGGTAAATATTATGTCACATGCTTTGTTTTAGATTCATTATTTTACGTTATCAATATTATATAACCCTTTAAATGATGGAATAAAACAAAAATTCTATGGTCTAATAGCCTACATAATGAAAAAGTAGACTTTGTATTACTGTGTCATATTATGTGCTTTGTAATTGGTCTTTTCTCTTTGAGTATAGGTTAGGATTATGATAGTACAATCTAGAGATGGATTGGAAATTATCAAAATTTATTATGAAATACTTTAGTACTCTTACAAAATATATTCTTTTTTCTATTGTTATCTTTTCTAAAGAAAGATAGAACACTTCCATACAAAAAAAATCTCACTAATAGTCTTCTAAAATGTTTTCCAAATAGTTTGAGGTATTTAGCCCTCAGCTTTGTAAAAGTAACAATTTATTAAGAGTAATTAAATATTTGTAGTTTTTAAACATGAGTTGTATAAATAAATTACTGTATTTGCTGCTGTAATATGCTGAAATCCATATAGGATAAAAGTAACGTTGTACATAGCATTATAGTGCACCCTCTCTGTTATCAAAGTAAGTATGCTAAAATTCTGGAGTTCAAGTATGGAGTACTGTAAATGTGTTACTACATTTACACTTATAGTTGTCAATCAAATCACATAACATTTAACATTTTATGAAAATTAGAAGTTACTACTTCCATTCATTAGAATTACTATAATTGTCATAAAATATGTAAAAATATTATAAAAGCTTTGAATATGCTTAGTTTTTAAGCTTTAACAAGTTTTGTTACAAAAGGAGACTGGACAAATTGGCCCAAAGATACATAAGTCTGCCCAGTTTGTAGGCATATAGTGTTTTTAAAAGAGTTTTTTAAACGGACCATTTTTTTTGTGGAAACATAAAAATCCATCCGACTTTACTTTTGTAAATAACAAAAAACAAGAATTAAGAATCTGAAAGTGTCAGCGGCACACAACACATTTTTTTAGAAAAAGTATTGGCTTGAAAAAAATTTCCACAAACTGAGCAGGCTTGATTCACAGGCACCGGTACAGGAATTCATAATAATAATACTTATATTTATTTTGATAATTTTTAAGTTTAAATAAGGTCACCAACTAAGAACAACTTCCTCGCATACCATCATTTAAGTCCAAAAAAATATCCTCGTCATGTAAAATATTCATACTCAAGTCAAAAGAAGTTATAACATTAATGATTATGACAAATAATTTATTATATTATTTTTAATTTATGGCTTTTAACAATTTTAATAACTTTATATAACTCAGCAACTACAGGTTGGAATACAGTGCGATTCAACACACAGAGATAAGGGTACATAATGTGCCAAACGGTGCCATAGGGGCAGTTAAAAAAATTAGGACCAAGTTCCATACATTTATGCCCATTCTCCTTTATAGGTTAGTGTCACACTAACTAAAAATTGTTCAAGAATATAAAAACTTAATGCATAAACAAAGTTAAAGTCAAAGTCAAAGTTTAACTTTGGATACTTAACCCCTTTGCAGTCACTGCCAATACCATATTCGCAAACCATGGATGTTTCTGTTGTGTCTCATTTTCTGACCGTTGACTAGTTAATGCTTAATTTATATATTAATAAAAAATTGCTCTTTGGATTTCTGAGTACCATGATATTATGTGTAACAAAGTGTTAAAAAACAAGCTATTACATATTTACAGTTCAAGAAAACTACTTATAATTTAAAAATAGAGAAAATAAACACTCTCTTATCGAACATTACAAAAAAAAAGAATGAATTGAAAGAGTTTTTATTTATCACTCACAAATTAGGTAGTGATCAATAAATTACAATTGGTTATAAGCTTATTAAATAGAACCAGAATACATAACCAATATTATAAGACTGTTTTAAGGTCAATATGAACTAATAGTAAATATTCTCTCATTTAATCAGAGAGTAATCTTCATAATTCCTTCATGTTTCAAGCAAGATTTGCAGTGATATTACCCAAAACCAAGGCTCATACTCCAGAATCAATCTTGAATGTAGATCTCTACTTGAGCATAGCTAGAAAGGGATGGCATTATGTGGGGATGATTAGCGCCATTTCTTTCTAATGGTTAATACAGGTCTGTAATACAAGTCTGTAATACAGGCCTAAAAATACAGATTCTGAACTTATATTTAGTGAGATATGATTTTAGCATTGTAGACAAAACATTAACTAACTATTACAATCTCCTAGTAAAGAGAAAAGTTAAATACTTGAGAAAATGAAATCACCTATATTATTGCAATAAATGATTATGAAAAAAACCCACACCATAGAAATTATTACATGTTTCAATCATTCTCAATTTCCAGGCTACTCCGGAGGAAATAAACAGTGCATATCGTAGATTTTCGCGTATGTTTCATCCAGATAAACATAGTACAGATCCTAATAAGCAGAAATGGGCTGAACAAATATTCAACAAGGTTAAGGAAGCTTATGAAATATTGTCAGACTCTCACAAGAGGGCCATCTATGATACTTTAGGTAACTTTATTTGAAAAATCTTACCTAAAACTTATAATACATTGATATCTGAAATCATCTTGAAGTTATAACAGACAAATATCTGATATATATATTTTTTTTAGGTAAACGAGGCTTAGAAGTTGATGGCTGGGAGGTTATTTTTCGTACCCGCACCCCTAGAGAAATTAGAGAAGAATATGAAAGGTAACTTTTAATTCTCCACCATCATGTAGATGGCTGGCAGTCCACCACTGAATTTCAATAAACTTTCTGCCAAGCACATCAAAACTGAAACGAAATCGTCAGCAGTTTGTCCAGACCGGTAGCATATCCAGTCCTTCAAAAGAGCATACTCCCAATTAAAAGGCGAAACGCACTTGTAGCTGCAGGTGTCCATGGGCGGCGGTAATCGCTTATTATCAGGTGATCCGTCTGCTCGTTTGCCCTCTATGCTTTAAGAAGTTGCTGCCTGAAATCATTTGTTTCGTTTGGTCAGCTTTGCTCTTGCAACGTGACCTGCGCTAAAAATGCAACACATTGCACGCGGGCGGGCAGGCGAAGCATAGCGATGGAACGATTAGTATTGTATTTTTGAAAATGGTTGAAGTTGTAGTTTTCCGACTGAATCCGAAGACACGTGGACGAGATCGTCCGTCACGGCATGTCGCTGGTTATTTTCACCCATTGAAACACTACTCTCCCAGTGATTGACATTTTGTAAATTAAATCATTTGAATTCGATCATACCGCTCGTCACCCGCTGCCTCGCCGCTCGCTGTGTTCGAGTGAGACAGCGAGATGAAAAACATCTCGCTCACTCACTGTCAGGCGCCGCTCCCGCCCCGTTGCCCGCAGAATTCGAGAACGCGGCCTTATGCTCGATATGATAATATAGACTTTAATTAATTTCGTTTAAAAATTTATAATTCCCGACGCGATGCGATGCTGTTTGATTGGTTTGGACTGTTTCAAAGGATTATAAAAAAGTTATTGAATAATATTGGGTCCTTACCTATGAAATTGGTGTTTTAATTCTGTCTTAGCAATTTGTCCGTAACTATTAAGCTTCAGAACATTCTTATAAAATAATTGCCTCTTCTAAAAATAGACCATATATTTAAGCTTGTATTATTTAATTTGATAATTTTTTGTATGTTTAATTGTGTTAAAATTAGACACAAAGACTTATTTTTAACTGCCTCCCGAATACATCATTTGATTTGCATTAACATAAAAACGATGAATAATTTTTATCAAGCGTGTTCACACACATATTGCTAAAGCTTGTCTAATGATAGATGCCAAATATTATTATCTCTGGATTTGTCGTTGTGAAGAAAACTGATAAAATGTTAGTATGTAAAATGCAGACATCATAAAATCTCCATACAAAACACCAATTTCATAGGCAAGGACCTTATATTCAATAGGCTTAAGTGTACCATAGTGTATGTTTATAAATGTTTATAGTTTTGTGTTTATTCCAGATTGAAGAGAGAACGAGAAGAACGGCGATTACAGCAGTCTGCTAATCCTCGGGGAACTATAACATTATCCGTCAATGCAACTGATTTGTTTATGAAATATTATGACGAATATGAGATTTTGTAAGTTTTGCCTAAATTATCTGTGTATATTGCTTTTTAATAAGCTATTATTTATATTTTCTTTTTACAGAGAGGATAATGCAGTGATTCCTAGTATTGAAGTGTCAGGAATGACGATACAACAATCTATTGATGCTCCAGTGACTTTACGGAATACAATGACTTTGTCAGGAAATATATCTACACAAAATGGCATAGGTATTGATAAAATTTGGCCTAAACTATTTTGAGTCGAAAGCTATTGTTCAGAAGGGTCTAATTTTTGTCTTTACTTTTTGTACTAACTATTCACTCATTTACTACAACAGATCAGTTTTTAGAGTACTAAATATACTAAATTACCTTTTTATTTACAATACTACTGATATGGTCAGAAAGGCTAAGCGTTTTGCTTAAAATAATTTTGCTGTGGGGCTTATATTGTTTCTGTAACATTATGAAACATTCACAAGGATTTTACTTATATAACGTTACTCTTTTTCCTTAACTGATTGATATTAGGATCTGGATCAGTGAATATGTGCAACCGTCACTTGAGTTCAGAGAAGGGATGGACCGAAGTGGAACTGGGGATTGGGAACGGGCCACTGTTAGGGTTCAAGGTCTTCAGGACCCTGTCCAGGCTGATGTTCCTCAATTGTGGCACCGTGTTGCAGTTCACGCCCAGAGGAGTATCACCGAGTCTCATTTCAAGTAAGTTGACACATTGATATAATAATTGATTCCTAAGTATGGATGTGTTCTTTAAATACATACGTAAACATATCATAACGAGTTTTTCCCCCTAGGGGTAGGTAGGGGTTGTAATACCCAAATTTCGCAAGATATGTTAAGTCCCCATGTAACAGGTAGCGAGCCTGTCGCCATGCACAGGGCACAATGTGAGGCAATCGATATTCACAAAACTGTACATAAGCTTCATTCATAAGTACAGTGGTACAGGCGGTGAGATCGAACCGGGCTTCCCGTGGCCTCGGAACAAGACGTGCTACGGCTACCGGTTCTATAATAATTTATTACTTATATCCACAATACAAAAAAAGGTGCGCGAGAAAAAAGAGGCCAATATAAGATTGCGCTATTTTGTGTGTCACATGAAACAAAGTAATCCAACTGTTTATTTTTCCTCTCACACCTCTTAGATACCTCGTGTAGCTCTTGTATAAAAACACCCTAAGACATTTGCTGGACGGGAAACATTGAGTGAGCAACCAATAAAACAAAAAGATAGCTACTAGGAAGCAAGCAGCAAGAAAGGAATATTATCTTTGATATCTTGTCGCAAATCGCTTGTAGTTAGTGGCTTGATGGCCGATAGTAAAAAACTATCGGCCAACTAACTGTATTTGGCTTAATGTATACCGCCTCGAAATGGATTCGTAATTTACGCCTCATGACGCGAGAAGGCGTGAGAAACGCTCAATATCATACTGTGAGGTCGAGCACTGCGATTAGCCAAACCACAGTCCGCTCCTTGCTACTTTGCCCACGCGTCGCCCTAATTAATTTAAAAAAATATATGTATATTTTTTCTTTATTGTGTGAACGAGGACATGGCTAGAAAGTGGACAGTGTTAATATTTTGAGTGATAGAAACGCGCGGACTTGCAGAACATCTTTACCGACTGTTGAAATTTTGTTTTGAATTATAGAGTGGCAATGGATTTTCTATAGTGGAGAGTGGATAGTGCCCGGTAACGACTGGACCTCTATTACGTGGGACTAACGAAACTACAGGCAAAGTGTGGGTGTAATGTACCTTTGCCCTCAGGGATAATGTATGACTAGTTGTTGCCCGCGACTTCGTCCGCAGTTACTATGGTTTTTTATATGGGAACCCTTTAATTTTCCGTAATAAAAAGTATCTAAGATGTTGACCAGGGATGAGGTATCATCATGAAAAATTTAATTTAAATCGGTCCAGCCATTTCGGAGATTAGCCTGTACAAACAGACAGAGAAACAAAAAAAAACATTTTTGGTACTTTCCCCCTTTTTACATATCTGACTTGGTTTGAAGCATTTTTTTCTATGTACCTCGACCTCTACAGTTTTGTTATATGTATATATAGATAATATGTATGTGTGTAGATATAATGGAAGAAGATTTGCTGTGTCCATCCCAAATAGAACTTCGAATAAGGGCAGTGTAAATGTTCATGGATTATTTTTTTTCAGCGCTGGCTCTCCAATTAGATGCACACTCGGTGGGTTATCTGACGTATCGAGCAGGAGGACAGGGCGGCTCCTCGATGACTTCCATATACGTGCGGGACTCCGAGAAGTACCACTCTAACACTGCCATCCAGATAGGCAACCCACACTCCTTCATATCGTTCAACATCATGAGGAAACTACCACAACATGATATGAAACTTAGATTGGCATTGAAGTAAGTTTTGTTTTGATGCTATCAGTATACTGACATTTTTAGTTGGTTTTGTGATTATTCAATATTGAGTAATTAAAAGAATACGGAGGAGCTCGGTGGCGTGAGGAGCTCGGTGGCGTAGTGGTCAGTGCGCTTTGGCTTCGATCGAAAACAAAGCTACCTTCGCCATGGTCAGGCCGTGGATGGGTGACCAAGACTGTGATCTCGAGCTCCCCCTTGCTTCGGAAGGCACGTTTAGCCGTTGGTCCCGGTCGCATTTGTGACCGTTTCTACCCACCAACCCGCATTGGGCCAATGTGGTGGTGTTACGGCCCATACTCCTCATGTGTTTCACCATGAGGAAGGCCTGTCCCAGCAGTGGGACGTATATAGGCTGATGACGAAAAGAATACTACCATCGTCATATCTTCCCTTGGGTGTCGTAAAAGGCGACTAATGGACTAAGAACTGCACAATCATTCAACAGCTTATAGCGTCGACGGGCTCAACACCTGTCACGCTAAGCACATGTGCAGTCACTGCTTGGTGAAGCGCGGACTATGGCATTGGACTGCTTTCGGGGTGCTTTTGCCTAGTCTCTGACTAACCCTTAGGGGATAATAGTCGTGATTATATGTATTTATGTATAATAGTTAATGTGTATGGTTTTGCACAATCGCTTGTTTGTAATAATGCTCTGCAATACAAATTCTACAGTTTTACTCAATATTAAGCTTAATCAATGTAAATGCAATAAAAACAAATGTGTTTTTTTCTTTGTAATGCTTACAGAGATTATTACAAATGTAAAAAATAAAGTTTTAAAAATATCTACACTTACCTATATCCTACACACGCTGCTCTGCGATATTGTTAAATGTTATTAGGTATATTCAGATTTCGTTGTTTAAGGTATGTTAATATTATAAATATTGAATTAAAAGATATCTTATCGAAATATTTTTCCAAAGCAAAAGCAATTTAAAATGAAGCTGCCATGCGAATGTTCCTTTTTAACGCAAATGCTTACTGCACTCTATAGTTTATATTTCTTTGTAAAAGTAAAAAGATGAAATTAACTCAAATGCAACAGCTCTATTTAAATTTTTATTTTCATGTTTTGCAAAACTATGTAAACATTCTATAAGTGTTACTAATGAAAGGGTTTGCCTTTAAACATTGCGAAATACGGGTTTTTATAAAGAAGTAATCAATTTTTATTTAGCTGTAAAATGTTTTCGTCAAAGCGAGTGTATTCTTAACATGCAAATCAACATTACGAGCGATTCTTTTCTTCTTTTTCCTTTCCTGTTCCCAATTCTATTTGGGGTCGGCTCAACATGTCTTCCTGTTCCACTCTCCTCTATTACTCGTCAAGTCACACTCACGCCCATCCTCATCAAATCATTCACACAATCCATCCATCTTTTCTTTGGTCTTCCTCTCCCCACATGCCCATCCACTTTCAAGTCCATAACTTTCCTGTAGGCCTAGCACGGGCTGGAGAGATAAAGTCCCCGGATTGTCATTGCCTCTCGCTTCTTCATTCGCGCGGAAGCGAGAGGCAATGACGATTTTTGTCTCTGGGGACTTTTTCTCTCCGGCCCATGCTAGGCGTTCTGGTGACATGATTATTCTCCCTTCTCATTACATGTTCATACCAAGAAAGTCGTTTTTCTCTCAGTTTATCAGCATTGATTGATTCATTGATTGATTTTCAAAAAAGATCAATGCTTAACAAAAATCATCAGACTTGTTATGCCTATTTACAGGTTTGGTACGTTCGGCGCCATAGCCGAGTATGGAGCGGAGAAGAAGGTGTCACAAAACAGCAGCGTCTCTGCGGCAGTCATGCTCGGAGTGCCCAGCGGGGTGATGCTCAAATTGAAGTGAGTCTTTAGTGTTTTCGTTGCTAGTGTTAAGGATACATACAAGTCACTCAATATCCTCTCTGGTTTAACCGCCTCTCTGGTCTAGTGGTTCACACCACCGGGTGTTGATCGGGAGGTCCGGGTTCGATTCCCCATGGGGGCAGAAGTTTTTCTGCTCGGTTTGGTTGGTTGTAGGGCTTCTGAGCCCGCCTGGCTAGCTACCACCGTCTTACATAAATCTGTCGCCATAATAACAATGTTATAAGCATTGTTGTGTTCCGGCAATCAGACGTAAGATAGCCAGTTCCTCAGTTGTTGAGGATTACAGGTGAAGCTCGCTTCCACCTTCGGTCTTATCCTCACTTACCATCAGGTGAGATGAAGGCCAGGAGCTTACCTGTCATATGTAAAATCCGTACAATTTGAATCCATTTATGGCGCTAGTGTCGCAACTGGAGGGTAAGGAACATCAAAATCTCAATGTCGATCGATCGGGATTGAGCTCCAGAGTAAGCCTGGAGTATATCATGGCCGTGCTAGGTCTGTTTCATTCGCAACCAACAAATTTTTTTTTACATTATGACAGTTAAGGTAAGCCTTCAACAACTGAGGAAATGGCTATCTTACCTCTGATTGGCGGAACAAAATGCTTATAACATTGTTATTATGGCGACAAATTTAGCTATATTAATTTAGGCGGGCTTAGTAGCCTTACCACCAACCAATCCGAACAGAAAAACTTCTGCCCCCATGGGGAATCGAACCCGGACCTTGCGATCAACACCCGGTGGTGTAACCACTAGACGAGAGAGGTGGTTATATAAATGGATTTAAACAAATTTAAGATAAGTTAAGAAAAGAGCAGGTGTATAAGGTTATTTAATTAATGCCCTATCTCAATCTGTGAAAATATCCGATGAAAATTTTGGGCCCTTACCTATGAAATTGGTGTTTTTATTCTGTCTTAGCAATTTGTCCGCAACTATTAAGTTTCAGAACATTCTTTTAAAATAATTGCCTCTTCTAAAAATAGACCATATATTTGAGCTCGTATTATTAAATTTGATAATTTTTTGTAAGTTTAATTTATTTATTTATTTAACATTTTATTGTACACAGAAAAACATAACAACGAAACGACAAATTACAAAGACAGTACAAAGGGTGTGGCTTATTCCTAACAGAAATGTCTCCCAGCCCACCAAAAATCCTCCAAAAATCCTCAATCCTCAATTGTGTTAAAATTAGACACAAAGACAATTATTTTTAACTGCCTCCCGAATACATCATTTGATTTGCATTAACATAAAAACGATGAATAATTTTTATCAAGCGTGTTCACACACAGATTGCTAAAGCTTGTCTAATGATACATGCCAAATATTATTATCTCTGGATTTGTCGTTGTGAAGAAAACTGATAAAATGTTAGTATTTAAAATGCAGACATCCCTAAAATCTCCATACAAAACACCAATTTCATAGGTGCTGAACGTTTTATTTAACATGTATAACAACAATTTACATTTTTTATTCTAAACAGTTGTCAAACAATTTCATAGGTAAGGACCTAATATAAAAACAGTCATGAGTTTTGGTGTTCAGTGACCAAACTGTTTTGTACCAAATTGTTGACTTAATTTTCCTTGCAATTAAATATTTTCCAGATGGACTTGCTCATCCCAAACCGTAGTAGTGCCAATTCACCTATGCGAAGAAGTTTTACCATCGCCAGTGTTCTACGCGACGTTTGTACCGATCGTCTCGTGGCTGGTCCTGAAGAAACTGGTGCTCGATCCCATCGCGAGGGAGCGGCAGGAACGCGAACGACAGCGGTCTATGGAAGCCAACTACGAGAGGTATATCAGTAAAAATAGCTCTCAAATTCATATTCATCCATTCTTATATTATACATGCGAAAGTAACCTTTTCTGTCTGTCTTGCTTTCATGTCAAAATGACTGGACCGATCTAATTGAAATTTGGTATACAGATAGGCTAGAGCCTGAGAAAGGACATAGGCTACTTTTTATCCCGATTTTCCCATGGGAACGGGTACCGCGCGGGTGTAACCGTGGATAGCAATATCTGCTCGACCTAGTATTATGTGACATATTCCGTCACAATGTAATTTCATTTCAAAATTTAAAATTTCTCGGCATTGTAAAATGTTTTTTTTTCTGTAGCTTATAACACAAAAATAACGTTTTTGCTTAAATGTCAAAAACGCCATCGGTCCTGATGGTCTATGAATGATCTGTGCCGTAGCGTCACGATTATTGTAAACAATTAAATACGCATGCGTGACATAGCCGACAGTTATGCTTGATTGGTTGCGACTGGCGTTTCGACGGATTTCGACCATGCGTATTAATTGTTTACATGAAGCATTGCTCAACAAATTTCACGAACATGGTGGATATGTTGCGTTTTTGGCAGATGAAAAACCAAGGAAAAATAAAACAATTTAAATTGAATTTCGTCAGCAATCTCATATTAATATTTATCGATTTTGGTATATTTCGGATCCTTGTACTAAATACTATGTGAATGACACATTATTTTCATTACTTTTGATATGAGTCAACTAGCCTATTAATCACATGATACTGAGAAGAAATGTTATTTACATTATTTTAATAATTGGAGGTTTAGTTCAACTATTAACTATCAACATTTTGCTAATAAGAGGTAGGAATTTTATGTTGAGCACTTTGTAAAAAAATAATGCAGTGTTAATAAACACACAAAAACTTTTTGTAAACTTTTATCGGTGTAAAATCAATAGCCACGCGAACGAAGTCGCGATATCGCTCAACAGATCTTAATAATTTAATATGTTACAGTGATACCCTGATATCCTGTACTTATTACGTAAAGGATAACCATGCGCTTTAGAGGCGCACACTTTTCTAATGCGCGTATTTTTGGGAATAATTTATATTTATTTTCACTAATTTAATAAAGTGAAAAATTCGAAAGTGCTACAAAAATAAACAGCATTTATTTTTAAGATTTTATATTAAAATGATTTTTAACTTCTAATTACTAGACCTCTATAAAAAGTTAACAAAAAAATAGTAGTCTTCTGTTTATAGAAACTAATACTATTGATTATAACAAATCAACATGTTTTATTCTTATAACCTAATGGACTTAACCCAGTTGCAGAAACGAACTTTAAATTTTAATGTCAGCATTATCTCTAATGTTCCATTAAATTTATTTATTGAAGTGTCAAAAAAACACCTTAGCGTAGTTTTACGTTGCACAAAGCGACATTAGCACCCTGTCAATGCTAAAGAGACATTAGCTAGAACTGTTTTGTGTGACAACCTTAACTTTAATGTACTTTTACATCTCTCATGTTCGGGTTAGTAGGTCCTTAATACCCCCAGATGCGGGTTGTAAGTGATCAATTACCGCCCTAGGTTAATAATGTAGCTAGAAACGCCCTAGGGCGGTAAGTAATTAAAAAAAAACTCTTTCAAAAAGTTCGCGTACATCTAACCATCTTACTGGCACTAGACATCATGCATTCAGCCCAATGACAAAAGAGGTCGCTTCGCTATTTTCATCAATTTTGAATATCGAACGGCGAAGCTAAATTTAGTTCTTGAAAATAAATTTATTTATTCTTGTAATGCCTTTTTTTACACTTACCTCACAATCGAGATGTAAAGCAGAGTAGTTAGCTCGGGTGTAAGCATCAATTGCACCCTCGAACTATAAGCGCCCTCGCTGCGCTCGTGCGCCTAAATATCTCGGGCTGCAATTGATGCCTTGGCTACTAATCTACTATTAAGTTTAAATGTCTCATTAACAAATGTCGTCCTTAAAAATTCTTTGTGCAACTGAGCGTTAGTGTATTCAGTCTAAAAAAAATGGAAACTCTGGTATAATAGACTTTAGAGGCAGTCAGAAAGACGTCATTGTTGTGTTCGCCACAAATAGGTTTTTTGCATTTCGCGCAGTTCATCTTTGACATTTTTTTCTTTTTTGACGTGCAGTAGCTTCTTCTATCATCTCGTTATCGATGTACTCATCTTCGAGGTCACTCTGAACATCGTCTTCGCTCTCATGATCTTCTATCTCGCTATCTCTTTCTTGAGTATCACCTCCGTCGTTCGCATTGTCTTGGTCCAATAATAAGTATATTTCTTCATCCGTAAGTGTCCTTCTAGTTGTCATGGTCTACGCAAATAATGTATCCTCAAAACAAAACAAAAAAATGTATAAATATCACTTTTCATCAATAAATCAAAAGTATTAAGCAACACTAAAAGTTACATAAAAGATAACCATACGCCTCGCGAGCGCATAAAAACTTGTAACTTCTAAAATATACTACTCACCGTTTAGAAACAGCCGTCCCGCGATTGGTTTGGCCGACAACTGAGTTGGCTGAGAAGGACATGATACGCGCGCTGAATGAAAAGATACAACAATATGTATACTGCGCGGGCGCCTCTGCGGCGTAGGTTATCTTTCTAAGGTTAAATGACCCAACATGTAATATAATAATAATAAACACGTAAATTTCTGACTTCCTGGACACTTGCGTCTACAGTCACACTTCAATAACCCTTTTTACGCTTGGCCTCGGCCCGCGTACTAGGTGTATAACCTTGTCAAGAGGAGGAAAAAATTAAGATACAAATAATAATAATAATCTTTATTTGTATATAGTTTACAGTATATTTATGTGTCACAATCATAGATTTAGGATTTTTCTCGCTACGCCAAATAGATACATGAAGCGTGTGAGCGAGAAATCCTAATCAAGTAAAAACCGCCCGAGAGAAAAAGAGAAAGCGAAGGAATGGCAGATATTTTATGTTTTCGCAAGTAGTAAGAGGCCATAGCCTCCCCATTTGTTCTACAAGACGAAGAAATTTGACATTAACCAACATAATGACATAATTTTGTATCATGTTTCCAAGCCGCTCATGTGTCTTGTACATCCTAAATTTATGATCTATATCTTCTGTTTCCTTACGCCAAGAAAATAGGCGTTTTAAAATTATTTCTTATGTTTCAGATTACAGGAAATGCAACGTCAAGCCCGTGCAACGGTGGAACTGATGAGGGCGACATACTCCAGGATCAGGGGTGACGAAGAGAAGAAAAAAGGACTGGTTATTATCAAAGCAGTGTATGGAAAGTTACCTCAAGGTAAATATGCATGATCCGTAACATAAAAACTCGTTTGACATGTATTCTATGAGAACCTGTGGAAATTTTACGGTTAGTAAGCAAAAAGGCTTGTTTTTGAATATTGCAGCATAAGTGTCCTTTTATTGCGTTTAAAATAGGGTTATTACACTAAGAATTATTGTTGCGTTTCACTTCTTTTGTTATTGGGAATACTGAAACAGGCACCGGACTCTGGGCCTCCAAGCACAGCGTGAGGCACGCAATATTCGCAACAAACCGTACTTATTTTATTCATACTCTGCGGTGAGATCGATCCGACAACCTCTTAAACTAGTTGCGCCGTCCGTCCCAACTCGGCTATGAAAAATCAAAGTCAAGTAAAAAAAAATATTTCATAAGTCTAGCTTAAAATCGTCAATATTTTACAAAATAAATAATGATTAAAAAGGGGAAATCATTAATTGGATAGCCATTTAATTATTTGGTCAGCTTCAAAAAGGTCAGTCGAAAAATCATTGGGCAGCAAACAAGTATTTTGTCAGCAATATAATTATTTTGTCATAAAAAGAAATATTTGGTCAGTAGAATAATTATTTGGTCAGCAGAATAATTAATTGAGCAGCAAGATAATTGGAGTTGCTGTTCAATTAGTTATTTTGCTGATCAATTTAGAAATAATTGCTGCCCAAAAGTTGTCAACCAATTAGGTATTTCAGCTGATCAATAGTGTTTTTTTGCTGACCATTTAAACAACATTCATTAAAAAGTATAATATTAAAGTTAAAGTTCATTACCGCGGGCGCTTGTAGCAAGACCAAATTATGTGCAAAATCGATAGCAAAGCTAAGAAATAAGAGCGCAAGCAAACGTTATAAATCACTTTTTATTGCAATGTGACGTAACAAAAACATGACGTAATATAAAGAAATAATATAAAACATAGATATACAAAAGAGTTTACAACATCTGTACATCCACAGCGCTTTCACTGTGGATGTAATCGATACAAGGGCCGGATTCCGAAAGAAAGGCTTTTCATGAGAAGAATACATACATACATTCGCGCCTCTTCTCCAGTGGGGTAGGCAGAGAATACAGATCGCCACTTGCTATGATCCTGGCACATAGTTTTCGCTTCTTCCATTAGAAACCGGGTTCCTCGTGAGAAGAATCCGACAAGAAACTCGATATAATAATAAACATAATACTCTCAGGTGAGAAGAACCACGATATGAGGGCAGAGCCGACGGGCGACACAGTTTCCTCTCCAGACTCGCCGTCTCTGTACAGCGAGAGCATCGACGTCACTATCCCCGTCCAGTGCCTCGTTAAGGACTCAAGACTGGAGCTTCTGGACGCTAGCAAGGTAAGTTCGCCTGGATTTATTAAAATACATGTAACAGTCGCAAGAAATAAATTAAATAAATAAATAAATATATTCAAACATTCACACCTATCAACTAGCCCCATTTTAAGCAACTAATGCTGCTTGTGTTACGGACACTAGATGACGGATAAATATATTTTATATATAAATACATATAAATATCTTAAATATATGTATATATATATATATATATATATATATATATATATATATATATATATATATATATATATATATATATATATATATATAAACAACCAAGACTGGAGAAGAAATGCCTGAATTCATCACCCAAACGTTTTGTAAATACTATTTGGTTTGCCAATCGCAACACCCTGGCTAGTTTTTATGATAGAAGTATATTTGTATTTAGATTGTTTACATTTTCCTGTCATCCTAATAAACATCACTCTCTGCACTCCAAAACCCTGTTTTATTAGTCATTTGCCCCCACCGGGGATCGAACCCAGAACCTCTCGAGATGGCAACGTCTTGAGACCGGCTTACAGACCAGTCGACCACGGAGGTCGTCAGTCGGAAATGACGAAGGAAATCATATCAGAAATGCAGAATTTTGTCAGAGAACTAAAGCCACCGTCATAGCCCGGCGAATTAGTAAACTGAAGTGGTAGTGGGCTCTGAAATTGGAACTCCGAAAATGTCTTCCTGCGAATTTTCATCCTAAAATCACATTTCCTATCTAATCGTTCCGAAGGTTATTATTCCAATAATTCAACTTTATTATGTCGGTAGCATTAAACATCTATTAGCTATTATATTTTTATAATAGTTATATTTTAGTTTTCCTATATTTTCATAACATAACCGTCTTTTACTCTATTATTAAAAGTCATAATTAATATTCTTTAGCGTTCAACATAAGCAGTCGTCAGTATTCATAATAATTATGTCGGCATATTACTGCGAATACTTGAGGAAGTGCTTGCTATGATTTTTTTATTAATTAAAGCTTGTTCTATATCGGCGTGTACTTGTAATAATAGTAAATCTCCATGTATATGAAAACTAAAATATTTACCAGAAGTAAGAGATAAAGATTTTTTTAATTACACACATCATGAAATGAAATGAAATTCTTTATTTATTCATTTAGCTAACAACAAGTAGTTCAACTTATGACGCGTCATTAACAATAAAACTTAAAAAACAAATTATATACTTTAGTCGTTTACCTATACATTTTTTTTCCTGTTCACTACCGGGAGGCCTTGTCAAGAGAAGATACAGGCAAGAAACTGCAAGGGGTCCATCCTCCCTTTACATAAAATTGTCTTACGTGCTACATATACAAATTACAGGCAAGACTAAGTGGAATTAATATGTATTCCTTTAATATTTTTATTGCAGTCGGAATTGCCCGGGTTCTTCGACCCGTGCGTGGGCGAGGACAAGCACCTCACCATCCAGTACATGTTCCACAACAACCTGAACTGCTGCACCGTGTCTGAGAACCAGGCCTTGTTACTACCAAGGAACAGTAAGTATACAGGATGGAGAAAACAAAAATAAATTGCTTTATTTGAAGAAAGGAAACATTATTTATTGATAGTTACTACCACAGCAGTTGAATATTTCAGATAAAAAATATTTTTTAAATCAATCCCAGCAGTGAAGGACAATCGACCAAATTGATTCATGACCCACTTTGACAATATTTCGATTACAACTCAGTTAGGACGTTTTTAAGTACATTTCCAAGGCAACCGGTTTACATTTGAATTTTGCTTGCATTTAAATGCTACGGAAAAATGACATTATGGTGGATCAGAAATATACTGAATAATGACAATTATTATACAGGCTGGAACAAATCAATGGGCCTTGGAGTCAGTTCTTATTTGTGTAGATTGTTTGAAGGATAGGTTGTCTAGTATTGGAATATATCAAGAGACGACAGTCGTCAAAACAAAAATTTTCTTTACTACATGGAGAAATGCGCCCTAAAGCAAACCACAAAGCCGCGAGCGGGTTATTGGGCTGGCGGCCGAAGCGTAGCGATAGAAACTATTAAAATCTTAGCGAAACCTTGGCGAAAAAGGTGAAAAAGTTGCTTCCACAGATATACAATTACATAGACAACGCAAGTTTATCGATTAGAATTGAAACCAAGCGTATTAACTTTTTAACGTCAACTGTGACGTCACTGCCGTAAATTTGAGACGGGAGATCCAAAGTGATTGAAAGATACCGATGGAGGCGATGCCCCTCCGCCAATTATCACACAAAAAAAACTATTAAAAAAATAAAAAAAAGCGGCCAACCGTACATTTGCGTTATCTATGTATATCAGTGGTTGCTTCGCTGGAATCGCATGGAAGTTTTTGGCGGCATTTGACTATAACGGACGCGGGCGTTTATTTATTGACTGTGTATTCAATCATTGTTATGTTGGTTCGGAGTCTCAGAGTAAACAGAACTGGAGTAGCCATTAGTAAATTTCTCAAACATTTTTTTCTGCCATTTCTTGCGGGGGTGAGGTTACCACTAAACTCAAAGCCAGCCATTTTTACAAATGCACACATGCATAATTCGACACACAAATTTAAATTTCACGCACACACACGCTTAAAATAGTCACGTGGGGTGTGCGTTTTGACAACGTCACAGCCGCACTCCCCACGAGACTAGCGTTCGAAATTTGAAATCGTAGAATTCTAAAACATGAAATAATGAAGTAAATAATCATGAAATCTTAAAAATTATAATTACAAATAAAAGGTGACACCATCTTTTAGCATACTCGATGTTTTCTATTTATTTTTACAACAAAAAACAGCACAGACAGGCATTTTTGCGGGAGCTCTGTTCGCCGCAACGTTTACAATGTTATGGCTGTCAAAATGGCGGCTCAACTAGTTTTATTAAACGTGCAAGCATCCGATGCTTGTGCATTTGGCAGAGGGGAATGTTAGACAAAGGCTACTCCAGTTTTGTTTACTCTGAGTTCGGACTGGATATTGTTGCGTAAAATCTGTGTAGTTTTATGTAATAATGTAGAGGATCATTGAAATAAGTGTCAAGTGGTGTGAAAATATTTAAGTTTTTTCATCGTTGTAATTCACCTCATGGAAGTAGCATCACAGTAGCAACCGTCGATCGTTTAGCGCTAAACTCTCCCAGGACGCTTGAATTTTACACTTGCATTTCAATGCAAATACTGAGCAATTTATCGACCACCAAACAAAAATCAAATACAGTTTATGAGAGACTTGGAGATACTGCTCACAGAAATACCTAGAAATACCTAGTGGATAATATAATACTCATAGGAGATGTAAACATTGACATATTACGAAACAAAACAAATCCCACTATAACGAAGTACAAAAACATGTTGTGTGGATTCGGGCTGCAATGCGCTATACCGAGCACAGAGATAACACGAGAAGCGGTTGTGAGCGGGCGCACCGAGGCGTCGTGCATCGATCACGTGTGGGTGCGAGCGAGACAGGCGCGAACGAGCGCCGGCCACAGCGTAATGCCAGTTGCTGCCTACATTATCGACTGTTTCGTGTCCGATCATCACGTAGTGGGTATCCGAATGAATGATAATAACGTGAATGGCGAGTGTTCCATGTTAATACAACCACAATATTATTTATGCCAGCGGTTACTTAAGCAATTTTTAGACGCAAGTGACTGGTGTAGCCTAAGTCAAATTAATTGTCCGTTATTATTATATAGTGAGCTCTGTAATGTGTATGAATATGCGTATAACAACAGTCGTAAGTTACAAGTGTTGAAAAGAAATAACCAAATAAGGCAACCATGGATAAGTAAAGAATTATTCAAAATGATTTTAAGAAGGGATAATTTGTTTCGTATATGGAAAGCAACGCCTAAAAATATGAATAAAAGGTTAGAGTATACGAGGTATAGGAATAAGGTAAATAGATTTATAAACTGTGCAAAAAATCGGTATCGAAGGGAACAAATTACTGTGAGTAATGGGGATTACAGAAAGATATGGGGGCACATTGATGAATGGACGGGGCGAATAAAACCTAATTTAGATGCAGTTATCATTAAAAATTTGGGAATATCTGATAATTTATTTAACATTTGTAGTCAATTCTCATTAACTTTTACAAGAGAAATTTTTGAAATAAAGCATTTTTGCGATATTAAATTTATGGATAGAAAAGATTATGTTAAAGAAAGTATAGTCTTTTTTAGATACCAGAAGGTCAGTGCCTATCAGATAGGGAACATTATTAAGGGTCTAGATTGTCACAAGGCACCTGGGATAGATAGAATTAGAGTGCAGGATTTAAAGAATGTAAAAGATAAAATAAGTGTGATAATAGCAAATTTTATTAATATGTGTATAGAAAGGGGGGTGTATCCGGACAGACTAAAGAAAGCTTTAATAAGGCCCATACACAAAAAAGGCAGTTTTGCAGACTACGGTAACTATAGGCCAGTGGCAATATTATCAATCGTTAATAAAATAATAGAAAAGGTAATCGTAGGGCAAATGACTCAGTTTTCAGAAAATAATAATATATTGTCCGATGCACAGCACGGGTTTAGAAAGGGTAGGAGCACTAGCACCGCACTATGCGGCTTTGCTGAAACAATAAATGCTAGCCTTGATCAGGGACACCAGGTGCTCGTCCTTTTTATAGACTATAAAAAGGCTTTCGATACCTTGGATCATGACATCCTTCTCCAGGCAATGCGCGAATGTGGGATAAGAGGGCCTGTGAATGACTTTTTTAGGAACTACTTAAGTAATCGTACCATGAGCACTGTGATTGGTGGACAGGTAGGACAAGAGGCCGAGATAGAGCTGGGCGTACCGACCGGCTCTGTGTATGGTCCTGTAGGATATATCATGTCTGTGAATAGTGTAGCCAATGTTGTCGAAAGGTGTAAAGTGTATATGTATGCCGACGATATGTGTTTGATATTTGCATCAAAAAATGTGTATGAACTACTTGATAACATACAATATGATCTAGAAAATGTCACCAAGTGGGCACATGACAATGGAATAATAATTAATGTACCTAAGACAAAATGCATGCATATACACTCTCCATACAATTGTGCTGTTAAAAAGTTGCAAGCAGATGTAATTAGTATAATAGGACACTCGTAAGAATGCTTACACAATAATAAACACAGATGTAACTGCGAGCGAATTGAGGTAGTAGAAAGCTTTAGATATTTGGGTTTAGAAATTGATAAAAAAATTTATTGGAGGTTTCATATTGAACAGTTGTGCACGAAACTTAGAACTCTGGTTGGTAAATTTTACGAATTAGTCAGAGTAGTTGACAAAAGGACACTGAGAATGGTATACTTTGCGCTAGCTGATTCATTAATCAGTTATGGCTTGGGTGTCTTTGGTCGAACTTATAAGACCTACATTGAAGAGCTTAAAAATGTGCAATTGAGATTGATGTAATTTTTAGTAAATAAAAATATAAAAAATCAATGCAAAGAAGACTACAATAAATTATTTGATTTCTGTAAAATAATACCAGTGGACAAAAAGGTGGAATATTTAATAATAGTTGAAAACTATCATAGTTTTAAAGATATATACTGTTGATTAGTAACAGGTATAATACTAAAAGGCCTAGGGAGAAGAATGTAGTTACATGTAAAGTTAAAAATGTATATGGTAAAAGAACAAACAAATATATGGTACCAAAAATTTGTAACAAGATTGAATGGTTAAGAAAAAATATGAATTTAAGTAAAAGATCATTAAAAACTAAATTAAGGAATATGTATTTTTCGGAGTAAGTATATACAATTGTAAGTGTGGTTGTATTTATTGGTTATATTGTTCTTGGTTATTCGTTTCGTTTAGTATCGTTTTCTTTTTAAAAAATTGGTAACATAAAATTGTTATATTTTAAAAATGTATTAGAGTCATTTTTATGTTTGGCAGAATGTTAAGGTTTATAAATATAAATAATGTTAAGATTATTAGATTAGCAGTATAAGTTTAGGATATCCAGAATATACGGAATTAATTAATGAGCGCTTCCTCGCCAACAACCTGTTGTCCAGGTTGGCGAGACTTTAGTTTTATGTAATGTGATGTATATTTTGGATAAATAAAAAAAATATATATATTACTACTAAAACTAGGCTATGTATACGGCTGAAGGACTTTGTATCCATGCTCATAATCAGTGATCGGAGTAGGTAGAGCTATTTTTTGTACTTGCCATATGATAGAATAGTATGGATATGTAACAATTTTTAATATTTATACAAGAATCAGCAATCATTTAACATTTTCATTCTGTTGTTGTACAAGAATATATCATACAAATTATTATTTGTTCCTCAAAAATCGAGATATGATTGAAAAGAACAAACTATTTGTATTTAATTACAATAAAATCTTAAACAAAATTACTAACACGTATAAACAATAACTTACTTATTGCAAAATTTACCATTTTTTGTACTTATTGATAAAAAGAATTATAATAATCGAATGCCGGAATCCCGAAGAATATCCATATTAACATCAACGTTTGCGGTCAATGAACCATAATAGCTCTACCTGCTCCGATCAGTGGGTATAAACAATAAAAAATATCTAGTGTTGATTCGTTCACTTCGATCACATCGCTGACTTAGCGTAACTTAGCTCTGTAGTTCGCGGAAAAGAGATGAAACGATGCTCTGTTTCGCTCGCTCGCCTACCCGCTGGCGCCTGCGCTTATGTAAAAGAATTTTGACGCAACTATTCTCTTTACAGATCATAGGATAATGAATCGCTCCTGAAAACTAAGGCCTAGGCGGAGTGTACTTCGGCAGCAAAAGAATGGTTACCTTCAGAAATGAACTGTCAATGTCGACTGACGAACGGCCCCGGAATCCAGAAAATTGTTGTAGCGTGAGGCAGGTTCCTTTACTGTTTACAACATTCCTTGTTATGCAGGCTATTTAGTGCTTATTATGTTATTAAGTAGTCGCCAGACTGAGGTTATAAATGTCTCGACAGACTTTTACATGTCCCGATTCATAGTTTCGTCTTTTATATGTTCCTTTGTAGACACATGTGTGTACTGGACATTAACTTCGCTTTCTACAGACATAAATATTTACTATTACCGATTGTAACGTCAGGTCAACGCCCTATAAACGGGTGGGTAGTTCCACATACAATTCATTTTAATATTTGTTTTTTTTTAAACGTTGCACTTTTTCAATGCATCCTAAAAGTCTTTTAAGTCTATATGAAAAGTTTGTATTTTACAGTTTGTTGTGTGTTTATTTTGTTGTAATTTGCACAATTAATAGCACAAATGGATTTAAAACGTTAAAGTCCCAGTAGGTATATATCAAATGTCTCAAACCCCGTATATTTTCTAGAAACACAAATTTTAAAAATCTAATTTGTATTGTATTGTAAGGGGTTTTTGGTTTATAAATTATGGTTAAGAGTTGGTTTGTTATTGCACTGTTAGCTATAGGAAATAACGTTGCTTTTCAACAGGAGAGCTTTATATTAATCTATTCTGCAATGTTGAGGAAACTGAAATCATTTACACTGTATGGCTGTAAGTGCTATTCATATTATGCATTTTCAAATCGTGCTTCGACCTAGTTTTCCCGTTTTTACCTTTATAACTCGTGTCTGTGTCATATTAATACGACAATAATATTTTCATGTCTATATCGTTAAACTCGTCACAAAATAAATTGTCCGTTTTGACAGTTCACGCCCATGAAGATTTCTATTTTTACCGGTCAAAATGTTCTGAAATTAATTATGTTTTTCATTATTGGGGACAGCCCACTTAGCTAAGTGCTGTGCACATATTTTCGATTTTTTCACAGACTAGTTATCATCGGTTATGGAATAAAAATCGATCAAGACATTTTTCAACGCCGACTATCGCGCATGGCCATATTTATTTATTTGAATACTAGTTCTTAGACAAATTAATTACTGAATTTTGACAACTATGCTCTATCCCTACTGAAAATTATGAGCTTATAGCCGTAAATAGTAATAAGATTCTCTTTTTCTAGATTTTTATTGACTTGACATGCCGGGATGCCGTTCGGGAAATTAATGCACTTTAAAATACATATTCACTTTGAAATACATATTCACTTTAAAATACAAACTTGAATCGATTCATCATGAATATCGAGTTCCTATTCGAATGGTACACAATTACGTCACAAAGACAAATATCAAAACGGGCTTCTTAATTTCTGAGTATTTTACATTCATTCATATATATTTGATCTTGCAGAACTGGACATTAATTTATTTGACGGATTATTCTGGCCGATTAAAAGGTTAATGGACTTCACACGCGGTAGATATATTGTAAAGATGTATCATCATCATCTTCTTCGTCATCTTCAGCCTACTCCTGTCCACTGCTGGACATAAGCCCTAATGCACGTCACCGCTCGCGATTTTCGGCCATTCTCATACAGCCCACTAGCCAACCGACGAATATCGTCATCCCATCTGGTCGCAGGGCGTCCTACACTACGTTTATCGAGACGCGGTCTCCACTCGAGAACTTTACGGCCCCAACGGCCGTCAGTTCTACGGCTAATATGACCAGCCCACTGCCACTTCAGTTTTCTAATCCGGTGAGCTATGTCGGTGACATTAGTTCTCTGTCGGATCACATCATTCCTGATGCGGTCTTTTAGAGATACTCCGAGCATAGCCCTTTCCATAGCTCGCTGAGCGACTTTAAACTGGTGGACTAGTCGAGCCGTGAGTGTCCACGTCTCAGCACCGTAGGTCATGACAGGAAGGACGCACTTGTCGAAGACTTTCGACTTAAAACATTGAGGGATGGGTGACGAGAAAACTTCACGAAGCTTATGAAATGCTGCCCAGCCCAGCTGAATTCTTCTATTGGCTTCTCTCTCGAAGTTGTTTCTGCCTAATTGGAGCATTTGCCCCAAGTAAACATATTCTTGTACAACCTTGAGAGATACTCCGAGAGATACTCCATTTACTGTGATCGGTGCCGGATCAACGTGCTCGTTGAACATGACCTTGGTTTTATCCAAGTTCATCCGAAGACCGATGTGTTCAGAAGATTCAGCTAGGCTGTGCACCATCTCCTTTAAGTCCTGCAGGGTTTCAGCCATGATGACGATGTCGTCTGCGAATCGCAAGAATGACGATGTCGTTTGCGAATCGCAAGATGTACTCGCCATTTATATTAATGCCGCGTCTTGTCCAATCCAGCGTACCGAACAGATCCTGCAGCGCCGCAGAGAAGAGTTTTGGGGATATGACATCCCCTTGTCTTACACCACGGCGCAGGAGGACAGGGTCATTCCGCCCATTCTGGGTTTCGATAAACATATTGGCAGATTCGTACAGACATCTCAACACCTCGATGTATCGCCAATCAACTTGGTACCTCTGCAAGGACTCTAGAACATACCAGGTTTCGACAGAATCAAAAGCTTTCTCATAGTCCACAAACGCCATGCACAGAGGCTAGTTATACTCACTTGTCTTCTGTATAACCTGCCTTACCGTGTGAAATTGGTCTATGTTGCTATAAGTCCGTCGGAACCCGGCCTGCTCCGGAGGTTGAGCTTCGTCAAGTCTTCTCGTAAGACGATTCGAGATGACTCTTGAGAACAACTTATAGACGTGGCTTAGAAGTGAAATCGGGCGATAGTTCTCCAACAAAGTCTTGTCGCCTTTCTTGAAGAACAGTACGACTAAGCTTCCATGCCACGCCTTCGGAATTCTCCCGGAAAAAAGAAAAGAATTAAATATCCTTGAGTACCGGCTTCCCAGCAGCTTTCAGAAGCTCCGTTGTAACTCCGTCTTCACCCGAGGCTTTTCCATTTTTAAGTTGCGCAAGAGCCGCCTCAATTTCCTCTAGGCAGATGTCAGGGAGATCCTCCGTCACATGTCGGGTTAAGGTAGCTCGTGTATCCTTCTCATCAGATGTAGGATGAGGTGAGTGCGACGCGTATAAGTGGTATAGTAAGAGTAAACTTCCGAAAGAATCTCTGGTTTGGAAGTAACGCTTTCTCCATTTGCTTTGGTCAACTTCGTCAGGTGACTCCTTCCAAGCTGTTGTACGAAGACCTTAGACCAATTGCTTAAAATCGATATTTAGAGTGCCTCTTACGAGTCGGTGATCACTTCCGGTTTTGAACCTATTGATCACTGAGACGTCTCTGAATACACGCTTTTTGTCCGTTATGATGAAGTCTATCTCATTTTTGGTCATAGTGTCGGGGCTCTGCCACGTCCATTCTCTTTGGGGCTGCTTCTTAAAGAACGAGTTCATTAAGAATAGCCCCTCGCGTTCCAAGAAATTGACGAGCTTTAAGGTGTATATTATTAGGTATTAGAGCTCGATATATCTCAATACATCCCATTACATCTTTCCACAGAAATCATCAAAAGATCACACTCGGCAGCTTTAATGTATATTTTTACATTTTAGTATGCTAAGGATGATGATTGAATTAAATATACTCACGGAGCGGGTATACTATATGATATACTATTTTGTATGTTACAAGGCAGGCAAATAAGGCACTCATTAACAAAATTGAAAGCTAAACATCCCAAGATGTATTGCCGTGTGCGAAATCCTTAAGTCACGTTATGATTGAAATTACCTGTACCTGTAAGGTATGTGTATTGTTTCTATTGCAAATGGAAAATATAAGTCTTATATCTAAAACTAGAGTGCAATACGACAAGTCTAGTCCACACGTTTTATATAAACGGTCAGCAAAGTATTCGAATTTTGGTCAGCAAAAAAATACAAGAGGTCTGCTAAAATAAGTAATTGGTCTGCTACTTATGGGCAGCAAATATTACTAAATTGGTCAGCAAAATCACTAATTGGGCTGCAACTTATGGGCAGGAGATATTTCTAACTGTTTAGCAAAATAACTAATTAGGCAGCAACTCTGCTGCCAAATTGTATAATATTTGTAATGATTTTTATGACCCTTAAAAATATTATTTATAATGTCTACTCAATTTGGAGAAATTATTTTGCTGACTAATTAATTTTTATGTTGGCGAAATAATTAAATGGCTGCCCAAATAATTACTGCCCTTTTACATATAAACGATTATTTTCTTGTGTTTTAAATCCAATTTGTTGTTAACGAATGTAATTTGTTGCAGTGTCTTATGTGTGACTAATGACGATAATATTTTAAACATAACTAGTTCCACCAAAGAATTTGAGTATTGTAGATAGTATCACGGGTATGAGCAATCACTTCCAATGAATTTACCGACGTGACCAAAAGATGGGGTGGTTATCAGTACATTAGGTCATTCTTAATATTAACAGTAATATTTTGTTTTTTCTAATTATTGTCTGTTTTGTAACCAGTTAAAATTATGTTGTGATGTATTGTTGTTCCATATTAATAACATCTTATATCTTCATATTTGTTATAATAACTTCCTAGTCCCAAAACAACATGTTGTAACTATTTATTCTCTTATTTTCGCATAAATGAAACCCCATTATTTAAAACTTAATAAAATTACATAATTTTTAGAGATGCGCCGAATAACCGAATACCGAATATTATTCGGTTTACAATCACTTAGCCACGGTAACAACTTAGACAACATGTACGTTTCGTGTCACTACAGGCGATGTTAAAATAAAAGTTGACTATTCAAAATTACTAATAGCCTAAGGAATCATTATGTTGACATGAGTAGCATAAACCTTACAGAAGGAGTTATGTAATTATGTTCTTTACCCGGTCATCTAGCTAAGAAAATACAACCGAATATATGCGGCACAAAAACCGAATAATTCGGCCGAATACAAATAGTAGAAATGATGCCGAATACGTCGAATACCGAATATAAAACAAAAATTCGGCGCATCTCTATAAATTTTTAGTATTTAAATATTAGGGTTATGTAATTTTTTTCTAGTTTATTTCTAGAATTGACCCTAATTTTCAAGAAGTTTTTTAAGAGCATTT
The DNA here is from genome assembly GCA_910589355.1 of Parapoynx stratiotata. NCBI lineage: Eukaryota > Metazoa > Arthropoda > Insecta > Lepidoptera > Crambidae > Parapoynx > Parapoynx stratiotata. Next base: position 4,247,462 of record OU342457.1, read on the forward strand.
TATGTAGTTTACTGCTTTTATAGTTCCTTCAACTGCTCACATTATAAATATTAATGCGAAGAAATCATTTAAATATCTTTTTTAATAAATTGAATTATTCCTGCGAAGATTTCAAATGTTGTTATTGTTTCACGCGTCACATAATGTACTGTAACTGTAACTGTTCGTCAGACTAGCACACAATGTATAATGCTGTGAGAATGAAAAATGTATAATACCTACGTCGTCGTGTATGAAAGTTTATATAGTCTGTCGTGCTGTTGACTACTGTTCTACTGTACCTCGAATAGAAATTACTTAGTAAGTATTGACAAACAGAAACTCTTATGTAGTGGTAATTTTTCCTTCTTTGTAACCAATATTTTGCCAATGTTTTGAGATACAATGTTTTACATTTGAGTGGGTAGCACCACTACTCTCGTGTTCGTAGTGGCATTATTTGCTTTTACTTGTTCTGCGGTGTTGCTTTCGACAATGTTTCTGGGTTCCGTCTAGAATTTGTACAAAAGTTGTTGATGTTTATTAGAATATATAAATTGTGCTTTCTCTAAACCGTATTTAATTTTATAGTTCTTAAATGTTGTCTTTAGAAGACATTTACCACAGAAGTTGCATTTCTTGTATCGAGAGAATATTCAATATTATGCGATTTATCATTTTGCCTGTTAAACTAGCATGGCCCGGTATTCCATTATTAATAAAGCCTGATGTTGTTAACTCGAGTTTCTTTTGAAATTTATTTCTTTTGTATTCTATAGTAATACTAGAGTTTTCTTGCAAAACAAGTAAAATTATGCAAGTAAGTAAGATTACGGATATTTGGCGGTATGATAATTTTCATTACAAAAGATGGACCTGACTAATGCATTGGTCCTCGTTGCTATTGAAGCCGCTTTGGGCCAGCATGCTGGTAAGCTTTTCAATTGACGGTATAACGTATAACGAAGTTGGATGTTTTGGGTTTTCATAAACACAACCCTCTTTCGGCATTAGGGCTCGTGTTAGGTGACTGCGGGCGCCGAGCGGTGCGGTGTCCCACTCAAACTTACGGCGATGTTTGGAGCGTTCAAGGAGAAGGAGAAACGTTTTTGCAAGCGTTTGTTTGAGTTGTAGCGTCGCTGTGAAGTAGCGGCGGGTGAACTAGCAAGTTTTACAAAGGGTAAAGACCGTGCGGCATTACCTAAATGACTATATTATGTTTGAGTTTGCGCGTGGAACGACGCAGACCACTTCACGCGCCGGGGCCGCCTCACTACAAGGGCCGGTTTACATTCGACGGGTAAGTTCTGAATAGCTTACTTGGCAATTCAATTGACATACATTTCATATTACAACTGTCAAATGATCTGCCAAGTAAGCTATTTAGAACTTACCCGTCGAATGTGAAACAGGCCCTAAATGTAAAAACGCCAGACGCGCCGCGGCAAGCCACGCCGTACGCGACGCCCCACGCCTCACGTCTTCATAAACGAACCCTTTGAATATTGAAACACCTTGTACCACACAATAACATTTTAACCGCCTCTCTGGTCTAGTGGTTCACACCACCGGGTGTTGAGCGGGAGGTCCGGGTTCGATTCCCATCGGGGGCAGAAGTTTTTCTGCTCGGTTTGGTTGGTGGTAGGGCTTCTAAGCCCGCCTGGCTAGCTACCACCGTCTTACCTAAATTTGTCGCCATAATAACAAAGCTATAAGCATTTGTTGTGTTCCGGCAATCAGAGGTAAGATAGCCAGTTCCTCCGTTGTTGAGGATTACAAGTGTAGCTCGCTTCCACCTTCGGCCTTATCATCACTTACCATCAGGTGAGATGAAGACCAAGAGCTTACCTGTCATATGTAAAAAAAATCCTATAAACATCCAAGATTGGAGAGCAAATGCCTGCATTCATCGCAAACTTTAACCCCACCAGGAATCGAACCCAGAACTGCTCGAGGTGGCTAGTGGTAATTATTGAGTCGCATCGGTAACACAACTGTTCTAAATTCCAAGGGTGGCTGGTGGAACGATATCCGTAGATTGTAGAAGCAGCTAGCAGCGCTCACTACCACCTCAATAAAATTGCTGTAAAATCTTAACGCTACAATACAGAAAGTCAAAACATTTGTGGCGTATAAATTTTCATTTGCTGTGTAATTTCTAATAGACTTAATTTAAGAATTTACTGTTGATTTACATTTAATACTACACATTGGTTCAAACTAGATACCATCTATTAAATTCTTAACCGACTTCAAAAAAACGAGGAGGTTATCAATTCGACGGAAACTTTGGTTTTTTTTATGTATATTCCCCGATTACTCGAAGACGCCATGACCGATTAAAAAAAAATTCTTTGTTTTAATTCGTTTTATTGGTTTTATATGATTTAATGCATCGAAGTGTGTTCTAACTAAATCAGAGTCTATTAAAACCATATTATTAATCAAATTAAACGAACCTACCACGTCGTTTATCTCATTTCTTTTACAGGTTGTGAGATAGTGCAATCCTTTTTTGTATCATATTTATACTTTGCTTTTGTGCAAAGAACAATGATCAATAAATCCGCGGAAGGCGCGATTTGGCTGTAAGTATGCGCCGCGGCCAGTGTTATCGTGTTGTATGGGGAATTAGCGGGAACATTTATATATTTATTGCTTATTGGATTTGCAGATTTGTTTCTCTGCGTTATGTTGCTAGTTGAATTTTCGTCCGGAGTTCTTAAATTTCGTGCTAAAAATAACTTAGTACCAATATAAGTCCCACTTCTGGGCACAGTCTTTAATGGAGAAACACATGAGGAGTATGGGTCGTAACACCACCAGGTTGGCCCAATGCGGGTTGGTGGGTAGAAACAATCCCAATAGCGACTGGGACCAACGACTTAACGTGCCTTCCGAAGCACGGAGGAGCTCGAGTTCACAAAGTTTTGGTCACCCATCCACGGCCTGACCATGGCGAAGGTAGCTTTGTCTTCAATCGTAAGCCAAAGCGTACTAACCACTACGCCGTTGAGCTCCCCTTTTTCAGTTGGTTTAATTCGCTGCAATAAAAGAAGTGCCAAGATTGTTTACCAAAATAAGACAGGTTAGAATTATCGGGCTTGAGGTTATTGTGTTGATACTGGGCCAAACAAATCTAAATTACTTAATTATAAGTAATTCACAGATATACCTCTACAAAAAAAACGCATATACTTAAATAACATAGATAAAGCTTATTTCAAAGCAAGCGTGTCAACTAAAGAATCTACCAACTGCTTTTCTTGCCTAGCATGTTGTAAAAGGCGTATTGGGATACTGGGTCTATGATTGTGTAGGCGATGAGCTAGCCACTTGTTACTACTCTTTCACGATTTTTCATCTAGCCAAACCCAATTTTTGTTTGGCTAAATGTGGTCTTAAGGAACACAGTGCTCCTTTGACTATGCCTACCCCTTCGGGGTTTACAGGCGTGATTATATGTACTGTACATACTGTACTGTATGTGTACATGTACTGTATGTATATGTACTGTATGTGTATGTGTCAACTTTTTAACGTTACTGTGACGTCACAGCTATAATTCTGAGAAGACGACGATCTACCTACAGTCAGCATCAAATAGTGACTCTCAGGTGTTCAAATAAGAGACGCTACCAAAAAGTCAATAATAGGGCTGATTCCGTTCTCCCAAACTAGACTAAACTAAACTAAATTGTGTATCTATCCTTCTCTTCTCCATAGAGTTAGATGCCTAATTTAGTTGAGTATGTTGCAACGGAATCGGCCCTAATATCGGTACAAATAAAGTTAACATTTTTTTGTCAAGTCAACAACAAAGAAACTCTTTGGTGTTGTCAACTTTATGGAAACTTTTTTGTTTTTTTTTATATTGGGTCCTTACCTATGAAATTGGTGTTTTTTTTCTCTCTTAGTATTTTGTCTGTAACTATTAAGATTCAGAGTGTTCCTAAAAAATAATCACCTCGTCTAAAAATAGACTATATTTTTGAGCTCTTTGATTTGTTTTGATAATTTGTTGTAAGTTTAATTGTGTTAAAATTGGACACGGAGACAACTCTTTTTAAGTGCCTCCCGAATACATCATTTTATTTGCATTCACTTAAAAACGATAAATAATTTTTATGAAGTGTGATATTACACATATTACTAAAGCTTGTCTAATGATAGATGCCAAATATTATTATCTTTGGATTTGTCGTTGTGAAGAAAACTGAAAAAAATTTAGTATGGAAAATGCAGAATTCCCCAAAATCTCCTGATATCCTAGAATGTTTGTTCTTGTGTTTGCGCGTTACTTGCAGTTCAGTGAGGGATATTTCCTGTTTGATGCGACGTAATCGTGTCGAGCATCTGATTAAACAACGCCTGTCTGCAGTTTGCGAACGTTTTATTGAAGTGCGAAGAAATTATCACACTATTTAGATTTTATTTATAACCATCGTTTAATAGAGGAACTAAGGAATATTTATTTTATTGATTTAATACCAGTTTTGTCTGCATTTTACGCGAGTGTCGAAACTACCTGAACATTGATGAACTTCCAAATTTTTTACGCGATGCGCAAAAATTCAATGACTTTAATGTATAAACATCGGTTCATTTTAATTTACGATCATTTTACGCCAGGATATACCAAAAGGTAGGTACTTTTGGTAGTAATTACACCCAATTTCTGGCTACAGATTCAGGGATACACATTAAATGACTTCATACAATTCTTCATTACAATAGGCTAATGGCATTGCGGTATTTTTAAAATACTGCCATTTTTCATGTTCTGTATTTTCCAGAACACTCGGGTATACGAAAATCGAATTAAATCCCATTTATAACAGTTCAATATTTGTTATGAAAACAAATGGTAGCAAACACACGCGTTTACAGTGCGAGTTACTTGATTTATTGCTTATACTTGTACATTATTTATCGCCTACATAGATTTTAACACTTCACACGTGATTATTACTTCGTATTTGTGTGACTATATATATTGAATATAACGCGTGTGGTAATAGTCCACACTTTTTAATGGATACTGCTGCATTCAGTAGCATTACCGACATTTCTATATCGGGATTGCTACGGCGTAACGTCGTAGTAAGCTACGAAAAAATTGCCTTGACCTCTGTAGCGTAGAAAGATGTAAATAACAAGTGGCAGTATTTTTTTGCTTGTTTTATAAACATTAACAAACAAATCATTACGCCTTTCACCCCGAAGGGGTAGGCAGAGCTGTTTACACCCATATTGCGCCAGATATGTTAAGTCTCCATGTAACTGGTGGCGAGCCTGTTGCCATGCACCGGGCACATTGTGAGGCTAGCGATATTAGCAATGAACTGTAGGTACATTAGTTTAATTTAAACTCAGTGGCACAGTAGTGCCCCGTTCGTCCCAACTCGGCTGCCGCTGCCTTTTTATAAACAACCTTGAATAAATAGTTTATTGTGATTTAGAGGAGGATGGTGGTTTGTTTCAATATTAAAGTAAGACAAAGGTTGCCTTGATTCAACCATAGATGGGTGTCCTTCTTCGGAAGCTCTCCCTCTGCCATCGGAAGACGCGTTATGAAGAATAAAATTTATACTCACCACCAATATGCATTGCGCCCGCACGTGAAAATTAAGAAGGCCTAACACGCTCAGCAACGGGCGTCTGTAAATCAGTGTTGATAATGAATTTGGAGTGTTATTATAAAAAAATATGCAAAATAATGTGCATTATGTTTTCAATATAAAAAAAAAATTAAGGGGTGTGTGCATTATGTTTTCAATATAAAATTATATTTTATATACCTTTACATATATAACGCAAGTCTAACGATTTGAATGGAAACCAAGCGTGACAACTTTTTAACGTCTACTGTGACGTCACAGCCGGTTTTTGAAACATGAGATCCAAGCTGATTGAAAGATACCAAATCTACCGATAACCACTCGCTTATTATCACACGATGACATGAGGCATTTTTTTAGTTTTTGTAGCCGTTCGGGCTCGCGCAGAAAAGTTAGCAGGGTTTTAGAACACGCCCAGTGTGCGATAACCCTGCTAACTTGTACGCAATACTCCAATGCTTGTGCATTGGCGTATTGCGTATAACAAATATTAAACAAAACCTCATCTTCATCAGGAACCTTTGATATTAGGTCCGTACCTATGAAATTGGTGTTTTGTATGGAGATTTTGGGGAATTCTGCATTTTCCATACTAACATTTTATCAGTTTTCTTCACAACGACAAATCCAGAGATAATAATATTTGGCATGTATAATTAGACAAGCTTTAGGAATATGTGTAATATCACACTTCATAAAAATTATTTATCGTTTTTAAGTGAATGCAAATAAAATGATGTATTCGGGAGGCACTTAAAAAGAGTTGTCTCTGTGTCCAATTTTAACACAATTAAACTTACAACAAATTATCAAAACAAATCAAAAGAGCTCAAAAATATAGTCTATTTTTAGACGAGGTAATTATTTTTTAGGAATACTCTGAATCTTAATAGTTACAGACAAAGTACTAAGACAGAATAAAAACACCAATTTCATAGGTAAGGACCCAATATCATTGCCGAAGCTAAATGAATTTTTATATGCCTAAACAGATTGCGACTCGCAACGGATATGATGATGATGGACTGTAGTAATTCGCATTAAAAAATAATAAAACCACTAAGAAAAGAATTTTGGAGCGCTTAAACGAATTCTTGCTCCGCCATAAAAACTGTTAGAGCACATCGAAGTATTTCGTCGAATGCTATACCAATGTCAAGGTGATGTAACGAATATCATTGGCTGCAGTTGTTCGGCCCGATAGTGTGCCCGGCCCGGTTACACATAGCCTATTTAACGCACGTACGTTTTTTATCTGCGTACTAGGTAAAAAGTACCTAGAGTTTATTTACAACCTCTGGTATACCAGCTGCGTGATATTTTGAAATTGTTTTCAAATGAATTGTGACACAAGATATTTTTCTATGTAGCCTTTTGTTGTTAATTATGTAGTTGCTATCTCCTCACACATCTAGTCACAGATTACCTGATAAAGGAGGTAATTTGTGATGTAGAGACAGAATAATGAAATGGTTTTTCTAATAGTAGATGATGTGTTCTGTCCACAATACATGGTTGGGCTTAGTTCTACGAGAAATTTATTCTATTTAATGCTACACTAATATGACAGTATCATTTTTTTTTATGTAAACAAGGAGCAAACGAGCACGGCTCACCTGATGGTAAGTACGTAATTACCGCCGCCCATAGACATCTACAACACCGGAGGAGATGCAGATGCGTTGCTGACCCTTAAGGAGGGAATACGCTCTCATTAAAACAATGAAGGTCGTATTGGTCTGTAAATACTTCTGGTGACAGTTGATTGCATAGCTTGAATGTACGCGGCAACAAATGACGTGAAAAACGAAGGGACGTGCCCAGCCATATATATAGAATATACCTTAAATTACAAACATGACTATTGTGAGTCATAAGTTTATGTTATGCACATTGCTCGCAGAAAAGACGGCCGTTGGGTCGGAAAGTCTTTCGAGTGATGGCCAAAAACTGATTGTGCCGTGCGTGTGGTATGTACGATGACCCGTATGACTCAAACCCCAATAAAACCATAATATTGAAATGAGAATCAAATTCAATGTAATGATAGTACAAAAAGACCTCAACGACATAAGAAGTGAGATCTAAATAGGGGCCAAGTCCAATGGTCGACCTGCTTATTTGTAAAAGAATAGGTAAATAAAAAGTTTTTAAATACAGTTTGTTTTTTATCTAAGGATAGTACTTATATAGAGGCGAAAGGATTGGTTTATTGTCACGCACCGTCACAGCCGATAAACGTTCCTACAGTATAAAGTTGCTTGCAATGTTGCAATACTTGACATTATCTTAACGTTCAAAAGACCAAAGTAATATCAAAGCTGTATAAAATACATAAATGACTTCTGCCTCCTCGTTTACTTCAGATAAGAGGACAATTTCTTATATTGTTTAATAGCGATGTAAATTACCGCATATTTATCTCAAGTTATGGTAGAAACGCTATGTGTAAATATTAAGGTCCTTACCTATGAAATTGGTGTTTTGTATGGAGATTTTGGGGACTTCTGCATTTTCCATACTAATTTTTTTTCAGTTTTCTTCATAACGACAAGTCCAGAGATAATAATATTTGGTATCTATCATTAGACAAGCTTTAGTAATATGTGTAATATCACACTTCATAAAAAATATGTATCGTTTTTAAGTGAATGCAAATAAAATGATGTATTCGGGAGGCACTTAAAAAGAGTTGTCTCCGTGTCCAATTTTAACACAATTAAACTTACAACAAATTATCAAAACAAATCAAAAGAGCAAAAAAATATAGTATACTTTTAGACGAGGTAATTACTTTTTAGGAATACTCTGAATCTTAATAGTTACAGACAAAATACTAAGAGAGAAAAAAAACACCAATTTCATAGGTAAGGACCCAATATAATAATGGTCTATAGTTTCTGGTATGATGTGACATAAAAAATAATTTCACAAAAATATACTGGCATGTGTATTATAAATTAAAATGAACCGCGATAAACATTTCATACCTATGATGTGGCTTCGGAGTCAGAATAGTTATTTTATGAGACATATTATTAAGTTTTACAAACTCTGATTCTAATCTGTCCTGAACAGTTGCACGCTTCGTTTCTTGTTAATTGTTTGAAGCACGTCAAATATAAACACTAGCTGTTGCCCGCGACTTCGTCCGCGGTTACTATGGTTTTTTAACTATCGCACAGGAACCTTCTAATTTTTCTGAATAAATAGTATCTAAGATATCGTCCAAGGATTTAAGGGGTATCACCAGGCAAAATTTCATTTAAATCGGTCCTGCCATTTCGTAACAGTCAGAAAGGCTGGACCAAACGAGATATGCACGTGAGACTATGTGCATTGCTTATTACCTATCTGCTACTATTTACTACCTCAACATTAAGACATTTATTAAAGAAACCAAGTGGTCAGCCGTTCTGACGTCAGGTTGGCTGACCACTTCTGAGTTATCATAGTACTATTGTATTAACCGCTTCGTTAATGTGGATATTAACTACCTATTTTCTACTTTTACATAATATATATTTTTTACAAAATTTTATGACACTTCATTAAAAAGTTATCTATAAACGCCCATTAAAACCCCTACACATAACTATTTATTTTCTTCTTCACTTCTCTTAATACTTTTTGACGAAGTTTCTTAAAGTTGTAAAAAATATATGTTAAAGTGTTAGGTAGCAAATATCAAACTAATTAAGAGCCTGAGAAAACTTTATTGGCAATTATTCTGAGAAGAAGAAATAAATAATTTTATGTGGCATTAAATATTCTGGAATCTTGGATTCTAATTCATAAAGCTAGGTCAAGTAATTTTGAAGATATTGAAGATTATCTATGTGACCTTTTTTCTTTGCTGTTCAGTGTATAACATATCATCAGCCTCATTTCCCAAAGGGGTGACAGCGGTGTTATTAACACCCATGTGGCGAGCCTGTTGCCATGCACCGGGCACAATGTGAGGCAAACGATATTCACAATCAACTGTACTTAAGTAAGTTTAATTCAAACTCAATGGTGCAGGCGATGGGAACGAACTCGCGACTATTGAACGAGTAGTGCCGTCTTTCCTAACGCAGCTTCCGCGTTATTTATTTAAATTTAAATAAAACAATTGTCAGTTCATGAATTTATTATGTTATTTCAATAATATGCGTCGACCACGAGCTTGCTTGATTTATAATCTATACATACCATGTTGTAAAAGTTAACTTTACAGTTGTCGAGCTATGTAAGTACCCACATTTAAATTGGTATGAGACTACTAAGTCCGCATTCCGGTTACAAGCAGGGGTGTAATAATTATGTAAGTGTTCACAAATTATAGGTCCATAAACTATTTTAACTACGAAACGAATAAGGAATGGTCGCGCATATGCAGGCAATAAACACTTTATGTTCACTTAAAAAGCACTTGAAAGATCTCAAGATTACAGTTTGATTTGTTTTGGAGTGTTTATGTTAGTCGACAATTGACAAATTGGTCGGAAAAAATGAATCACGACATTGCATAACTAAGAACTCAGATGTAGAATTAGCATTATTGAATCAAAATGGATAGTGTTTTTTTAATTATAACCTTGGCGCATGGACCGGTGTTATCAAAGAAAATGAAAAGAAGGAAAGAAAAATCTTTATTTGGTACAAAACATACAGCTATGAACAACAAATAACATATTATTATTTTTTTAGAATTTGTACCCTTTCATCACGCCTCTATTCTCAAAAGCTTTTTTCTAGGAAACGTTACTTAAAAATATGGACATAAATTCATTAGTTATATCTCGCCACCTACTCGGGAAGTGGCTGAAATTATTATCCCACGATAATGACGACAAATCACCACACAGAAAGAGACTATTATTTTAATTATCATCAGGAAAATTATTTCAGCTTTGTATCTGCTCGGGAATTAGTTGGAATTTACTCGCAAGATTTGTCGACAATGGACAGGATTGGATAGGTATATTATGGGTATATTATTGAACATTTTTCAAGGCATTCAGAGGCTTTAGTGTAAGTTTTTGAGTATAAAATACGTTACTATTGTAGTTGCGTTAAGAGTCCAATTTGTATAGGAAACGTGAATAGCGCCTCTAGCGGAACGTAACGCATACTAAATTTCCCATACAAATTGAGCTCTTAACGCAACTACAATAGTAACGTATTTTATACTAAAAATCTTACACTAAGGCCTCTGAACGTTTAGTATGAAATTTTGTATTGTCTGACGTTCTTTTGATTGCGAGCTTTTTACGATGGCGAGTAACTACTCTCTTAATTGTTATGATTTAGTTGCCTACGCGAATTTGCAATATCTATACTACCACAACTACAGTACTGTTACTTAAAAAAGTATCTCTTCCTTTTTGTAGACGGTTAACAAAGAATTCAATACCTTTCGCAGCGTTTTCGCGACTTTTGATTCTGAATAGATGAATTCATGTTGTCAATTTATTGGGTGTTATTTAAACGAATTGCAAAATATTTGAATTTTGGTCAGCAAAAAAATACAATTGAGAAGCTAAAATAACTGTTTGGTTTGCAACTTAAGGGCAGTATATTATTTCTAAATTGTTCAGCAATATATATAATTGGGCAGCAACTTATGGGCAGCAGATATTTCAAATGTGTCAGCAAAATAACTAATTAGGCAGCAACTCTAATATACCTACCTATGTTTGATAACACAAATACTACTTTTTAGGTCTATAAAAAAATAACCATAACGTAATACATCACAATACATTTCCTAGGAATTGATCCTTGATCCTTCATTGATCCTTTTCCTAGATTATTTACTTCATGTTATATTTATATTGCTGCCAAAATAATTATTTTGCTGCCCAAATAATTAAATTGCTCCTCAATTAATTATTCTGCTTACCAATTAATTATTTTGGTGCCCAAATAACTATTTTGCCATAATTTTTCAGCTGACCTTTTTGTTGCTGACTGATAATTAAATGGCTACCAATTAATTACTTCCCAAATGAATTCACTCACACAATTTACATCTCAAAATTGAAATTCATCATCATTCAGAAAATATTTTGATGTTTTTACTTGCCACAAGTGTATAATTTTTAAGTGAATTTCATAAAGTTGTTGTATACAATGTCAGTGAGTAAGTCTATATCGTAGCTCGTCTTAGAGCTACGAGTAGGTATAATTATTTAGGTATCAAGCATAAGTACGAGCAAATAAGGTCTATTTTAATTCGACGTCATCAAGTGCCCCATTGTAAATGTGGATTATCATACAGCAATCAACAATGTTCTCGTTTCCGGATATTTCCCACAGTGTCGCAGTTTAATTCGCATCTTTGTGCAACTGGTGGTTAGAGTATGGTAAATTAGCTCGGGCCTTTATTCATAGATGAATGAGAAGCCACGTGCGGTCATGGTCGTGTTGATGCCAAGTTCATGTAAGCACTCAAGTACATCGCTCATATGACTGGAGCTTTATGAGCCACGTGAGAATATTCAAAACTGCCCTTTTTAGTAGATTTTCAATTTTCAAGTTAAAAAGGAAGAAGGGTTTGAGGATTCTAGGCAGTTTGTACCTGTCTGAATGATTTATTTTTCTATTTAATGTATCACCAACATAAGATACAGCATTACAATGTTGTTGTGAGTTCTTATTCTTATACGTAATTATTCTGTGTACTATTAACTACGCCACAAAAGTAGCTCTAAAGTATTACATTATTTTGGGTATACGTTCACGAGCTTATCTATGTAAAACAATCCATACTAATATTATAAATGCGAAAGTAACTGTCTATCTCGCTTTCACGTGAAAACTACTGAAATTTGGTACACATATAGTCTAGAGCCAGAGAAAGGACATTGGCTACCTTTTATCCCGATATTCCCATGGGAACGGGAGCCATGCGGGTGAATGTAAAAAAATTTTAATGACGCCTCCCAGAAAAATGAAGGACTCTATGGAGCGCCACTATGAACTTTCCTTCTAATAATAGAGTAGGAGTAAAATTTTAAATCCACCAATTGAAGCTACTGTTCCAATTTGAGAAAATCATTCAGTGTTATATAGTCTATTTATTGAGGAAGGCTACATACCAGTACACTATCTCAAAGTAACTATTCTACGCGGACGAAGTCGCGGGAAAAAGCTTAAATGAGATGCTTACGCGTCTGACCAGACTACTAGACTCTGGCGTTTTATACAAATAGAAACTAAATGGTGTTCACCCATATGTGCCTTTCTAGAACAACTAAGCACTGAACATGTATGAATACGAAATTCTGTCTGGAATATCTAGATTTCAAAATTGCCTATAATCTTTATTAACAGAATTTTAAATCTACTGCGGTCATTTAAAACACCCCCATTTTATTGGGAATCCGTGGAAAACCTCAGGTGGAAAACAGATAGATTTTGTTTGGCGTTTAGGTTTATACGTAGAAATGACGTAATGATCGTAACCATGAAAATCTACTGGGAGTCTAGGCTTTACTATGGACCACTGAATTGGTAAGCTATTACAATAATGATCGGACCAACAGCAATGTAAAGGAGTTCACAAGCGGCAGCTATAATATACATTAATATAAATTAAATCTTGAGATGTATAGCTTTCAATTGTCTTATAAATAGCATACAATAGTATGCCTTATTAAAATGCTCGTTAGTCTATTTTCTATTGTCTTAGGCCCAATTGCACGATCGAGAGTTAGCGCCTAACCCAGGGTTTGCCCATATATTTGCCCCAGGGTTAAGCGCTAACTCTCTATCGTGCAATTGGGCCTTAGTATCTATATTATACTTAAATTTTAAAAGGGTGCTATTTAAACAGTTAGCAAAATATTCCAATTTCCAAGCAAAAAAATAAAATTGATCAGCTAAAATAACTAATTAGGCAGCAACTTAAATGTTTTCTCTGCTGCCCAATTGTGACACAAATATTGTTTTTATGGGTCATAAAAAAAAAACCAAAACTTAATGCATATACACATACACATACATACATATACGTATTCTGAATAATTATGTGTATTTATCTATTAAATATATTTGTCCGTCATCTAGTATCCGTAACACAGGCAGCATTTAGTTGCTTAAAATGGGACTAGTTGATAGGTGTGAATGTTTGAGGATATCGCTCATCCAAAAGAATAATGACATAATTACCAAAAAGTCGAAAATGAGTTTTTGATGCCATAACTTCATGTTTTTCACGTTTTATCTATGGTAAAAACAACAGAATTGTTGCTCCATTAGTTTCCGACAGAAAGAGTCACTGCTGTCATGGTGTTGGCCTATACTTCGAAAGGATACGCGGAAACATCGACAAAGTTTATAAAATGTAGACAGATTTGTAAAAATAAAACTAAAATTGAATATAATGTTGTTTAAATTCATGATTTATTCCCATATCCAAACCTAGTTTAATGTCATAATTGTATTATTTGATGTATAAAATGTCATAAAAGTACGTCTGGTTTGTTTTATTTCGTTTTTTCAAATAGTTATCTTAAGTTTTCTCGCAAACTTTTTATGTTATATTATTGGTAGTAAAGTAACACAACATAACTATTAAAATATATCAATAGAATGATTGGAAATACACAATATTTCGATGTCAAACTTTTAAAACGCTCTCCTGAAAAATCGCAAAAACGTAATTACGTCGTTATTCTTTTGGATGAGCGATATTTATTTATTTATTTATCAGAATACATTCCCTAGGAATTGGTCCTTGATCTTTCATTGATCCTTTTTCTAGATTTTATATAAATGTATAAAAAATCGAATATATATATGCAATATATATGTATGCAATATATATATATGTTTACGGAAATCCGTTAACATATATATATTGCTGCCTAAATGATTATTTCGGCGTCCAAATAATTATTTTCGTACTTCGGTCATCGTTATTTCGTAGTAGGTCGTATTTTTGCCGAAATTGTATATGACAAATGTAAAAGACAATTTGTTTTTTTTTAAGTGACTACGCTGTGCCTGTTTCACGCCACACATGCTTATACTAATGTCGCGAATGCGAAAACGAAATAACGCGATTGTCACCGATTGGACGACCCGACCGCCCGCCGGTCGAGGCGCCGATCAACAGTTCTCGATAGCTAAACGTCTTAAAATAATAATCTGATATTATTAGCAATTGGCATAGCAATAGCACATAGTACGCTAAATGCTATGAATTAGCATGCTAATGAAATTAGCAATAGAAGTGACAGATCTCATACAAATACGCGAGCGAACTAGCTCAAATTATAAGGTAGTAAATAGTTATATATATAAGGTCGTAAATAGTATAGTGGTTTGTTTGATAGTTCTCTGTTATAAAAGTTAAAAAGCAGTCAGTATAATGCTGAATTAGCTTATTTTATCTTATTTTCATATATTTTGTAATTCCTGTGAAAAACGAGGTCCCTGCCAGCAAAATATCCGTCTTAAAGCTGCCGTGCGAGGTCTACAGATGATTTCTACAGAAAGATGTAACGAAATGTATTGATATGTATCGTGCTATATGTAATACATGAATGTATATTATAGCTCCGTTCGTTAACTCATTAAGAATAAGTAATATTGAGTCAGTAATTTGAGCAGAAGCTTTTAATTTCAGCAGTTTACTTAAATGTATCTGATTTTCTTATAATATTGCCGGCATTTATTTAATAAATGTTATATCCTTGACTGCCACACTGCCGTTTCCGACGCTACGTCTGTGATTAGGCTTAACTAAAACATCGATAGTAAGCTACATCCCGAGGCAATTAAGTCGAATTTTGGTTTGGTTTGAAACTTGAGGTTTTGGCGAGTCAGTTTTCTCTTTTATTAGTGACATTTCTGTAAGAAATAAAAATTTCTTTATAACTTCTTATTTCATAAGTTACAGAAGCATTGGCCTGAGTTTAATAAACTTAGATTTATCTTCCAGATTTCCAGATTGCAGGTTTTTGTTTGCGATGGAACATGAGAGAGTAACATTTCCAACAGTTCTGTTGATGATTCGGAAACGACGAAGTCATTTGTAATCACAACACAATCACATAAACATATCTCACATCTGGTTCTTAAAAGTCATAAATGTGTAAAAATCCAAATCCAATCATCACACCAGATTTAGTAATAACTACAGTTGAGTCAAAAAAAAACAGTTTATTGTGCTCTAGTGAAAAATTTCGAAAATGACATTTATGACTTTAAAGAACTAGATGTTCAATATAATGGTATGTTATAAAATATTGCTACGATAATGGTATATTATAAAAGAGGCTTTCAGCAAAACAGAAACACAAAAGTTATAAATCGAGTCAACTGCCGCACTCCGAATCTTTCATTAACTTGAATACACTTATTTAAATTCGCATAAAGACGATTTTTAAATTCGATACTGAACATTAGGTTTAATGACGTCTAGTGCGGTCGTAAGAGTTTATATTTTGGAATTAGATTATGCAGGTCTACGCGTCAGACTCACAAACGTCATGGATATCTTTAATCCGGCTGCAAATAAACAAGTGTAAGTTTGATGAAAATAAACCATTATAGTCTGGAGAAACCTTTTTTTGTATATTTTTTGCGAATGATATAAACCTGCAATATAGATCATGATTTGTTTTTTAATGTTTGCTGTTGAATTTGAATTCGCTTGGGGACTCCCAAAATATGTATTAACTAATATATCTATTACTAAATCAAGTTTTGAATTATTTACGTCAAAACTTTTACTTATGTACGTCTATGAGATGATGACCAAAACAGTCAACTCTGCATGTCATATCGCTATTTAGAGTATACTTGATGGGTGACCAAAACTTTGTGATCTCTAACTCCTCCGTACTTCGCAAGGCACGTTAAACCGTTAGTCCCGGTTCGCTATTGCAACTATTTCTACCCATCAACTCGCATTGGGCCAGCGTGGTGGTGTTATGGCCCATACTCTACATTGTTTCCTATGAGGAAGGCCTGTGCCAAGTAGTGGACGTATATAGGCTGAGGACTAAGTAGAGTCGTGCTTGATTGAATTTTGCCATTTGATGACTGTACAAACAGTACTGACGGATTGCTAAATAATAAAAAAAAACTCGTGGATCATCAACTAATGCCAGAGAAAGATAAAACACAAAAGAATACGCCACCAATGACGTCATTCATTTTTGATCGCAGTTTCTCTCCAAAATATAGTCAAAAATTTTAATCTTTCAAATCCTCTGCTTGTTTTTTTTTCTCTTTGAGGAGTTTGAGTGAACTGTGAAATGGTATTTTTTTAAATGTTAATTTACCGCTTACACCTCTGACTTTCCTGCAATAATTTTTTTTGTAAATCTTTTAAGTTTCCAATTATTGGGTCCTTACCGAGATTGAGCTAGGCCTATTCGTGTGAGCTTTGGAAATATTTTTACTTACTTGATGATGTTTGCTCCATCTTTTAAGCAGATATTTAAAAAAAATGTTGTAATATTTTGTATTGCGTCAATGTTACTTTATAGTTTTTTCTATGAGATATCACTATAACCTTCCTTCTTTGGAAAATAAATTCTTTTAGGTATCTGTTGGTACGATTCTTGTCGCTTACAATGATGATGATAATGAGTCAAGTGGTAAAAAATGTAAGGTTTGATTAATTGTTAAAGAACTGAAGTCAATAATTAAATTAAAATTCAATCTTATAAGTGAATCACTAGTATTAAGCTCTTTTACTTGACACGTGCAGATCCTCGATGCATTCTTATCGAAAAAAATGACACGGACATCGTTGTGGTGTTTCTTAATAGTGAATTGTTAGCAATCTATACCTACGCTCTTTATTGTGTAAAAAATAGAATTAAATCTTTTATATCCATTTAAATAGTCTGCGTACGTCAATAAATAAATAGCTGCTTGTAACCTTGGCGAATCGAGAGAGTTTTTTTTTTGTATTTCTTTTTTGTATTTTTAACGGCTTGGAACATGTTATCAGAGACGGAAAGCGGTTTTAGGTAATTACGTATATTGATCGCCTGGAGCTGCACGGATCCAAATGCGTATGATGAGAGCAAAACTGAGATTAATTTTTATAGCAGCTTACAAATTGAAAAATGTTCCTAGTTTTTCATTAGAAAACGCAGGAAACAGGGTTTAATGTAACAAGACTATATATTTAGATAAATCCCATCAGAAACCTTACTAACTACCGTACCTAATTACAGTTCATTTAGAAAATCAGCAGATATGATCCAAAATAAGAAGCTTATGTAAGTACATCCACCGTGAGCACAGACGTACTAAGACGAAAGAAACACACAATCAGTGTCCGACAAAACACCACTATACAGGCCCAATGGATTGGTGGAATAAAAGGAGCTATAAAGAGGGACCAACAGCCGCTCAAACTTCTCCATGCTTGGTCACCCATCGAGGGTCAAGCCTTGGCGAAACTATGAAATTCAGTAATTTCTTAACCGAGCAGGATGTGGCTTGAATAACTCGTATAAACAAATAAATAACAGAGGAAAGTAATATAAATCTTCTCAATAATTGTAAACGAAATGGCGTCCCTGCTCTTGAAAGACTTGGTTTTAAGCATTTTTTTTCTGACATTCAAGACATTCGAGGTCACAAATATTTGGTCACCCATCCGCGGCCTGACCATGGCAAAAGCATCTTTGTGTCAATCGAAAGCCAAAGCGTACTAACCACTACGCCACCGTGCTCCTATCCTCCTCCTCCTCCTATAGAATGTAGTACCTACCTAGGAATACTTACCCATTAAACTATTCTTCATCTTTTTTTTTGAATGGCTCCACCGATTTTTGACGGTAATTTAGCCAACGTCAGAGTTCGAAAAAAACACTGTTACTTCTTTTTTTGTCAATAAACTATTCAAAATACTACAAGATGAAGACGGTGAGATTGTTTGTAAACCCGAAATTGGATCATTCATTGAAAGATCCAAATTCGGGTTGACAAGAACCGTCTGGAGTCTCAACAACAAAAGACCGTGGTTCAGGACTTTTTAGCTTTACCAGACCCGGCGACCATGGACTTATATCAAATCGCCCTTTTAAATCGAAAAGTGATTTTATTTCCTTATCAAAATAAGATTTAGACTTAGCAATATTTTCCTGTTCGCATCGAATGTGATCTTCAACCTTAACGACTGTGGGTTCAAGTTTTTCCATAGTCATTGGGCAACAGTTTCCACAGCGATCTAGACATAAACAGTTGTGAAGGTGAAGCAATGTTAACCGCCTCTTTGGTCTAGTGGTTCACACCACTGGGTGTTGGTGAGGAGGTCCGGGTTCGATTCCCCATGGAAGTTTTTCTGCTCGGTTTGGTTGGCGATAGGGCTTCTAAGTCCGCCTGGCTAGCTACCACCGTCTGACCTAAAATTGTCGCCTAAAATTGTCTCGTGTTGGTCCGGGACACAAAAAGGTCTCGTGTTGGTCCGGGACACAAAAAGAATGTACCAACTGCTTTACTTGCCTAGCATGTCGTAAATGGTGACTAAGGGCGTATTGGGTACTGGGTCTGTGATTGTGTAGGCGATGAGCTAGCACTTCTTACTATTCTTTCACGATTTTTCATCTGACCAAACCCAATTTTTGTATGGCTCAGTGTGGTCTTAAGGAGCACAGTGCTCCTTGGACTCTGCCTACCGCTTAGGGGATTAAGGGGCGTGATTTTATGTATGTATGTTCCGGCAATTCGAGGTAAGATAGCCAGTTCCTCAGTTGTTGATTTACAGGTGAAGCTCGCTTCCACCTTCGGCCTGATTGTCACTTACCATCAGATGAGATGAAGGCCAAGAGCTTACCTGTCATATGTAAAGAAAAAAAAGCTTTACACTTCGGAGTCGTCCTGTACTGCAACAAGGCATGACATACATCCGAACCTGACTCCTTACAATGCGTATGAAAATATGTATTAAACGTAGAACAAAAACAATTAAATATAATTTTATAAAATATAAAATCAAGACCAATAATTATTTTTATCGTCTAGTTACAAAGTTACAATAATTATTTTCTTGAGTTTGTATTATAAGCCTTTTCCATCTTAGTAATTGATCGTCTTATTAAGTAATTTCAGAATAATAATAGTATTTTATAATTGAAATACCACCTGAATAGTATAGTCACGTATATTATAGTCACGTGTTTTACCTTACTTACATACGGATAGTAAATATTGATGAATAAGGAAAAAATCACATTTTGAGTCCATGCGAAAATATTGATCAGATATAATTAGAATACTTATATTTTGATGTTTTCAAAAACATTCCAACAAGTATGAATTATATAAATTTCCTCGTAGGTCATTCGCGGGGTTTTTTAAAAACGAATATTAAAAACTTCACGGCTTCACGCTCGTAAAAAATGCGCCTACGTCGTGTGCTTGAGCATCCGAAACAGGTTAGTATAGCGATTATTAACTCAAAACAGATGACACAAGGAAAAAAATATTTTTTATGGATTAACTATTTTGAAATATTTTGCAGTTCTTATTTCCTGTATATAAAGCGAACGATATAAACTGAATCGTTAGTTAGTTTAACTTATATTTTTTTAATATTAACTAGTGAGTCGTGTGGTAGCGGCTCATTAAAAGAATACTACAAACCCATCTCTTCCCTTGGGTGTCGTAAAAGCGACTAATGGACTAAGAACTGCACAACCATCCATTAGCTTACAGCAGCGACGGGCTCACCACCTGTCACGCTGAGAGCAGTCACTACTGGTGAAGCGTGAACTATGGCAATGGACTGCTTTTGCGGTGATTTTGCGTAGTCTCTGACTAACTTTTAGCGGATAATAATCATGGTTTAATGTATGTATAATAAGAAAATACTTCTTCTTCTTCTTCACCTCTAGTGTAAGTTATCATTGTAAAAATCTTTACTTTTTTAGTACGTGAAAAGCGTCCCTAGCGGAAAGTATCAGAAATCTTGTTTCTCAAAACATTCAAAACGCAACTTAAAAAGTTATGTATTCTTTTCAATTATATCTTACACCGGGCACTGTCTTGTTCCCAATTCTATTTGGGGTCGGAGAAAAAAGCTGTCCAATAGAAAAAAGTTTTTGAATAACTCAAACACACATAACAATTATCATTACGCCTTTACCCGAAGGTGTAGGCAGACGTGTAAACACCCACATTTCCCCAGATATGTTAAGTCCCCATGTAACAGATGGCGAGCCTGTTGCCATGCACCGGGCACAATGTGAGGCAAGCGATACACAATGAGCTGTACATAAGTTTTATTCAAACTCAGTTGTACAGGCGGTGGGATCGAACCCACGATTCCAACTCTGACTGAAAATTTCTGATACAGCTACAGAGTTCATAAGTAGAGGACTACGAGTAACAATTTATGCGAGTGGCTATTTTTCTTGCAGGATTACAATTTTACAGTACATTTGTATTTGTACAGAAAATCTACTTTTTAAATACAGTTACTGTTTGATTTTGTTTTTATTTAATTGATGGTGAATTTTGCCCATCCTTCTCGGGATTTCATTTACTTTGGTTGGGTTTTTAATGCAGTAGTATATCTTTCCTTCATGACTGAGGTCCAATTATGGAGGTGTTCATTAAGTATGTATTTTTTGGAAAAAAGGTAAATATCTGAAAAGATGGATTTGCCTGCGTATACATCAAATATAAATTTTAATCTAAAAAAATTTATTGCAATTGTCAGTTCTCCACTGAATACCGGTATCAGCACGTTATTAAGTTTATATAACATTTGGGTAGCCGTTTTAGGTTTTTTTTCGGCTGTTTGTGGTTGTTTTTGCAGGCTCAGTTTCGTAAATCTGTTTTGATTTACAGAGTTAAGGATTTACTTTAGTGCTTGCCCTGGTACGGGCACAAAGAATACTGGCAGTGTGGGTTATGTAACACACCTCTGACTACCACTTCGGGGTAGTTGTTTGTTTTTGTGAATTTGCTGTAAGGGTTGTTTTCCCCGTGAGTTCAGGCGCGCGCGCCGGCGGGGTGCGCCGCCATATATCGGCCCCCGCGCCGCGCGGCCTTCAGTTCCACTCGAGACCTGCGCACGCCAACACGGCTTGCCGCCCACTCTCGCTACGAACCGCCGACGCTCAACACGCGCTACAACGCGCCCGCGCCCTTTCTCTCACGCAGTGTGATCGTGCTCCGGTACGTGAATGCTAAACCGGACTACTGTTGACACTAGACACCCACCAGGAATCAACGGCACACTCTCATTTCTTCAACAGGTCAGTCAATTTTTATTTTGTGTGAAACAGCATTGCGAATGTTGCTGATGCGAATTCACTTCGCGGGTAATCGAATTCGACTTTCGAAAAGGTCCTCGTTGGTGGTGCGGCAACGGAGACAATCGCGCGGGCTTCGGCCGATTCTTACGATTCGGTTACCGATTACCGCGCAAGACGTATGCAAAGGTTAACAGCATCGACGGTATTTGTAAATATTCAGCCTATGTTTAGGTAATATTCGCAGTCACGGCGCAGCTCAGTGTGTCTTCTTGTGTTAACGTTGTATTTTGTTCACTCAAAATATACCATATTGATGTCACAGTGAAAAGTAGCGCTCGATTCGACGCGTATGTTTGGTTCTTTTGTTCGCGTATTATTCAGCCGCGGCTGCTGTGAAACACAATAACCTATTTAATGACACCTTCTACATCCAATTTAAATGTCCACACTCAAATATTCCGCGTGAAAATTATGAAACAATTTACGTCATATTTTTTCAAAAAATTCTTTCCAATATTATTTGCGGGACAGAGTTTTTTATGTTTAGCATTAAAATAATTAATTATACGTGTATTTTTAATGGAATAAGTAATAATATAAAAATTATTATGTTATGACAGTAATGTAAAGGAATTCAATTTTCTATGCCCATATTTTGAGGTATTTCCTCGGTAAATACTCGTACATAAAACATCCCAATACAAATATCATCATCTAAAAAATAAATTAGCATTAGCAATGTCCGCATGTCACTACGTCCGCGCTAAGCACGCAGAGGAGTTTTTTACCAAGCACCCTTAAACTAACGCACATACGATTTACCTGTATCCAAACTTATAAAAATATACATTGTACAAATATTGTAATCAAACCAATTTTACTTATTATTTTAATTATTTTAATTAATTTAATTAATTTAATTATTTTTAAAAAAGTTTACTCTTATGATTATTTTAATAGGCTGATAGAATAAGAATCTTGATATGGTTTTTTTTTGCTTAGGGTTTTCCTAGTATGAGTAACTACTATATCACCAAATACAAGTAATTATCACGACTTCTAAACTTCCTTTTCAAAGTCTAAGGGTTTTTAAAATATCTTCTTAGGAATATTGTCCCTAATACACTTTGATACCATTAGTAAATATTTAAATTATCTTAAATTGGTCCGTCCGTACATAAACATTTAATTATGTTGGCGCATCGAGAAAAAACGTGACTAATTACTACATATAAAAGCAAAATTCCAAAGATTACTTTCATATAATAAAATGTTCTTCAATTCTATATAATATTTATTTAAGCACGTCAATACAATATACGCAACCGATTTTGTATTAAATCCACATTGGCTCATGCGTCTATCCGCGAAGGAAAGCGTTATCAAGTATTCAATTTGGTTATCGCTTGTTTGCCCGAAATATAGATGCCATAATTATTATATGCCCGAATTTCATTTGCCTGAATATTTAAGTGACATACTCTTGTTTGCCCGAATATTAGATTCCATAATGATACGAGTGCCACACTTATTGCTATCCATATTATTATTTGCAATAATGTTATTTAACAGAATATTTCAACGCCATACTAAATTAATTTTAAAAAGCGATTGGCTTTCTGGCACATCGTCGGCCGCTGCCAAGGCACGCTCGCTTCGCTCGCTCGGCTCGAGCGTTGTCTTTCATGTTCTAAACCTAGCCTAAACAAACCAAACCTAAACTTATTGATCTTTTAGTTAAAGCCGATTTTATGATTTTTTTCTAGAAGGAATTTCGATGCCTAATGATGTTATTGCAATTGACTTTATGGGAAACAAAGTTTCTATCACGTGACTATTATAGTAAACAATGAGTTTAACATATGAAAAATTTTAGTAACAATATTATGTTATATATTATAGCAGATAAAATTATGCCAAATGAAATTTTAGCAAGTGGGGGTGCATCCCACTCAGTTTGCATTTCAAAAATGAAATTAGGGTAAAAAGTAAAAAATAACGAACTAATCACAAATTTTATGGTGTAATTCCCATATATACGGTGGAATCTCTTATTATTTTATAATGAAATGGTAATTCCCCCGGAATGGCCACTTAAATTGTATGATGATGTATCACAATTTATTTGACGGTAATTTATTTTGGGAAATGATTTGTGATGGTTTTGGTTCGCGAATCATTGATATAATGATAATATTATACTAAAGGTCGTTGGATTCGTAGAGTGGAATGCATAAGCCGGTGAGCGTACTGTGATTAAGCCCTTCGTACTTCGGCGTTGTGCAATAGGTCCACCGCGAACGCGCTTATAATCTGCAAACGATTATGAAATTATCGTCTAGGGGATAATAATATACGAAAAATCATATATTATTTGCATTGAGATTTAGTTTCGCAAATGTTTTTGGTCCCACCCAAAAAATTTCAAACGTTTCTTTCGAAAATCGATGAATATAAATGCTTAGCTTACTCTATTTAACTCTATAAAGATTTTTTAAATAATCTAAAAAAATATATTAATTTATCCTAAAAAGATAATGATACTATTCACAAATTCCGTCTCAATTTCCGAAGTTTTTACAGCAACCTAAATGAAAATTTATTCGTAAAGCCTCATTCATACTCATAAAATGAAACTTTGGAAAGATATTTTCAAAAATTTTATCACCATACTCTAAAGATATATCAATATTTACTGTTCAATTTATAGTATACATATAATTCCACTTTAAAATATAAATGTATTCAACTTAAAAACCGTTTCAGAGTTATCTGTAATATTCCATAGATTAATATAACTGTCATTATGAACGCACAAAAAAGTTGGCTCTCCGATACTAAATTACAATAAAAGCGTCATTTTATCAGATCACCGATGAGATATCTGTAAAATTATGGCCAAAAATTTATAATTTTTGTTAAAACTAGCGTCCACCGGTTATAGTACGACGTATTAGAAATTAACTGGATATATCTGGTACAAGCCGGTTGGAATTGGTTGGCGTGAAGAAACTTTTAGTTGTGTAATAGCAGAGGGGCGAGCGAAGCGTTTAGGTGTCTAGTGGAAGCTAGCATTGGGAGCAAGACCAGCAGTGCTTCCAACCTTCATTATCAGTACCGGTACCAGATGTACCTTTCCACATGCTCCAACGCCTTTGAAGTTCATGGGCGAATTGCCTTAATTGCATCTGTCGTTCACTAATGGGAATCATCATAAAACATTCGTTGTATTTACATTTATTAAACTAGAATTGAGCGTTCAATCAATCAAAGGTTCTTATTAATAGTGGCTTAATAATGCCCGTATTTGTAGATGGATTGGCCTTGTTATTAAGCAAATAAAAGATTAAGGGTGTAATAAATTTATTGTCCTTATTAAGAGTGTAAAAATTTACATTAAAATAATGTTACTACTACTCTTTTATAATAGTTCATGGATAACAAGGAAATTTCCTTGATCTGCGTTCAGTAGCAGAGTTCGAAAACGTACAAACGGAGGTAAATAAAACTAATAAAATATTCTTTGTTCTTTTTCTAATAAAAGAAGCGAGAAATTTCTAACGAAGTACATAAAATTGCTACATCTATTATACTAATACTATAAAGAGGATAAGTTATAGGAGGTAATCTCTGGATTAAATGAACCGATTATACTAAGACTATAAAGAGGATAAGTTATAGGAGGTAATCTCTGGATTAAATGAACCGATTATACTAAGACTATAAAGAGGATAAGTTATAGGAGGTAATCTCTGGATTAAATGAACCGATTATACTAAGACTATAAAGAGGATAAGTTATAGGAGGTAATTTCTGGATTATTAACTGAACCGATTTGAAAAATTCTTTCACTGTTGGGAAGCTAGACTACCTGAACTGACATAGGCTTTATTACATTTACGAAAAAATTAGGGTTCCTTACTAAAACTTAATGTGCCCCAGAGTGTCAAAAAATTACCAAGAATATTTTTTTCATCGCGTGCACTGCAACAACTATTGATAATGTAATAAAATAATGTACAACAATTTTGTAGAGCTTATTCTTATTTACAAATATATCGCGACAGTACATGTCTGACTATGATAGTTTAGCCACAATAAGTATTATTTTATTTTAAAAATGTTATTAAAATTTCGTCGCTAGAATGGCTCTTTATTTGTATCTTTGTAATCATTCTATCAAAATAAATAACTTCATGTTTAAGACTGGTTCTATACCTTAATATAACCTTTTTAAATTATTTAATTCGGACATACCATTCGAAAAATTTAGCGACTTTAAAAATGTTAGTATTGAAAAATCTATACCAATACGAGTATTTTGCGAGAAATGCTTTGTATGTCTCAACACCTCACTAAAATATATATCGGATTTTTATCACGTGAAACTGCCAAAATACTATGGAACTTGACAATTGGGAGCGATTAACACGTGAAAAATATTATCGCACTGGTCATATACTTAGGTTGATCAACTGAAAAAATCTTTACCATTAGAATGCTGCATTATTCCAGATTAACATTGGCTATAGAATATCTTGTACTAGGGTAAGTATGTTCTTGCCGGGAATCTCCCTCACTATCGTTCAAACTAAAAATCGTTTAGTAAGTATCATTGTGTGGGTACCGTCTTCGAGTTAGAATGCATTAGAAACGTGAAAAATGACCTTGACCCAGTTTTGAGTCTAAATTCCGGTCTGCACCAGCGGGATGGCCGCGATGGCCGCATTGCACATTTGTATAAATAAAAAATTAGACACTACATCGACATATTTGCACCGCGGCATACTTATCTAAATTATTAGACACATCAAACACAACTGACATGTGTATTGAGAACAGATCTGGTAAGATATGTATAAACTTTTACAACCAGTCAACGGTGTGATCAATGACGTGCAACACAAACTGGTTGGTAAAAGTACGATTTAAATTGTACACTTAATCCTCAATAATATTAATTTTGGTTTTCCCCTTCTACTTGTTTTCTTTCAGATTGACATTTCCTTTTTGTTTTTATTGTACCAACACTGTAGTAATGACGTGGGTTTGTTATCGTTTTATTTTGTCAGGCTTCGAGTTTATTTTTTGTTATAAATGGTCGGATTAAGATTCTTAACAGCCCATTGAATCTATTTATGTTGAGTTTATATAATTTCATTTACATTGTGATTATAATTAAGCTTAATTGTTTTTTATTAAGTTTATCCATTTTCAAAGTTCTCTTGACTCCGATGTTTTCTTCCGCTCCGCGCGAATATGATATAGAAAGAAGAAAGAAAGAATAACATTTATTAACCTACAAACACACAATAAGAATAAAAAACAAAGAAATAACAGAAAAAAACAGAGTACAGTGAATAATTTTATAAGACTATGCTGAGAAATCAGGGACTGACCCAGCGCTGGTGTTCTGACCGGGCCTATTTAAATATATATATATGTATATATAATATGAACAACACGTAAGGTATTAAATAAGAGTTGACACTTGTGCATCTTGTTTACCCATCCTGTTTCACTTTACCGGGTCCTGGTCAAAGCTTATTTATCCAGGTTATTTTGATCCCAGCCCGTCCGAATGCGGTCACTAACCGGTCCTCCAAGCCATCCGAGATAAGTAAAGAAACTAGTTTTCTGAGTGCGACGGCCGACTGCGGATTTGGCAACTTGTGTAGCCAAATGCACTGGACACTCAGTCAAGGCTCCTCGCAAGATGGAACTCACGTTAATATGCACGACTTGCATAAAACGTGTCTACAAACCTTGATGATGGAATATTTTAAAACAAACAAAATAATCCTTCCGCACCGTATTCACCATTTATCCCTATTATAATAAACCTAATAAACCTTGTTCTATCGGTCATAAATTACTGCCGACTTAGACCTCACGATATTTTGCTTGTCATCTGACCTTTCAGTGAATTATTCAAAGAACTTAATACTCGTATTTCGATAATCTATTCAGTATACAGAAGTTAATTCTGAGAAAACTTATGTGGGTTCTATTGTACTTATGATTAGAATCTGTAAGTTATCAAATGGTTCAGTTTACTATTTATAGAAATCATAAATATTGTTTCCTTTATGTATTACTTTGTTGTTTCTGTACATCCTTTTGTTCTCGTATATTCAGAACTGCATGTAAAGTATTTATTTACAAGGTTTATAAAACAGTAAGGCTAACTAGTTCGATCAAGGGTTGTATAGTGAAATGAAAACGAATTCACATATTATAATTATACGTTAACTTAAACATTGTAAAGAGAAAATACTATACTTAAGCAATGTAAAATGAAAATAAAAAATTTGCATGAATATTGAACGTATCAAAGTGACGTCTCTTTGGGTTGCAATATCAATTTATGAATGACATTTTTATAGGAAAATACTACATATGAGTAGGTGTATTACGAATCCATTCATTTGTGTCGGAAAAATATTATATCCGTTTCGTGCACACACAATACATGCATGCATAACTCATGCACCGACAGAATTATACAGACACGTATTTGCGCTATTAAACTATTTCTCAATAATTTATGGGATGAATAGATTTTTATACAAATGGGTCTATCTCTTAATCTCTTTATTTACGTTGTAAGAAATATGTAGATTATATTTAAACTTTTTAGTATTTTAATGGTCAAATAGAATTCTTATTGATTTCTATAACGTACGTGTTAATTTTAAATACACTTGATAAACGTAGTTCTCTGATCTGGACATTAAAGATAAAAATCTTCATTAAATTCTGTGCTTCGAAATTTCGAAATCTGAATTCTTTGTATTTTTTGCAAAACAATAGTGCTTTCATTGTTTTTTTTGGTTTTTGGATTCAGTTTTGTATTATTGCCTCATTTGTCCATAAACAGTAGCAGCTGCATTGCAATAAATTGTTTATAATGGATACAAACACATAAATAATCATATCAACACATCTTGACTCCCATAGGGGTGGGCAGGGTAGTTACACCCACACTAGAGGATAATAGGTACTATTCAGTCGAATAGATTTTGACGATAAGCAATGTACTTTGCTCTTTATTTAAGCAATCTCAGCCTGAGACACCCAACAACTAATGAACTACCGATAAAACGGAAGCTAGTCCCGAGATAACTTGCCACTAATGAATTGTGGACATACAAGTCGCCCATTACAAGACACCGTTTTTATTATCTTTGAGTTAACTACCTAACGTTATAACGGTGAACATACATCACTAGTGCCTCATTCATATTCTACGTTACAATTCTATAATGATAAGATATTATCAACAGTGATTCATCCTTTCATATTTTTCACGCTGTATCAATAAAGTATAAAAATAAATACAAATAGTTAGTTTTTTCTTAATACAGACAGTGTTTAGGAATGAATAAGTAGTTTGTTTATTGTTGTGTACTTAAAGGTCCTTAACATCAAACGTTCTGATTATACAGCCTTGAGATTACTGCACGATGTTTAAGATCGTTGGTTTTAAGTTATTACTTCTAATAACACTAGAAGAAGTCTCGAATATCAATGAGATTAACATTGAAATTAATTTTTTCAATGTTATCCACTTATTCAAATATAAACACAGTAAAACAAACAGATGACAATCTTAATTTTAAGGTTGTACGGTGTCTTTAAAGACTTTGTGTTGTCCTGTACCCCAAGTTATCATTGTTAAAAACTTAACTATTTTAGTTGCGTTAAGAATGTAATATTTTATAGGAAAGTTGAAAAGCACCCCTAGCGGAAAATAATGGAAATCACGTTTCCTATAGAAATCGAAATTTTTAACATAGCTAAATTTGAGTTTTGTAATTGAAAACTTTCTCTGCGGGTACTGATTATAATTTAAAATTACACACAAAGGTTAACAAATATTAAATATATTATGAATTTATTTTTAGAATGTTTGCCAATAATTGTGCCCTGTAAACGTACACCCTCCAACCAAAATGGTTTCTTACAAAATCCTTCAAAATCTCAGCTGGAACGATTTGCAAACAAAAAAACTCACGGGCTTAATTAATAAAAACAATCAATATGCGTTAGATATGTGGTGAGCATTAGTAATTTATGTAAGCGCGGACGTTCCGGCCACGGTCGTGTACCAGAATTGTTCTCAATGGCCCCGGCTATGCTAAGTTAGCCATTGTTGGCTTCGACGAATCATCACGCGCGAATGTTTCTGTGTCACATGGAGAGCGACAGCTTAACGCATTCACAGTCCCCATACGTTCTTTTTTAGTAAGTCCAGTTCAGCTATTCATGAATACGGGAATGGCAGGCACAAAAATACGGCATGTATTTAAGATGATTCCCTATGGGGGCAGTGGACAGTGAAATTGTAAAATTTTGACTCTCACCTTTTACATTCGGACTTAACATTTAAAGAGAAATGTTGGTGTTTGTTAACAAGCCTACCCCCTTGGGGATATAAGCATGATAAGTGTAATAAAACGATTAAGACTCAAAAAAATACTTTATTTAAATATAACTTTATTAACACTTAACACAGTATAATGGCATGGCTAACTCAGGAGAAAGCAAAGGTTCCGTTTATGCAATCGTATATTGAAAAACAGTTTGGGGAATGAGACAGTCAATTTTGGGGAATGAGACAATGCAGGTTGTTGTCTTAGCAAGGGCGGATCCAGCTTTGGCGCCAGGAGGGGGTCATATAGTCGTGGACTAGTTAAGAACTTATAATTTAATTTTGATAACAACAGATGCAAGTAAAAAGTAGGTATTTTATTAATGTACGTAAAGCACCTTACTTTAAAATATTTATTCTTTATTGTAAACTTGCAAAACTTAACACATAATAACTTGTACATATACACTTACTACATATTGCAAGTGTGGCGCGGTCAAATTCAAATTTTCGATGCGTTCATTCCCAAACGTTTGCCATCATACAAAGTTATGATATTATATTAAATTAATTAAATATTGAAGGTATACATATACATGCTTCCAGGACTCACTATTGCGTAGTCCTCCCGGTAGTGAACAGGCCGAAAAAAAAGTAGTGGTATTATCAATTTAAGGATACTTATAATTTATTTTGTTTGTTTTGACTTGTCAAAAGTGTATTTGATGATACCAATTTGATTAAATGACTTTGAGTTGAGTTGAGTTGAGTTGCGTTGTCATGGGAGATTTCAACGCAAGGCTAGGTAAACGCAGCGACGATGAGCTGAAAGTGGGGCCATTTGGATTTGAAACCCGGAACTACCGTGGTCAAATGCTAGCCAACTACATGGAGAGGGAGGGACTCCACACGATGAACTCTTTCTTAACAAAACGGCTGCAATGAAAACGGACCTGGAAAAGTCCCGATGGTCGACTAAGACTCAGATATTTAATGATGTCTCAGTGATCAATTCGTTAAACAAGAGGAGCGATCACCGAATGGTAAGGCACATTAAATCTGAACTTGAAATCGGAGAGGTATCGCATCGCGGTATACACTTTCAACTCGAACTGCAAAATCGCTTCGATTGCCTGGAGGACTGCACAGACGTGGACAAATATATTATATGGATAGGTTCGTGGAAACTGTCCGTACGGTGGGTGAAAACTTCTATAAGCCCAGTCGTACCAAAAGAGGAAAGAAAATCTACGAGCCAACACTAAAGCTGATGGCGGAAAGTTGATGAACGAGATGGTTCTGCGGTCATCAGATAATACTCTTCTATGTCGGCAGCTCAACAAACAGATCTCGAAGTCACCGACTCGCGACATACGCCGATTTAATACTGAACGTATTAAAGAAACCATCGAGCGGGAAAAAAGCTCCAATGTTTTCGCAAGAGATCTGTGGCTCGGACAGAGTCTGCTGATGATGTTGAAGACAGAGGACGGCAGAACTATTGCATCCCGACCCGAGCTTTTGGCGGAGATTGAAAATTTCTATAGACAGCTTTATGCGACATCGAGCACTCCTGTCACTCAGGCTACAGACCCTAGAGCCAAATGAACCCGACACTACACCGAAGACATCCCGGACGTCAGCCTGTACGAGATTAGTTTGGCTCTAAAACAGCTTAAGAACAACAAGGCGCCCAAGGCACCCCGCTCGAAGACGATGATGGAATTATAGCAGAACTTTTAAATGCCGGTGGAAAAGCGATCCTGAAAGCTCTTCAGACGCCAAATTTCAGAGGATCAATTTTAGGATAATTATAATTTATTTGGTTTTTGACTTGTCAAAAATGTATTTGGTGATACCAATTTGATTAAATGACTTTGAGTTTGAGCTATTTAAATCCATCATACTCGAGGGAAAAACGCCAAAAGCATGGCATGTGGGCATGGTGTCACTGTTCTTCATTCTTGACGAAGGTGACAGGGCCCAATTGAAGAACTACAGCTCCTTAGCCATGTTAACAAGCTGTTTTCGACAGTCCTAACGAATCATCTCGCGCGCAGGCTTGACGACTTCCAGCCTCCCGAACACGCCGGATTCCGAAAAGGCTTAAGTACCATAGACCACATACATACGCTGCGGCAGGTCATACAGAAGACCGAAGAGTATAACCTGCCATTGTGATTAGCTTTTGTGGACTATGAGAAAGCCTTCGATTCTGTCGAAACCTGGGCCGTGCTACAGTCGCTCCAGAGGTGCCGAATAGACTATCGATACATCCAAGTGTTGTAGTCATTTTACGGAAACACCACTATGTCTGTTCGTCTTCAGGACCAGAACTCAAAACCAATTCCACTCCAGCGAGATGTGAGACAGGGCGACGTCATATCGCCGAAATTGGAGGACGTGTTTAAGCTTCTGGACTGGGAAGGACATGGCGTCAACATAAACGGTGAGTACATGACTCACCTTCGTTTTGCTGATGGTATCGTGGTCATGGCTGAGACCCTGGAAGACCTGGAGGTCCTACTCCTGTGAAGGTTGGAAGCTCTACACTGGAAATTGTTGTCGAGTATGTATATCTGGGTCAAGTAGTCCAACTAGGTAGGTCCAATTTCTAGAAAGAGGTCAATCGACGAATCCAATTCGGCTGGGCAGCGTTCCGGAAGCTACGCAGCGTATTCTCGGCTCATCTACCGCAGTGTCTTAAGAAAAAGTGCGTGTTGCCAGTGATGACTTACGGTACTGAGACGTGGCCGCTTACAATGGGCCTCATAAATAGGCTCAAGGTCACTCAAAGAACAATAGAGAGGGCTATGTTTGGAGTTTCTCTGCGTGATCGAATCAGAAACGAGGAGATTCGCAGGAGAACCAAGGTCACCGACATAGCTCACAAAATTGCGAACCTTAAGTGGCAGTGGGCAGGGCAGGGCACATTGCTCGTAGAACTGACGTCCGTTGGGGCGGAAAGGTTCTTGAGTGGCGACCACGTACTGGGAGGCGCAACGTAGGGAGGCCCCCAACAAGGTGGACCGACGATCTGGTGAAGATCGCCGGAAGTCGCTGGATGCAGGCGGCGAAGGACCGTGAGTTTTGGAGATTATTGGGGGAGGCCTATGTCCAGCAGTGGACGCCAATAGGCTGATTGATTGATTGAAATATTGCAGGTATGTAATTACATAAAATCTGTATGGTAACAAAATATATAAATAAAATGATTATGTTCAATTAGTGGTCCACCTAAGTCCTGGAACCGGCTCAGGGGGGGGTCATGACCCCCATGACCCCCCCCTTGGATCCGCCGTTGTGTCTTAGTTGTATTAAGCTATGTTCTACGCCCCTTGAATACTCTTGATTCCTCCACACTTACCGATGTGTAAAAATATCGTCTTGAGATAATTCACTAGATATCGCAAGTTAGCATTATGTATTGTATTTAATCTGGGATTTATTTATATAATGAAAGAAGTGTATTAATTGATTTTCACCAGTTTATAAACATTTTACACTTATCTTAAATCTACGAGTATTACCAGTTTATTAATTAGCATAGCTTTTACGACAATAATCAATGAAAAACTTTATTAGCGGCTGATTGATTTATCGACTATTTTAGTGATAACAGAAACGTTAGTGCAATTCTTGATTGATTAGTGTAAATTACAATTGAATTTTCCGCATGACTGCGTTAGAACGTAAATATAACCGCTTTGTTCGAGTCGAGGTAAGCTGCCTTATTCGTTTCAGACTGATATTGGTAAGAATACCAAGAACCTAGACAATGATTATTTTGAAATTTTGTACGTATTTTTAAGTAGATACTTGAATTGTGCCCAAGTCGTTAGACAGCCCTAATAATAATAATTAAAAGAATATTAAGGTAAATATGTAGTATGTACCTAGCAGCGATAGCCAAGTTTTGAAGACAACGCTGTATTTCGCAATCGCACTTCACGACGGCGACGTCATATCCATCCCCCAGTTTGGATGGTTGGTCGTGCAGAATCTTGCGATTTTCGCGTCATTATCTGCCGCGCACCATTAAATTCTGTAACCAGTTCCCGCTGTTTCCGGACTGTTACAACGTTCAAATCTTCAAGAAAAGAACGTACTCCTTTGAAAAGGGATTGCAACGCATTTGTATTGATTTCCCATCAGGAGAACCGTTTGCTCATTTGTTTGTATAAAAAGTACAAATAGCTAACTGTGAATAAGGCCTGCTTCACACTGTGCCCGGTGTAAGGGACCACCACGCTGGCTTAATGCGGGTGGAAACCCAAAATTCAATATCGTTTATTTAATTTAGATGTCTTAGCAAATGCTTTAGAACGTCAAAAGCTTTTTTAAAAAATACGTGAAAGCGATAAACTACGCCATCCGTTCACAAAACTACCAGGAGGCCTTGTTCTGGGAAGAATGGGCAAGAAACTCAGCAAGTTTCTATCCTCCCTTTACATCAACATTTGGTCACGCAAACAAAGTTTGTTCTCCCTTTCAAGGCTTGACCATGGCGTGTGTTGCTTTGTTTACGATATCGAAAGCCAAAGAGTACTAACAACTACGTTACCTAATAAATTAATTCTAAAGGGTAGAAAAAGTAGTGAACCTGAACCTTTGTAACGGCATCAGCACGAGCCTTTTACTGTATACCAGACACAGGATGTGTAAAGATTATCATGCTCATTAACAGTTTCTCGTGTTTAGATTCTAAATAATCGCATTATGTCGCGGTGTATACATTTCGCAATAGTGTAGAATCGAAACAACGAATATATCCAAGAACTTGTCATTGTCAGCGCTCGTTCACAGACAAAAACAATTTTGCCTGTAATGTCGACACGTTTTGTTTAAGTTTTTCGTCTCAGGCTCCGTAGTTTTTATTCAACATTTCCATGTAAATGTTTTTCAAGAATATTACCGTAGGATTCTTGTTTGACGGAATTAATTTTCTTTAAAAATGGTTTAATTACATCAAATTGTACAAGTAGGTACCTAATATTGTCTCGGATGTCATATCGTTTTTACTCAATCCAATTCGTGTTCTGATGCACTGCACTTGTTCATCTAAGTTCACCATCCAGCAAAGTTAAAAGCTAGTAAATAGGATGAATGATGGCCACATCATCAAGCATATAACAAAACACGACTCCAAAAAATATATTTAATCCCATTCTGCATTTTAATGGACAACAGATAAAGTAGTTTGTGTTTAAGGGAACAATTCGTAGTTAATGGACGTTAGTCAGTTTCCTCGGTTCATTAACCAGACAATCTTACCGCACGGTACTTTAGTAAACGCTGCACTAACTGTCAAGTTATAACATGACCTGTTGTCATGGAAAAGTTTCTTGTGTGTCAAATAATTAACTGACGCACATAACCCACATTTTTTATTGTGTCGCAAACTTTGTTTCAGGTAAGGCTCTGAGAATCCACTTTATTCTTTCTAACAAAAGAACTAGAAATAAAAAGATTTAATAGTTTTCTTCATCTTTAAAGAAAATAAAGTAGGTAAATCTTTCTATTTCGATAAATTACGCGAAACAAATATAATTTACCTATTGAATGATAATCACAGTTATCCTTAGAGACATCCTCGGAGGTCAACCACTGGAGCATTGATATTCTAATATAATCGGAGCATATTTCCTTCTCAATAAACATATCTGATAAGGCCTAACAAGACAGCTACATTGTGCCAGTGAAGCCATTCAGATTTTTCAATTTAATTATTCACGTACTGCTAGGTTGCATGTTTATTAATAAAAACATTACGGATACATCACTCAAAATCCAATCAAAGAATACGATGTTTGTATAGGAGCATGGTTTTTGTACATGTGTGTTCTACATAGTCGCTAATGTAATCATGACATGACATAAAAACAAGATTTGCTTCGGCAGAACCCTTGTTGTTCCTGCGGTAGGGTTCCGTGGGTGCATCGGGAAGTTTTATTGGGTACTGCGGCATTTACGGTTAGTCAAACTCGCAGTACACACGGACCGTAAATAGAAACCTCCTCGTCAAAAAATGCTCAAACACAGAGAAAAATATAATTGCTCGTATTTATGGTCTTTCTAGTTTCCTAGATCAATTATATAATTTTGTGTGGTTTCAGAGCCTATCCGCCGGCGCGGGCGGCCGGCTCAGGTGATTTCCATACATTTTGACGAATAAGCGTGCGCGCACGCGTAGCCGGCGCTTGCAGCCAGCGTATCTATGAAACGTATCAGCGTGTCTTTGCCTTAATAGATTGTTATATTTAAACCATTACGGATCCTATGACCTATGATTGTTTAATAATATTGATGAGAACTTCCTGTTCTATATAAAAAGTATTTAGCAATCGTGATCGTATTCTGAAGGTTCGTATTAAGCAGTTCAGACATACAATATCATCATGCCTCTATTCCCGAAGAGGTAGGCGGAGGTATTAAACTCCGATTTTTCGCCGATATGTTCCCATGTAACAGGTGGCGAGGCCAACAGGGCTCCAACAACCATGTGCCGGGCATAATGGGAGGCAAGCGATATTCACAGTTTAGATATTAACATATACCAATTTGTTATACACCGATGTAGATATGTTTTTCAAGGCAACTCATTTAATTAATCGAACTCTCCCACATAAAATTCTCCCGCTTTCCTTAAAAAATACAATACACAATATAGATGTTCCTCTTCCATTCTCAAGCGGCAGCGGTAGCGGAGTTGGGACGGACGGGGCACTCCTCGTTCCAGAGGCCGCGGGAAACACGGGTTTTGATCTCACCGCCTGTACCACTGAGTTTGAATAAACCTTACGTACCTATAGCTAATTGTGAATATCGCATGCCTCACATTGTACCCGGTGCATGACAGGCTCGCCACCTGTTACATGGGGACCTAACAAATCTGCCTACCCCTTCGGGGAAAGATTTAGTAATCCACCTCATCGAAGTAACACCACAGTGTCTACCATCGACCATTTGACGCCAAACTCCGGATGCATTGAAATGTATTACACTTGCATTTCGATGCGAACGAAGACTTATAAAGACTAGACTACACACAATTGAAACGACTGAAGGACTCTATCCATGGTCATGAACATTAAACAACTACTTTCCTCTAGAGGCGCATTTCACGTTTCCCATAAAATTTACATTCTTAACGCAACTAAAAAAGTTGAGTTCTTTAAAACTAACACTGAATCCCAAAAATACTATACTATTTGTATCAATGTTTATATCATTGATGTAATTACGTTTAATTCGCAGTTACGATATATCGAGTTATGTATGACTATAAAAGAAATATTCTTTAGTTAGCGTGATGATATGTTATGAGTTCCATTCTCCTCTATCACTCGTCAGCTCAGCAAAGGGTTTGCTGAGCTGACGAGTGATAGAGGATGGCCTTCTCGCTTTACTACTGGTCCTCGGTCTTCTTTTAGACCCATGAACAAAGTATACATTTTCTCATCTGTGTGACCATAACCCCCAATCGAGGTCGATAACTATAGAATACAGTCAGAAATTATTTCTTAACATTTTCGTGGTAATAAAAAAGTACATTTCGTGTAAGATAATAACAATCAGGCAAATGATTGATGAGCTGCACTAAAAAAGTATAAGTACACGTTATGGCCAAAGGATTCGTATCCGGGCCAAATAAAAAATATATTGTCTTGGCACAATGGGTACTCAAAAGTAAATACCGTAAAACACAAAGCTAATGAGTATGTAGATCTTTATGAACGAGACAAAGTAAATACCTAAGGAGCTGGCTACCGTTAGCTTGGCATAGATAATCTCCAGTGACATGCTTTGCGGGACCCAGTATTGAACGGAGATCGAATGTGGATACGTCTGAACACTCGATACACGAATGTCTCGCAACACTACCGTTACTTATGATGTATAGTCGATAAAACCTTTCCAAATTTAGTTTTAACCCGGCACTGTCCCCCTAACACAGTTTCGAAGTAATCCTTTTCTAGATCTCAAATCGCCGATTAAAAGTGCAATACGTGTTACCATTGATTTATCTGACATTTTAATTATGAACAAGATTTATTCATTTAAAGTTACAGTATACTTTTGTTTTATTAACGTTGTGACATTACTTAGATATTGATGGGAGTAACTATGATTTAGATATTTTGTACAGAAAACTCATAACTATGTGGTATATAAACCGAAATAAAAAGTACCTGTAGGTAGGTAAATAAAGAAAATTTCTGTATTTACCTATAAAGAATTTAAAAGTATAATAAACTAGCTTAGAATTGCTCGCCTGTAAACAATTATATTGGAACTGTGAGTGTAATTTTAGTTTATGACGGAAGGCAGCAAGATTAGTTTTATCTTAAATCTGCTAGAAGGAGATGCAAGAAAAAAATGTAATGCGATATAAAGAATACGATAAATATGGTGTGTATTGTTGTATCAAGTAAAATCATAACAGTTTAGTAGTATAGTAACAGTACTTCATTACGAAACTCATGTCCACATAAATTAAGTAAGCCGCTCCATTGAGTTGCCAAAATATTCTTTTGTGTAATAAGTCTTGTAAATCGTCGTTTTGTTTTAGTTTCCCTGTAGAAGTAGATAGAAGTAAGTAACCATTTGTCATACAATTAGCTATCGCTGTCTCGTTTATGTACTCGTATCTATCTGTTGTCCTAGATCGCACAACATTTCCCATTAGACTTCCAATGCTTGCTACGGGCTGATCGGTGCGAGTGTAGAAGTTTATTTTTTTAAGTGAAATCATAAACAAAAGAAGTTTAATTCCTGTTTTCAGGACTTGAGCATATCATGCGATATATTGGGTTCTTACCTATGAAATTGGTGTTTTTTTTCTCTCTTAGTATTTTGTCTGTAACTATTAAGATTCAGAGTATTCCTAAAAAATAATTACCTCGTCTAAAAATAGACTATATTTTTGAGCTCTTTTGATTTGTTTTGATAATTTGTTGTAAGATTAATTGTGTTACAATTGGACACGGAGACAACTCTTTTTAAGTGACTCCCGAATACATCATTTTATTTGCATTCACTTGAAAACGATAAATAATTTTTATGAAGTGTGATATAACACATATTACTAAAGCTTGTCTAATGATACATGCCAAATATTATTATCTCTGGATTTGTCGTTGTGAAGAAAACTGATAAAATGTTAGTATGGAAAATGCAGAATTCCCCAAAATCTCCATACAAATCACCAATTTCATAGGTAAGGACCTAATATTAGCACCTATAACTTCACTTTTGGGGAACTAAGCGCGATGGTATATTACAAAAAATGGACTTCTGGTATAATTCATTTACTGAATGCATCTATGCGTGCTATCACGTGTTTCCTTACACGCTTATCTGAACGTGTTCTTTATGTGTCGCCAATTACAAGTTATTGTGGTTGATTTTAGTATCAAATTATTTATGGTG
This sequence comes from Parapoynx stratiotata, assembly GCA_910589355.1. Taxonomy (NCBI): domain Eukaryota; kingdom Metazoa; phylum Arthropoda; class Insecta; order Lepidoptera; family Crambidae; genus Parapoynx; species Parapoynx stratiotata. The sequence goes on from OU342457.1 coordinate 4,287,091, forward strand.
AATATGTTAAATGTTTGCGGTGGCATTGGACATAGTTTTACATAAATGTGCGCATGCAACTACTTATGTTTACTTTTGTTTATTTATATAATATTTTGTAGGTCATGTTTTTTCTTATTTGATGGTGATAAACAAGAAATTTCCGGTGTATTGCCATAGGATCGCCCTCAGTTATTAAGTAACATCTAAGCAACCTGCTATAAAAAACCCAAAATACAGCTAAATATCCGTGTAGTATATATATCGAAATTGCAAAATATTCTTTATATTTTTTCTATCCCACGGGAACCCTTTAATTTTTTCTAAAATAAACAGTATCTAAGATACCGACCAAGTATATAGGGTATCACCATGCAAACTTTCATTAAAATCGGTCCAGCCATTTCGGAAATTAGCCCCAACAAACAAACGGACGAACAGACAGAGAAACAAAAAAAAATTTTTTTGGTATTTTCCCTGTGCTTACATCCCACTAGAGTTGATTTTAAACATTTTTTTCTATGTACAGTTATTTGACCTTTACAGTTTATATGTATAGATTTCTAAAATATAAACAAACATATCAAACCACACAATATTAATGCGGAATAGTAACTTTAATGGTGAATAGCTAGCGTCAGTGTATTTGCCCTGTCAGGTGGATTGACCTAGTACAATATGCAATCATGCATGAGTTACGTATAAACATTTTACTCTATTCAAGACTGTTTCGTTGACCGTATTTTTTATCAAAGTGGCCTTGAAATCGTGAAAGTCGAGACAGTATGTTTAAAAGTAAACGAGCAAATAAGATTTTTTTTTCATATCATAGTGGTTTGTATTGGACACAGAGATTATGTCATGTTTTTGTTGTAAGAAACTTCATTTTGTTTACATTCCTGTATTTTACGCACGAACCAACACGTAATCTTTAAAGAGGTATGTGTGCCTACCTCAATGACATATCTCGACACGGACTCCTAAGAAAGGGCTTTTAAACTATAACAAATTAGAATTTTTTCAGCTATATTAGCTGAGCACGGTACATCTATTTTAGTTTGTTTATTAACATATAAATGTTGGTAAGTGTAAGCAAATTATAAATTAAAATATAGTTAGTTACAGGATCAATTTGTTGAATTTACCAGGCAATTATTTACAAATCGACATAACTGAGAGGAAGGTGAATAAATATTTAATATTTTGTAAGACAATAGTGAGTGGGTTTAGAAATAAAAATCAATTTAATACAGTGCTGGACTAGCGTATACCTAGGTTGGGAGGCCCTTGTAACGATACGGAGAATTGCTTCGGCAGAACCCAGGTCGGTCACGCGGTAGTGGGTACTGCCGGCGTTTCTGGTGTGCCTCACACAAGCCTACCGTCTAGCCAGCAGTAGGTACGGTCGGTGAATGGACTCCTAGTCAAAAAAGGCTACCCCTAATTAGACAATTTCACCCTTTCTTCGGCTCGTCGCAACCAGCCTATGTCTTCAGCGTTTATTCAACACTCCATCTCGCCGGAAGACGTCCTACTATTTATCTTGTGCAATATCAAATGACCAACCAATATTATTATTATTAAATTGTAGTAATTATATACACATATATATTAATACTAAAGAAAAAAAAGCTTACAAATAATTCTTACAATTTAAAAATTAAGATCTTAATATTATTATTTGTATACCTGGGCCACGGTCGCGCTTAATAAGAACTTATTTCACACAACCAAATGTCAGTCGAAAACGTTACGGCCCAGCGACACTCCATACTCTCGTACTTGCCTTCCCTCGTGTCGCCTCGTGCAGTGTGGCTGGGCCGTAACGATTTCGACTGAGATTAACTGAGAGATTTTCGCGATTATAATAATGGATTATAATAAAATGGAGAGATAATATTCTACTCTATAACTAATGTATGTTCATTTTGTTAGTGTTACAGTCAAAATCGACCTCGTAAATAGAAGCAAATATTTGAAATTCAATTAACACGATCGCGCTATTTACGAGTCAATCATAATTCACGACTGGGTGATATACTTTGAGTTTTTAATTAACACTTACCAGCAAAATGTATCAATCACAATTCTTTTACTTTAGAGGAAAAGTGAAGTCTATTTTGGAAGCATTATTTAACACGTAAGAAAGTAATAATTATATTGTTAAAATAAATAATTTATTGTTCTTTATGAGATCAAATATTTACTTTATTTTGTTTTTATCAATAAGTTAGAGGCATTTTATTATGTACAGGTAGAGATGCATAATACATCCGCACCTATATACCTATTTGTTATAATTTGGAGAACCTACTTTGAAATAGGTGTTTCGTTTTGTAAATAATTAAAAACATTAAAATGTCATACTTAATATATCGTTAGATATGGATAAAAAAAACCATTTAAAATAACAAAATCATTAATTCATGCTCCATAAAAACACGAATTTAAAATGAATTTTGATTATAATCATCATTTGAAGAATAAGATATCTAATAATAAAAAAATCTTGAAACTGCTCCATTCATCGTCTGCGATTTTCATGATGTTGAGTGACAAGCAAGGGCGCGAAATATTAAATGTGCAGAAATATATCATAATTGTCACGAAACTTTTTTGAAGTATTCTTGTTTATTTATACAACACATAAAATAAAGAGACGAGTACAAAAGGTAGGGCTTATTTCTAATAGATATATCTTCCAGCCCACCTGCTATAGGAGAAATGCTGAGAAGTAGACTGAATCGCGTGTACTAAAAAATATATAATTATATATCAAATAATTAATAAAAATAAATAATATTCCTTGCAGTAGGCAGGGCTATTGCGAAATTTTCTGCAGCGATTTTTGTAATCCATATATGGTGTTTTAAATTTGTAACCTAAGAATCTTGTGAACTTCTTCTCCCTAGTGAATATCATCCCTAATTCGTTGGTATTTATAGATCAAAAGTTTTTTTCCGTTCAGAATAGACTTCTTGCTATCGAGATTTCGATTATGTGAAATTTTAAAAACTTCACAAAATTTAAATGAGCGCACAGTTTAGTGGCGTATTCATCAATATTTATTCTGTAACAAACATGTAGCACACTTTGTCAAATATTCAGTTCTACCCAACCCCAATATTTATTACTTCCATATGTTTTATTATCATTGTAATCGCCGTATTACACTTACAATGAACCATTAACGTTGCCTCTTAAGTTTAAACAAATATTATACTTATATTTTCTCTCTATTGTACAAAAATTTGCGTAATATTTTAGCTGCATCTGAATTTTATTATTAATAAACAAAATAAATCAAAATGATAACGATGAAAACCAATAATATTTATCAATCCTTCTGTTGTACTCTGTATGGAATACGGATATAATAAAAAAAATTGATGAATGGATTTACATACTGAAAAAAACTCTAGAATATTTTCTGTTAGCAAAAAAGGTTTAGTAGTGATATTGTACGTTGGCAGATTATCATCTGTAAAATTTATAATTTTGGTACTATATTAGTATGTACATTTTTGACTGTTTTATATACAATATACCCTGACTATATTACATGCAATAATTATGTTTATAATATGTACGTATGTGTATGCTTGTATTGTTTATTTATTTAAATGTTAGTTTATAATAATAACAAAAATATAGAAACAATTGAACAACTAGTAAAATTCTGATGTTGGCTGAAATTTTCAGGGTGTTTAAAAGGTATCGGAATGATTTCGTTGACGTCAATAAAAATATAATGATAGCGTCAACGGGCAAACAGAGCATGAAGAAATTACCGATATGATGAATGATCCATAAAGGAAAAAATAACTATGTAGGTATCTGCTATTCTGCTATACCTAATTTGTAGGGTTCCGTACCCTAAGCTATAGATAAATTAAGTAGTATAGATCGCTTTTCCCATACATGGGTTTTTAGTTCGTCTAAAACTTATTATTGTTGCTTGTACTAATTCGTTCGAATTATTACGTTAGGTGGCGCTACCATACTAGCGGAATCATACATAAATTAAGTAATTCCGCTAATTTATTAACCACTTTATTTATCTATGCCTAAGCATAAAATGGAACCCTGTTACTCGTACTCCGTTGTCGGTCTGGCCGTCTGTCCATCTGTCACCAGGCTGTATCTTAAGAACTCTAATATTTATATTTAAAAAGAGCTTCCATACAACAAACGTGATTTTATTGATAATGGTATCCCATAATGGTTCCCTTTGACTGGTTTTTAAGTTAAATACATTGGATTTACAGTTGCCATTATACTTTATAAAATGAACTGTATCTAAAATTATAGTTACCTAGTTTTTTTTTAATATGAATTGCTCTCAAATTGCCCCATTAACATAGCTGTTCAAAGCTACTCTGTAAATAACTATGATGTGTATATTTTTCTATAATCTTTTCACTCATTGTTTCAAACCAGATGACAGTATCTGTTGTTCTATTCTCTTCGATTTCTTTGAACCAGTATATAAAGGATATATTTTTTAATACTTTTTTTTATTTTTATGTGCGTAATAATTACAGTCTGACGATTACTAAATACGTAATATTTTATAAACTAAAGGAACAGAACATCCATAAATTATGGCTAGTCTAGTAGGTTGAACTTAGCACATAGTATCTTCAAAAGTGCTAAATTTTAATCATGAAAAATTATTATATTAATTATTATTTGTTGGATAATGGCTGATGTCATTTCGAAACAGTGGATGCTCCATAATATTCACAGTACATGGAAGAATCAACAAACCGTTTCAGCCTTAATAGTGAACCATAAAACTGTATTGATGGTGATTAACCTTGACAGCATATAATAAGTGTCGGTATATAATATATTTATTATTATATTTCTTTTGCGAATCGGTCTTTCTCTGCTTACGATAGAAAATTCGTTAATAACGAGTTTTCAATGTTATCCTTTATTTATTAGTAATATTATTATATATACACACTATTGGAAACATAACCAACAAACGTATCAGAATATTTTAAACATACGAATAGCCGGACTTTAAATTATTTTTACAAATTAAAATGTAAAACGCACTATTATTTGCATTATCATATGAAAAATAACTTTTTCTTTTGAAGTAATAGTTATTGCTAGTTATTTGTAAATTAAACATTAATATCGGCACGTACTGACGTTAAAATCGTGAGATTGCTTGTAAAACCTACGTGTGATTTCAGATGTTTCTAAACCACGGTAATGTTAAAAAAAAACAATTGTCAGTAGTGTTACTCGTCCATTTATATGTAAAAGATGAAAACACAAAGCGTTTGCGCATCACTAAGCGAAATAACAGTATTTAAGCTGTCACTTCAATTTGCTATTGTCGTTAGTAGCATAAAGAGTATTTGCATCTAGTTCAGCGGCCACAATGAATTGCATCTCCATGTATTGATGTTCTACTTTGTAAATGGGCAGCACAAAAAAGTTTTTCAATGTGTTTTCTCAACAAAGTATCAATATTTATTAGAACAATGAACACAGTACTACCCACTGTATACTAGTTTTTGCCTGCGAATTCGTCCGCGTGAAATAGTTACATTGGGATAGCGTGATGTTATTGTATAGCCTATAGCCTTCCTCAATAAATGTCCTATCTAACAGCGAAAAAATTTTTCAAATCGGACTAATCCTAAAATTAGCGCGTTCAACCAAACAAACAAACTCTTCATTTTTTATTAGTATCGATTACCATTAGTTGTAGTTTTTTCATGAACTTCTTGGCGTGGTGTTTGTAAGTTTTGGTTTTGATTCTATAAAGAACGCATTACAACATGGTTCGATCTTGGATTGGTGACCAAAACTATAGCGTACAAAATTTGTGTTGAATTTTTTTTAATCTAATTAACATTGTACATGAAATAATAAAGCACAGTAACGTATATAACCTTATCGATATTTCTGTGTTATTAGTAAAAAAATATTCGAGGAATACAAGGTCAAAAACAACGAAATACTTAAATTATTATTATTATTACTTAAAACTTGTATCTTACAGTAAATGAAAGCATGGTTACTAGAAGCGATTTAATTTATGTGGTGCTGCTTGTATTCCTACACTTCAGTAGACTTCCACTCGTAAAATATTGATAAGAAAATCTTTTGTTACGTTTCTGTTAGCTGTTACACTCTTGTTGTGTGTTACCTAATATAAGGGCATTGTTTTTAAGATCAAATGCATTCACGAACGTAACATAACGAATATCGCTTAATCCATGTTCGTTGCTCATTATGGAGATTGTTTATAATTGTAATTTAGAAGGCTAAATGTCGGTCATCAACGTATATACGGCCCACTGCTGGGCACAGGCCTTCCTCATGGAGAAACACATGAGGAGTATGGGCCTTAACGCCAACAATCATGCCTAAAGATAACGAAATAATGAATAGCAAGTGTTACTGAGATGTGTGAATTGACTAACTAAAAAAAAATATTTAAAACTGTTTATTTTACAATTATTACAACCTTACAACATATAAAACAAAAGAGCAAAATCCTAATTCAAGATTAAGTGCACTGTTGCCAATGGGACTTTTATACTAACTAATGGGTCTACGATGAAAATAAAATAATTGTGTTTTATTTTAGTAACAATTAATTAATCTAGGACTTGACAAAATAGGATCGAAATTACAAGGGACCATAAACAACAGGTAGGAAAAAATAGAATGAAAAAATTAGGTTTTTGCGATGACTACTGAGTCGGGTACAGTCACGAGCATAATTAAGTTACTATTCTAGAACTTTGCCATTCTGACATCATTAGTATTTAGTGCCGCACAACCGCAAACAATTGACCAAAACCTTAGAATGACATAGCTCTAAAATGGGTACATATTTTAGCTCGCGATCAAAGTTCTCACTTACTTTACTGTCCCAAATACAAATCCACGATACCCAATAGGGTATCATGACTTTTCCCACTAGAAATTGCAAAATAATATCTCAAGTATTAAAACTATTTCAGGTGACTGTTAGCTACTTACAATCAGAATGTTGAAAAAACTTTTTTTTTTTTCACAAAGACCACAAATGTCTAAGTTTTCGATTCGATAAGACAGTAGGTAAACCCGAACTTTTTTATAGATATAATATATCTGCAGAATTATGCTTCATCGAAAACAAATACTTGTGCTGTAAAGTATTCAATTGAATCGATTAGAAATAAACCGTGGCTATGTCACAGAGTGCCGAGTTGCCAACACAATCTAACAGTATCGAATCGCATTCATTGCTTTTCAAACTATCAGACTGGTTTCATCTGGATCACACACGCTTTTTTGTCGTCGGAAAAGTCACTGTCGGTACGGGCTGGTCTGCGTCCGTCTACAATATCACCGACCGTGGTAAGCAAGATTAATACGAACACCACCACGAAAGCCGCATCGGACTGCAATGTGTCATTTAGCTTGAAGCTTGCGAATATTAATATCTACAAAAATACACCATGTTAGGCTGTGGTCATACGTACAGCGAGGCGAATAGTGCGCGAAACTGTTTATAAGCTCGTATTCATGACAAACAATGTTGTGCAACTGTACTGAACGGCAACATGCTTCCCACATGATGTCAACAACTGATGTAAACTCGGTTCATAATACTTAACAAAAAATACTTTATTTACAAGAAAAGGTTTAGTTTTTTGGAACTCAGGTATAAGGGAATCAATTAACCTTCGGTTTCATAAAATAAATATTGGTACTCAACAGTATGTAACCGGTATTTGAGGTCCTTTAGGATCCAGCAGCGTCAGTTCAGCGGACAATGCGCCCTGGCTAAAACAAGTTACGGGTCTCAATTCTTTATGCTTGTTGAGGAGTGAACTGAGTTTATGTTTCTTAATAAAAGCACAACAAATAATAATAACGATATTTACTTATCATTACCAGACTGACACACGCTAACTGACTGACAATAATAACAAAAAACAAGACAAAGCTATCAAAATACAAAATAGTGTCAAAAGGTAAAATAGTATCAAAAAGGTTAAAAATAAGTATAAAAGAAGGTCTGTCGCCAACAATGCTGTCGTTAAAAAAATAATAGCATACTATACATGAAAGTAGAGTTGCAGTTCCATTTTGTCTTTAACCTCTCACAGACAAAACATAGCAACTACGCATTCAATTTCTATAATTTCAATCAAATTTTTTTGTGTAATCTAGCTGATTTGTTTGTTCCGGCCTCAATGGCTGAGGCACTGTCATTATTTCTCTACGTAATTTACCTCTACAACAGATTTTTTGAATGTCCTTTACATTGATTGACGCATGAGGTGTCGAGGGCCACAATAGCGTAAAATTAAAAAATGAATATTTATGTTATAGTCTAAAGGCATATTTTAATAATGCGCTTGCACAAAAATATTTCTTTCTTTGAAGCAAGTTAAACATATTTCTTTCTGAACTTACGAGTAGTTTAAATCTCAAATTTGTAAACTTTTTACTTAGGAGCCATATTGAAATTGTCAAAAAATTACAAAATCCTGCTTTAAGTCTCGATCTAAATTTCCTGCGAGAGGGCCTTAGTCGCAAAGGGTTGATTTCAAGGTTATTGCTATTTTTCTCATTAGTTTCCACGTAGTCACTAATGAGGATAATAGCAATAATTTTGAAATCGCCCCAAAATGACAACATCGAAACCCCATTAATCGAAAATATTATACTAACATCACTAGCCTTGGACAACTGTTTTGAAATAGTCCTATTATTCCGAATGCCCAGTGACAAAGATGTGTATTCTAAGCTATGTGTTCAGTTTATTTTCATTTTTTGCACGAGATATCACTGATGAGACAATAGTCTTATTACGTAACGATAGCTTATAAAAAGACAATTGTCCATTCCACGATGATTTCGAGTAATATTTGATTACGGGTTTTTCGTGCGCCATTCAAATCCGGCTAACTCGCGATTTTCGGCGTATTTACTCGTTCTTACATTGAAGCGGAGTTACTCTTCATTACGTTACTCTCATGTTTTTGCTGTTAAAGGACATTGAAAGGACCATTGCTAACTTAAATGATCGACTGTATAAAATTATGAAATACTGTACTGAAAAAAGTACGTAAATTACAAACTTAAACCCAAAATCCAAACCAATTAATGTTAAGTACTATGAAAACATCATAAGAAAATTGACCACATCACAAGAATTTTGATGTAATTTGAACTAATTATGTCACACTAGAAACATTTTATGTGAATATTGTACATAACTAGTGTACTATAACTATAACTAGTTAGGTATTGTACTTAACTCTTAGCAAAATTGTCCAGTTACAATGTAAGTTAAAATGTATGTCGTCACAGTAAACTTGTTTACACGAATACTATACTAGTTTATGCTTAAAAATATCATACAAATTTGGTTTCATGTAGTAGATTGCAACGGGTATCGGTAACTTAATGGAATCGGTACCAACATAATGGGTATCGGTGCAAAGAAAAAAAATGGCTACACTTAGTTTAATTTCTATCCTGTTTTTACTTAAATAACTGTTTTTACCATTTGTAGAAACAAAATATTATATCAATAGTAGAAATACCTTATCTTTTAGTGTTTATCTTTATTTGTTCAAGAATGAAAGGATCAAGATTATTCCTTCACGCAAACTCGCTACGCTACTTAAACATATTATGATTAAACATTCTTTCTATTCCATTGTTGAATCTTTTATGTACGGCTTATAACTTAAATTAATTTGAACGCAGGCAATACACAAAAAAAAAATGTTGTAAATTGACTTTTAGGAACACTCTTGCACAAAATTCACTTTAAAAATGATACAATAACTATAGTCAAACCAAAGAAAACTTATGGAATCTTTATAAAAAGCTTTTGATGCGTTTTCAAATAATAATAATATATACTTACGCATACCGCTTATATAACATAGCGTAAAATACCCCCCTCTCTGCCCTTGCTACGGCTTTCAACTCATTCATAAATAAGATGACGTAGTAAGTATACTCAATCCGGCATATAGGTAACCCATCCATTTTAGACAGGTTTTCCGTCCAACAATAAGGAATTAATTAAAAATACTCACCTTTTTTTGGCAAAGAATGCCTAAAAGACTGCGCTCACGTCACCACGAGCACCCTCATTAGTGTTGTCGAACTACTCTGCACAGCCTTGCGACAAGGTTGTTTCGATATTGCGTCGTGTGCGGAATCCATAATAACCTCGCAAAAATGTTGAGACGCCCGCTCGTAAAGTACTTTGTCTCATTAAGTGAATTGTACCGTTTGACTTACTTCTGTAATTGCATGATCGAAGGACCCTCTGACTTGTTCCATTTGATATCACTTTCTTAAGCTTAGAGGAATATATAGATGCATTAGTAATTAACCTAACTTAACTATTGAGTTTTGGAAGTGGGTCGGGGTTCGCTACATCTAACATATTAGTATACCATTTATGGTATCCTTTATATTTTATAGAGGTCTTATTTATGGCTATGACTTTCCTACGTTTTCTGGTTTTTCCTTATAGAAATAGCGGTACAACAACTTACCAACTATAAAAGCTACGCGCTTACAAAAATAGCAAGCGTTGAAGTACGTGTCATGAACCTTTTCCTTATAGAAACATGGGACTGTATACCACGTTCGTGATTGTTATTCCTTTACAATTTAAGGATTTATAAGAATAATCCATGTTGTACAATTTCTATTTAAATATTTTAGTATAAGGTTTAATATTCAGTAAGTATAGCTCGATCGAGGCCTTTGGAAAGTAAATTTCTAGACTAGCCGGTACATAAAATTTGTAAGGATCTCAAACTGCTTGTAACAAAACATAGGTACGACTTACACTAACAGTTATACTTTTATCGGTGTATTTATTTGCCCACAAATGACCTACAATCTTAACATTTGAGTTGAGGTCGCACATATTAATTTGTATTTTATTTACATTGTCATTAGTCAAATATTTGTGATAAATCTTTACGTGACAAAATTCAAGCTAATTATCAATTTAAGTTCTTAGACTAGATTAAATTAATTCGTGAAATCTAGATGTGAAATAGCGAATATAAATGTCAAAAGTTTGTTAACATTAATGTAGGGAAATTTGCAAAACAGCAAAGATTTGTTGAGCAACAATAGCGTATTCGTCCGTGACAAGAAATTATTAAGATATTTAAATCGCAGTATAGCCGTCCGAAGACACCAGAACGAGGCCATAGGCACGCAATTACATTTTGTGTAATGGGTTTACGAACACTTCGGGTGGCATCATAGCATACGCATTATGTGATGTTATTTAACTGTTCAAGAGCAACTGTTAAAAAGGTCTGCGAAGAAGATACTGGTGCTTTTTACAGTACCTACCGATTACCGATCAAAAATCTTTGATTATGAAAAGCACATTATCATCATACCCTTATCCTCGAATAAATAGGCAGAGGCGATAACACCCAATATTTTTCAAAGTCGATTAAAAAGTGATAATTAGATTTTATTACTGTGAATTTCTTTATTATACATTTTTAAACGTTTGTACGTCAAATACAAACAAAAATGTTACCTACTGACAAACTGTTATAAAATTAATAGTTATTTATTATACAAGAGTGGAAAGTTCCTTTTTAACCGCGTGCTCGATTTGGATGACCGAGCAAGCGAAGGATTCTTAAGTTGAATCACGAGCGCAGCGAGTGATTCTAAATTAGAATCCTGAGCGTCAGCGAGGGAAACAAACGAGCACAAGGTGAAAAATCTTTCCACTCGAGTGCAATACGTAACTTTTCATCCCACCTCAGCGAGGAAATGACAAAATGAAAAAGAAAACAATTTATAATGACAAAATATTTTTCACAATTTAAAAAGTTCTAATCATAAATTTGGCACCATAGAGGTTACATTAAATAGGTTTAATGACGTTTTGAATTTACAATTATATTGAGTACTCATTATATGTGATGTTCTAAATTCAAATCTACTTTGCCGCTCAAGCGAATAAAATAGAATTTTCCAGCCAGATTTCGAAGCGCAAAATTACACTTTCCGAGGTGGTGGGATGAAAATAATGTTTATTTAATTTAATAATATTGCATTAACTCAAATCCCATTCAAATTGTATGTGATTCGACCCAGTCACAAAAAAACCTCTTAAATAAACATTAATGCAATATTCAGTATAATTTTATTGCTTTTAAGTGAGTGGTATTGACATTGGGAAATTAGGAGTCCACATTAAAAACCATTGAGTATTAATTAATATTTAAGAAAGATCACTTTAATAACGTAATGCATTCTTATATTATGTTGTTTGGTTTTTCATTTCGCCTGATTTAATTATAGTAGCCGGCTTTCATTATAAATTAAACTGTATACACGTTTAACTCGCCTACTTAAACATAACATGTTTACTTAACTTAAAGTACTCTTGACAAGGATAATAATAACGGATCATATAAAGACGACTTAGCAACAGCTGATTTACTGGTTGACTTTAAACTATTCGACTGGCAGCCCGTAACCTGTCCTTTGCCATAACACAAACAAGCTCAGTGGCTCACACCAGAAATGGCGAATATTCTCCGTGTGTATTTTAGCACTGTCCTTTTGTTCGTTATATGTACGGAAAAATAGTATTTTTGCAATTCTGTGAATAAAATCTCAATATCTCTCTCTCTCTTACCTAAATTTGTCGCCAGTTCCTCAGTTGTTGAGGATTACAGGTGAAACTCGCTTCCACCTTCGGCCTTATCGTCACTTACCATCAGGTGAGATGAAGGTCAAGAGCTTTCCTGCCGTATGTAAAAAAAAAAAAATGAGCGGTCTTACTTATTGGAAAAAACCAACCAAATGGAATATTCACACGCTTTCTATCTATGACGGTGGGGTCTAATGTTAACTAAACATTATAATCGCGTATTGTTGTAAAAAAATCTAGAATTCGATTTCCTTAATGAATTGATAATAAATTTTTTAAGCTACTCTATCTACGAATCTTACTACAAGTAAATCAAATCAATTTAAATTTCACCGCAAGTCGCAGTGTATTAAAATTAATTAAAGTAAATTTTAACTATTGTATTACGAATTTTAATGCTTATTATGGGGTCAAAAACGCACCAAAACTCGCAATTGAGGTCCGATTAGCAGTAATAGCGAAAATAAAAATAAAATTGTCGATAAATGGCCGAATGTGGGATTAGCAGTAACAGCGAGAAAAATTGTCGATAAGTCGATGAATGGACGCACCACTGCTTTAACCCTAACCGGTCGCGCGGCGCCGGCGCCTGTGCTAGTGAAGGACGGGCTTTAGAAAGTATCGGATCAAGTACACAGCTACTGCTTGCGGTCTTGTTTAATCTAACATTTGACTTGTAAATATTAAAAAAATTGGATTTCTTAAATTATTATTTATAGCCATCTATTGAACCAAAAAAAATGTATCACCTTTGAGGTATGACTGATGGCAATTAAGCTTCTACGTGTGGTATTTTAATTACACACGCTTGAATTATTTAACTTCAGGCGCCATACTTACCAGGCACCGGGCAACTATCGGGTGGGCGTTGTATTCACAATTGCATACAAACATATAATCACGACTATTATTCCCTAAGGGCTAGTCAGAGGCTGGGCAAAAGCACAGCAAAAGCAGTCCATAGTTCATAGTCCGTGCTTCACCAAGCAGTGACTGCACTCAGCGTGACAGGTAGTGAACCTATAAGCTGTTAGCTGGTTGGCTAGTTCCAAGTCCATTAGTCGCCTTTTACGACACCCTAGGGAAGAGATTGGTTGGTAGTACTCTTTTAATGAGCCGCTACCACACGGCTCATTCACAACTGTACTGTAAGTTTTTTTTGCATGAGTCGTACTCGGCTATCACTATCAAATATTCCATAATAAATACGCGATGGCCCCTCTCTACGTGGCCCAGTCTCGACGCAGGCGCCGCCGCTGTATTCAAGACACGGATACGTCGATCGTGCCATCGTACAATCGAAAGTAACTATATATTTCTCATTCAACACAACTGCTGTGTTTTCCCTTATCGGGCTAGTCGCTTCCAATACTTACACTTACATGTCATCCACACCTTTTGAGGCCTGATAAAACATGATTTGCTATTTGCGGTGGGGTGGGAAAGTATTTTTTTTAATAATAAAAGGATAACTTAGAAGTAAATTATGGATTTTTAACAAAGAAAAAGAAATATTGTCGGTATAGTTTTAGGAATACATAGTTTTGAAGGAAAAGCCAAAAGATATTTTTAGAAATATTTTGTGTAAACTGAAAACTAAGTTTCTCCTCGTTAAATGTAAATTCATATGTGTGTAAAAATTATTTATCTATTTTCCAACAACAGAATTTAACTTGCAAGCACATTGTTTTGAGAAACAAAAGATTTGGTACACCGCAGAACCTATGCGATTTGCGTGAACTTGAAGCCTATTGAGATTGTCTTTTCTTTGACAATTAACAAAAGTTTTCCGTTTTGATACGACAAATCGGGTCACGACTATCGCCTCGCCCTCGTGATTGTCTGTCCACCCAGTACCGTGCGTGTATACGGACAACACCACATGTCTCATTGTAACTATTTACTCAACGCTGATACTAAATTTAGGACACGCTCCTATATGTAAACCAAACCGTGCGGTAATGAGAAATTGACAATAACATTGTTGGCAATTGTCAACAAGCTGTTCCTCCCCGTGATTGGTATGCTGTATTGAAATATATGTGTATTTTTCTTGACCTCTTAACGGTCAGAAAACAAGACAGTGAACTATGCTGTTTATAAAGTAAAAGCTTATTAATTAAATGCTAACAGAATTTTTCGAAATATTTTTTTTTTATAAAATAAAAACTTTAACGTAAAGAATAACGAAAAAGAAATAACTCAGTTTCAAGACACTTGCAATTCGCGTAAAAATTCAACTATTATTTTCCTTTACCTTATCGAATAGTTACTTGGCTATGCGCATTATGGCAGCTGATTAACATTTTTTATTAAGTGGTACATACCTATAATAACCAACAGAAAATTAAAATTATGATAAAAGGTTTAGCACCTCATAATTATGACCTTTTTACAAGGAAAATTAAAAAAGCTGTTCATTTGAGTTATGGCAGTAGGTTACATTTTCCAAGTTACCAACATATTAATGTATATCATGTCTTAAGTTGACTTCTTGTAATCAATATTAGAACACAATACGCTCTAGGTACCACGTATCTGTAACTTTTGACAGGCAGGGAAGTGATGGACCACAATGTTTTTCGGGTTGTAAATACACACACATTCACATCAGTTTATACGTGTGTCTACGTTGTAAGATTACGATTTACTGAATAAATTTTTATTTCATGTTTAATAAATGATGTTAAAATAACTCCAAATACGGTGCAGAAAATGTGTTCCATATCATAAAATTTAAAAATAAAACCAAAAACCTTGACTTGAATAATTTTTGTCAATTGTGTCATGCATGATTTCAACTGATATTACTGACTCGAACCAGAACCAGAGAAAAATTAGAGCGATCAAAATAAATAAAAATTAAATTAAACACGCATACAAACCGTCTATTAATTAATGTTTGACAAGACTATAGGAACCAAACAAACAATAAAATAATACAAATAGTTACACACACTTTTGTGATATGTCACTAAACTCTTGTAGTTAACACAGTAATGAATGTGTTCTAAGAAAAATAATAATATCTATATCCAACATTTTAGTTATTCGAATCAAAAGTTCAAACGTAAAAAACATATAAAACCAATATTATAGGGAGACGAAAATTCGGATTGAAAGGGTTTGTTGACAATTCTCGATTACTTATTTAGAAATATGTTAATTTCTTTTAGATTATTTAAGGTACTTCTATTTTTTCTTGAAAAAATTTATATCAAAACGTCAAGTTTTGATTCGCCAGGTTTTATATTTTGTTAGTCCACATGTTTCTTAATTTTCAACAGAATACTGCAACACAGTATGGGTTCCGTTTGAACCAAATTGCACTTTACAATGTCGGAACAAGAGTCGTTTTTTATTCAAACAAATCTTCAGAACCTGGTACTGTAACTATAACGACATTAAAACCAGGTTGTTAAGGTTGAAAATGTGTTGCAGAAATTTGACGTGCTTTTGACCGTATCTCAATCTTGTTTGATTCAAGTCACCGATCACAGATGAGTGGAGCTTTTACGGATCCACTTTCCAAGTTATTTATAACTTAGGCTAAATATATCCCGCTATATTTGTCCCTGCTTGAAAAGAACTTGATTAAGTTTAAAAGTAACTCGTTTAAAAATACCTTTTTTATTTAACACAATATTAATAATGAATTCATTATTTTACCTGATGATTAAATATAGAATTATTGATTTCATCTTTTCATTCAAGAACCCATTAATAAATAGTCACAGTAAATACTTCACGTGTAATGTATTTTATCTTATGAAACAAAATATGTTGCGTTATATGCTTTTTCACTTTCACACTGCGGTTCTGCTTCAAACTATATATTGTTAGTATTGTATTTGTATACGTACAACAAAAATAAAAGCAATTCGGTGTGAGTGATTAGTACTTGGAATGATAACCATAACTCTGAGGTCTCGAACTCTTCCGTGCTTCGGAAGGAACGTTTAGCCGTTAGTTCCAGCCGCTATTGCATCTGTCTCTACCCGCAGGGGGCCAGCGTAATGGTACTACGGCCCATACTCCTCATCTATTTCTCCAAGAAGATGGCCTGTGTCCAACAATGGAGACTTTATAAGGTGAGGGTGACATTCTTATTAAATAACACCAAAAACTTAATGCTATCGAATAATATAAAAATCTGACCCAAAAATAATTTTCCGGCACTAAGCTCTCCTAATTGGATAGATCAAAATTTACAAAAGTATCTTTATATTGTTAACCGAAGCATCTAAATGACAATTATTTATAAACAGGTTAAATTGAGAGACTAAACCGCAAGTTATTATTTTCTTATTAAAGGTTCTATTCATAGAAATGAACTAGGTCGAAATTAATTGAAGAAACTATATATAAATATGTATAACTATTAAATTAATATGTATATATAAATATGTGTAACTATTAAATTTGTGCATTTTTGTATCGCAATGTATCGCAACAATAGCTGAGTTTTGGTTGCAGTGTCAAGAGCTAATGGCTAAGCTAAGTTAATTTAGCTTAGCTTAAGTTAATTTAGTTTAGCTTGGCTAAGCTATGTTAATATAGCTTAGCTGACGTAGTTACCCATATAGCTCGCATAATTTGCGGTCTGCACACAAGTATGGAAATCTGTTTTAGCTAGAGCTCAGCTAAACTAACTTAGCTTAGCTGTTGGTCTGCAACCTGTATTATCCTGGTTAAGGAGGAACAGAAAATAAAAACGCTGAATGGAGCAGAATAAGTGTGAGTAGTCCATTAGTATTTATGAGGGCTTATATTGTGAGGTGGAACTGTTATAAAACAATCAACTATCACGGTTTAATTACTCTTTATTGATGTGCATTTTTGTTACCGCACATGAACGTTATTGTAAAAAATTATAAATTTTAGTGTAAAACACGTAGCTACTTCGAAAGATTCAGTGTTCCACGATAATACAATGGAAATTTAGATAAATACAAAATAGTTTTCAAACATTCAGTGCCTGTCCGTAGTTAATGACTCATAAAGTGGGCACATCACATTATTTGTTACATACCTTATGTTTAAATATCAGAAATATTTTCATTACTTAACAATTGATTTGTGACTCACGTTTTGACAGACAAGGTAAAAACAATTGCTATCACAATTCGGATTTTCATTCAAGTGTGTACCTATACCTAAAATACGTAACTATCGATATGCCATGTCAAAAATATGTCTTATTATAACTAGATAAGGACCTATTACAAACGCAAACGCATTAAGCAATAAAAAAAATTATTTTAGCTCCTTATCAGCGTACTTAAACAATGCATAGTTGCAACATTTAAAACATTAATTTTAAGTTAACAATGTTTGTTTGATGTTTTATTTTGTTGAAATCAATTCTATAATTAGACTCCACAAATTTTCTTCTCACTTTATCGTCACAACATATTTTCCTAAAGTTGTCGTCAGACCTGTCTTTTCACATGGATCTTTATGTAAATAACCTAACTAATTTAATTGTATGAAAATATACTTAGTATTGGAACACAAAATCCAATGAGATGCGCAAATTTTAATTATTTTCACGTCGATCTTTTAAAAATGTTTGTGGATGAAAATATTTATAAGTAATGGTAATAGAGTTATACGAGTTTTTTAACAACGCTATAAAGGGTTTGTACGCACGCAAGCCAATTTAATATGGAGATAACGCGACAATTCGAAGCCTTTTAACAATCTGTTGAGTTAAAAAAATGTATGACCTACAATTTTGTTAAGTAAAATAGTTTGTATTGTATTGCTTTGTTTGCAACATTATTAATATTTGAAAAATATTTATTTAATTAAACAAACATAAAAAACCAACAATATTTTGAACAAATGTTTTTGGTTTCTAGTTTATTTCCTCCTTTGTGTAAGGATTCAGATCATTGTGAATTAAACATCGCATTTAATGACAGCACATTACTCATAATATCACTGTCTATTTTTGGTTGCTAACTAAAAATATTGTGAATTACTTATCTTCAATATTCGTTAGATAACTAAATGTAGATTCGAAGAATAATGTCTATTTTTTCATCATAATTTTATTTGACGACAGCGAAAGATAGAGGTAACTATATGTCATGAAGGATTTATTGTTATACAACAGTATTTTATTTTATTACATTACCGCTGTTACACAACGGTTGGTAACGGTTGCATATGAAATATATAAATCCAAGCGATAACGAAAGAATACGAATCTATACTAATATTATAAATTCGAAAATACCTCTGTCTGTCTGTTGGTCTCTTTTTCACATCAAAACTACTGAACCGATTTAATCGAAATTAAGTACACACTACTTAACCCAATATTCCCATGAGAAGGGGTACCGCGCAGGTGAAACCGCGGAAAGCCACTAGTAATACTATTATGTTTCAAACTAGAGTTTCGACGAGCTCTTTATTAAGCCTTTTAGTAAATCTCACGTCACCGCTGCCTACCCCTTCGGGGATGTAGGCGTGATCATATGTTTTTATGTTGTGTTTCTTTTAAAGAAAATATTAGAAGGCGGCATGGTCCGTTTCGACAACAGCGATCGACGCAGACTGATTAAAAACAGTCTAATGGGTCGATTTCAAGGTTACTACTATTTTTCTCATTAGTATCCATGTTTTTTTTTATAAACAATATTATAATATTATTTAAAGTCGTTAGGGTAATCGCGAGATTACTAGTACCTATTAATGTATCTATTGATTGATATTATTTTCATAACATTGTCTAAAATGAACGTAGACACTAATGAGGAATCATCAATATTGTTGAAATCGAGCCTAATCGTATTTGATTTGATGATTTGCAAACCGCGCGTCTGTAACTTTTTTATATGTAATATCATGTAATATGTAATATCAGGAGGCTCCAAAAATATTATATATTTTTTTTTACATATGACAGGTAAGCTCTTGGCCTTAATCTCACCTGATGGTAAGTGACGATAAGGCCGAAGGTGGGAGCGTACTTCACCTGTAATCCTCAACAACTGAGGAAATGCGGCTATCTTACCTCTGATTGCCGGAACACAACAAAGCTTAAAACATTGTTATTATGGCGACAGATTTAGGCTAGCCAGGCTGGCTTAGAAGCCCTACCACCAACCGAACCGAGCAGAAACACTTCTGCTCCCATGGGGAATCGAACCCGGACCTCCCGATCAACACTCGGTGGTGTGAACCACTAGAATAGAGAGAGATATTTTATTGCTTTACCATAAATATATATTTTTTTTATAAGAGGAGGCAAACAGTTTCCCTGATGAAACCCTACACCGGAGGAACTGCAAACGTGTTGCCGGCCAATGAGACAATTTGACAAGGAGGATTTTGTTATGAAGTATAATTTGATAATATTATCAAATGGACACGAAATCACCGAGCATGTATGAAGACTGTTATGACAGTAGATTAAGCGAAAGAATCTAGCGTAATCTCTGCCTAAATAATACATAAAACGGGCGTGATTGTGAGTTATATTTATCATAAAATTTGTAAATGAATTTGTTTGAAGATAACAGGAACCGTAATTGCGAAGGTAAATACAAATTTACTTGAAAGCCAGAAGAATTTCACTTTCTCTGTATTTTAATTTGCCATCTGCGTATAAGGAGCCTCGACACACATCCTTAAAGGTGTTGTAAACACTATTTCAATGCGTTTCTAAAATAAAACGTACACATGTTATTATCTACTATCATATACATTTATACCTATAAGTATAGACATTAATATACGACTTTAATAATAAGGTTGATGTTATTTATGTCGATTTTTAGGTTGTTTAATGTTTGGACATGAACTTTAGGAGAACAAAATGTCGTTGCCGACTGTAAAATGCTTAAGTAAGGAATAATGCTTTAGAAAACTATAAGAAATCCATTACAGAGGTAACATCTAATTACGACTAGGTGACATCGAAACGGAAACTCAATCGACGAAAATATTAAGCACTCAAGATTGTATAAATTTTAATATAGAGGTTGGCTTTTTTACTCGACAATGATGGTATCATTTTTAAATTTACTTATTAAACACATGCCTTTAATATACAAACTGTCGTCCTCCGCCTATATACGTCCCACTGCTAGTCACAGGCCTTGCACATGGAGAAACACATGAGGAGTATGGGCCGTAATACCACCACGCTGGCCTAATGCGGGTTGGTAATATACAAACTATATCTTTCGTATTATCCTTACTAGAAGTAGTCAACTTTAATGAATTAATCGTAGTGCTAAGCACATTAAGTCTTGGAAGAAAAATGACAAGATTTCATAAATGATTTGAGTATTGGGCAAAGCGTTCACTACGTAACATACTACTTCATTAGCCCACACTTGTCCACTGCTGGACATAGGCTTCTTACACACGCCACCCCTCTTTATCTTAGTGTGGGTTCATAGCTACGCTGGCCCAGAAGCAGCCACGCGCGTGCGCCTACAATTATACGGGATAGTAACATCATTTCACAGCGACACGCGCGCCCTTATTTGTCAAAATGCCAGCATAGCTATGTAACGTCCCTTAGTCTACCCTTACCATCCACTCAAGTATGCGTCATAAAGATACAGAAATTGTACACCATGTATTTACTTCGAAAATAGCGTGTTGACAATGCCTCGCCATTGTGAAGCCATGAGCCTTAGTTAATAACGGTCTAATTTAGATGTTATCTCAAATGATATCCATTGCCGCAACACAATACGGCACTTTAAATATTCCGCGGCGTATTCTCCATTCCTGTAATCTTGTAATCAGTGTACATCCTTCGCGTATTATATGTACGAGTATTTCTGCTCTATCATGCAGAATTTATGAAGACACGGATGTAGGTGCGACTTAACATTTTAACAATGTTTGTATTCACGAAGTTGGAGGAATGTAACCAATCACCACATATACAATTCAGTTATAAGCCGCTGTAAGTCGATTTCGTTACACAAAATATGAGATACAAATTCTCAAATAAATTTTCTATGTTAGAACTATATTGGTGAAAACTGTACTATAAATCGGGGTAATTCACTACTGCATACCCTTTCAGATGTAAACGTGATGGTAAGAGTGTATTTTTACTTGTATTTAAGCTTTGTCGAAGGTATAAAAGTAATGTCTACGGAGAGGAAAATAATCTCGTTGATGTCTATCACAAAGATAACATGTTTTGAGTTCAAATTAAGACGTTCGTTCAAAATTTTAAGCAAAACTATCGTTAATTATGACATGGAATCGAATGAATGCTCCCAATATGTCGAATTTTAAATTATTTACGAGTCATATGGAAGCTTCATCTGATTAAAAAGTGCGGCGCACGTTACACAGAGATGCTACGAGACATATTTTTTTGAGCTACAACCATAAGCGGGGAAAACGCAAAAGATAAGAATTTCATATCCTATCGTGTTAATATAGCCATAAAAGACACTTTAATAGAGAAGGACCTGAGCCCGAAAACAATCAAAAGGAAAATGTACAAGAGTTCACAAATATGTTAGCATAAACATAAACAACAGAACTGTTAGATAGCTTTCAAACTGTGAAACGAAAACTTATGTCAAATTAAAAAGATTCTCCGTTAGACGCTAGCGATAGCTTTCAAAATGCATCTTGTCAACGACCGCATAAATAGTCTATTTTAATCTATAAAAGTTTCGTTTAGCATCCAAAATGGTCATTGGTCATTTCCGTAGTCTGGAGCACGCTTAGCGAAGTGAGTTTATATGTCGAGCCTGTACACGATCAAGTTTGTTCACAAAGGCGCGTGTGTCAACATTTACCGAACACTTACGCTAAGTAAGCAATGATATAAACGTTCATAGGCGATCATTCAACGACAATTATATTGGTGTCTCGCTGTTTAACTTTCTTTGCAAAAGTGAGATTGGCTCTAAAACTCATGTTGGTTACATTACAGTTTGATTATTACTTATTCAATTATCGATCATTGGCGCTATTTGTCTAGAATTCTAATAGAATAGATTAGAAATGTGATTTTGGGGTAATTAACACTCTGGAAATAGTTTTCGATCAGAGAAAAAATCAGTCTTCAAGAGAAGTGATTAAGGATCGGCACAGCCGTAATGAGTTTTCTAGTATTTTAACCCGAGTCGCTGCAGTGAACAAGTTTATAGTCAGTTTCAGTTTTTGAACTTAATAATGCCAGTATCATAAAGACGACAGGCGACCTACACATATATACACCCACACATACGTATGTAGACTGTAACTTGGGGCGAGCTTATTGCACCGGGCACAGTGAGTCAAGCGATGTTCAGCTCGAACAAGTAGTACCGTTTGTCCCAGTCGACTGCCACTGCCTTAATTTGTAAGCACTATTAGCTACAAGTCACGTGTCATAAGGCGTCTGTGCACCACGTGACGCGAACTAACTATATTACTTATTATCTAATATATGAATCAACATTTTTACAACATAACCTGTCATTACGTTATTAGTATCATTTATTCGAAATTACTGTTGAGTGCTATAATTTGTCAAAAGGTAGATATGATGCAGCAAAAACATTGTGTTTGACGCTTAATAGTATGGCGGTTATAGTGGTATTGTATATATGTACCTGTTTCTTGTTCACTGTAGAAGATATATAGAATGGTACTAGCCCGTCATTAAAACTAATTGCATATACAAATGTTCATTTCATCGATTGAGTGCATGTGTGTTTTCGAACGTCACGCTGTTTTGTTTGATTTATAATTATTTTTTATTCTCATAACTCGTATACAAAATATTTGCAAAATGTTATTAGAATAAAAGAATTCAGTAAAGTTTTATGAAATATTTTGTTGTTTCTTGCAATGTATTGAATAAAGTGAGTGTAAAGTAATTTCGTTAGTGATAAAATTTATTGATATCTAAAATCTTCACACACGCCATGTTGACGTCAACGAGTTATTAGATTAGTGATATAATTTTAAAGTAGTAGTTTAAGTGGTGTGAGTAAATATTTTCTATTTATTCATATTTTGTAGACGTCATATTTTGTAGATTGTGCATGTCGGCATCGAATGTGACAAGTATAAAGCTTCAAACTTATATAACTAATGCCTATTTAAATATTTCAACTTAGCAATTTATATTATTTGTGCTTTCAATGAAGTTAAACGTTTTTAAGATACATTAGGTGCGAGTTGAAGTTTCTGTTTTTAAAATTTGAAGTTGTTCTGTTTTTTTTAAATACGTTTTTTTTAGAATATAATAATTTTATCTCTATGCGTACGAGCACATATCAGGGTCAAGTTCCAAAGCTTAGACAAAAAATCTTTTTTGCATACCACCTCCGTAAGTATGCAGATCTTGATATAAACTGACACCGGTTTCTTTGGGGTTTTTCTTATTCATCTTTTATAGTGTTTTAAAATGAACGTTCGAATTCTTTTACGGATATCGACCGCGATTAATTTTGACATCGGCTAAGGAATTCTGAAGCTCTGAAGTAACTCGTTTGTACATAAAATTTAAAAAAAGATTTTATTGATCGTCGACTTCCTTCGGCCACGAGTTTCACTTGGATGTTTGATAAAATTGATTATTTTTTCTGTTATTTTTGATCGATGATTGCTGCACCAAGGATTATATTATTTCGAGTATGTGGGGCATTACGGTTAATGAATGCCACACGAAATTCATAAAGTTTTTTTAAATGTTTTTAGAGTTTATAAAACAAGTCTCATAGCATGAAAATGATTGTGTTAAACTGACCGGTTTTTTTCCCAACAAGTGACGCTATATTCTGCTTTGGTTATAAGCAAGTTAAAAAACGAAAAAGCTTAAATAGTAGTCGTAAAGTAATTTACCTCGACACCTTTTGTGTTGTAAGCAAAAACTTCGCGGGGATTTGTACATAGTGCGAATTCTCAGAAATTGTTTAACGAAGCGCATTAACAATATTATTTGTATACAAAATAAATAAGCAATGACCAATACAAAGCTGTAAGGATTCGATTGAACATTGTAAGAAAAGTGACTATACATTGAAATAATGTTGAGATTTTCCTTGAAATAAATTCCACTTTAACTTAAAGTTTAAGCTATATTACACTTTATTTATTCTTTGACTTGTAACATTCATATAATAGAGCTCAGTGTACAGTGAAAAGCTTTTTATATTAGATTTTCAAATTTAATACCAAAGGCACGAAGTACAAAACTGATTAAGGAACTTCGAAACTTCATAATAGTTGCCCTGACATTAAACATGAAACTTAAATTAAACATTAAACTTAAACATTGGATTAACTGAAACCATAAACTATACTCATTACGTCATGGTCCACAAAAAAGGACAATTAGCAATAGAAGCCACTCGTATGTCGCATAATCTCACAAAAAAATTTGTTTGCGCGTTTTAATTAATATGGTGAGACTTTTTTATACGTTCCTTAAGCGGTAATTTTTTGCACACGCTACTTTATTTTATTTTTTACTTAGCTTCGCCGCTGTTCATTCGTTCGTATACGAAGCATTTCTTCAATGATTATACGACAATTTTCGTAAGCAAAAACTGGTAGAAACAGTTTTAAATTAGTTGGGTATTTCTTTTATGAAAACATATAAATTGACTAGGTACTTATACATTACCGTAACCATCCAGATGGAGCTGACTATAAACCATTGGTTTTTGTGTGCTATAACTAATGTTCACAACACGATATCGCCTCTGATATTACATCGTGTAATAAAGTCGTAATAACTCATCAAATACAAGAACTATTGTTTCACGATAGTCCACTGGGCAAATTACTAATGCACAAAAAACCGAGACGTGACATTCGACTCATAGTCGGAATCTCATCGAATAATAAATATGGACGCCCTTAATATACGTATGTCTTTTATAAATATGTGTATGTCTTATAAATCTTATAGGGCTTCGTAATGATGACATTTTTCTACTGTGTACTTGCTCCTTAAACATTTATTTCGCGTGGTGGGAGGAGAGGGATGTTGAGGTATGCCCCTCTGCTAGGCACAGGCCTTCCTCATGGAGAAACACATGAGGAATATGGGCAGTAACCCCACCATGCTGGCCCAATGCGGGTTGGTGCGTAGAAACAATGGCAATAGCGACCGTGACCAACAGCTTAACGTTCCATCCGAAGCAAAGAGGATTTCGAAATCACAAAGTTTTGGTCACCCATCCAAGGCCTGACCATGGCGATGGAAGTTTTGTTTTCAATCGAAAGCCAAAGCATACTAAACACTACGCCACTGAGCTCACCTGGCCTTCCGCAAGAACGAAAATGTTCGCCTAGAAGGAATATTTGTTATATTCATTCTTTCTCTACCTTCTTTTTCATTCATCATTGTTTATGTTTCTTGCATACATTGAAACACACAGTGACACATAACAACCAATCAACGTTCTGGCCAGTTCCATTCTTCCTGATTGATCTAAAGGATACGAAAATAAACCAAAGTAATTACTCGGGGCTATCTTTGGCATCAATAACAATCGATCACAATTGGCAGCGCACTTCGAATCAGAATAGACCTGCGATGACACCGACGTTATTATCACTTTTCCTTTTGGGCTGACACTAATAAAGGAATTCGAAGTATTTTGAACTTTATTGCAGAGGATAAGGCAAGAATGTTGTACTCTATATGGATGCCAAACTCCCATACAATAGCATGAGATAATGTTCTGTCTCGATCAGTAGGTGTTCCCTCTCATTCTATCACTATAAATAATTTAAATAATGCCTAAATCTCAATATTTTAAATAAAAAATTATAAAACTGGTGATGACGTGCGTTGTTTTATGTTGTGTAAGTGAGTGATATCCTGGATGTACCTTATCTTTTAACCGGTGAGTCAAAAATCATATATTAAATGAGAGTATTTGTTTGAGAAATTTGTGCGTATTTTTGTGTGACGTCATTAGTAGTAATAGAAAGCTTTGCTATGAAATGACAAACTTATTCATTAAAGTGATAGAATGAGAGGGAACACCTACTGATCGAAACAGAACATTGCCTCATGCTATTGTATGGGAGTTTGGCATCCATCATACAGTACAAAATTCTTGGGATAGCGCATTCATAGGGGTGCCCTTCCACCAGAACTGTGTACGAAAAAAATTGATCTATAGGATTGCATCGTTTCACGTGACTCACAAAATGGTGTCGAAATAGTGCCTATATAGCATAGCTCTAGTGGTAAGGCACCCTAAAAGTGTTTGTGGCTTGATTGGCAGCCCAATCCACTGCAGGGAACATTTGAAAATATTATGAAGGTACCTAGAGTCGATTTCAATATTATTGGTATTTTCCTCATTAGTGTCTACGTTCATTTTAGACAATGTTATGAAAATAATATCGATCAATAGATACATTCATTAGAGGTACTCTAACGAGGCGTTATATCAGTATTAGCGACTCTTTGCTGTTATTGCACTCTTCTCTTGCCATTTTCTCTTAGTTTCTGTTTTTAAACTAATCATCTGTCTCTTTTTTATTGTTTTAGGCCTCCAATTTTATTCCTATCAGTTAGATTCCTATTAGTATTCCTATTAGAGTCAGCGTCTGGAGCCATTGCCTCGATGCCAATAAATTATAAAAATTAAGCGTTGATAATAAAATTATAATATATAGGTATTTTAGTTAAACTATAACGATAAATGTTCAAACAACTTAAATAACTTTCACAAGGCAGAAGGCACTATTGTAAGTAACCCTACCTTTTATAACAATCTTTAAGTTTTAAGTGATTTGTGAAATGTACCTTTTTATTAATTGTTTCAATGTGAGTTAAGTTTTTATAAATTTAATACAATAAGTGACAAGTACAATAAGGGCACCCACCGCGTCACAGTACTAGTGTTTTTAACGAGATTACCGTGATTAACGAGATTACCGTGACGATTATCGATAACATTGTAATATTCTCTAAAAAAATGTGGACCCTAATGAGAAGTATACCTGGGAATAACGTTGAACCCTACCGTTAGCAGGGCGAGAGACGTGTGTGCCTCGCCGCGTATTAAAATGATAGCTGTTATTTTTGCTTTTTTTTGTATTAATGCTGTATTTTTTTAATTTATTAATTAAATTCGCAAAAGTTTTATAGGGCAAGAATTTGTTCCTGATCTTAATAACATTTTATAGAATAGGTGCGCCGATCACAAAATAGTCAATATCAAACATAAAATTAGCGTTGTTATTACTATTATTAGTTCTTTAGTGTTGTTAGTGTCGAAAAACAATGATTTGCAGGTCCAGTAATTGATGTAATAATTGTCAGGTTTTTGCTTAATTTGAATAAGGCAAATGAATCTACTTTAATAAGACATTGTTTTCTGTCCTAAGACTGACCTCCAAAAGTTCAAATTGAATTAATTATTGTTGCAGGAGCTCCTAACCCACCTTGTATTCATTTCGCTTATATTTCTTCTGGACAATTTAAGGTAATAATATAACGTCTGTAATTGTTCTACTGTTATTGTTTCTCGTGGGAATCGTAGAAACTATAAAGTTAATTGTTAAATTTTTACGATGATGAATAACCTTATTTCCAAAGCCTGAAACTTGACGTATTCGCTCAGCTCTCGACCTAATACCCTTCAGGTAAACTACGGTGGCTATATATTAGTATAAAAATATGAAACTAAAATCTACCACACTGTACTGATGTTGGCGGATGTTATTAAAATAAAGATAGATTGCGGTTACTACTTATAACGATGGACAATTACATAGATTATTATTATGTGTATTTTATTGATATTCATTGCCGAGTTGCCCACCAAGATATTGGAGCTATATAAGTTACTAGTAGCTTCCCACGGCTACACCCGCACGGTACCCATTCCCATAGGAATTTCGGAATAAAAAGTAGCCCATGTCCTTTC
This sequence comes from Parapoynx stratiotata, assembly GCA_910589355.1. Lineage (NCBI taxonomy): Eukaryota > Metazoa > Arthropoda > Insecta > Lepidoptera > Crambidae > Parapoynx > Parapoynx stratiotata. The sequence continues at coordinate 4,315,651 of OU342457.1, forward strand.
TCAGACTCTAGACTATCTGTGTACCAAATTTCGATTCAGTAATTTGACGTGAAAGCGAGACAGACAGAGACAATTACTTTCGCAATAAATGTAAAGCTAAGTAGAATTGTTCCTCATATAAAATTAAATTACTTCTCGCTTCTGCCTCCCTTGCTTTAGTAAAGTAGAGTAGTAGAGACTTTTAGCCTTTATGCCTCTCGCTCAGTGTAAGCAAATTCATATACTACTCTCTCACTCTACGAGATTTGCAGAAAAAAGTACTATTCATGCTAAAGCTGAATGATTGTATCACTGAGTTCGGGGAACACACGTGTCACACAGGCTCCCCTCCCCCGCCCCGTTTCAGTATACGTATATCTAGACATCCCATATAAACATTTAACACGTTAAATTAATAACGGACATGCAATAAAAGGACTAAACCATTAAACTCATTGAGGAGAATTTTCTTGGGGCTTCTTATATTTAATGGGCGATAAAAAAACAATGTACTTTGTTTTTACTCTTATACTGTAAGTAAATTTACAATTTACACACATTTTATACAATTCACATAAAAAATATTCTACGCAGAAACAGAAAAATATTGGGTCCTTACCTATGAAATTGGTGTTTTTATTCTGTCTTAGAAATTTGTCCGTAACTATAAAGTTTCAGATAATTGCCTCTTCCAAAAATAGACCATATATTTGAGCTCGTATCATTTAATTTGATAATTTTTTGTAAGTTTAATTGTGTTAAAATTAGACACAAAGACAATTATTTTTAACTGCCTCCCGAATACATCATTTGATTTGCATTAACATAAAAACTATGAATATTTTTTATCAAGCGTGTTCACACACATATTGCTAAAGCTTGTCTAATGATACATGCCAAATATTATTATCTCTGGATTTGTCGTTGTGAAGAAATCCCCAAAATCTCCATACAAAACACCAATTTCATAGGTAAAGACCTTATATTTCTTGTCAAAAGATTAAGCTATTTACATTTGGATTGATCACCCTGTATATTATAGAGAGTAAACTTCTGTAATAGACTACACGTAATTATTTCCACTGTTTTAAAATTACCGATGCGGTCGCAATAGATGTCTAAATGGACAGGACATTATTTTGATTGAATATGATGGCTTAATTATTGTCAATCATAATATTAACATTATTACACTCAGCTAACGTTTAACAAGGATTCATTATTATAATTCACATAGACATTGTTTAAGATAAAGTAGACAAGCTGCATTTTTGGAATGGGATCTAAAGTTTGTATATCACAATTTTGTAAATAAACTACAGGTATTTAAAAGAGAGATCGTGTATGATATGTTATTCCAATATACGAAAACGGTGCGCCTCGCTGTGGGTGCGTCTGCGCTGCTCCCCGAACACCATCGTGAACGCCTTGGCTGACCGATGGGACTCGCTATTGTTATGTCGCTGGATACAGCTTCACGCTCCTGCTGCTAAGTATATAGACACGTAGCTCAGGCCAGCACGGGATTCTCTAAAACGTCTTACATTATAAAATTTAAATTTATTATCTTTTTCATGTAATTATTAACTCTAGAATAAGTTTCATTGTTACTTACACAATATGGAAGCGATTCTGAAAATAAATCATTATTATTATTAAACTCTTTATTGCACATAAACAAAAATAAAATAATGTAAAAAGCAGAAGTATACAAGGAAGGACTTATCTCTAATAGGGATATCTTCCAGTCAACCCGTTGTTATTATTATTATTATTTTGTTAGAAATTGTTTATTTAACATAAACACAAAATTCTTCCTATACCTAATTAGCCTAGGTGTCCTAATTTTTATCATATCTGGCTAAATGTGGGTGTAAACATTGCATACCCCTTCGGGAATGAGCAATCGTAGCGATTAAGTTATGTTTCCTAAACTTTTCTTATTACAATCGATTTTCTTTCATCTCCACCCCTCGTCCTGTCTCACGCCACTTCCAATCATAGACAATCATGCATCTTCGTTCTCTTTCTTTCACATGGTACTAAATAATACTCCACATAATATGTTTCTTCATGAGGCTTATGCTCAGTGTAGTGGGACGTAGGTATATAGGCTGAAATGTCTTTTTTTATATTTTAATTTTAATTCCACTTGGTTTTACAAGAGACCTACATAATTGTGAACATTGACACGTAAGCTATTAAATAATGTATACCAGTATTAAGTTGTGAGGTGAGCCCGGAGATAAATAAAAATCGTCAGGTCGTCACTTATTGGTATATATTTATTATCAAAAACTAAGGCACTCTGGAACAAGGTAAATCTAAAAGGTAAATAACAAAAACACGGAACATAAAATTAACAGATATTTATAAAAATAGGGCTACTTTCAATAGTGCCTTTGGTTACGTTATTTAGAACTTATGACACTGCTTACATACAATCAGTGCATAAAACAAATATATAATTTAGTTATTATTGCGCTCTTCTCTGGCCATTTTCGAGAGACCGAAAATGGCCAGAGAAGAGCGCAATAATAGCTATTGCAAAGAATCGCCAACACTGGTATAGCGCCTCGTTACAAAGTTAAGTATAAATAATCTTAACTATTGCGCAATTAGTCCACCTGGGAAAACTCATTCAACTGGCTTCATTGTAGACGACACTTAAATGCGCGGGTTATTATCGTTGTATGGGCGGAACTAACCCGTCATGCGCTGTCTGATGCTATCTGTGGACCTCATGATCAGGCATTCAGCTTCCGCGCTCATGGCAAGTACCAAACGAAACAAATTTCATGTGTTTATGCAGTACTAGCTTTTGCCCGCGACTTCGTCTGCGTAGAATAGTTACTTTGAGATAGTATGATGGTATGTAGCCAATAGCCTTCCTCAATAAATGGGCGAACAATAAATAGCAAGACTGAATTTTTTTTCGAATTGGAACAGTAGCCTCATTTGGTGGAATTTAAAATTTACTTCTACTATATCATTAGAAGCAAAGTGGCGTAAATTTGTCCTTCACTTTTCTGGGACTTTATCAATTTTCTTAGCGTTATTTAATTTTTTTACATTAACCGCATGGCACCCGTTCCCATGGGAATATTGGGATAAAAGATATCCTATGTCCTATGTCCTACTATCTGTGTACCAAATCTCGGTTAAATTGGTTCAGTAGTTTTGACATTTACTTTCGCATTTATAATATGGATATAAAAAAGTATTGGTAATACAATTGTGGCTAACGAATTTTCTTCTCATGAAAAGCCGTTAAAGTCGACCGTCCGTATCAAGTGAATTCTCAGTCGCAGCGCTGGTAATATATCTACGTACTACACGCGTGGTAGTGAATTTTCTTTGTGTTTCTTTGCGTTACATTGAAATAAACAGAATAACTGAAAACTTTTCTCAAAATTTCGCAAAATTAGTCTATCAAGTCAGGGGAAAGAAGAGAAAAAGAGGGAAAATACCCAATATATATATTTTTTTGGTTTATCTGTTTGTTTTTACGGGCTAATCTCCGAAATAGCTGGCCGATTTCAAAGGAATTTTGCGTGGTAATACCTTATATCCCTGGTCAACATCCCGTGGATAAAACCAGTAACCGCGGACAAAGTCGCGGGCAACAGCGAGTCTCGTGTAAAATAGTCGTTTTATAAAGAAAAATGCTATGCCCTTACAATAACACTTCAACTTTGAACATTAGCGTTTCGTGGTTCGTTTCATTGAATCGATATCGAATATCATTTTTAAATTTTATTTCAATATTGCTAAAACCCATGAGTATCCCACTACACATCACAACAACTTTTTGCAGTACTTTAACATATATCTTAATAATATGACAATTAAAATTCATTTGCAATGTTGATACAATATTTTATCTCGTAAATTTTTATGCACAACTCGATCTAGTCAATAGTCATGGCAGACCACCAAGGTCTTAGAATTTTTAACTTTAAGAACTCAACCGGACTTGCGATGTTTTGTGATGATTTTAATATGGATTAGGTCATCAGTTCTTTAGTTACCAAAAACAATTTATATTAAATTTTTATTTAAATAATCTGCTTGATCACTCATACGGCATTATTATGCTGTACTGAGTCTAACTGCATGGATCTTTTTTTAATATCAAAGAGTAGACAACGGGTAGATGTTTCACTTGGTAGAAAGTGATCACCGTTTCCTATTATATTAACACAAAACTTTTTTGTGAAACAGTTATTATTGTATCCATTCATATTAGATATATTTTTAATTTTTTTTTTGTTTTGGCCAGGAAAGTGTTCCGAATAGACATGACAATTAATTAACTACTTAAGAACCTATAGTTATTACAATCACTTGTATATTTTGATACGTCGCTTTTGGAGCATTTTCCTTCCAATTTAATTTTGGCATTTGTGATTAAGGGAATTGTATAATACACGTAAATTTTATTAGGTTGTAGAACATATTCATGTAAGGGGAGGATGGAACCCTTGCAGAGTTTCTTGCCTGTATCTTCTCTAGACTCTAAAAAAGAGTAGTGGTATTGTCAAATTTAGGATAATTGTAATTTATTTTGTTTTAACTTGTCAAAAGTGTATTTGATGATATCAATTTCATTAAATGAAGTTTGAGTTTGAGTTTGAGTTGCCCCTAGACATCTGCAGTGCTGGAGGGAAATAAAAACTCCAAATTGATTAGAGCGCTCTCAGTAATACTGAAGATTGTTATTTTGTCTTTTTCTTATCGCAGAGTTGTAAATGCATTGCTGATTTAAGATTGACTCGATTTGAAGGGTCTCATGACAACACACGCTGTAGTGTTCTAGGCGACTAAAGAGGTATACTTACGTCCCTTAAATCAGAGGCAACATCGGGTCAATATCGTGGCAGTGGTAGGGATCGCCCTAAAATTGCCTCCTGGATCGCCTCGTGTGTAGGCAAAAAGGGTGCGAATACCCGGGTCACACTCGCGACGCTCCGCTCGCTCTCTCGAAACTCCTCCTCGACACGGCACGCCTGAGCCGAGGTCTGCGCCTTTAGAGGCACCCTCAGGACGTCTGCCGATCCCCGAATCCGGCTCGAGCGCCCTGGAGGCTCTCCCTGGAAGCGGGACCTCCTAGGGGGGATGCCTTCCAGAGAGAACCCCTTCAGTGGTGGTCCGCCACTATGCTTGAGGACCCACCACAGTTTTCGCCTTCAAAAAAAATCCGGAGACTGCTGAGTAGCCGCCAGAGGCATCAGTAAAAAAAAAATGTAGGCAAACATTACGATTTTGTAGTGTAGTGTGTAGGATAGCGGCTGATTTTAGAGCCAATTGAAGGGCCGGTTAAAGTGCCAATTTAAGACACGTGAGTAGACCTCTTCAGCCTCCTAACCAAAAGTTTACTATAATTTGTTTGCCAACATGTTGAAAATGAAAAAAACATAGTTTTACGTAACATACTACTTTTATATGCAATATTCAATTATGCGGCTGCAAGTCAGATGTTCAACTTCATAATGTTTGCGGTGAGATTGCGTACGAACACCCATTTTATTAGATACGTGGACGTCTAGTGCATTTTATTAACATTCTGGATAACATTTTTGCTGTGTGGCGCTTTTAAATGAACCATTAAATAGATTCAGTAGTTTTTAACCAGCGCTATTTTGTAGAATGTAACGTATCACGATACCAATCGTCTTGTGATCAAAATAAAAATGTCACAGCGATCTTAAAATATACTCTATAAAGTTTGTCACGATTATTACAATGTAAAATACATTACACTTAACACATACCGCGGGGAATACATTCGTTTATTGCAAAGCAAAATGTTGGTTAAGGAATTTGACACAAAAAATACAGTTCCTCATTGTTGGTTCTTTAGCGGCAACAAGTTGAACGAGCGATGCTTGTAATATTCCGCTCTTTAGAATTCCTCAGATGTCCCTGCGCTCGACGCCGTATGTAGGCATGTTACGACTGCTTTCGGCAAAAACGAGTAACCTACATTTATATTTAGAATGAAACAGGTTATCGAAGTACATTTTTCATGTCCGGATTGGTGCAGATGCGAAACAAAAGAGGACGTTGATTTCTTTTATATCTGGCTTCCAATCATCGTTGTCGAACCCAAAAATAATTTGAAATAATAACACGGATTGCACCCCAAACGAAATAAATAAAGCCTTTTATTCTTTCGATACACGCCGTAAAATACTTGGATTCGTTAAAGAATTCAATTGGACACAGCAGACGATACATTACCTACCTTGTAATAAATAAATAACTATCAAAAGTCCATTTTTAAAATTTTCAGTACTTTTCCTATAGACACGGGTTCGAAATAAAATATTAGAAATATTTGAATTTATTGATTGCCATGCGGTTTCGGTGAGTGTCTTAAATTAGCTGTATTGTTTGGCTGTGCGGCTTGCTGGGCGAATGTTGGATGATGCTGGCGAGGCTTTTGCCGTTGCCGTAACCGGTTTTGGATGATGCTGGCGAGGCTTTTGCCGTTGCCGTAACCGGTTTGGTCTGGTTGCAGCCCGGGCTGGCCTGTCACTCCCCGGGACCCGCCGGCCGCGGGACGCTCTACACATCACGATAACGACAACCACGTAGTATGTATATTGATATTATAATATCTACAATTCAAATAATATTAAGGCAAGACTGTTTCTTTGTGCTGAAATTTGCTTGCCACGGATTTAATTTTGGATAGTGTGAGATCAATTTTAGATAAATTTTTGCGACTAAGACTAATAATGTCATCCACGTAAATAGATTGCTTCTCATCATCAATAGGTGTATAATAGCATTCGTGTATGTCAGAGTTCTTCTAAAGCGTGCCCAAACCATATTGGTATCAAGCTCCGAAACTCCTAATCTTTTGAGTTCCTGGACCAACTTATAAATTTCGCCTGATATATTCAGTAACCTTGTCGTCCTCAGCCTATATATGTCCCACTGCTGGGCACAGACCTTTCTCATGGAGAATCACATAAGAAGAAGCTGTAATACCACCACGCTGGCCTAATGCGGGTTGGTGAGTAGAAACGGTTGCAATAGCGACCGGGACCAACGGCTTTACGAGCGGAGGAGTTCGAGATCACAAAGTTTGGTCACCCATCCAAGGGCTGACCATGGCGAAGGTAGCTTTGTTTTCAGTATCGAAATCCAAAGCGTACTAACCACTACGCCACCGAGCTCCTCAGTACCCTTATTTAAACCTTAATATTTATATTAAACAATAACCTTTTCTTTTAGATAACAGACTTTACAGTTAAAAATTATAGGAGATCCACGTGGTTTTTAGTTACGTCCTTATCCATTGAATGATTAGCAAACACTTCTAAAATCTACAAACGTTGGTATTTTTTGCGTAAAGGAGCTTACACACTTTGTCTGAACAATTCAAGGATGACCGGTTAAATACGATATCTATTTCAATATTATTATGACGCAATCCAATTTGAAACGATAGTTAAAGATGCAAATTAATCGCCACTTAAGATAAAGAATGTAGCGTAATTTGAAAAAATAAGTTTGACGTCAATTCAGAGAAATCTTAAATAGAAATAAAATAGACTTTATTAAAGTGGAAATTAGAAATAAAATTTTTATTAAAAATATAATATTATTATCTACTTGACATAATAAAGCAGTCAGTTAAATAAGTAGGTACCTTTACGATGTCATAAGATCTTAAAAGAAAAAATTATAACACTTCTGATTAAAAACTTAAAAATGTGTTGGTGATCAAGATGTGTATTATCATCTGTGGAATCTGCGTCAGCACTATAAAAAACCGCAAAATTATGATAGATTCGGTGTATACTCAATTGAGTATTCAATTTTGTGTTCTAGTGTGCGCGTGCACAACACAATGCCTCGTTCTGGCATAAGTTGGTGACGTAAGTAGTGTAACCAAAGCCTTTTAGTACTATAGAATGTGCTTGCTCTAGAAAATAATGCCAATTGTCAATTTTATGTCTTCCGCGTGTGCCTGTACTCCTCATTGCAACTCGAAGATAATAACTGTACCTACTTTAAGCTTAAGTTCCTAAAATATTTTCAAAAACTATGCGTTCTAAGACTTCATTAAGAGATTAAAAAGCTCCTCATGAGAATTCTCGGCAAATGATTCCATAGTCGACATGCCCTGTGAATAAGAAGAATAATTACAGTTATTTTCCAAAAATCATTTGTAATTTGCTCGACACCAGTTTTTTATATCCAATTGTGGTAACACTGAGGGGGTAGGCAGTTCAGGGATATAAGCAAGACGACCTTGTTGATATACTGTGAAAAATATCACAAATTTTTAACTCGGTCCCTACCTTAAGTCCACTTTTCCTTAAAAACTAAAATAATGTAATAGCTTTAATAAATTAATACTAGTGAATTATTATGAGACATGTTGTGAAAGTATATACACTGCGGAGTAAATCATAAAATAAAAAAACAATCAAAGTAGATATCAAAAGAGAAAAGGTACTCGTATCAGGAAGTACCTATTTGTTTTATTTGCAAGAATCTTGTTAATTTGAAAGTGGCTCTAAATTCAATAAACACATTAGGCAAGGCATAAGAAGGACAAAAGAGTACATTCACTGTCAAATCCGATAATTTCTGTTTGCTTATCATCACATAACAGTGGTTACGTAAAGGACGACTTCCATTTTTGATTCATTGCAAAGTATTTTATGTGTTCATTTGTTATTGTGAAGCAACGAGGAGACAGCAACCTTGTACACCTTGTCGCTTTTAGAATGTAATAAGAAGTAATAAACCGTGGTTACAACTTTAAAATAGACAGTATTAGAAAAGGAAATCTTTTTCTTACATTTTTCCTTCTTTACAACATTAAACAATGCAATTAGTGTTGGCTGCATGTATACTTATCCTTTGTTTGCAAAAGATTATAAGCGTATTGATAATCTCACACTGTATCGTAAGAATACCTTTGAGATTATCTAGTCTGTTTAAATGAGCCGAAAAACTATTCAGAAAGTATCAAAATTATATGGTCGATTAAAATCATAAATGTATGCAGTCTTTTTACGGAGAAATTTTAAAATAATAGTTACAAAAAAACGAATAAATTTTCGGTCGTATTTTATTGCTTTACGCCTACTTTTAAAGACGGACACACGACAAAAATATTTGCCTAGAAGTACATACAAACAAATACGGAAAAAATGATGATTTTTATATAGGAATTATACTCAAACTCTAGTGTTTACGCACAAAGGATCATATTTTACGAGCATATTTTTTTTAATTTTTACGACGATATGCCTGTGTGATATTGTTATGGTAGACATACAAATGTCACCTTAAAAGTTTATCTATACCTATGTACAAACTTAAATATCTTTATCTTAATTATACAGAAAAGGGTTGGACGCTTGGAACTCTTCACTGAAAAATTCAATAGAATTCATTATTCATTTGTTTCGATTGTGTGAACTGACCGACACAGCCAATCGTCACGGACACTACTTAAAATTTCTGGATTGCAATGACTTAATATTCTAGTAGTAACGCAGTGAATCCTGAATGTCGTGACACATAAATTAGCCTACAGAATAGATCTGTAGTTTCCTTGTCACGCGAGTTTAATTTTCGGCAAATGTCTCACATCTAGCGTAGAACTAATGCTCACTTGCAGGAAAATTTAAACCCAATTTAAAACTCGGATTTTGATATTTCTTGACATTCCAAATATACTAGAATTGTCAAAAAACATTAAATCTAGTTTTAAATCTCGATTATATTTTCCTGCAAGATGCCCGGAGTTCAAAATTGTTTTTGTTTTTATGTATTCTACACCGTATTCCACCTGTCATATTTTCCGAAAAGCAAAAGACGGTTATAAACTATTCTATCTTATTATTTATGTTGTTGAGAATAAAGCGCAGTTTTGACCACTTGCAGGAGATTTAAAACTAGATTTAGTGATTTTTTGACATTTCAGCCATAGTGAAATTGTCAAAATCTGGCAAAACCTAGTTTTGAACTAGGTTTAAAATTTCCTGCAAGTGGATCTAAAACAACAATAATTATAATAGTTAAATAACCTTATCATTTTCCAATAGTGTCATGGGTATCACCCATCGTACAGAATTTCATTAAATATTTTAACAGATTGATTGCAAATACATCATTATGATTTAATAACGCGTCAATAATCAATTGACGGCAATTTTCTAGAGTAATTAATTGACTAGTACTACGATCTGAGACAACAGCATGCCAGTCAGTTCAACATAGATTGTATAGCAGAGAGGTTGTGGCTTATGATTACATTACAAGCTGCAAATAATTTGACACATTTTTTCCATAAATGGTCGTGGTAATTGGTCTTGAATGGTTTAAAATACAAATAAGTACATAACATATTACAATATTTTTAGTAGAGCAAAAAAAAATTTTGATTATTTCAACTATGGAAAAAAATATCCACTCCTTTAGTGGGATTTCATAGCTACGCTGGACGCCAGCGCCGGCCACGCGCACGCGATTTCAATTACATGCGCTCTTACACGACAAAATGTATGGACTCTCGCCGACGCTGTTGGCCATCGTACCTATGAAACGACCCTTACAGCGAAAAGACGCTCTTCTGCTGGGTTTTCAGATTCATAGATGTCAGAGCGAAAAGAGTTTCTCTGATTTTTTCACTCAAATCTCACATTTTGGTTCATTAATACCAAATCCCTAGCCAAGTGATTCTCAGAAACAAAGAACTGAACTTACATATTTTAAATTGATCCGAATATTGAATTAATACTACAAGCACACGCCATTAAATATTTGCACAGCTCGAATTCAATAAATTACGAATTCATGTTATGGTATTCTCATTTGTTCTCATTTTTACTAAGCACCCATAAAATTCTGTACAAATGGATTATAAATATAAATGATCATGACCAAACATGATGAGCATGTTTGATCAAAATCATTTCGATGACGTCTTCTCGATTTTAAATCTTGTCCTTTCAAAGCCTGCACAGACCATCTTGATGGCATCCAAACTTCGTGGTATCATCCTGACTTTTACCAATGCAAGTTTTTGCCAATCTACATTTAAAAGTATCCAGATAGAAATAAGGCATAAATTCCTATGGTTTAAAATGGTCCTGTGGTATCGAAAGGCATAGCACTCAAGAGTCCTATTTATGTCTTATTTCTATGTGCTGACGTTTAACTCTCGATTGATAAAATTAATATCCTTGGCCATGTTGTCCCGATCTGCGTAGACCTTTAATCGTGGGATTAATCCTGAAAGTTGGTTTAAAGGCATTGCGTGTGTGGCCAAGACGATGAGACTCCATCGCGCGGAAATTACTGCAATTAAAAAAAAACAATGGCGCGAGACACAGGGACGTCCTCTTAATAACTGAACAGGGCTGCCTCTGCCTAATTAACTTTTATTAACACTCGCCTAGCGTTCGACAGAATCATTCGTAAACTCTGAAATACGCAACCTTTTTTATTATAGCCATTATTTTATAAAAAAAAAACATATCGGCCAGTATTCGCGACTATTAACCTTTACTTACACAGATATTTTATTGTTTTTTAAGAGAATATACTGTATTGCACTAAACCTTTACTTCTTTTTGCATGACATTATATTGAAAGGGTAAATGTTAAAAATATATCAAATATTCAGCTGCATACAACAGATATGTATTAAAATCACTGAAAGTTTCGGTAAAATGATAAATACATTTATAACTCAGGAATTGACAACCCTTATAGTGTATTAAATACTCAGAAGTCCTAAGGTCGTTTGACAAAAGATTATTTTTAACGTTAGCATTAGAATCAAAACATTTTGTTTTCTTTTACGACTTCATCTGACCTTTGACCTGATATGTCAAGATCGATTTGAAGAAGGTCTTTGGCAAGGAACTTCTTTAAAGTTGCTACTTATATAGTCGCAGTCTTTTTCATTCTCATTTTGAACACCGTTTGTTGAATTTTGAACACTGATCAATGCAAACGTGTGTAAAAAATATTTAAAAATTTGGTATTTCCATATTTTATTTATTGGAAGCAGTAAAATTACTAGGTCTTACTGCAATTTTACATTGTTTACTATAATTCCTTGACTTCCCAGTCTATGAAACTCTTACTGAAAAGAATTAATATAGATATATGAACATCCTTGACTAGGGTGGTACCAAGGTGGTAAAATTTGCTTTCTTGTTTATATTATTGTATGTATAGATACTTACTATCATTGGTTTGTAATATTAACAAGTTGTTAACAAAGTTACTTTCCGGGAAATATACAATGAAACAGTTCATAAAAGCTTATATATAAACTTGTTTAGTAAAATGCATGTCCCTGACAACAAACGATTACGATTTCTCATCAAAAATAAGGCGGTGTCATAAGGTCATTACATTCTATTTACCTTATTCATAGATAGGCGACCCTAATATTGTAATTAGGATGACCAATAGGAAATCCGGTAGACGGAGCAGTTATATTATGTAAATGGTGTGTCGTGTTTGTAAATTAGTGTTTGTTTATAAGTTTTTGCATATAAAGCCGAACCTTGAGACGTAGCGGTAACGTTATAACGAAGAACTTCCTTGACCTACGATTATTTTGATTGTCTATTACAACATTATTGCCATCCATCACGAATTCGATGTATTATAGTCGTATAAATATCCCTTTGAAATTTACAAAGAAAATACTATTGAATAGATTCTAAAAAAAATAACATATTGACAAGCAAGCGGACACGCCTGATTTAACTCAATTCACTTAGAAAATAGTGATGCTTCTAAGATATAAAGTCACAGATCCTTCTTATCATTCAAACCACCCAGCAATCACTATATCCTTTACATGTAATCGATTGATTGGAAGAGAAAATCTTTTTACTGTTTACACCAAGCTAATAAAGTGACACAGTAATATTTTATATGAACATAAATAATGGTCGTAACTACAATTCATCAATATCCGCGTACGTGTAAAAACTAACAAGCCCTTACAGATGTTTGCTGCATTCTCTGAGTTGTCACCTTTTTTACTCGCGCAATATTTACTAATAAAGGGCAAAATACTATTTCCGCTGATGTTTCATGTGTTACCTCGGGAACGTAACGAAACGTACTTTTCGTAAGTAACGAAAAGTATAGAATATTAATGCAAGAACTGTGATTTGTAGTTACAATGCAACTTAATCTCACATTAAAATAATAAATCGAAACAAAAATCTAGATAATAACGAGATAAAGTTAAAGTTATGTTTATGTTGACCGTTGGGAAACGTAGTATTAAATACTAGTGGCTCACTCGCATGGTACCTGTTCCCATAAGAAAATCGGGATCCAATATAGCCTATATCACCTGGGAATAGAGTAGCTTACCAACGGTGAAAGAATTTTTCAAATCGTAGTTTCGAAGCCTACTCTATGCAACAAACAATTAATTCGGTAAGCCAGGTATCGTACACGATGGTGCAGGTTTAGATCAACTTGTATTTAATAAAATCTAAAAATAGTTTTTAATACCTGCTAAGGCCGTAAAATGGGATTGCAATAAAAATTATTAATGCTAAATAGAATCTGTAAGTTTACGATTATTATCAACAAACTTACTTTTGCAGTTAGTTAAAAGCAAATTTTCTAGACTCCCCTTATAATGCCAACTGCAATTATATCTATGTGGAGCAGTGACCCCTCTTGTATGTTCTTATATATGTAAAACTACACTAGCAAACAGCTATCAGTTTTATATTTTTATCATATTTGTTAAAATTTTGCATTGTTCTATTCTATATAAGGCACAGAACGCAAGACTGTTCCGAACATATTTGATCAATCTATACAATGTAACAAAATAAACAAGCAAAACAATTCCTGGCGTGACAAGTCATGGGTCGAAGTTAGTCCAATATCTAAAAACAAAATGTCAGCAGTTCATCACACATCTAATGCGGATCCTGAATTTTTTTTCTAGTTTGAATTGTGAACGATAGTCACGTCTGCCTCAATACGGAAACAGAGCGCCAATCGGCAAAGGAAACAATCGTTCATGTGTTTGTACCTACATTAATCTGTCACAAAGGTGAATCTCAGAATAGAAATGAATACACGTGCATTGTGTTGCAATCGATTAGCAATTTTTCCTATGTTGTGGAAACTTGACCGGCGATTTACAACGAAGAATTACCTCCCGTGGACATTCTCAGTTGACATTTTCTTTTTGCAACTTTCCGTATTTCAGCCATTGTTACCGAACTAATTTCAACTATAATAATTTTTGCGTTAACGTGATGACGAACATTTAATAAGTCCACGGATGATGTCAGAATAAATTAATATTTATGAAACGCGTCTAGAGACGTCACTGTGACGTGAACGATTTCGTAATCGATCGCTGTATCGATTAGAGCGAGCCCTAATGAAAATATTAATGTTCTTTAACCGGTGTGTTTTTATTTGTGGCTATGAGCCAAATTACAAGAGATTATATAATTACGTGTGAAGGAAATAATTTTGATTATTTGAATTTGAAAATACCCACAGCAAAATAACCGGTCAGACGCGAGATGAAATCGTGCGTCGAGGATCCCGCTCTTTACATAAGCCGTATCACTTATTTATGTAAATTTTTATTTTGACGCGTTAAGCATATCCTTGCTGTAATTTATTCGATAGTAATGTTAAAAACACTAAATAAATAAAAAAAATCTATTACTGGTTCGCATTATATTAAAATCAACGTGTTATTAAAAAGTTGAATTCTCAAAGTTACAATGGCATATAAATTATTTCTACATGAAATTGAATAATTCAAATTGTTGATTTATTCACATCAGTACTCTAATAAATGTAAGTTTATTGCTCAACGTGTTAATGGTTGCTAAATAATTCAAACATTTGCGAATTCCGAATTGAATAAACAGAATCATGTTTGCATTCAAACTATTAAAAAACATTGAACAGCGTTAATTAAATGTTAAATATTTTTCGGATTACGCCGTGTGAAGATCGAACCAGAGGCTTTACCACCTCTTATAAATAAAACATTACCTTTTGTAATGCAACGTTCCACTTTCACTATTATTCCAATATATTCATTTCATATAATATTACTATAGGAACGCCTGTATCATCAATGCGAGTGTTCACGACTCAGACATACAGACTTTTGACATTTGCACGCTGATAACGTTGTTAGACACTTTCTCGACATTTTTTCAGCAACTGTAAGGAATTTCCTTCCACTTACGCTCGGATTGTGGAATGTGCTGCCAATGTTTTCCCTAAAGCGGTAGAGATGGGGTTCTTCGAGAAAGATGTGAAAAAGTTAAAGGGTCGGTACCGCCGAGTGATGCCCCCGGTGTGTGTAGCAAGCGTCCTTGCTACGGTAACCACTTACTATCAGATAGGCCATATGTTGGATTGAATCCTTAATAATATAAAAAAATATGTTAAGCAATCTGCAAAACGGCGCTCTCTGTTATCGAATCAACGTTCATTATTCCCTTATTGTAGCAGCGCAGGAAACACTGTAAATTTCGACTAATTTTTAACCTCACCAATATTGAAATAAAGAACATAATATAGAATAAAGAACATATTTAGGGACATTTGGAAAACTCATATTTTGTTAAATGCAATATAATTTTTTGCGCAACCAAATATTTTAAAACCGCAACTCAGGTCAAACGATTACTAACAGGCATTTTGTTTTTCCTGTTAATTTCCCCAAGATATGGATGCGTTCACTTGCGGGTATTCTTTGTTGCATTTCGTAGGTAACTAAACGTTAATGTTTACTCAGATAATCTTGTAGAAAAATTCTGTAGTAACTCATTGTTAATAGAATGCAATCACTGCATAGTATGAAACAAAAAACCTTCCCGCTATCTGTCCCTACACATGTTTAGATCTTTAAAACTACGCAATGAATTTTGATGTGGTTTTTTCAATAGATAGAGTACTGCAAGAGGAACTTTTATGTGTATAGCCCGTGCAAAGTCGGAGAGGGCGGCAGTTAAACATAATTTTTAGTTATCAATTGAAACTACGCCAATAGCTCGTAAATGTTTATAAGAGCGAATTTGATCAAATTTCGTGTTTACTACATGGGGTTTGGACAATGGGATTCTTTTTAGGGATAGACGCATCTTTTTTTTTATATGACAGGTAAGCTCTTGGCCTTCATCTCACCTGATGGTAAGTGACGATAAGGCCGAAGGTGGAAGCGAGCTAAAACAGCTAAAACAGCATTTTTGGTATTACTACATCAGTGTCTAATTCGCAAAATACTTATTTATCTCCACCTAACCTTAGGGCAGAAAGGCGAGATTTTATATGTATGTATGTTAATATACTCAAGTTATTTAATTGGCGACAAGTTGGGGCGGGTGGCTATTAATATTCATTATAATCTTGATTTTCCAACTATGATAACTATGACTAATAAAGACTACTATATACGATTCTCCATTTAATTTATCCTTATTCACTAATACTTTATCCACTTTGGTTTTAGCATATGCAAAACACTGCAAAATCACTGAGAGATTAAAATAAACTGGTTTCACCTGTGTAAGCGAGAGGGCGATTGTCTGTTAGAAAGTAGCACTTTTACACACTTTATTTGTCTTCCACAGCAACCGACTATCGGTTCTAAATATTTTATAAAAAATGTGTCACATACTTTTAAATAAAATACTGAACAACCCACACACTAAGAATATTAAAGCTTGTTTTTATAAGCCGTTTAATTTACGTCCTACACTTCTAAATGATATCAAATATTGTTATCCTTCGCATCACCTATCTTCGCTTCTGAAACCAATTCTTGCTTAACATAAATGAGATGAAGTCGTTTGTCTGGCCCAGTCAATAAAAATAATGGCGAGCTCTAGGTAGAGCGATCAATGACCCCGACTAACAAAAAGTGTCAGGTCTAAATCTGATAGGGATTAAATATAAACATTTCATTTTGTTGTAGTCATGGTTTAAATAATCAGTCAGTATATTACCCATATAATTTATTAATAAGTATATTTCATATTTCTTTTGCATGTGGTCGATACATGTTTATCTTACTTTCTTTAATATTCAACTCTTATTAGAACGCGTAAGCTCCTGTGGGCTAGAATACGGCATACCATCCCAGACAGCATTACGGCATGCCAACACAATTCGCACACAATTTGCTATTTTGTCTCGCTCTTGCGAATGTGGTGTCGACAACATAAGGTGAGGCGACCGGAGCGGCGACCGAGATCAGCTGGCTCATCACTATTCACGGCACGTTCTACTGGCAAAGGAAAACAGAAGTTCAACCTTGTCGAATGCCAGTCTTTTTAAAAAACAATTCGATTATACGACTGACACGTCTCATAATTTGGCATAATTGTCAATCATACATACATACACACTGTACGTGTTACAGGAAAAATTTGAAAATAATATTAAATTTGCCTAACTGTATTAAACGAAAGTGGAGTATTTTATGTCATTTAATTCGTTTTTAAGATTTTAAGTAACACTTGCGTAAGATACATATTTTATTCCTTAAAGTTAGTCATTCAGAGTAGACGATTGATTGATTCACGTCGAGTTGTCGGTTCGACGAACGACGTGACCTTGTGTATAGTGTAATTACAATCACTTACGAAAAAGTTGCACACGACATAAGAACACATCGAGCCGCTTACAGCCACTATCACCAGTTCGCACTGGTCAAATTCATTTCAACCAATTCTGGTGGTCAATTCTGTTTCCTTGGTGCTCACATAATAATATATTGTTGAATGTAAAAGCTTTCATAAATGAGGCGGTCGGTGCTCCGCTGTCACTTTCACTGTGTCGTTGTTGGCGTAACAAACAGTTTTTCGGTGCTAATTATCATTGCGAATTTCTGAGCCTTCTGGCTGTACTTAGTACAGAATTAGGCAGGCTGGTGAAAATAGGATCCATTAATAAAACTTTTTATTCCTTTTTCTTCTAATGGGTGCACACTTTAATCTAGGACGATACAATCGTCTTGAATATATTTGATAATTACAAGAATTGCAATTCTATAAAATTGGTACCTACATTGTTAAAACTATGATATATAAATTACATTTTACTCCCCGTTTTACTGTTTCATATATGCTTGGTGCATTGGTAAATAGACAGAAAAAATAAAATAAATAATAAATATCTTCATTCACACCTATTAACTAGCCCCATTTCATGCAACTAATGCTGTTTGTGTTACTGAGACTAGATGACGGATAAATATACTTAATAGATAAATACATATAAACATCCAAAATATATACAATACATATATATACATCCAAGACTGGGGAATAAACGCTTGAAGACAGAGACAGAAGCGCTCAAGCAAACGACTCGTATCGTCTAGTTTAATATTAGCATGAGACTTACTAAAATATATGTCACTTATACATATAAAGGTAAACCTTTTTATTACCAGTTTATTTTATAACCAGACCTAGTTTATGTAAGATTTAAAATGTATTTGCAATGAAAAGTAAAAGTTCTTATAGCGGTGGTTAGGTTGTAGAATGCTATGGTTGCCAATGTTGTGGGAAACTAGAAAAACTGGCTGCAGCAAAATAAATCTGCTCAAGAAAGTATTTCTCGATATTAATAGAACGCAGTTCATTACCAGAAATGAATTACGAATAAATATTTTATGCTTTTTGAATAATAAAACTATTGAGCGGCAATTGTTTAGGTTTTTTTATTTTCAAATCATTGTCACGCGATTTTAGATCGCCAGTATCGTCCACAAAACGTTGTTTTGTAGTTGATTTGGCTAACCTCGACCTTATTATGAAAGCAATTAGTCATTATTTCAAAGTGTGCATTTGTTTACTAACATTGATGTGTCATTCTCGGGTTCGCGACAGTTCGCACTGTCTTTTCCTTGTTTACACCATACGCTGAAGTTATTTATGAGCCATTTAAATTTGAACCACATATTAACAATATAAAGATAATTTTCCTTTTTGAATCATTGCATAAAAATCTCCGATACTAATTAGCATTTGCTTGTGAATGTTTTAAGGGAGCTTACTTTTTTGCTTTCTATACATGAATAAAAAAGACGTTTAAAGAATATAAGCCTTTTTAAAGTAATACATTTTATTGCTATTGAATTTACTTAAAACAAGTGAATGTATATTATTCAGCGTTGCTTTTAAATTGCCTTTAGAACTTCGTTTCTTCGACATGAGTCCTTGTAATTTTAAAAATATTCATTACAAATTACAAATGACGACCTCCGTGGTCGAGTGATCTGTACACTGGCGCCGGTCTCAAGCCGTCGCCATCTCGAAAGGTTCTGGGTTCCCCGGTGGGGCAAATGTTTGTGTGATGAATACAGGCGTTTGTTTTCGACACACATCAGAATAAATTGCTTAAAATGGGGCTAGTTGATAGGTGTGAATGTCTAAGGATATTTATTTATTATGATTTATTAAATTGTAGACGATGTGATGTTTGTTTGTGTGTCTCAATTTCTTTAACCTCAAGATATTTTGAGCTAAAGCACACTTAAACATGATAGAAAATTTCCTTACAACGTATCATAGAGTAACACCAATATTACCCGAGGTCGACGCGCTGGGTGTCTCGGTGGCTACGTATGGTTGACACAATGCTCCAAGAATTATATATTCTTATATTATTGAAATATTTTTTTTAAGAATTGAAGATAAAGAAAATATATATCGGCACAAAATATTAGGTGAAAGAGTGAAGAAAGTTACCATAGTATAAAATATTCAGCGACGTCCTTTTGTTGCTTGAAATTTTGGGCATTGACTTCTAAGAAATGTGAATGACCTTTAATTGTTAATACATAACTCAATGCATAAATTGTAATATTATTTATCTTGCCTTATTTTGTTGTAAATATTTGTCTATTTTCTGCAATATAAGTTTACATCTTTGAGATAAGTTTTTAAAATGTAACCAAATGACAAAAAAAATTAAAAATTGTTATGAATAACTTAACTTGAAACCTGAGCATGACTAATTATGAGACATGAGTAATTTTACAGGTAAATTCTAAATTACATACCTACACCGCAAAATATGCGTGTTAATTAGTTCAGTTCTTTGTAAAATACGTATTTTGTGCATTTTCTTAATAGCTCTGCTCAGTTTCTGTTTGTTAATGACCTTCTTAGATGATTAGAATAATTACTACCCTCGACCTATAATGAGGTTTTACGTCGTCGCGCAATTTGGATTTTACATAAATAAATAATAAAAGTAAACATACAAAATATACTACACATAATGAAATTAACAGTTTGATATCTGTGCATTAATTCTTACTTTAAATATTAGTTCATATTAACTAGGTACTTGATTCTTTCTGTATCAGTATTACTTTAAATTAAAATTGTAATGCCGTAGCAATAATCACGATTTATATGGCCAGTCACTAATAAGTTAACTAACCAACCATTGAAATTTGGGACGCAGTGACAAGACAGCATTTATTTATATATTAACTGTGTAGTTAGAAGCCTTTGTATAAATTTTCTGAGGACATTTTGAATATAATTATAATATAATAAGTCAACCTTTTGTGTATTTCATTTAAAGTGCACAATATGCACATAATATTTTGTCGATTATGATTTTATTGAGATCGAGTTAAAAATTTGCCCAACTCGTAAACTGTTGTTGCCTAAAGGATTCAAAAGATAATATTAAAACTATGAAACGTGAAAAGCGCCCTTAGCGGAAAGTAGTTAAAATCACGTTTCCCATAGAAATAGACCTTCTTGACTTTGTCGAGATATTTAAAATGAAACTGTCTTGCCACTTAATCTTAAAGCGTTGACAATTTTTTACAATGTTACCATATAAAGGTGAAGGATATAATCTTATTGAGCTAAGACAAAAAGATTTTGTTTTCCTTAAGGAAGTAGCCTCTATTTTATAAAAAAAACTTTGTGCGAACACATTTGCTTTGTAGACAATGTTTTTCCAATTGTGCAAACTGAAAATCACGACAAATAAATAGATTGATAGACTTTGAAGTCTTTAACATGTTTGTAATGTGAATCTACATACATATTGGGTCCTTACCTATTAAATTGGTGTTTTTATTCTGTCTTAGCAATTTGTCCGTAACTATTAAGTTTCAGAACATTCTTATAAAATAATTGCCTCTTCTAAAAATAGACCATATATTTGAGCTCGTATTATTTAATTTGATAATTTTTTGTATGTTTAATTGTGTTAAAATTAGACACAAAGACAATTATTTTTAACTGCCTCCCGAATACATCATTTGATTTGCATTAACATAAAAACGATGAATAATTTTTATCAAGCGTGTTCACACACATATTGCTAAAGCTTGTCTAATGATACATGCCAAATATTATTATCTCTGGATTGTCGTTGTGAAGAAAACTGATAAATTATTAGTATGTAAAATGCAGACATGCCCAAAATCTCCATACAAAACACCAATTTCATAGGTAAGGACCTAATACATAGATTTGATCAAGCCTTTATCCTGCCAAAGTAGCATGAGCAACGTCATGTGATATTTATAACGTTTTACCAAGTACAGTTGTCAAAATCCATAGTAATATGACTGTTGAACGTGATAAAAACGCGATATCAAAATGCAGTATTCTTGTTGAGGTAAACCGAGATCTATAAATAGATCTCTTCGTAACTTAGATCGTCAGAATACCGATTTGAAATTCAAGTGTTCAAATATGACGCTATGACGCATAGAACTTATTCTAACCAAAGATTTATTGTTTATATTTCTATTTAAATGCAAAGCTTCCAGCTGGTAACAGAGAAACGCAGTCATTACATTTGTATTAAACTTACGCAGTTACAATGTAGGTATTACATTATACAGGGAATTAGAATGGAAGTCATATTAGAACATTTCGTGTTTACAGTTTGGAGCTTTTAATAATAAATATGGTTGTTAATACCGCTTCAGTGGTAAAATCGTGAAATGTTTTTTTACATAGTTTGCAAATTCGTTTTTGCTTTGTATTTCTCAGTGTGCAATGATTAAATATAAATAAATATCTTCAAACACTCACACCTATCAACTAGCCCTATTTTAAGCAACGAATGCTGCTTGTGTTACGGACGCTAGATGACGGATAAATATATTTAATAGATAAATACATTTAAATATCCTGAATATATTTATATAAAAATATATTAAACATCCAAGACTGAAGAACAAATGCCTGAAAATTCATCACCCAAACATTTGCCCCCACCGGGATCGAACCCAGAACCTCTCGAGATTGCGACACCTTGTCGGTCGTCAATTTAATCGAAACTAACAGTTATGATATCTTGTGCCACAAGGATGGGCGGACAACCTTTTCTTAAAACGTAAACTTTATTTTATTTTGTTCCCACGGATTTAAAAGTTTCAAATGTTCAACAAAAAGTACAGACAAATAGCTTAACGCATCCAAGTAATTAATTAAAATAACTCGTGTCTAAGCACACCGATGTTTTTTGCACTACTAAAACTATTTATATGTCTTTGAATCGGCATATTTGTTTTCCTAAATTCAATGATGTTTTTAATTGGTTTTATAATGTATGTCACGGTTTTTGTTTGCATTCCAATATGTCATGGCGGAACTCCGTGTTCTGTGTTACAGTTTTGTTTACAAGATTGTTCAGACAAAATTACACAAGGCTCAAAAAAACGGGCAAAAATCTAGAATGCATTTGATTGAAATGAACAAGGTTCAGGGATTTAAATAACAAAAAACATAATTACAAGCTAGTTACAACGAAAACATTAGTGATGATTTTGCGATACCTTTGTCCATTGTCTATATTTGTAGTTTCAGAACATCGTTCTCTAATTCTATGTCACCATAATGCTTAACCTACTTACGAAGTAAGAAAAAATTTATGTACTTGATTAATTCAAAATCGTTATAAAAAATCAAACCGTTACTTCTTAAAAAGTTGGATTGTAAGATATTAATTTCTGTAGATTAGCATCTTATAGTGACCCACGCCTGTAATTTTTTTATCTTTGTATTGGCTTCAATAATAACTTAGTATAATGGACGTTAAATTCAATTATTATGGAAGTATTGGATAAAACTAGACATAACGTAAACAACACACGACACTTCACGGCACTTCACACACGACAGGTATACTGTATATTTTTAAAATTTCGTATATTTCGGATGCTAAGATGAATTAAAACAGTCTTACGAGACATGTATTTAAGACAATTTAAAGCTACACATATCGACATGTACATGTACATATACACATTATAGCGTCAATCTGTTATACCCTTGGTGATCACCGAACACCGGTATTCGCGAACCATAGATGTTTTTTATTGTCTTGATTTCTGACCGTTGAGAGCATAATTATGTATTATATAATAACCAGTAATAACTCATCGGACGTCAGCGACCATCTCTCGGAACTTATCCCTATCCTGTGCCATCCTGCTCAGGTTTGCAGCGTCATTAATGATTGTCCAGCTTTTAATATTGTCCATCCAGGCCATCTTCCTTCTCCCCCTACTCCTTTGTGTGATTAGTAATAACTAATCACACGTTATAAACATTCAGACTTCAAAAAACAATGGCATGTTGAGATAGCGTATATGTAAGCATTTACATACTTATACATAAGTATATTATTTTAACTTCATATCACGTCACAGTTTTCAGACATGTTTATAGAACAAAAGTCTTGCATTTATTAAAGTACGTTCAGGTTAACAAGGATACATTTCAGTGTTGACACCGGCAGACGCAATATGTTTAATCTGGTTTAATACAACTTACATTCAGCCATTTACACTCTTGAAATGGAGGTCATTCAAAAAATGTAAACCTTACAATATTTCATTGGTCGAATAAAGATGTTGAATACTAATTACCCATGTTATTGGATTTTATGTACTACGATGATTTTTTATGTTGATGATTTCCGTGGCTAAGTGTTTTGTACGTACGCCAGGTCTTCTAATTTTGCTCACGATTTCTTAGGTTTTACTTTCAAGATTGATTTAAGGCAGATGTCTTTTCAAAGAATGTAATTATCCATGTTTTGTAATAATAATTTTTCGACGGTCTCTAGAGCTTAATTCCTATGGCTGAAAGAAACATGACGCATGAACTTATAGATTCAGTATCTGACTGCGAAATATAGCGAATAACGCACCGTTACTTCTAAACGTTGAATACTAAGAAATCGGAATACATATAACGTATTCGGGCGACGCTACGAAGATTTGAAAATTTTATTTTATTGTTTTAGTAACACATATACAATCGACAGATCATAACCGTTACATTCTTTGTAGAGGTACGTGTTCGTTTTTGAACGGTATTTTAATATATAAATTATTAATAAAATGCGTGACGATCGTTGTAAGATCCATTTACTAAGTTGCAAACAATAACTTACTTTACAGTTAAATATTAATTCAAAAAAGGTTAACTTAAAAAAGTTTAAAGCCAGAGCATTGGGTCTGAAAACATAAAAAAGTCTTTATTAATAATTGTCAATAAAACCTTTTTTTTAATATGACACGTAAACTCTTAGCCTTTATCTCACCTGATGGTAAGTGACGATAAGGCCGAAGGTGGAAGCGAGCATCACCTGTAATCCTCAACAACTGAGCCATCAGCCTGAGTCATCTTACCTCTGATTGCCGGAACACAACAATAATAATAATGATAATAATAATATCCTCAGACATTCACACCTATCAACTAGCCCCATTTTAAGCAAATAATGTTGCTTGTGTTACGGACACTAGATGACGGATAAATATATTTAATAGATAAATACATATAAATAACCTGAATTAAGAAATATATATAAACATCCAAGACTGGAGAACAAATGCCTGAAAATTCATCACCAAAACATTTGCCCCCACTGGGGATCGAACCCAGAACCTCTCGAGATGGCGACGCCTTGAGACCGGCATACAGACCACTCGACCACGGAGGTCGTCACACAATGCTTATAACATTGTTATTATGGCGACAAATTTAGGTAAGACGGTGGTAGCTAGCCAGGCGGGCTAAGAAGCCACCAACCAAACCGAGCAGACTTCTGCCCCCACGGGGAATCGAACCCGTACCTCCCGATCAACACCCGAGGGTGTGAACCACTAGACTACTACACCTTATGAATTCACCTGTTTTTTTATGTCTAAATCTGTTCAAAAATTTAGTCACATATAACTTTGGTTCTGAATGCTCAGAAGAATAGCACGTATCTGCCCATTGTCCGTTTGTGCCATGAATACAATGAAATGGTCCTGTAAGTCCTATATTTCTTAATATTGTCTCGAATCTAACGCTTTTTACGTTAAATATGTCTCTACGGATACAAATTTTAAAAACATTAGTATTGTCTGTTGCGTACTCCTTGAAGTCCTGGCAACCTTTTATGTACCATTATTTATGTCATTTTTGAATTCCTTCAAATTGTCTTTTTGATACCTATTGTTTAATAATGTTATCGTTATAGTCTAGTCAAGGAAAATTTATTTTGTTCGAAAAAATCACATTAATTCCAACACTGAAATTTATTTTAATTATTGATTATAAATGAGAATGCAATAATAATTTTTAAATTTTCCCCAAAATTGTATAGGAGCTTATTTAAAAAAAAGGTTTAAAAATTATAACACGTCTATCATAAAAACATTAAATTCTTCATGGGTGAATTTTTATGTAAGTGTTCCTTTTATTCAATAAACACGATATTTAAAAAGTCACCCCCGTGGTGGCAAAGGGTTTGGAAAATAAAATTTGTTTTTAGTTACGTAAAGCTAGTGTTATTGTATTTGTGTTATCTCTTATTTATTATAGACCGCCTTCCTCTTCATTTATTTATACAGTCCGTACATCAATGTACAGTCCACACCTATCAGCTTCAGTGTGCATTCAAAGGGCGTGAGGAGAGATACCACCAGTTTGGTATTGTAGCCGGTTACCCTTCGGCCCATTGTGTTTTTCTTATGATATGAGAGATTTGATCTTCGTCAACGTAAAACCACGGCAAAATTTTGGGTAAAGATAGTCTCAAAAGAGAACATTCGAGAATGGACCAATATGGTACGGGCGAAAAATCTGCTGGAATGAAAATGTGAATTTTTTATATATTTCGATATAAAAATGTGTCGAAGTTCGCTGAGACTGTCCAGCTCATAGGCACATAAAGAGAAAGAGATACTCAACCTAAAGTAATATTTAACACAGCAAAATTTTCAGCGATATGTTTGCTTAACACGACACTTAATAATAAAGTTCACATACACGGGTGCAATCAAGACACACTTCCGTATCAGATACAACAATAAGTAATTAGACCAGTAAGTAAAGTCGGGTATGAGAATCGTATAATACATACACGCGTCTAATCTTACTGCAAAGGACTTCAGAGTTTACCTACATGGTAATAATTACTCTTTATAAGAATAAATAGCGGTATTTATTATACGAAAGATATTTCGTTGATACAACTATAGTCCATTTTTTTAATAGTCAAAGTGATTTTACAGGTCGAAATGTAATTTTGCGTTAGATATTTTGAATATTTAGTTTAACTAAGCTATTTTTATTACAATCTAAATTCAAATCCATTTTTAAGATTTTCAAAGAAAAACTTTCTGTTTGAATTTAGATATTTCAACGATGACATTTCAAATTGTAAAATTACATCGACTTAAAAATTGATTATAGAAGATAAGATTTGAAGAAATTATCTCTTAAATTAATTGTAACCAATAAAAAAAGATAAATTAAAATCATGTGAAGAAAGACCCAAAAGCTAAAATAATGTCAGAACAATAGTCATTAAAAACTGACAGAATTATTACAACAAAATAAATAAACATTGTACAGTACACGACATTTGACGTCATTCGCAGCGTCTTTGGCACTGACTATTGTGAAGGGTTCGTCTAGAATTTTAATGGGCACCAACAAGTTTAATTAGCCGAAAGCAAATCTACATTTAGCTACTTCTAAAAATATTCCCGCGCCATTTATAGTGCAAATCTAAAAATAATTACATCGTGCAAAATACTCTTGTAAATTGTGCAGATGAGTTAAAATCGCGTCGCGTGACAACATTAATTGAAGACGGGACTGGGGAAATTTTTTATTTGCTAATCCGAGTTGTTTAGATCTCGTGCCTCAACATGATGTTTTATCATCTTAAATTATATTTATAGTCCATGGCCCAGTTGATGGTCTGTCACGAGTTGATATGTATATTCCTGTAATGACCACCTCGCGTTTCATGACATTAATGTTCGTTGAGTATGTGAGAGTTTTTTTGTCAAAGATTAAATTTATATTTCGGATCAATTCAAGTTAATTAAGATCAAGGTGCCTCGCAATCTTAATAGCAAGATAATATTGTATTTAATACAGTAATTCAAAATCGTAACATTCAAATTTACTAACATGTTTTTCTTTTTAAAATGTAAATTAGTGAGACAAACACAAAATCTCCATTTAATCTCTGCAAACCATCTACAAGTATTATTTTTTTAATAACGAACGCTAGGTTTTTATTTTGAACGTGAGTAACCATAGTGGATGTTGTTGAGGACAACCTCAAAGATTCGCTATCGCCATAAGGTTGAAAATTGTTTGATATTTCAAAAGGTTAGTGGATCTCACAGTGAGTGGTCTCTATGGATGGGACTGCATAATATCGCGCTTAATATCAAGCCCAGTGTACTCGTTAATTCCAAACCTTAGTATTATTGACACATACTTCTTTTGTTTTATATTTTTTTATACGACCCGCCCGTGCGTCGAACGAGTGCAATGCAAATTATACATTAAAACCCTCGAATTATTCTATATATAAAAGTCGCATCAAAATCCGTTACGTAATTTTATGAGAGATCACGGGGTCGAAACACAGAAAGACACGGAAGATAAATACCATGATTTATAAAAAGGACTTTACGTGACATTTGAACTATTTTGTAACCAGTATTTTGTACCGAACGTGTGTATACATGGAACCTTGGCGTATTGCTTTAGTAACTGTACGTTTCACAAGAGTATTGTTGTCTTGAGCAATAGGGTATGTATAAAGTAAGTCCCGTCTCATCCTGCAGTCGTCATATACATGGTATAACTACCTTTAATGTGGAAAAGGGATCAAAAGATCCCTTACAGAGTCCATTTCGTCCTCAGCCTATATACGTCCTACTGCTGGGTACAAGCCTTCCTCATGGAGAAGCACTTGAGGACATATTCCTCCGCAACAGCACCACGCTGGCCCAATGCGTGGGGATAAAATAGCGAATAGGATGCAATAGCGACCGGGACCAACCGTTCAACGTGCCTTCCGAAGCATGGAGGAATTTGAGATCACAAAGTTTTGGTCACCGCTTGAACAATGGGGTCTGCTCTGAGGAACTGTTTGACATGATGCCAACAGCTACTTTTTATCACCGCACCGCACGCCATCGCCAGGGAATTCATCCTCAAACGTTAGAACCAAAATGGTCGTGTACCGTGCGTTTTAGGAGGAATTTCCTTCCTCTTACTTTTAGGCTGTGGAATGAACTCCCTGGTGAGGCTTTCCCAAGAGACTACAGCATGGAGTCCTTCAAAAAGGGCGTGAAAAGGTTTTTTAAGGGTCGGCAACGCACTGGTGATGCCCTCGGTGTCGCAGGCGTCCATAGACTACGGTGACCACTGCCCATCTGTGTTGGCCGAATGCTTGTTTGCCACCCTGGTGGTATAAAAAAAACCGATCCATGGCGAATGTAGCTTTGTTTTCGTATCGAAACCAAAAGCGTACTAACCCATAAACCACCGAGCTCCTCTTCTGCTATGGAATCCATTTATATTAATTGAAATCAGTTTAGTTTGACGACCTCCATTGTCGAGTGTCTGTGCCGGTCTTAAGGCGCCGCCATCTCGAGAGGTTCTGGGTTCGATCCCCGGGGGCAAATGTTTATGTGATAAACACAGGCAGTCTTAAATGTTTATATTATGTGTTGTATATTTTCTTAATATTTATATATATTTGTCTATTATATATCCATCGTCTAGTATCCGTAACACAAACAGTATTAGTTGCTTAAAATAAAGCTAGCTGATAGGTGTGTGTGTCTGAATAT
Organism: Parapoynx stratiotata; assembly: GCA_910589355.1. Classification (NCBI taxonomy): domain Eukaryota; kingdom Metazoa; phylum Arthropoda; class Insecta; order Lepidoptera; family Crambidae; genus Parapoynx; species Parapoynx stratiotata. Next base: position 4,344,797 of record OU342457.1, read on the forward strand.
ATTTATTTATATTTATTAAGTTTATCTGTGTTAGAAATCTCGTCAGCACAAATACTCTTTTCTCCTGAAATTATGTATGTGTCAGGTTTTTTCGGTGTTTTAAAAAAATAGCTGGCTGATTTGACGTGTTCTTAGGAAAAATATTGTTTGTTCTGTTTTTATAGCTTATTTTATTAAATACCGTATATCTTCCTCTAATAGTTTTATTGACTAGTGTTTACGCCATTAGCAGGCTCTAGGATTCCCAACAATCTGTATGTTAATTGTATGATTTACTACCAAAATAATCATTACATTTTCTAGAATGCTAACTGCGGTTGATAATATTTTTATTGTTGCTTTGATATGTTGTATTGGAACACTGTATGGTAATCACTTTATATAACCATACAGCGCGTTATACAGCTGATACTCATATTTATAATTTTTATACTTGTGATGTTAGCCACTCCAGTTCCCATTGTGATACGACCTTCTTCGCCAATTATGGAAACATACACTTATACACCATGATAGTCCCAATTTTTGGTAAAACCGAATGGTGCTTACGTAATTGGTCAGCCTATTTATGTGCTATTTCTGACTAAACTAAACGTTATTAGCGTAAAGCAAATAGAGTTATTATTTTATTTTTCTCTATTTTGCTGAAAATAAAAACATCAGTATTGCAATGCCATTTAGGGCGAATTCAAATAAAACTCCGTGTTACTACATCAGGGTTGTGACAGAAATAAATAATTATATTGCGGAAGCGATGCGCCTCCCTGGTGCGCAGGGGCAGTACCAACAACATCCTGAAAATGATCGCTAGTAAGCTAGATTGCCCGTACGTGGGTCACTGCTGTGAGACATCCCCCGGGGTGGTGCGGCAGTGACTCATGTGCAGACTAAAATTGCATGCATTCAAACAAATAAATTGCATTCAAGCAAATTCAAATAAATTTTATTAATACTACTAACATAGGATGAGTACAAATTGTTACTAACAAAAATGAATCTTGTTACTTATTAAATTTCATTGGTCGACTGCGTCACGGCCAATTTTTCGCCGTGTACGCATCTGACAGCTAAAGCATTTTTTGTATTACTACACCCGTGTTGCTAATCGAAATTAGATCGAATACGCCCTTAATAAAAAAAATATACTAACCTTGGACATCGTAGCACTATTTAAAGGCACTAAATGCATCTGTCGTCACGGAGGAGAGCAGTATGAGATATATCAAAATTAACAAACAGGATAAAATATAAATAAATAAGTCAAACGCTCTTAATCAACAAAATTTCTATGACATACAAGGAAATAGTGTATTGACAGAAGGAAATTGGCTTAGGCTTTTTAAATTTTTAATATGTTTAATAACTTTTAAAGTAATCATAACTAACTCAGAGTAGCTCTCACCGTATATATATTTTTTTCGTCATTTAATTTGCCCAATTTATTTTAAAAAATAAAGCTGTATTTGGCAAGACGTAAATCGCCCATGTCATTTTCAATGATAATTATGCAAATCTGCACTCTGGCTAAAGGTCGTTGATAAACAAAAGATAACCAGCGCAGGAGTCTGATGGTATATTATTACAAAACCTGAATGTTGTTCTAACAGGAAAACACGCTGCGCCTTAATTATTTACACAAAGCTGGGGACATAAAAGATTTTAAATGATTCACAGATTTTCAAACAAAAAGCAAGTGCCTTATAGTCTGTATATTAGGGGTTAAAATATGAAATTGCCGTTTATTTTTTCAGATTTCTCCACTACAACAAATCCAGAGATAATAATTTTTGGCATGTATCATTAGATAAGCTTTAGCAAAATGTATGTTATCACTCTTCATAAAAAATATTTATCGTTTTAAGTGAATGCAAATCAAATGATGTATTCGGGAGGCATTTAAAAAGTGTTGTCTCCGTGTCCAATTTCATCACAATTAAACATACAACAAATTATCAAAACATATCAAAAGAGCTCAAAAATTTGGTCTTTTTTAAGAGGAGGTAATTATTTTTTAAAAATACTCTGAAACTTAATTGTTACAGACAAAATACTAAGAGAGAAAAAAAATGGCAGTTCCATACTTTACCCCTATTATTTCCATGTCTTGTTTAGAAAACAATTTTGGTGAATGTTGTGACCATCGACCACTTATGGTTTTAACAAAATAAATATTTTTTAATATTATTTCCATTTACCCACCTGCGTATGTGTTTAAAGTGTTGTGAAAGCTTTATGAAAACCTCTTAATAAAATAACAACTAAAGTATGTACAGGTACGAGCATAGTATATAATGTTACTATTGTAGTACTTTGTCATTCTCACATCATTAGTATCTAGTCACAGAGTAAAGAAGGAACAGAGAAAAGAGAAAAAGATTCCTATAAATGAATACGAAACGCAACAAGTTATAGAGGGGCGTCCATTTTAACAAATGATTTAACAAAGAACTAAGATGCCACAAGCAAGCAAGCAACTCGTATGTATTTCTTAATTGAAAGGTTAAGAAGTTCACTTTTATTAATTATTCAATCATTAATAATCTCACAACATTTAGTTTCTCGTTAAATCTGCTAACGATCACAGTCGTGAAGTATTAGCATATCGATTAAACAAATTAACTTCTTGTAAATAATAGTCATTAATTAAGAGGATTGTTTCTCACGATAGCAAAGAGAAACATTATCATTAAAGAGATATATCTTAATCTTTGTTCTCCTTATTTCTTTTAGTAAAAATCGAGTGTTAACGATTAAAGAAATTTGATGCTTTTTTAATATTGAAAAGCAATATTTTAATTGGAAATAAATTATAATAGTAAATTGATTTACGTAACTGTACAATTGTAATATAATTACGCCAAATATAGGCATTTGAAATGTAAGGAAAAACTTCCTTTTGTTTCAGTCTTTCTATAGGTATTTAATAACGACAATTACTTATTTCAGTATACATGTTTCTGTATTGATTTTGCGTAGAAAAAATGTAAAATATTATATGTTTGTAGAGGCTCTCTCTAGCTCAATGTGTAGTTCGGCTTGCACTCTTAAGGTGTGTCCTAAATGCGCGTTGCCTAAACGATAGCAGATCGTGGTTTGTTTGTATTATTCTTCCGTCCGTTAAATTTGTTTCATTTCTGGGCAAGTCCAAACTATATTGGCTTATGTCCTTTAGGTCTACAAATTCGTTAGCTATACAAAAAGACTACTTCTTAAGGAACAAACAAAACGAAGAACGGCAGCAATTGCGTATATCGGATTATTTTCGTGTATAGTAAAGTCATTTCCCGTGCACTCTTCTTGACAAGGTTAACAAGCCGTATCAGCCGCTAGCGCGCAGTTTGAACGCGCCTTTACAAATAATATGTACTGAACTGTAACAGCATGCTTAGTGTTGTTGACTGTCCAAGGTTTTTTTATCTATTATGTGGTGATGACGGGGTTGGTACGAGCGGAAGTGAAAACAGACAAAATACGCTACGGTTAACAGCGTGAGAACGCGATTGGAGGTTTAATACCATAATCGCAATTGTAATTTTCCAGACTTTGATATGTTGGTTAGGAAAATTACATCAATTTGCAGTGGAAATAAATGGTGCCTAATTAGGTATTCATTATGATTAAGTATTACCAGTTAGGTAAATAATTAGTCTTTCCATTAATGAGGATGAAACTTTGAAATTGTATATGTATACTTAGAAACTACTCGCACGAAATCAGCTCCATTCAGCGTTTGTCCGTAAAAAACGATAGTTTTGTATGGAGCTCGTTCAGCTTTCCGCCTCTGCTCAGTCGCGTAAGCATCTCATATAAAATCATCGTTTTCCGTAAAAAAACATTGAATAGAGCTGAATAAGTGTGAGTAGTCCCTTACTATCATATTATTATATCGTATCCTTCATTTTCAGTATGTCCATAGATATACAAAATATGTGATGATGCTTTTATCGACATCATCTCATGAATTTAACACTTATTCATGTCAAAGGATATCGAAATTGATTTTTTTTTATATATAAATGCAAAGCAAATCCATTTGCGTGAATAACTATGGCCACAGAGATAAGCATCCATAGCCCCTTCCAGCTTATGAATAAATATTGTATTTGGTAATAAACATAATATTTTCTTTCGTTCTTTTCTTTCGACCGTGCTATCTTATCAGTAAATACAAGAGCTAACCTCTTTCTCTTTTTCTTGCCCTGTTCCCAATTCTATTTGGAGTCGGCGCAACATGTCTTCCTCTTCCACTCTCCTCTATCACTCGTCAAGTCAACACTCACGCCCATCCTCATCAAATCATCATTCACACAATCCACCCAGCTTTTCTTTGGAGAGCTTACCTGTCATATGTAAAAAAAAAATACTACCGCAGTTACTGCTATTTATACATATAGTACGTGCTGGCAGTGCAGCAGTGACGCGAGCACCTGCGTCCGAGTTCTTATCGGCGGCATGTGGATACCGCGTTCTGTGAACGTGCCTTTTAAGGAATTCCAACGATGTTTTTCGATACAACACTGATGTGATAGTCGATATTTATTTTACATAGTTTAAATGGAAAACAGTACAGTCATCAATATGTACCTAATATTTTATTTTTTACTATTGACAGGCAAGCTCTTAGCCTACATCTCAATTGATGGTAAGTGAAGAGAGCTAGACCTGTATTCCTCAACAACTGAGGGATTTTTAACTTATTAGGAAAGTTGTAAATTAACCGTAATGCTTGTGGAACGTGCATAACAAATCACTTTATAATCATAAAGTAAGTCTGATACGCATTAATTATTTCACATTCCACATCTGTGTAGTCTACACTCTTTAAATAACAGGCTTAAGCCTTATTTCTGATAGTAACTATATTAAAATAAATATGTGCAAATCGTCACATAAACATTTGTATTTCTATAGAATTTTATGTACCTAATTGTGCGTTTAAATCATAGTGATGCATCAAATGACGACCTCCGTAGTCGATTGGTCTGTGCGCCGGTCTCAAGGTGTCGCCATTTCGAGAGGTTCTGGGTTCGATCTCTGGGGGCAAATGTTTGGGTGATGAATTTTCAGACATTTGTTCTCCAGTCTTGGATGTTTATATATATTTATATGCATATATTCAGGATATTTATATGTATTTATCTATTAAAAATATTTATCCGTCATCTAGTGTCTGTAATACAAGCTACATTAGTTGCTTAAAAAGGGGCTAGTTGATAGGTTGTTAGAATTTTAACAAAAAAAAAAAAAGAAAAAGGAAAGAAAAAGAAAGAAATGCTTGTATAGTAAACGTACACAATGTCAAATCGTAAATTAAACACTAGCTTGCTAAGTGTCGAAGATAGCAGTTGCCCTCTTTCTAAACAAATTTCCATGGATATGAATTGATTTCTATCATTACGACCGCTTTATTTGAAATTATCAAAGGACATGACATTTGACGTTTCATGAAATCAATATTGATATGTCAGCATCTTTGTAACGTAATGTACAGTCACGGTCAGATAATGGTTACCACCCTAAGTATCAAAATTGCTAGCATACATTGAAGTCAAAAAAGTCGAAATCACGAAATGCCTATTAATTTCGTATCAATTTGATTGATCATAGATTATACCCAAAGCCCAAAGGCTCAGAGTAAACAGAACTGGAGTAGCCATTAGTCAATTTCTCGAACATTATTTTCTGCCATTTCTTGCGGGGGGTGAGGTTACCACTACACTCAAAGCCAGCCGTTTTTACAAATGCACACATGCATAATTCGACACACAAATTTAAATTTCACGCACACACACGCTTAAAATAGTCACGTGGGGTGTACGTTTTGACAACGCCACAGCCGCACTCCCCACGAGACTAGCGTTCCAAATTTGAAATCGTAGAATTCTAAAACATGAAATAATGAAGTAAATAATCATGAAATTATTCCAGTTCTGTTTACTCTGAGCCCAAAGGTTATACCTATATTTTTTAATAATACGAGAATCCATCGACGACATTTAGACGTGTATCGATAACTTTTTAAAGAAAACTTTTCTTAATATTTCAGTTTTTTTTTATTATAAATAATTTTAAAGAATAAACTCAAACAATCTTTATTTTATTAAATAAAATTTTGTCATCTTATTTTTAAAATTTCTGATTATAATTTCACTTTTGTCCGAATGACGTTCAAACAATCATTTTTGATAACTGTCATTTCTTTATTTGTACTTCATACTTCATAAGCTTGTTTATTAATTTTCAAAGGGTAATAAGTAACTTGATATGTCATAGACTTTATTGAAAACAGAGTGATAAAGAATCTAATTTGAAAACTGATAAACATTTTCTGACCGCGACCGTACACGAAGCGATATAATATAGTGTACACTATTTAATCGTGGTTCTTTTCCTAATATACTGTATAGGGGATCTGAGTAATTCCAGCCATAGAGATCCCAGCCAAAATTGTGGGCTGGGCGGGTCACACACGCCCACCGCCCCGCCAGTGGTGGGCTGGCTTGTATCTTTCCCCCCTCGCGTTCCGAGAAGTGTTCTCATTATAATATTAAGATAACTTTTATTTATATCTATTTATCCTTATAAGAAAGAAGAAAATATTTTCAGACATTACAAACCAATTCTTGTAAGCCATAGTCGTCACAAAATGAACCTTCTAATTACTCGAACATCTAAGTAATATCAAAAAGGTGCAAATGACATAATGTCTTTAAAGTAACTATTGTGTAGTTTCCTAAGACGATGCTGTAGCTGTAACGCGATATAATTACGAATATGTCATAAGATTCGACTTGTACGAGCACATTCTCATTTGCGCAAAGTACTGAGTTCATTTCCCAACTTTTTTCTTTTTTTTTGGTATATTTATTGGCTATAAGCATCTCGATGTTATTTGGAACCAACGAAATGTTTGGCAAAGTGTGTGTATGTGTAATGTATCACTGTTTACCTCTTTGAGGTATAGGCATGGTATTGGGTATGTATAATTTTCAATGTAAAGTGAACTAAGTAAAAGCAGATTGCTTTCAACAATGAGTCAGGTGTCGATGTCGCCTCGCTAAATAGGGTACAGTCGCGAGCAATAACATGAATACATAGTGGACACTTTGTGACTCTTATAGCTCATATCTTAAAGTTTATTTCAAGTCAAATTTGTTTACATATTTTTGCTGGTTGTACAAGGTGTCGCCGCGTCGTGTCACATTCGCCAAACAACCGTAGCGATGTCATTTCACTTGCACAATGGGACATTGAGCCTCTATAGCCGATTTGGTACACGATGAGAATAACGCGGAGATTTCAACATAGCAACACTGGCTCACTCTCAATATTTTATTGTATTTGAAACTAAGGGCATTATTCTAAAATTAGAATATGACAGGCAGGAGTTGTGTGTCTAAACACCTCTGCCTGCCACAGTATCTGCATATATAATAGTAAAATGTTGATTACATTCACACGAGGCGGGCTCATAACACAGCTTTAAGTAAACCCGAAGCCGTTCGCAGAATGACAAATGAACTTTCTTATTTAAAATATTGGCACCAATACAGTAAATTCACATTAATATAGAGACAGTCCATTGAACGAAAGTACGGCGAGTAATTAATTCTTGGCTGCTGGCCATGTATTAAACATGAGAGTACTCACGTAGCACCGCGCTAATGTAAAGAGTTATCTTTGAATAATTTTTAAATAAAAAATAATACCATACGGTATTATTTACGGCACCATACGGTCAGCAGTAGACGAGTCCAAATGCGAAGAAGTAATAACGGCCGGTGTAACCTCCTCCATAACTAGCCCATAAAATTCGATGCCACACCTCATTTGAAGGAACTCATGAATTTAAAAATAAAACATTTATTAAAATCAAATAAAGAACGAAATCAATTCTAAACGAAAAAAGTGCGCAATATGTTTCACTGGATTTCTCAAGGGTATGTGATTTAGAAAAGAGGCGTAGATAATTGGATATACATTTTTGTATTCAATAAACTCGTAATAATGAAGGTTTACATTGCTTTCGTTCGATATCGATATAATTATCGTTTGTTGTTGCATTTACAGGGCTACATACATGGGATTCTTCTAGTAATATATTTTGCTAGATATGGTAATTGTCACCAGCTTACATTTATCCCATTGTTGGGCAGTGACATTATATTAAAATACTGGACCATTACTACAATGATAACCCGATAACAAAAAGGCAGTCACCGTTGGAAAAACGCGAGATCACAAATTCTTGGTCTAAATAAATATCTAGTGTCCATACTTGGCGAATATAGTATATAGAAAAGGTACATTTTATGCCACCAAGAATGGCCCCATACAAACTCTTCATATGTTTCCCAGCAGTAGGACGTATAGTCTGTGCTAAAATAAAAATAAAATTCTGCTAGTTTACATAAACATATACACATCACTACAGTCTCACCTGAATTGACATAATAATAACATTAAACACGCGTAAAGTTACAGCAGTTATTACCAAACCGTTGTATCTCAATGAGTTCAAGATAAACAATGGCGTGTGTCTATTTATCAAATATTTCACAGTATCCGATCGGTCACGAGTCAAACTCCATAGCTGAAAACATGCCTTGCAAAACGTGAGTCATGGACGAGCGGAGGAAAAATATTCATGAAATATGGAAATATTCCGTTTTAATATCAATGGAAACAAATATTGTTATAAAAATACGTAACGAAAATTCGTATTTTAAGCGTGAATTGTCGTCACTCAAAATACTGTCGTAAGCAGGTAAATAAATAAAGTCTAATTTTAAACTAGCATTTGACAGAACACATTTTTCTAAAAAAAATAACAAAGAAACGCTTTAAATACCTACAAAAAAAATTACCAATAACAAATCAATCTGTTACATTAAATTTTTATTATTATGTCTTTCGAACTTAATTATCCTTCAAATAGCATTTTGTTATGTACTTAAATTTTATTACGTATATTGTTTACACAGTACCTATAGCATGTTAACATTTAGGTATCTAACTTTCTAAAATTCAAGCGACTTTCTTAACTAGGCCAATATAGTGACCATGGGTGGTCTTGTATGTAAAATCACAATTCAAAAGTCCATTCAAAGTCGGTACAAATTATCGCATGGAGCAGAGCCTGTAAAAACATGATACAAATCCAAATTAATGATAATCTAAAGTCGAATTTTATTATTTGTGGCAGTCTATGTCAATATTATGTGATATCCGTGCAAGCTATTTTAGTTCTTAAGTTAAGTCTGTATGAATGTAGTTTTGAATGTGAATGCCCCATGTACAATGTAATTATTATGCCATACAAAAACGCTATCCCTGGGATTTTAACTAGAGTAAAACATTTTTTTTTTAGGAGAATGGATAGAACGATACCAAAATGAATTTCAATCGATCACCCTCGACAATCTGTCATCAATAGTCATAACGTGGAGAACGTTATTTAATTAATTATTACACCACCTCCAAATACGTGTGTTTACGAAATGAAGCACTTTATTAGTCAACACAGATAAAACAACGTAAACAGATTAAAATCATCACTAGACAGCTGTTGTCAGTACATTGTTTACATCTGGCTTACAATAATTTTATCATAGTGCGAATGACAAATAGTGAAGAATTTGCACCCCACTTATATCAAAAACTAGCTGTTGCCCGCGACTTCGTCCGCGGTTACAATGGTGTTTTAACTATCCCATGGAAACCTTTTATTTTCCGGAATAAAATTTCATTGAAATCGGTCCAGCCATTCCGGAGATTAGCCCGGACAAACAGACAAATAGACGAACAGACAGAGATTTTTTTTTGTATTTTCCTTCTTTTTATATCACCCTGACTTGATTTCAAGCATGTTTTTCTATGCTCAGACATTCAAGCTCTACAGTTTTATTATATGTATAGATATAAGTATCAAGATATAAATTCATAATGAAATTCTGTTAAAGATCTCACGTGACATGTCGCGCGTTAAAATAGCAATAAAAAATGATTGCAAGGCACATAGACACTAAATGGTGTACTAAATAAGAGTTATGGTAGTAAATAAGTAACAATAGTATAAGATTTAATATTGTAAACATCATTTAGACTCTTTGTAATATTGACAGTTGTGATGAAACTATGTGTGAAACGGAGTGAACAATATGATGGTATTGTTTTCGGTCGATAGGCAGCCATTGTATTGTCCGGTGGGAATCGAATTGTCTTTAAAACTAATGCACACTAGGGGTGCTGGAAGAATTTTTAAATTTTTTTTTAATTTTTTTTTTGTAAAAAGAATACGGAGAATCAGTTGGCTAATGTCAGCATAAATTTGTTCCCAGGACAAAAGGAGGTAACACGGCATGACTGCGACGCACGGTGGTGGCGGGCGAGAAGACGACCGCCCAGACAAGGACAACGTGTACACCCTAAAAACAGGCTTCAAAAACGATGGCTACGACCGCGACGCCAACGACGACATCGTCAAACCACCACCACTACCGACTGAAGACGAAAATTATCCGTCCGGAAAAGTAAAACTATCTCTCAATGAAAAATGGAGAATATTGAAGAACGTAGCGGCAGTAAGCGCCGCCTTCATGGTGCAGTTCACAGCCTTCCAGGGCACGGCGAACTTGCAGTCTTCTATAAATGCAGCTGACGGGTTGGGAACTGTATCGTTGAGTTCCATTTATGCTGCGTTAGTTGTCTCCTGTATATTTGTACCTACGTTCCTAATTAAAAGGCTGACGGTTAAATGGACGCTGTGCGTGTCTATGTTATGTTACGCGCCGTATATTGGCGCGCAGTTCTTCCCGGCGTTTTATACGCTGGTTCCGGCCGGGGTGATCGCCGGCCTGGGCGCCGCGCCCATGTGGACGTCGAAGGCCACATACTTGACGCAAGCAGGAAGCGTGTACGCGAAGCTGACGGATCAAGCGGTGGATGGCATCATCGTGCGATTCTTCGGCTTCTTCTTCCTCGCCTGGCAGACGGCCGAACTATGGGGAAACTTGATCTCAAGTTTAGGTGAGTTTAAAACATTTAAGAGCCGTGTGGTAGGAATACTACCAACGCATTTATTCCCTTGGGTGTCGTTAAGCCTAGTAGTCGCCGTAAGTTAATGCGTGACGCAGAATGGAGCTAGAACTGCACAACCATCTAATAGCTTATAGCGGCGACGGGCTCACCACCTGTCACGCTGAGCACATTGTGCAGTCTCTGCTTGGTGAAATGCGGACTATGACAGTGGACTGCTTTTGCGGTGCTTTTGCCTAGTCTCTGACTAACCCTTAAGGGATAATAGTCGCGATTATATGTATGTATGTAATTTATATGGACTTACCTAAGTTGGTGAAATTGTTCCAAATCATGTGAATTCGTTACTGGTAATTCTCAATTTTCTCAAACGAGTACAGCCGAGGTTGTCATAATATGGTCCCGTAAATATTACATTTCTCGTCTTGTGCATAATACCTGTCCATCCCCCACAGTCTTCTCGTCCGGCCTGCACAGCAGCAACGCGACGATAAGCAACAACACAGTGAGCCACGCGCTGCTCAAGTGCGGCGCCAACTTTTGCATGCTCGGAGGAGTTGACCAGGACAAGAACCACAACCTGAACAGGCCGCCTAACGACGAGATCTACAAGATCAGCGCGATCTACCTCGCGTGCGTTGTAGTGGCTGTGCTGATGGTCGCTCTGCTGGTTGACCCACTGTCCAGGTAAATAGAATTTACAATTTTCCAAAATTTATACAGCTTACGCGGAATCACGAAACTTATCGATTAGATTAGTAATCGATAAGTTTCGTGATTCCGCGTAAGCTGTATAAATTTTGGTAAAGGGCATATCTCGTGACAGTTGCACTGATGATTAAAATCGAGAATAACGGAGTGTCAAAGTTCAAGTAATCATATTGTGAGATACGAGTACAATCTACGAGCCCTGTGTAGTGTCAGCTGCAACCTAAATCAGTAAAATGTGTTTTTTTGGGCTGCTTGTATAACATCAATATAAGTTTCTTATCTTTATGGATGTTTGGAGATCTTATTCGCTAGAAACCAAGTATTCTTCAAAAGTTAGATGCTGAATTATTTAACCTAAATTTGCTTTAGAAAGTACACTTAATTAAGCATTTTAAACATCACATGACAAGCACGAAATTTATTACCAATGATTTAGCTACAGTGATTTAAGTACAGTAGTTTAGGTATTTAACTACCTATACTGAACTAATCACACGTTAACGTATCGCTAATTTCAATCTGAATATCATTGCAAAAAACTCTTCGCTTTAAAAAAATTCTTTAGCAGGAACTCCGTTGATTGCAGTCATTCCTCATTCAATTTGGCAGCAATACCTGCTTTTTATGGCCATGTTCCGTTTGTCAATTATTTTGATGTTCTGCTGTGCTTTGATGAGATTTTTTACTGGGTTTCAAATGTCATGCATGTCATTGCCTTCGCCTCGACGTATAAGTTCCGGTTGGAAGATTCTGAGTTTAATAGTTTTATTGTTTTAAAATTTTATTTGTAGTTTTTATGCCACGTTTGCGTTTGTAGCTGCTTAAACAAACGCAGATATGACAAAAAGTATAAATTTAAAATATTTAATTGCGAAAACAGGAAAATTATTACTCAAAACTCGAATGCTAAAACGAAGATAAAATAGTTTTAAGTAATTTAGCTCCTATAGACGTACAAAGCCACTTTGTATTTTGTATAATGTTTTCGTTTTTATTCTTAGGTATGGTGAGAAGCAGAGGAAGTCAGATCCGTCAAAAGAATTGACAGGTATTCAGCTACTGTCAGCCACCGCATACCAACTGAAGAAACCAAACCAGCAGTTGCTCATCCCCATCACAGTGTGGATTGGGATGGAACAGGCCTTCATTGGAGCTGATTACACCCAGGTAAAGCTTAAGCCTAGGAAAAACTATTTAAAAGTAACTTAAGTAGTATATAGAGACACTTCCTGTATGGAGCAACACACGAGAAGTATTGACCGTATCACCACCACGCTGGGCCAATGAGATTGGTAGAAACGGGCCCAAACGAAAATGCCCCCCACCATATAACAATACACTCCGATACCATTAGTCCACAATGCCACCTTTTCTTCGGTCTTTGTCCCTCAACACACCCGTCCTTTTTCATTTCAATTTTCTCTCTCTCTCATAACATTTCTTGCCATCCTCCCTCCTTAATACCAGCCCATACCATGAAGGTGACATTTCTTAATTGATCAGCAATACTGAATCTGTTAACATACTTTTTTTTTATTTGTATCTAGTCTTCATTCAATAAAACATGTACAATGTTCAAACGTTAAACTCTATTCATATTGAATCATTAATATTCCGACAGTAACGCTATTGTACTATTATGTCCATAATTTTTAATAATGAACTGAAATCCACCTGTTTCAATAAACATTTTCAATTACCACGAACAACAGCAATGATGAATTGAATTATAATTTTAAATTACGTGCAAAAAAAATACTATTGATCTTGACTTCTATTTCGACTGATACGATAGCGCACTTGGTTCATGATTGGTGGAATCTAAGAATAAAACATATCCAACATTTTTTTAAACATAGATGGGTCGCCCAAAAAAGATTGTGTTCTTTATTTTATTTCCACTTATGTAAGCTTTCTTCAACCCTTTTCATTCCATAGTACAATTGGTCCAATTGCCATGGATCCCGTTCTCAACATATTATTTTTATTATACGTTTTTTTTATTAAATTTAATTGAAATAGACTTAAAATATTCTTTGCTTTGAAATTAATTTACACTTTATTATTTAATCCACGATATGATTTGATTCTCCGTATTTTACCATAAATTACCCAAAAAATTTTATGAATAACATCACAAATATCCAAATTAATATTTATCAAGGCATTCGGTTTTTACGGAAACATTTACTCCAATTATTAGAGCCTTTAGAATGGGCACTACACCTTCCGTTGTAACATTACATCACAGTATTAGTTAACTAATACTGTGATCACAGCAAAAAAGGAAATGTAATTAAATGCACAAACAAAAGATAGATAGATAGATACATATAAAAAGAAACAAGTGATATATAAATGCAGTATATTCGTAATCTGCCAGACGGTAGCTATGATATATACCTATAGATTAGTTAATTAAGTATTCCATAACATGTCGTCCTACATTTGTTTCCATAGTCTGTCTAGTAGGTAATAGGTATATAAGACTGTATAAAAATCCTGCGTAATATTTGAAATGATAATTATAATTAGTCATTTGATGTGCTAATTCTAAAAAAACATATACCCTATTCAATTCTGAGACTGCTTGGAGCACTTCGACCTCATGATATTTTATATTGAACCCTGAGTGAATTAGATTTTATTATGGTTGTTGCATTTTATTATGGTTAATAGCCTCGCTCTGAACGCCTTAAGATACTCGTAGAGACTTAAAGTCTAATGATTTAGGGCGAATTCGACCAAATTGAGATTAGTAACACGGGAATAGTAATTTCAAACTGAGCTGGAACGATTGGTCGAATCTGCCCTATGTCAAACGAGACATTGACACATTCGTGCGCGAAAAACTGCGTACTCCGTCAAAATAATATTACTCCCGTGTAGCCAAAATTGAAAAACTAGGATAGCTAATCGGCTCCGCCCTTAGGGCAGATTCGACTTATCGTGTGAACTCAGTTTGGTATTACTATTCCCGTGTTACTAATCTCAATTTGGTCGAATTTGCCCTTAGTCACCGTCATGAATTGCAATATCCATTCTACCATTGTGTTCAATATTTGCGTAACTGTAACATCGTTAACACTCATGAATTTTCAGGCATACGTATCGTGCGCACTCGGCATCCACTCGATCGGCTACGTGATGATTTGCTTCGGCGTGGTGAACGCTATCTGCTCGCTGGTGTTCGGCTCAGCCATGAAGTACATTGGCAGGTTCCCCATCCTAGTAATGGGGGCGGCTCTCCATCTCGGCCTCATCGTGTGGCTCCTCATCTGGATGCCAAACCCGAACTCGCCTTCGGTGTTCTTCGTCATATCCAGCCTGTGGGGAGTTGGAGATGCTGTGTGGCAGACTCAAGTTAATGGTATGATAATCTTGGTTAATCTGATTTAAGCGACATTTAAACATATACAAATAGAAATAAGACATATCTTTACCGTCACGCCGCTGGCACTGTAGCATGTGAATACGCCTTTCGATGCCACGGCATCATTTCAAAACACAGGTATTTACGACAATTTTATTTTATATGTTTGAATTTTGATTGGTAAAATTTAAATCCTTCGCCACACCGTCCCAACTGTGTAGGCCTTAGGCGTAAGTTTATGAATCTGAATACTAAAGTAGGAGAGGTAGAGCAAACGAAAGCAAGAGAGGAGTTATTTATTCCTTGAATCATGAGCCGTGTGGTAGCGGCTCATTAAAAGAATACTATCAACCCATCTCTTCCGTTGGGTGTCGTAAAAGGCTACTAATGGAAATAGAACTGCACAACCACCCAAAAGCTTATAGCGGCGACAGGCTCACCACGTATATAGGCTACGGTAAATGTCTACGATCAGTATTTGCCTCCCTTGTCGTATAAAAGTCGTACGGTGTAACCTACAGCACTTCAAAGCATCGCTTGCTTTACGATACTACAAGTAGACACAGTCACGTTTTAAACTCCATTCATAGTCGGTAATAATTATCGCATAGAGCAGAACCGAAATATAATACAAATGCATTTAGTCCTAATTTATCAGAACTTAAAGTTTAAAATTATTTGAGGCAGTTTATGTTTATATTTTATGATTTCTATGCAAGCTATTATAGGTCTTAAAATATTATGGTATGATGGAAGTTTTGAATGTTTGAATGACTGTACCTACTTGTAGTGTCTTAAAGCAAACGATGCTTTGAATTGAACTTTGTGTATTCGTGTTCAAAAATGCTTTCATAGTAAGCAGTTCAGTCCAAATTGCCGTCTCACCCAAATTTCTTTTAAATAATTATGTTTAACGTAAACATCCTTTTGTAATGATATTTAACCAGAAGACGTAACAAATCGTTTTCGCATTCTTGAACAATTCAACAAAATATTTACAAACTTCAATCAATGAAATTGTAAAGTTACTTTTTTAGCGGTGTAACAAAGTTTTTTAATAAGCACAAAGGGCGAATTCGATCAAATTAAGATTAGTAACACGGGAATAGTAATACCAAACTGAGCTGAAACGATTGGTCGGATCTGCCCTGTGTCAAACGAGACATTGACACATTCGTGCGCGAAAAACTGCGTACTCCGTTAAAATAATATTACTCGCGTGTAGCCAAACTGAAATAAACTAGGATAGCTAATCGGCTCCGCCCTTAGGGCAGATTCAACCAATCGTGTGAACTCAGTTTGGTATTACTATTCCCGTGTTACTAATCTCAATTTGGTCGAATTCGCCCTTAAACGTAATCTCATGTTTCAATATTCGTATGAAGATCTCAAAGGTGATTAAAAGGAAAGTTAGAAACAGCACAAATACCATATTTTATGCTTCGGTAAGGTAATGTGTCGTTATAGTGATACAAAAAAAAATTCGTAACTCCATAGCCAGGCAGCCATAGCAAAGATGATAATACGCCACTTCTCGTGGAAGAAAAAGCCAGGACAGGTGTAACATAACACTAAATAGAATCTCTGCTGTGCGAGCCATTTGTTATAGGATTTAAACATACCTAACAGCCAATTTGTGGTAAAGTCGACTCCAAAAATATGTAACCACTTTTGACAATAAATTACTCTTAGTAGAAAGAAATAATTATTGTCCACAGCCTATATCCATCCCACTGCTGGGCACAAGCCTTCCTCATGGAGAAACACATGAGGAGTATTTGCTGTAAAACTAGCTGGCCCAATGCGGGTTGGTGGGTAGAAACAGTCATAATAGCGACCGAGACCAATGGCTTATCGTGCCTTCCGAAGCACGGAGGAGCTCGAGATCACAAAGTTAAGGTCACCCATCCACAGCCTGACCATGGCGAAGGTAGCTTTGTTTTCAATCGAAAGCCAAAGCATACGCCACCGAGCTCTCCAATAAAGATTGTCACCTCTTAAACGTGTATAAATGTTTTTGTACTCGACTGTACTATGTTGACACT
The DNA here is from genome assembly GCA_910589355.1 of Parapoynx stratiotata. Taxonomy (NCBI): domain Eukaryota; kingdom Metazoa; phylum Arthropoda; class Insecta; order Lepidoptera; family Crambidae; genus Parapoynx; species Parapoynx stratiotata. Next base: position 4,361,963 of record OU342457.1, read on the forward strand.
TGACAATCCCAAACTGTACAGAGAACCTAAACCTTGATCAGGCGAAATCAATGGAGCATGAGCAACCCAATTGCAGATTTGCTCCTGTTTAAACAACCTCTATTATGTGACAGTTACAACTACAATTCCAATACTCTAATAACGCCGATAGAAGGGACTCGATAAGGTGAATTGTTTCATAGCAAAAAATTAATGCCGCTTAGCTAATTATTGCCGCAAGCGCAGAATCTTACAAAGGATATTCCATGTTTTTTTATAAACTTACTCTTAGAGTCACTTTTTTAATCCGTGGTCAGGTTAAAATACGAACCAATGGCGAAAACGTATGATGGCGTGATATGACAGATTGTCCAATAGTCGAATTTTCAAATTTAAGTAAAGTTAAATAATTATAGACAATTTGACCACAACACGATGCTGGGATTAATAAAATGGCGGCTGGCGGCACAGCTGATGTATATTGCTTCGGATCGTCATCGCAAATTTAAGAATTGCTCAAGCTAAGATCATACATTTTGGTGTTTCCATCAACGATATTGGTCTAGATTTTAACAATCGAGGTAACTATTACTACGGATCAAAAACTCACCAGTAATACAACTAGTATAACTAAATCCACAAATAAGCGACATATTTGTCTTCTTGTCCTTATGTCTGAAATCAGTGACAGTGGTGCTGAAATTTTTCTTTAAAGATTGAATATAAAATATATTGTTTTTTTTATATGTTCTTCTTCATAAATTTACGCACGAGTACACAAATATATCGCATAAGGCGTTTTCATAGAGCACTTACGAGTTGTTTATTAAAAAAATGTTTATAACAATTATGCTGTGTATCCGGCATGAATGCACGGGAGCACTAATCGAAGATTTTATCGCAACAGGCCACGCGGTTCCCACCTCGGTCACGTGCAACCAGCCTCGGAACACGTTTCTATGGAAAAGATATTAGCAATTACGTATCGTGCTTCATTCCATTCCACTGGCCGCAAGTGTAGCGTATTACAAATACATTTTATCAAAGAGATGACGTCGACCTCCCAGCACTTGTATACTATTGTGTCGACAATCTGAGACGAAACAATGTCTGGTTAGCTCGGACTATTAGTTACGAGATTATCAATGGACGTTAATGAAGATTGCTTCAGCAATGATTTCTGTTTGTTTTTGCTTTATCGCTGTGAAAGTACGGAGATTACACTGGATTGAAATAGTATTTTAAAAGTACTATTCTGTAGGTATTTTCTTGTTAAAGCGAAGGAAGTAATTTACGCACTGTACCTACCACATAGATTGTCTATAACTTATCCGAATTATCGCGAAAAGGAGCTAAGTACTAGTAGACCATCAAACCAATATATCTAACAGGCATCTCTCATTTTGTCTGATATTTAATATTAGGTCCTTACCTATGAAATTGGTGTTTTGTATGGAGATTTTGGGGATGTCTGCATTTTACATACTAACATTTTATCAGTTTTCTTCACAATGACAAATCCAGAGATAATAATATTTGGTATATATCATTAGACAAGCTTTAGCTATATGTGTGTGAACACGCTTGATAAAAACTATTCATCGTTTTTATGTTAATGCAAATCAAATGATGTATTCGGGAAGCAGTTAAAAATAATTGTCTTTGTGTCTAATTTTAACACAATTAAACTTACAAAAAATTATAATTATATAATACGAGCTCAAATATATGGCATATTTTTAGAAGTGGCAATTATTTTATAGGAATGTTCTGAAACTGACAAATTGCTAAGACAGAATAAAAACACCAATTTCATAGGTAAGGACCCAATATATCAGACAAAATGAGAGATTCCGAGCCAGTTGCCATACACCGGGCACAAGCGATATTCTCAACAAACTGTTCGTCAGTACAGGCGGTGGGATTGATCTGGCGTTCACTTGCACGTGTGCTGTCCGTACCAACTCGCCCATCTCTATCTCTTAATACTGAATAACTTTTCTCTTTGATATTTTTATATAAAGCATCTCAATAATTGTGCATCAATTCAGTATTGTAATTAGAACTCTTTTTCCAGGACTGTACGGTGTTCTTTTCCGTCGTAACAAGGAGGCTGCGTTCTCGAATTACCGGCTGTGGGAGAGCGCCGGGTTCGTGGTCGCATACGCATACTCCACGCACCTGTGCGCGCGCATGAAGCTATACGTCATGATGGTCGTCCTCCTTATTGGGGTGGTCGGCTACATCATAGTCGAGATCCTTCACAAGAGAAAGGTGAGAGTATTTTAAAATTCGTATAGAATTCGGCAAAACATAATGTAGAGGTGCGAAAGTTCGTGGTCGTCCTGTAAAACTTTATAGGATTATATTTCAATCAAAGCTTACGTTATAAAAAAAGACATTTATTTTTTTATTTTTGTTTTAACTTCTTCAATTTGTTAACGCTTCCCTTAAAATCTCTATTGTAGTCGTAGCATTGTTTTCTTGTTCCATTGTATGGGCTTTTTCTTCGTCATTGTGGTTGATAGAAATAAAAAAATCAAAAAGTTTTCAAACGCTGATACTAAATACTCGAAGAAACGGATTCACAGTTGTCCTATGTATGGCGTAGCGGTAAGCTGGTAATTGCACTGGCCTGAAAAGTAATTCCTGCCGTTTTAAACTAACAAAAAAAAATATGGACGTCGTCACTTTACCAATTGCATTTGGGTCAGCGTAACGCGTTTTCCTATTGCATTATCTTCTATCTCTCGCCATATCTACATTCACAACCATCCTGCCATAGCCTCATCCACACAATCAATCCATCTTTTTCTCGGTGTTCCTCTCCCTGCAAAATTAAAGGACTTATTCTTCTTAATTTTATAATCACACACTACGTTTACTCTGTTTTTCTCAAGTAAGGAATTCCTTGAATTTGCCAACCGAACAACACAAGGTCGCTTCATGATATTATTTTTATGTAAATGACTTTAAATGTAATATGAAGAATAGAAAACGAAAGGTGCCATACGGCTATTCTATTATTATTTAGTTCGTATTTTTGCATAAGCTATAAATATTTAAACAAAGGTTCAATGACAATATTTACGATCGTTACACATCCATATTATTCATTGTGTACCCATGCCACGTAGCAACAACTTCTACAGAATGAATTTTCTTTATGGATTGAACAGCAGAAATAAATATGTCCGTCAAGGCTTTGTTTGAAACATACTATTGATATTATCGTCACAAATTAAACAGTGCAGTTCGTACATTCATAAAAGCGACTACGAAGTTTCGCAGAATGTTGTTGACGCCATCTCATAAATTATGTATTATCACTATTTTTCACAACGCAAAGCATATTTGGTCGATTTTATATTAATTGAGTTTCAGCGGTAGAGAAAACAATTTAAACATTTTTTATTTTATTTATTTTGATGGAAACAAACAATTACAACAGTACAGAAACAATAGAACACAAATACAAATAGTACGGCAATTACCCAAGTTTTCACAGATAATAAAATTATCGTCTTTATTAATTATGATCGTATTGCTATTGTACATATTTATCATCCTGCGTGATATGTTAAGTCCATAATTAAGAGCGCGTTGCCAAGCTCTGATCACAGGGTAAAACTAAAACACGGGATTTCATTATTTTTGTTTCATAAATGACTGAATAAAATTGCCAAAGGATCTACATTTGCCTGAATTTCCAACCATTTAATTTATTGGGTGTTGTTTACAGGCTCGTCGTCTCAAGGCAATCGCCGAGGACCCAGCCATTGCAGCCGAAGCAGCCAAGCAGCCGCCAGAGGAAGATGACGAGAAGGATGAAATCGACGATGAGATCATCATCACCCACATGTGAAGCGGGCAGCCCGCCGCCCTCGTGTCCCCCATCATCTGTCTCTGTCCACTACACTAAAATATTGGTTGAATAGAAATATGTGAGAGCATGCCCACTAGACTGTCCGTCGTGACCGACACCCTCTCATACATTTCTATATAATGAAAGTTTGTACGCTCAGTGTAGTGGGCAGAAACCTTAATATATTAGGGCGACAGTACAAAACATTGACGACAACCTCCTTGTATACGTTATAGATTTTAAGTACTTCCTGAGCAGTAGTACTTAATGTTTTACAATGACATTATTAATAAGACAGATGTTATACTGGCGTGAAGACTTTACAGGGTTATATTTTACAGTGATTCCAAACTGTAGACATTTTTTCAGCCGCGATCTGATTGCGCTGAAGACATTTGCCATAATAGATACATCAATATCATCATAGGTACAAAGATGCGAGAATTGTTCTAACGCTTCCATTATCTCGAATATAATAGGAATTATCTGTGTATCTAATAGTATAATTAATTTAGTTAACGCGACGGAAAAATAAGTACAAACATATCTATATCAGATTCCGAAGTTCTTTCTAAAACAAAGTAACTAATATGAATTTAATATTTGACATTTTTGCCACATGTAAGATAGCCGATGAAATCTCCGACTTTTAGTAAAGAATTGAAAGTTTGGAGAACTTTCTTTGAGTTGAGGATAGAGTGTATATCTTCTTGATGTGTCAGTTTAAAACAATATTTTATTTTATCTTTGTAACCAAAATGAACAGCGTCACAGGTAACAATGAAGGCGACGACATAGGCCCCGTCGAGCACGAGCGTCATTGTAATATTGATTAAGTATATTGAATAAAACATCTGTGTTTACTGTTATTTCAATCGTAATTACACGCTTTTGTTTTACATTTGACTCCGCAGTCGATAGAACAGTTTAACTTCATTGTAATCATAACAAGTAGGCTAAAGTAACAGGAAGACAGAGCTATCAAATATTATCATGAAAATGTTTACAAATCTTCGCGAAATGGCGACTCCCGCTCGACGATATTTTCATTGATGCTCACATTACCAATATTCGTTGTCATATATCTGTTCGAATTTAATTATATAACTATTTATTTTATTTTATTAATATTAGTTTTGAATTGTCAAAATTTATAAATATTGTATAGTAGATTACTATCTCGTATTGTGATTTAAATTTTAACACAATAGCGTTAATTGTCGGGTTACCTAATGTAGAACCACGAAATGGATGCTCAATCTGTAAATCTGAATTAGTCTATGTGCCACGCGATTCGATGTGTGTGTTAGGTCAATGTTCCTTGTTTGGTCTAAACGAAAAATTATTCATCCAGAGTCTCATCCATACATAAATTGTTATATTGAAAATTGCGTGATATAATTTACATCATATAATTTTCATTACAATTTAATTATGACAGTTATATGAAATAATTTATTAGAAATTTCCAGATAACTAGAGATTACATGTAATTTATAAGTATTATTACTGTTTATTTTTTAATCTCAGGTAGGTTTACATTGATCGGTCGCTGTTGCTCACAGGGTTACCGTCTCATCAGTACGAAGGCAGCGATGTGTACGCGTGATATTGATTAAATTTTGAAATAAAGACAGCTTCATATTATATTTTTTAGATTATTGACATGGCTTACTTTTGCTCGGTTGAAAGTAAGCATGGTCATGATATTTTCTTAGTGAATTCATTCGTTTAAGGTACTTAGATCAAATAAATTAAAACTAGTTAAGATTATGTAACAACCTTATAAATACGTAGATGCTTAGGATTGTGTATATTCATTGTATTTTATTTTGACGTCATAAAGTGTGCCTTAGTTTGAACACAGACTCTGTCTATTTCTCTATAGTATTATTTTTATTTTTGGTGCCTGTAACTTAAGTCCAATACCAATTGCTGAATTTTTGTATTATTTTATAGCAAATTCAATTTAAAATTGTTTTGGTTAGCGATAGGAGTTCTTTTGTGTGTAATACAAGTAATCCTCGAGTTGAATACTTAAGACTTATTTCAATGTCTTCAAGTTTTAGCAGTACTATACCGGGGAATTTGAATTTGAAGTGGACAAAGTTATAGAGATTGTTGTTTATTTAAAACTAACATGATTTTTTAAATTAAATTTTATTAAATTGCTGAAAATGTTTTAAAAATAGTATCAAAGACAAATGCAACATGATTTTTTATAGATATATCTTCCGGAATAAACAGTTTAATTTTATGAACTCACAAGTAATATTTTTATGCAAAATATCAAATCTTTTTTATGTGACATTATTTGATACAAATTTATGTCTGTGTTTTGCCATGTAGTTTCGACAAAATTTGCAGTTCATGTAAATTAATTGTTTTAAGAACACCAGGCAAGATTTAAATTGAATCATCGCTTTTTAACACGGAACTTTATTTATTTGTTTACACATCGTTATAATTATTTAGTTGTGGAATTCGTCTTTGTAAGGCGTGAATAATTTAAATTAAGTATATGTTATGTGCGAGGCACACTCAGTAAAAGAGACAGGTTCCATTTGGTAGGATTACAAACCACGTGATAATTAACAATAATTATTATTAATTTAAGCATATCATATAAATTTAATTGTAATTTCATTTAGATTTAGTAGAAAGGCTACTAAGTATATAAATAAATCGCTCTATTTTTGAGATAACACAATATTTTTGTTAGAATATAAAATAATGTTATTTGATTAATTGTAATATCATATGAGTTTGTGATGAAAATAAACATAGAACTTGTTTGGTCAATTTGTTATTGTTTCCGTTCCTTAATTAATTCACTTTAATAATTGCCTATGGGGCTAAACTGAAACATACATTACCTTCGAAACCTGAATGATTTTCTTAGTAAATACAATAGTACAATATTACAGTCACGCAAAAATATGTGAACTATTAGGTCCTTACCTATGAAATTGGTGTTTTGTATGGAGATTTTGGGGATGACTGCATTTTACATACTAACATTTTATCAGTTTTCTTCACAACGACAAATCCAAAGATAATAATATTTGGCATCTATCATTAGACAAACTTTAGTAATATGTGTAAAATCACACTTCTTAAAAATTATTTATCGTTTTTAAGTGAATGCAAATAAATGATGTATTCGGGAGGCACTTAAAAAGATTTGTCTCCGTGTCCAATTTTAACACAATTAAACTTACAACAAATTATCAAAACAAATCAAAAGAGCTCAAAAATATAGTCTATTTTTAGACGAGGTAATTATTTTTTAGGAATACTCTGTATCTTAATAGTTACAGACAAAATACTAAGAGAGAAAAAAAACACTAATTTCATAGGTAAGGACCCAATATATTTGACTGATGATAGTGTTAATTCCCTTCCATTAAGAGTAATTTTCTGTCAAAAGTGTATACATATTTTTGCACGCGACTGTACACTTTCATTTGTTTTTATTTCCTCAGAGACGGAATTCAGCTCCCAAAAGTAAGTAGCGAGCGTGCCAATAGTTCGAGGGGCTAAATAAGTCTTTCACCTAAAGCTAAAACGGTGTTTTTCATTGAATGAGTGGCTGTTTAGAAATGGAACATGATGAACATTCGTACATTAGTCAACTATGTATGTGCCCTGAATATGTGCACGAGTTTTTTACATTCACACCAATCAACTAGCCCATTAAGCAATTGATGCTACTTGAAACATAAAAATATTCAGAATATAAACAATACACATCCAAGACTGGTGAACAGACCACTCGACCACGGAGGTCGTCAACATTGATTATCAAGTATTATCAAGTTATTAGTAAGAAGAAAAATACATATTATGGTAAAAAACATTTTATTGTGACCTTTTGTTTCATTATGACCCCAAAAAGTTTTAGAGTGTCACAAAAACACCCTAAAACATAATATAGTACTTCAGCCAAAATCAAGATGCAAAAAAAGTCTTCAATATAGTTTTTGGTAAAATTATAGAGTCGTTAATAGTTCAATGTTCTTAAGAGAAAGCGTCCGTTGTCTGGAGGCTGGTGGTTTCTTTGCAGCTTGATTGTGACTCAAGTAAGGACGCTAGAAAAGTGTTTTTTTTTTGTTTTGCTGAACAGAATCACAACCCTAAAAGTTAACGCTAGCTGGAGGTCGGCTAGAAATTTTTTTATGTCTGTTCTATGAACGGAGGAAAGCGCTCAGTGGAGTAGTGGTTAGTACGCTTTGGCTTTCGATATGAAAACCAAAGCTTCCTTTACCATGATCAGGTGACCAAAAAACCTTTGTGAGCCATTGGTCCCTTTCGCTATTGCAACCGTTTCTGCCCATCAACTTGCATTGGGCCAGTGTGATATTCCGGCCCATACCTACTCCTCATAGTTTCTCCATCACGATGGCCTGTATCCGGAAGTGGAACCTGGCTGAGGACGAACGAAGCAATCATTTATTTTTTTATTTATTTGGCTAGCCAACAATTGCATAGAATAATTCATGCGACAATAAGGGCCACTTGCAGGAAATTTTAAACCTAGCTTAAATCTCGATTTTGTCAAATTTAGACTTTGACTTTGAAAGAGCCATAGTAAAATTGTCAAGAAATGACAAAACCGAGTTTTAAATCTCGATTTAAATTTCCTGCAAGGGGGCCTAAATACATACAAAAGTTTTATGATAAAATGCCACAATTACAAGGCTAACACAACATGCATTTTGTAAATGTTCTTTGTGATAACAAGAAAAAACAAGAAAAATAAAAATTAATTTATATGAAACAGCTCTAACAGCCTCGCCTCTATTGTTTTTTAAATGACTCGAGTGTATCGTTGTGCAGGTCTATATCATCGCTGATACTATTTATAATTTTACACATTCTTGCAACTGGGGAATGAGCTCCTGGCACTGTCCTACGCAAAGGCCGGCAAAGTGGAGTAATTTTAGTACGCGGACAGCGTGTAGGGGCGCGAAATTTAATTTGGGACAAAAACTGGGGGCAATCTATTTTGCTTCTCAACAACTTAAACAAAAATGTGGCATCAGCTAAATTCATTCGGGTTGACAGGCTCTGAAAATCAAAATGTATTAGAAGCTTCTTGTAAGAACGTCTTGTAAGAATCCTAGATCATTCGATAGATCAAATTCAGGACTAATTCTCGGCATCACTCATTAGTCTCCCCGATAGGAGATCCCATTGAGTATAGACAAATCTATACACTGAGCTAATAAATCACCATTATTTAGATTTGCGCAGTTACTACCTTACTTGGTGTTATATTATTATGTGCCTGTGAAAACTGTACGGTTTTATTCAATATAATTGACAGACAAATAGAACCGCCTCACCAAATAATATGAAGTCTTAATAATATATAATTTCAGTGCCTGCAACACGCAACACAGCAATTTTGCAATGCAGTGTTGAATAGTGTTGTTATTTTGACGACCTTTTCAACGACGACGCGGTAGATTGACGACCTCCTGGTCGAGTGGTCTGTACGCCGGTCTTTAAGTTGAATATAATTATTTCTACGAGAAACGTGATTTCAGCTACATTCCGCTAGAGGCGCTTTTCACGTTTTACCTGAGCATTTTCCATAGAAATTGAGATTCTTAACGCAATTAAAAATGTTTTTACAATAACTTATACTAGGAGCTCTGATTCTAACCACAGTCTGTACCACGGAGTTCGTAGAAAACATACGAAGTGCGTTGTGAGTATTGCTAGCCTCACATTGTGCCCGGCGCATGGCAACAGGCTTGGTTCCTACTACATGGGACTTAACAGGCGAAATTGTGGTGTACCTCTGCTTGACTCTTCGGGAATAGAGACGTGATGATTTTTTTTAAAATCTTTCCAAAATCTTTCTCGACTTTTTACTCGCTTCTAATAAGAGTCATTCACTGTCAAAACCGTATTCATTTTTACCGTTTTGTACATATTCCGTTTCCACACATTAGCTGTAGGTCGACCAAATAATAAAACCTTCCTTTTTTTCCAATGGGCTATTGATTTTACTTTTATCTAAACTTATTTTATCAAAACTTATTTTTTTATATACGACTCGCGTAAGTGATCATCGGCACCCATAGACATCTACAACACATTGCAAAAGCATTGCCGGTAGGAATTAGGCACAATCCAACAGCTGGCGGATAATGCATCTTTGAAATTATGTTATAAAATCAAAAATAAACTATAGACTTTTGTGTATAAATCAACTTATATCAAAAATTTCTCATGAGTTTCTTGCCGGGTTCTTCTCATGAAAAGCCTACTCTCGGAATCCGGCCGCTTGCATCAATTACAACCATAGTCAAAACTCTGTGGTTTTACTCGCTACAAGCGCTCGTGGTAATGAACCTTAATAATATATATAATATACTTTTTTATTTATACCTAAATTGTTAAATTTCTAAATAGTAAAATATTGCCATTTTTAAGTACCAGGTTTGGTCTATGAAATAAAGTTATTTTAGTTTGTTTTTCTTTGAACTTATCTCAAACAATAGGTAAGTAACTGTCTGTTAATTTTATTAATTCCGTGAAAACGACAGTGACGCAAGATCATTACCTTATCAAAATGGTACCATTCATTATTGTAGATTACGTGAAATATTATAGCATTAAAATATTATCAAATTTAGTCCAGTAGGTAAATCAGATTTGCAACAACTAGAATAAACAACAGACAAAGATAATAATCTATAACGTAATCATCATAGCCCTGATATTAATATAGACAAAATTATTAATAGAAATTGTTGTATGCTGTAATAATGATGCCTGTTATTTTTATGTTGATTAAGTTGCTTTTTCTAAAAGGTTCGATACCAGAAAAATCATTACAATTACCTTAATATCATTTATGTTTGTTGAGAAGTGAACTGAGTTTATGTTTCTTAATTAAAGCACAACAAATAATAAGAACGATATTTACTTATTTTTACTACACTGACACACACTAACTAACTGACAATAATAACAAAAAACAAGACAAAGCTATCAAAATACAAAATAGTGTCAAAGGTAAAATAGTATCAAAAAGGTTAAAAACAAGTATAAAAGAAGGTCTGTCGCCAACAATGTTCATTATCATTCATTGTTTTAAAATTGATGCGCGGCTGGCGCCGGTATCTAATCTTTGAACGATTGTAGAGGCCGTGACATGATTATTGATTCTATTTACCTTTTTAATTAATTCCCTTTCTAGGTAAATATAAAAAATTTGATAAAAAGTTATAAAAATTCAGCTAACTGCGAGTAGGAGTCGCACACGAAGGGTTCCGTGCCACTATTCACAAAAACGTCAAAATAATGTCTATTTTAAGACTTTTGTGGAAGCCTTCCTTAAATATTAATTTAATTTTAATCTCATGATTAATATTTATTTTTAAAAATATGTCTGTGAATATTTTTAGTGTCTATTTTTTGTTCGGTAACCCCTTTAAAATTTTAAACTTGCATTCTTTCAGCGCCCTTTTTTTGTCTAGATTGTCTGGCTCTATCTAATAAAAATAAATTGAAGATATTCGTATACCTATATAAGATGTTTGGTCCCTATTGACATAAATGCGTAAATAACAATGAAAAAAAACATCGATATAAATAATTCCGATAATTAAAAGCGATATTTTCGGTTTATCAAAACTTGTGTAATCGGTTGGACATGGTTTTGTACTTACCCTATCACAGCTTTTATTCTAATCATTAGAAACGTAATAAAAAGAATTAAAGCCAGAAAACAATGTCACTAGAACGTGGTGATTCACCATAAGTAAGTATATCACCTAAACAGTTAACATTATCACCAAACAGATGTGCATTTCCGGTACTTATATAAGTAAATCGTATCATCTTACGAGTATTAGCATACATTTTATTTTAATCAAAAATGCTTCAATACACATACGTCTGTCCCTATTTGACGACATCCGTGGTCGAGTCGTCTGTACGCCCCGGTCTCAAGGCGTCGCCATCTCGAGAGATTCTGGGTTAGATCCCCGGTGGGGGCAAATGTTTGGGTGATGAATTTTCAGGTATTTGTTCTCCAGTCTTGGATGTTTATATATGTATATTCAGGATCTTTAAATGTATTTGTCGTTTAAATATATTTATCCTCAAGTGTCTAGCATTAGTTGCTTAAAATGGGATTAGTTGATAGATGTGAATGTTTATTATTATTATTATTTCGGGGTAATTTCTCAGCTAAAATGCTGGTTTCAACTACATTTACGGGCTGTTGCCAAGTAAAATGTAGTGTGTGGCAAGAATAAATGTCCTTATTATAATGTGAACTGTGATGTATATTGTATATAGTTTCTTACTAGTGTAGTGTGATCGAGTTAGTTTCATCTATATCTAAGAATTTACGAACGATTCTGCATGTGTTCAGTATGGCTGCTTTTTGGAGTGTCGGGTAGAGGTTGTCTTTTAGGTCTAACAATCTGTGGCTGTGATGGAGGCGATGAGGTATGACGCCGGTGGTAGAGAGCACAATAGGAACTACATACACTTTTTCTTGCTTCCAGATCCTTGCGACTTCCTCCTTGAGATCACCGTATTTACTCAATTTTTCAGATATGGTCTTCTGTATATTGTGCGTGTTGGGAACTGCTATATCGACAAGGTATGTAATCTTATTTCGTTTATCCTGAAGAGTGATGTCTGGTCTGTTAAAGTGGATGGTTCGGTCAGTGAGTATGGCACGGTCGTAATACAATTTAAATGATGGACTTTCTAAAACTGTCTGAGGTGAATATTTGTAATAGGGGGTATTTGTATTTTCAATTAGTTTATATTTAAGTGCGAGTGTTTGATGGATTATGTTGGCTACCTGATTGTGTCTGTGGGTGTAATCTGTTTGAGTGAGGCTCGTGCATGCTCCTGTGATATGTTGGATGGTTTCTGGTTGTGAGTGGCATCTCCGGCATTTGTCATCTGTGATTGTTGGGTCTTTGATTATGTATTTTCTATAATTTTTAGTTTTAATCACCTGGTCCTGTATGGCTATCATGAACCCTTCACTTTCAGGGAACAAGTTTCCGATTTTGAGCCACATATTTGAAGCACTTGCGTCTATGTGTGATTGCTGTAGGTCATTTGGGTGTCTGCCGTGCATTACTTTTTTCTTCCATTCGTTAAGTTTTAGATCTTGTGGGTCGATGCTGGTGATGCTATCTAGGTTAGATGACTTGCTGAGATTCAGTGGGGTATATCCTTTATCATTCTGGGTTATAGCTTTATGCATATCACTTGTATCGCCTTTTTAAAGAAAAATGTTGACAAACTGTGTAATTGTTTTTTCCACAGATATTCAATGTCTATTAATCCCCTGCCTCCTTTCTCTGTTTTCAATGTTAGCCTTTCTATTGCTGATTTAGGATGTAAGTTGTTATGTTTTGTAAGTGTGGTGCGTGTGGCTCGTTCTATTTGTTGAATATTAGTTTTAGTCCATTTTATAATTCCAAATGAATATGTTAAGATAGGTATTGCAAAAGTATTTATGGCCTTAGGTATTATTAATGTTATTATTATTATTAAGACTCGAACCCCAGCCTCAAAACTCTCGAACAGTCAGCATCAAAAGAAGCTCATCACTTCAGTACTGTGCCACATTTTTATATTCCAACTTTTTCCTAACTTGAGAATTTGTCACGTAATTTGCATTACAACTTAATTGGACAAGGTACTTAAATGCTCACCAAATTCTGATGCTTGCTGTATATGATGAGTACGATATAACACCACGACACCAGAACCACACTGACCTGATGCGGAGTGAAGTAACCAAGACTAAAATGGACTTGCTACTTACTTAACTGTCTGCTTGGGTACCTACTATCCAATCACAATGCAACAATTATTGTTGTACTGTGTTCAGATTTAACAATGTTAAGGCCCCTTTTACAGTTCAGGTTCAAAAATAAGTATGCAGATTTTATAGGTGACAATTTTTATCCCTTCAAATAATCGACTGTACTGTGATTTCACATCTGAAGCCACTCGCTACGAACACTGTGATTCCTGATGGAGTTTAAAGTATATGCAACCCTTAGGCCCACTTGCAGTAAATTTACATCGAGATTTAAAACTTGATTTAGTAATTTTTTTACATTTTAGCCATAGTAAAAATGACAAAAATTTACTAAATCTAGTTTTAAATCTCGATTTAAATTTACTGCAAGAGGCCCTAAGTTTCAAGTTGTAACGAGGCGCTATATCAGTATTCTCTTCTCTGGCCATTTTCTCTTTGTTCCTTTCTTTAAACTAACCATCTGTATCTTTTTTTTCATGGTTTTTGGTCTCCAATTATTCCTATCAGTCAGCGTCTGGAGCGGTTGTCTCTACGCAAATAATTATAAAATTATTATAAAAATTAAGTGTCAATTATCATCTTCAGCCTACGCCTGTCTAATGCTGGATATAGGCCTAATGCAAAGTCAATAATGAAATTATATTTATATTATATAAACTATAACGATATTAATGTTAAAAAGTTTCAAATATCTTTTCCAAGGCACTAACCTTTGATAAAATCTTAATGTTTTATGTTCAGTGATGTGTGGAATTTACCTTTTTATAAATTGTTTCAGTGTGCCTTAAGTTTTATAAATATAATATACAATAACTGACGACACGAAGGTTTTTATTTATCATCGGCATCCACCTCTTCACAAGGTATGTTCTAGGCCACAATTAGCTTGTTTTTCACAATATTGAAATAAAGAAGCGTTAGAATAATTTCAGAAGAGCTACCCCTGGGGTTCGATCCCCAGTGGAGGCAAGTGATTGGGTGATGAATTTTCAGACATTTGTTCACCAGTCTTGAATGTTCATTATTTATGTATAATACTATGTATATTCTGAATAATTATGTGTATTGGTCTATTAAATATATTTGTCCGTCATCTAGTATCCGTAACACAAGCAGCATTTAGTGGCTTAAAATGGGACTAGTTGATAGGTGAGAATGTCTGAGGATATTTATTTATTATTTATTTATTTACTAGTAAATTTTAGACGGAATTGCCTTATCTTATTAATAATGTAGTTTCGAATGTTTTAATATTATAATCATTAATAGAACCCTGCATGAATGAGTGTGCTACTACAAGGGTTACGAGTGTTAGTTTTAGAAAATAGTTGTAGTTTTTAGGTGAATCTCGTTTTTAAGCTATTGCATAGCTTCTATCGCGGGCCTTGAGCGCGGGGACCGAATCCAGAAATTCCGTAACGAAAAAACCTCACGCTCCCCACTCCGATGCGCAAGGAGGTGTGGCTTGAAGGCCATGCATCGTCTAACGTCGTTTCAGCTCGGCAGTCTTCGACACGGCGTTGTGTGCGTGAATATGAATGAACAAAGTGCATTTATTATTAATGAAGAAAGTCACCAAAAAAAATAATGAAAGAAAATGAGTGAGTACTCTATATACATACATTTTATTATTATCACAAATGCAGTATTAATTTTGAATTGAAAATATAATACTGCTATAAAGAACTTTTTTTATTTATTTGATAATAGAAAAATTTGTTTTCTTATCGGTCACCACGCTCAAAAAGTGTAACTTGAATTAATATCAAAGAAAAAGAAATACTGCATGAATAAAATAAATAAATAAAATTATAATTACATAAGTTGATACAAAAAAAAGAAATACTGCATGAATAAAATAAATAAATAAAATTATAATTACATAAGTTGAAATAGCTTTACCGCGGCAGTCCCCGAGTGCCACACGTCTTTTTTTTTTAACCCTTTCCTAAAGAACAATTCAACCGCCAATTACACAGTAAATTGCAATGGGGATTGTCTAATCGACGTGCTGTTTTTATAGTTGAAATGGATAAAATAGATCAATTTAAGAAACTGATTTCAATATTTTCGTTATTTTTAAAGTAATAACTTTTATACGGAATTTTGAAAAAACTTGATCGTTTTATTACGATGCCGTCACTGTTGGCGTGTGTAAACTTGTGTTTGTAAATGTCATTTCTGTCATAGCAAACACATTACTGATATTCAGCCAACAGTGACGTCATTTGAAGGGCAAATGAAGGTTATTCATTTAAAGGCTAAAATATTAATAATCCATGATTATTTTCGCATTCTAACTAATAGGCTACGATCAGCAACCTTATTCCTCGAAATGGTTTTCACTTTATAACAATTTAAAAAAATGAGACAATCCCCATTGTCTTTGAAGTTGACAAAAATTTTTTTCTTGATTTGAATTAGTCATTTAATTCTCGCATCGAATCAATTATGTATTTAATATTCACAATTATCGATTGATGATATTATATTGTCAATTTTATTATCCATTCATTTGGATTATCTTTATAATTGACGTTTATGCAGTATTTTAAAGTAAATCGAGATAAGACATTAGTGTGTATGGTAGGTAATTTCCTTTAATCTTTCATGTAAAATCATAGATTTAGGATTTTTCTCGCTACGTCACATGAAGCGTGGGAGCGAGAAATCCTAATCAAGTTCAAACCGCCCGAGAGAAAAAGAGAAAGCGAATGAATGACAGGCATGTCAGGTTTTCGCGAGTAGTGAGAGGCCGTAGTGTCCCCGTTTATTCTTCGTAGAAGAAACGACATTTTCGTAGAACGAACAACCACTTCGTAAAACAAACGACAAACAAATTGACATTTACACTTAAATTGTTTGGTCATGTCTCCAAGCCGACTGTGTGAGTCTTATAAATCCCAAATCTATGTGAAAAATATCATCAATCTTACTATACGTCAAGACCAGAGAGTTTAGCCACTCAAAAAATTACTCAATACGGCCGATTCCGTTGGCGCAAACTAAACCAAACTAAACTAAAATGTGTAACTATTCTTCTTTAACTATATGGGGAAGAGAAGGACAGATATACAATTTAGTTTAGTCTAGTTGTTCCCAACGGAATCGGCCCAAATGCCTTTCTTTTCAATGCGAAAAAAAAACAAAGAGCGACGGGTAACTGTCACCAGCAAAAAGATATGATTGTTATCGATAGGTGTTCAGAGTAAAGGAATTAAGTGCGACACGAAGGCTTTGACAACAACTACTCAATATATTTTTAAGGATTTATTTTCTATTAACATGACAAGTAGAGAAAAAGTTACATATAAGAGAAAGAAGAAAAATATATAAAAAGGTAAAAAGATTGAAATAAAATCCGATTCACAAGAATAACAATTTTAGTACTTGTTCTTTCTAAGAATTTGTTATTTGTTTGTATTTTTTGTATATTATTATTAATAGTTATTTTTTTTCGGCACTAGATTCTAGTAATATGAAATGACAAGGTACTAAAACAGTCATACCTCTTTGATGGTGACTGTACGTACAAGTCTGGGAACCTGCTCCAGGCAAGAATTAGGGATGATCCCTAATTCTTTGGCTCTAGGGTATGCGTAAATGCTACTAACCAGGTGTAAAAATGTAGAGCCAAGTGTTCAAACCATTGTTAAATGTTGATTCGTAATTTGGCCACTAGATAGCGCTGCTCCCAAGGACGGCATTTCTGAATCATGCTATTTAGTTTTTTCACCGAATGTATGTAGGCTCCGAAACGGGCCAACGCCCGCAACTATGGACTAGGAGGATATGTGGTCGCTGCCCGCATCACTTTCCCCCCCCCGGATCCCCTAGGGGACCCGTGAGGAGACCTCGAGCTGTAATAAATTCTTTTTGTTTAGTAGTTAGTTTCTTCTTTTATTTAATTTTTTTTCCATTACATCATCAGGAGCGACCTGTTGTACCCAAGGTTGTACACCAAGTCTTACTTTGAATCTATGAATTGAAATAAGTATAACGTTATATCAGAGTCAAAGTTGAGGCCATCAATCAGGTTTTACCAAAATCAGTCTTTGAGTTCCTTCGTTCGATTTTTGGTTAACCAGTTCCTAAATTCTTGATTGATATATCCAGGTAGTGGCGTAACGGTTTGCACGCTTTGGCTTTCGGTATCAAAAACAAAGCTACCTTCGCCATGGTCAGTCCTGAGATGGGTGATCATACTTTGTGACCTCGAGTTCTTCTATGCTCCGGAAGGCACGTTAAGCCGTTGGTCCCGGTTGCTATCGCAATCGTTTACTCACCAAACCGCATTGGGTCTGTTACGTAGCAAATTGAACCTTATTTTAATATTGTTTCTTTCTCTTTTTAACGTCACCTTGTGACATGTAAATATTATTAGAAAAATAAACAGTTGTTGTGTCAAAGCCCTACTGTCTCAATTACCTCCCCCATTTTCCCATAAATTCCACTTTATATTATAGCTATCGATAACAGGATCAGTGTGGTGTGTGGGTTACGACTTACACTCCACATGTGTTTCTACATGTAGAAAGGCCTGTGCCCAGTGGAACGTATATATCTATGGAGAATCCAGGTCCAAAAAGCAATCCTATTAGGCAACAAGGACATAACTTTAACACAAAGAACAAAGAAGCCATCTTGTATGTGTCATAATATACAAGGCAGTTATCGTCCTGTACCCACAGGCCAAAGAAAGAGACAGACGGTAACCTAAACAGGGTGATCTTTAATTTTGATAGTGTTTCCAATGTTACATCGTGTTTTAAGTATTTCCTTATTTAAGAAGAGGTTTACAAGATAACTATTTTAGATATATTTCAAAATAATAATAATAACTTCACATCGTATAAAAAATAAATAATATCAAATTCATAATAATAGTTATAAACCAGTTCTGTGGCCACAGACCAGTGCCCCAATTCGACTATAAATTTACAATTGCATAACCAATGCGTTGGAAGAAAGAATGTTTAGCTGAATAAACATTTAGATTGAAATGTAAGCTTTTGCTTTACATTAAGTTTGCTATTTTACATAAATCAAAAACGTAAAGCAAAATCTAACATTTCAATCATCAATGTTTATTCTGCTAAGCATTCTTTCTTCAAACGCATTGGTTACGCAATTATAAATATATAGTAGAATTGGGGCGCAGTCCGCAACAAGACATGCAGACCAAATCAAATCATCTCTTCGTATTCTATAAGGAAAGCATTCAAATATTGTAGATATGTCGCAGTCGCAGTCGTATAGATTTAACATACTTCGTCTTTGTGGTGCCCTATTCCCAATTTTATCTTCCACTCTTTCCTATCACTCGCGAAGTCAACACTCACTCCCATCCTCATCACATCATCATTCACACAATCCATTCATCTTATCATCGGTTTTCCTCTCCCTACACCCCCATCCACTTTCATGTCCATACCGGGAAAGGAATTTTTCTCTCAGTTTATCAGCAATCGGGGCTACTTACAAACTTCCCCTTATAATAATATATTCATTCTTCACTCTATCCATTTTCGTCACACCGCCTATCCACCTCAACATTCGCATTTCAGCTTCATGCAATCTTTGTTTATCCATCTCTACAGGCCAACATTCCGATCCATACATGACGACAGGTCTGATTACAGATTTATAGATTTTATTTAACGGTCCTTCAGTCTTGAAGTTATACGGGGGTCGCAAGCGCAAGTAGTTCCCGTAACTTGTCGCCATTTCATCCATCCTAAGCTACTTAATCCTTCGCTTGACGACTCGGTTCTGCTACATCTCCATCCTGCTAAACAAGAGATCTCTTAATTCTGAACAGTCTCGAAGACTCACTCCTTCAAGTACAGGACAAGGATTGGAGAAACCGCCGAAACCGCAGTAAGTTATACTCATATTCTGTTTTGGTTCTGCTTATTTTCAGGCCATTCTTCAATATCCGCCTCCAATTTTACAATCATACATGTACACCTTTTATAAATATTTAAGGGTCCAATTGTTCAAAATTGTCTTTTTATTGCCATCTTCGTAGACTGATAAATTTATTAACCAAGGCAGGGCCGTTTCCTTAGCCCTTCATAACACGTAGCTTCATAACACCATTTTAAGGTGCCGTCATCTCTCAGGTCAAGTCAGGTCAGGTTCGACATCAATGATTGTTCTTCAATCGAATACGGTAATTCATTTTTAAGTCGTGTAAGTTCTTAAGTTTGATGAATGTCCGAAGCTACTCGTTTCTTTGGAACTGTTACTACTTTTACAACTAGAACTATTACTGCTTTTAATTCTTTCTTAAATCATATATTAGGTACCATTTTTTTATTTTCTTTCTAATCCTATAAATTAATGTTATATTTCTGAATTAATAAAACAAATGATTACAAATTAGAATTAAGGGTATCTTAATGTAACAATGCAAAAAAATCATCAACGCTTGCCGATAAAAAGCGAGCAAGATAATATAAAAACTCAACCTGTACACGCGCAAGTGACAAGTTATCATTTTATGTGTGTGTTAACTTACGTCAGTGTGTTTGCAGTCGCCGAAGCGAGCTGTCGTATTCAGCGCTAATAACGAGAGCGTCATCCTCTATTTATTTTTTACCGGCAAATAACAAAATGACGAAGACCACCTCCGAAATCGCGATTGTGGATGAGAACATTCTGGCGAACCATGCGTCCAGGGAGATGCCGAACATATCCAGTATTAATGTCTCCAAGTCCACTAAGGTCCATATAGGACCTAAAATCGTTGCAGTTAACCAAACAATTGAAAACAAGGAAATGATCAAAGGTAAGAGTTTCAAAATTTTACTTTTTAATTTACTCGTATTATCAACCAAATTGTTGTCTTGTCTTAAGTACCGACGAACTATTGACCTCCGCTGAGTCAACTGGTATAACCCATATTTTGATAAATTATAAACATAACTGCTGGCGTTGCCCTGTTTACACTTTGCTGAGCATATTTTACTTTGCACTACGTATTATCATCTGTATTTATAACTAACAGTGCCATTATATATTAATTATAACATATTTTTTTGCATTTTATCCGTCGAGACCACTTCGTTTTCCTGCAGGTTTTGTTAGAGGAAAATGAGAAACAATAATATATTTTATTGACGTGGAGTTATTGAATTATAGTCTGTATGCCTAATGAGTTAAGTTCTATTCGCACGAAGATTTATAAAGTGTTGTTAGTATTACGCATGCAACTACGTCAAGAATGCACACATCTACAAATTTCCTAAAATTCAAGATATTTGTCGTTCAAATCAAATAAAATACTCAGTTTGACCTCGCTAATGTGATAAGGACCATCCATATCAAAATAGGTTTTTAATTTACTCTCGGAGAAACTATTGAATTCCTGTTATTTCGTAATGTCGAATCCTTTAAGTGTTATTATACATTTTACGTGTGGTGTGCCTTAACAATAAAAAAGCATTGAAATTCTGACCACTAACTAATACTTTCTGCGAATTGCATACGCATTTGACCTGTTGTATTTACAAAAAATCTGAAATAACATTGTCAATGTAAGTAATGAAATATTTTGAAAATACTACAGCTTTCACCAGAACTTCAAATAAACACAAATGTTTCGAGAAAGGAGTTCTCAGAGGGAGACACGGCACATTCGCCACGTATTTCTTACTTTTTATGCCACGAAGAAGCAATCTTTGCATTGCTGTGTTCCGGTTTGCTCAAACATAACTTTTTCGTTGCTTCCAAAAGCTCAATTTCTATGGGAAACGTGAATAGCGCCCCTAGCGGAAAGTATCAGAAGTCACGTTTCCCATAAAGGCAGAGCTTAATGCAACTGAAAAAGTTAAGTTTTCACAATGATAACTTACACTAGGGGTGCTGTTCTTTTATCGGGTTGTTTATACATAAAGTAAACAAGCGATATTCATAATAAACTATTTACAAATACAATAATATCATTGCAAAGGGATAGTATTGTAACTGCGAGTATGTGTGCAACTGTGTTGTCACATCTTAATCGACACGATAACCGTAGCTTTAACTCGTAAGTAAATATTACTTATCACTGCACTACGCGAACTTATATCTGTGTTTATACAAGGAAAACTTTATGATGTGTGGATACCTCTGTCTTGCCCGTTTTTGCCGCAAAGCAACAGCACTCCTACCATAAGTCATCGGTATAAAAAACTCAACCTTTTTAGTTACTTTAACAATTTCTACGGCGAACGTGATTTCTGATTCTTTCCGCTGGGGACGATTTCACGATTCCCACAGAAATTGAACTTCTCAACGCAATTGAAAAGTAAATTTTTGTACAATGATCACTTATACTAGAGGTGTTGTACTTGGTAAGTTATTTTTCGGCTTGAAAAGTGAGACATATTCGCTACTGAGTCTCTACATCTTATTTCATATTGGGAAGGGAACGTTTGCCCCTGTAGTAATTGCAAACATATTATTTATTATACAGCATTTATTCTTAAACTATAACATAATAAGCAAATACTTTTCTATAAAATCCTTTTTTTTACATGAAATACTTTACAATTTGTAGTTTACCATCAAATGGGAAAGTTCGACACTTATTTTAATCGTTTCGTTATCTGTTCAAACACTTATGTATGTGAATTTCTGTGAAAACTTATCTGTTTGCTATGCGAACCCATAATAATACAAAAAGCGCATTGAAATTAGGTACTGCCGCGAAGACTTCTCTCAATAACGGAACATTCATCTTCTGGCATGTTTTATCTAGGTTTAAAGACTTTATTATATATAAAAACATATTATTTTCACTTACAATACAGAGCCGTGTGATAGCAGCTTATTAAAATAATACTACCAACCCATCTCTTCCCTAGCGTGTCGTAAAAGGCGACTACTGGACTTAGAACTGCGCAACCATGCAATAACTTATAGCGGCGACGGGCTCACCACCTGTCACGCTTAGCACGTGTGTAGTCACTGTTTGGTGAAGCGCGGACTATGGCAATATACTGCTTTTGCGGTGCTTTTGCCTAGTCTCTGTCTAACCCTTAGGGGATGATAGTCAATCACGACTATATGTATGTATCTATGAATGTACAATACAGTTCTTAAAACTATGATAACATTAACTTTTCGCCTCTAAGAATGACAGTAGTAATAATTACAAAGTAAATAAATATTTTTTAAGTTTCGTCTTGAGAGTAATTACGTTATCACAGTTCTTGATAATTGTTTGGTAGATTATTGTACAGCTGTGCTCCGCTCCTTCAAATAATATTCGTCTTTTTCCCGTGATTCAGCAACTGCAACTTTACGTCATTTCTTAAATTATGTGAAGTAAATTGTAAGTTACTGTGAATTGTATTTGTAGTAATATAGTGTAGTAGTTATAAAGTTGTGTAATATTTAGTAGCTTCGTTTCTTTATATTATATAATTTTGTTGTTGGTGTAAGATAAGGACCGAAATAAGACTTTAATTATTTCGTTTTGTGTTCTCTGTAATAGACTTATTTTTGTTTTTGCAGCGGACCCTCATACCACAGTTAAATATTCAATATGAGATTTGATTAAGGCATTGTCATCTATAATACCTTAATCAAATCTCATATTAAATATTTGTGATCTCGTATTGAATATTGTGCGCACTCTATTCGGAAAAACAATTTTCTTAATGCTCCTAATATAGGTAACACGCTTAGACCTGACATGCTCAATGTGCTCCTTCCAATTGAGCTTGTCATTTATCCATAAATCTAGTTACTTCTTCTTGCTTGATCACTGTATTATTTCATTATTGATGGTAAGCGGTGTGATTTTAGGTAAATATTTGTTTTGTCCTAAGCCGTTTTCAAAGTATTTATTGTTGTTTATTGTTATATTTGAGCCATTCACATAATATGTTAAGATCACTTTGAGCTCTCGATATAATGTCATGAATAGATCTACCAAAGTAAAAGAGACTGGTTTCATCAACGTGTTATGTTAGTTCTCCAGTTAACCCAATTTTACTAATATAAATAACGTAAATCAAGAACACTCGTGGTCTAATTATTGAACCTTGTGGGATTCCAAGAAATATTTTGAGGATTACTGACGAAGTTACCTATCTTTACAACCTCACGCCATATTTTGCAAGTATGATTTAAAATATACGTATCAAAAGCCTTTCCCGTTTTAGCCAAATTATTAAATTTTACCAGCAGTTTGCCATGACTAACAGTATCGAATTTTTTTTAAATCAATGAAATTTCCCAATGCAATTTTTTTGATCAATGTTTGTTTTTATTTGAATGTGTATAGCAGCTGTAAGTGGGCTCGATATTGGGCGAAAACCATATTATCGGTCAGTCTGGTATGAAATAGTTTTTCGGTCAAATAAGTATTTAAGCGTGTGATCAATATTCGTTCGAAAACTTTGGATAAAACGGGCAAAACTGATACAGGCCTGTGATTGCTGGGATCTGATCTAGCCCCAGTCTTGTATATAGGACTCGCCTTAGCCATCTTCAACGTTTCGGGAAAGACGCTGTTTAAAAGACACATGTTAATGCAATCTGTTAGCCGTTGAATAATTATATTTTTCAAACATTTTACCGCTTTAGTACTTATTCCATCTATTCGCGTGTTTGTGTTACTGTCTAAGTTATCGATTATATTTGACACTTCCCCAACACTACAAGGTGTTAGTTCCTCTAAGATTTTGCTTTGTGAGTAACTATCGTCGTAAAAAACAAGAGCCAAAAAATAAAAAGAAGAAGAAGAACTATCGTCGTACATTAGAATGTTATTCTTACTTGTGTGATATGTATTACGTATTTTGTTTGTTAATTCTAAGCCAACGGAGGAAAATAACTTATTAAAGAAATTACGAATTTCTTTACCTTCTGTAACAGGTCCTGACTCTGATATTAATTTGGGGGGAGCTCCGCTGTCTTTAATCTAATTCAAGGCTAGGCTGTCGTTGATTTCCCACATCTTCGGATCTTTATAGCTGGTGTTAAACAATGAATAATAGATTTTTTTTTTCTTGTTTAATTTTGTAATTCCTGAGAATATTATTATCTCTAATTCATGGTGGGTAACATAATGTCACGGATTTTAAAATTTTACGAGGTATCAAGATGACCTACATAAATCTTTTTCCCGGTGGGGTAGGCACAAATTTAAGCTCCACTTGATACGTTAGTAAACGGATGGCATTTTAAAATTTACCTATTTTAAAATTTTAATGTCAATCAACAAAACCACTACATAACATCATAAAACAATGTTATATTATTCTTAATTATGTCTTCCGTAATTTGTTCCCGTGTTTCTTCTGTTGTATCTTTAGTTTTAGGGCGCAGCCTCCCTTTGTGTCACACAGATTTCAAAAAAATGAGGGAACTAGATGGTGCTGTTACTAGAGTACAATAATTCTTGGCTGTCTCCGCTTCTTTTAGACGTTAGAATCTGCATAGATGGTTACTCTACTTTATTATATGCATAGAATTTTTATTTAATGACGAATCGCATAATGTATTTATTCAATAACTGCGAAAGTTTCAGCTTGTACCAAAATTTAAGTAATTCCATTGTATATATTTTTAGGATTGCGTTAGTGTCACACTTCCTTATAGATCCGTGAATATCACAATGAAAAAAAGGAAAATAACATGGGCTGTCGGTGCAATCAATTTGTAACCATTATTAATTATAATATATGAATAAGAATAGAATGTAGGTGTTTTCCTTAAATGGAAATAATATAAATGTCGACATAACAATAACATTATTAATAACTGCAAGAAAATCATATTCACAATATTATCTCCAACAAGAGAGCGACATAAACACGGCGATAGTGCACTTGAGTGAGACAGATGGTGAGCCCGTCGCTTAAACTTATATGTTTTGGAATCTTGAAACTCCACACTATAAGGTAATCTATACATATAATAAAACTGTAGAGGTCGAATGTCTATACATATAAAAAAAAATCTCTGTCTGTTTGTTGTCTGATACCATATCAATCTCCGAAAGTCTGGACCGATTTCAATGAAATTAAGCATGATACCTTATATCCCTGGTCAACATCTCAGATACTTTTTATTCTGGAAAGTTAAAGGGTTCCCGTGGAATAGTTAAAAAAACATAGTAACCGCGGACGAAGCCGCGGGCAGCAGCTAGTGTAAAATAAATGTCGATTGTAGCTTATTAATAATTAAAAAAAAACGTTCGTAGTTTCTGAAAATACTGCAAGGAACTGTGATTCGTACAAAACTCTGTACTGACTTACGTCATCGCGCTTATCGGAACATCGACTTTACAATCTAGTAGTTTTGGTTCTTTTTCTAGCCACACAGTGTTATTATGTTAAATCTGTCCATCTTTACAATGGTCCATGCTATTTTAATGTACAATACAAATCATTCAATGTATATGAACATCCAATTATTATTAACTTTATTTATTACAAATACGTGTGTTCACTTTCATGGTATTATCTGTAGACTTTTACGAATTTAACAATATTTTCTCAAAATTTTCATCCAAATTCACAACGTCGCGTCGCCTCAAATTAGTGGCTAATAAAATTCAGCTTCATAGTTACAAAAGAAATATTGACCTGAAACTCTAAGTTTTCATCCATCACAATATAATTCACCTCAACCTATCTTCTCGTTTGTTAGACCAACATCGTTGCGGATTGTATAAGCTGTTACATGGGTAAAAATACTAACTACCTGAAAAAAAATTCTAAGTATAAACGCAGGTTAATACTGCGTTTATTCTTGAATTTTTTTTCACCGCGGTAGTCAAAAATCGGATATTATTGTAGTTTTATGCAATTCCAGGCATGTTTTAATAAAAGTAAATACTGATTAATAAAAGTTAACTTTTTAAGTAAAACAGGATCTAATTGCATAAAACTGCAAAAGTATTACTAACCTCGGTAACAGTTGCAGATTTCTGTCCACCGATTTTTGTCTAATACTTATGCTATAAAATATAAATTAAACTATATTAAGTTCCAAAAATAAGCGAATTTTATATTGGAAATTGCTGTTATCCACAAAATCATCATGAATGTCTACCTATCTCAACTCTATGGGAAAAATGTTAACAAATAGGGTCAGATAGTAAAGATAGTTCTTATTAATCATTCACATACTTATAGTGATGCAAAGATGAATTTTATCACAATCTTATTGTCTTTTCACTTGTGTACACCAAGAGAATAAGCACTATGTGCTTTTTTCAGATTTACATTCACACGTTACGAAGAAAACTGCACATAAAATACCACTTCATTGATAGATTTGATTTTCTAATCGCTATATCCTGTAAATCACTAATATCGTTTTGATATGCTGATAGTGTCCCTTTATGAAAGATACATATACCCGAATAAGTTTAAGGAGTTACAATAATAAAAAAAACAACAAAACATATCTTCAAGCCTCATTCCCCGAAGGGGTAGCCAGAGGTGTTCAACACCCACATTACGCCAGATATATTAGGTCGTCATGTAACAGGTGGCGAGCCTGTTGCCATACACAATATGAGGCAAGCGATATTCACAATGAACTATATATAAGTTTTACTCAAACTCAGTTACAATAATAAAAATTGTTTATGTGCTGATACCATATCATTCAATATTTATGGTATTGATAAATTATTTGTCAAGAAGTATTTGACTTAAACATTGTAGGCATATATTGATAATAATCAGTCCCAATTTTGGAATTTAAATTAACAAGTACAATAATCTGTACGGCAAAAATATGCTGGAGTTTAAGATGCCATTCTTTATAGACACGTTACCTAAAAATATAAAAGCAAAATTAATGGAAAAAATGTAAGCTTAATACTCAAAAGACACTTTATTAATGGTCTTATATCGTAATCAATGTTATGTAAACAATATATTTATCGGATTTATAAAAGTATTCTATAACTCAAATATATATTTTTGTATAAGTTTTATATTATTTATTATAAGTAATTTTTTATTTTTTCTAGGTTTTTAATGTTCTTTTTGTCTACTTCAATATCATGTTATTGTAGCATCATATTATGCTGCAAAAGAAACAGCCTGTATAAGTACTAAACAAATATACTTACAGTCTCCGCCGATAGCCGGCGTGAGACAAGTGGTGTAGTTTTATTCACTCGCACGCACTACTCAACACAGCACAGTGATCGCGCGAATGTCGGTGTACGGAAAAACTTTTTTAAGTTTACGTATGCACCGTATGTTTTTGTATACCTTAATTGAATGTTGTTAAAATAAATAAATAAAATAAAAATAAAATATTATATAAAATGGTAAAATTTCGTGTAAAATACAATAAGTTAGAGTATCCAATGAAATAAGTACTGATAATGTTTGGTAATGTTTCAGGCCATATTTTCGGCCTAGAGTTGGTGTCGGCTAAGTCCGCGCGGAGGCTACGGTGTAGCGTCGCGGTCTTCCTGTGTTGGGCCCTCCTCGTGGCCTCAGGCCTCGCGGTCTACCTCGTCTCTCTTGCCATGCACAAGCAGCCAGTACGACTAGATATTGGTAAATTATTAATCGGTGTTGGCTGCTTCACTAACCTCTACATATATTAACCACACTCACTACCATTATATTAGGTCCTTACCTATGAAATTGGTGTTTTGTATGGAGATTTTGGGGAATTCTGCATTTTCCATACTAACATTTTACCAGTTTTCTTCACAACGTCAAATCCAAAGATAATTATATTTGGCATCTATCATTAGACAAGCTTTAGTAATATGTGTCATATTACACTTCATAAAAATTATTTATAGTTTTTAAGTGAATGCAAATAAAATGATGTATTCGGGAGGCACTTAAAAAGAGTTGTCTCCGTGTCCAATTTTAACACAATTAAACTTACAACAAATTATCAAAACTAATAAAAAGAGTTCAAAAATATAGTCTATTTTTAGACGAGGTAATTATATTTTATAATTACCTCGAATACTCTGAATCTTAATAGTTACAGACAAAATACTAAGAGAGAAAAAAAAAACGTGTGGTTTTAACATGCACGGCCTTCAAGCCACACCTCTTTGCGCATCGGAGTGGGGAGCGTGAGGTTTTTTCGTTACGGAATTTCTGGATTCGGTCCCCGCGCTCAAGGCCCGCGATAGGAGCTATGCAATAGCTTAAAAACACCAATTTCATAGGACCCAATATCACTGCCATCTAGTAGATTCATTCTGAACTAGACATAACTACGTTTGTGTTGTTAACAAATATTATTTGTTCTGTTCAAAGATTTGTAGGAAATGTATTTTTTACTATAGAAACCAAACACCTACATATTCACCATAGTCACATATTTATTTTCACCATCACTTTAACGCGTCACTGCACGACTAACCCTTCGTAAATAGAGTTGAGATTGATCTCAAGACAAGACCTCTCAAGATTGATTTTTTGGCTAGGTTTGAACGCGTCGTGGTACCTCCGACGAACCGAATGGCAAGCTATAAGGAACTATAAAGAAGACTTTCTAAGTTTGCCAGTGAACTACGTTATCGTCGGTCACACCGCTTCTGGAAACTGCACGGAAAAGTACGACTGTATAAAAACCACTATGCACATACAAAACGAGAACTTGAAAAGAGGTTTCGATGACATTGTTCCCAATTTTCTTGTTGGCGGAAGAGGATTCGTTTTAGAAGGTCGGGGTGCGAATATAATTTCAGCTATGGCGAAATATTATAACAGTAGAAGTATAACTGTAATGTTTATAGGCAATTTTAAATATACTAAGACCTATATAGAGCAAATCGAACACTTGAAGGTGCTATTGGAAACCCTAGTGGCTAGGTCTGTTCTGCGACCAGACTATGTCGTATACGGACATTGTCAAGTCTCACCAGACACCATAAGTCCAGGACCAAATGTACTTCAAAGCTTAGGTAACTTAACACATTGGAATAGCACCAACGTTCACCGATGTCTTACGTAGCATTGAATAAACCATTTGGTCCCCTCAATAAATTAATTCAGTATGTTTGACATAATAAGTACTGTGTAAACTTTTTGAAGTTTATAAAGCCAAACAATTTTATTATTGTTTCCATCTTATCAAAATAATTAAGTATTTAAAATCTTAGCATATAATGCTGTTATAATTCTAGTCACCGATAATATGTAACATTAGCGAAAATTGTAAAGTAATTATATACTGTACAAAGTACGGTACGGCACAGCGCGTTCTTAAATGTGTTAGATTACGTTATACCTATTAATTTTAATTTAAAAAATGCTGTCAAATGTTTATTTATGACCAAAAATAGTTATACTTTACTGCACCAGCTCGTAGCAAGTTAGGCCCCGTAGCCACCCAGGTCCCCTAAACACCAGGGCTCCATAGCTACCCAAGACCCATAGCAACACAGCACCCGTAGCAAACTAGGGCCCGGAGCACGTAGGCCCCGTATCAGGGTAGCCCCGTAGCTGGGGGCCCGTAACAAACCAATCCTGTAGCAACCTGTACCTGTACTACCAAGGCCCCTAGCATATCAGCCACGTAGCAACCCAGGCCCTGCGTGGCATTCCGCAGGAAGATGCATTTAATAATCGCTATCGATATCGTCATGACATTGGGTCAGAAATCTTTATTTATGTGGATATGAACCTGAGTACGCAATGTTCAATGATCTCATTAAAAACGTCTTATAAATAAGTAATAGGGTTATAGTAGTCATTTACGCTTGAAATAAAACAATGTTTAAATTCTCACTTTTAACAAAGCTTCCGAAAATCTTAACTGGCCGATCACGAATTTTCTCGACTATTTGAGCATACTGTACTTTCGATATCAGCAACAGAATAATATTAAATAACTGTAAGTAGGATAATCTATTATTATAAATTAAGATTAACCTAATCATTTTTTGACTGGTGATTACCCAAAAAAAAAATCTTTGAGATGTTTTTGTGATGCAAATTAAGTAATACAATATTTCAGTACATTGTCTAAGGATCGTAGCAAGTGGCATGGTGTAATATCTGCCTTAACAAATAAGAAAAAGGCGAGACTTTATGATTGTATGTCATTATTAATTACATTCCAACATGAACCACACTATAAGCCTGAGAAATTGTAATCAATGCTTAAATATAATATTAACATACTAATGAATCTATGAGTCAATGTGACATAAAATATATGTAAGTATAACCTGACCAGGAAAATAAAAAACCTCGCCATATTGCGGAGAAATGATTGAACTCACTTAGTTTTTAAGCTATTGCATAGCGTATAATAAGTGTAACTTGAATTGAAAAGTTACACTGTTAAAGCACGCACACAACGCCGTGTCGAAGACTGCCGAACTGAAACGACGTTAGACGATGCACGGCCTTTAAGCGACACCTCCTTGCGCATCGGAGTGGGGAGCGTGAGGTTTTTTTGTTAAAGGTCAATAACCGACCACTGTTCTATAAAAAAACAGGTGTTCTACTTGACATGAGCTTGGCGGTAATGGTTGTTGGTTTGAGAACGCAACGACTGCTTGCCAACACCATATCAAAGAAGTGAACTTTATTTCATTTCCATTATTTTTGTGCATCTAAATGCATAAGTTGTTAATAATAAGCAATAGTAGATTTTTTTAAAGAATTCTCAGTGTTTTAAAAACAAGGAAATTTCTGGCACCCTTAAAGCAGGTTTTTTATTTTCCGGGTCATGCTATACCTATTGATATTGAACTAAATTACATTTTAGTGTCAAAGCTTAAAGAAAACTTTTAACTTCTGTGAAAAACATTTTTTGTTTATATTAGCACCGTAAAGATTAAGACAAATGTAAATTTTTCGTTCCACAAGTCTATGGGTATTTTTGGCTCTAAGGCGTTTTTGCCTATATAATTGTTTGTTTAAAACAAAAAAGCATACCTCCTTAATTTGTTAAAATGTTTTGTGTAATTGGTAAGTATTTATTTTGTAATAAAGATTATATCATTTAATTATCTTGTTATTTATTTCAATTTGATTGCATTTTTTCAATACTAGCTGTTGCCCGCTACTTCATACGCGGTTACTGGTTTTTTAAATATCCCCCGGAATAAAAAGTATCTAATATGTTGAGCAGGGATATAAAGTATCACCATGCAAAATTTCATTGAAATCGGACCAGCCGTTTCGGATATTAGCCCGTACAAACAGACACACAGACAGAGCAGCACAAAAAAAATATTTTCCCTCTTTTTACATCCCCCTGACTTGATTTTAAGCTTTATTTCTATGAACAGACATTCGACCTCTACAGTTTTATTATATGTACCTATAGCTCAGAGTAAACAGAACTGGAGTAGCCATTAGTCAATTTCTCAAACATTTTTTTCTGCCATTTCTTGCGGGGGGTGAGGTTACCACTACACTCAAAGCCAGCACAACGCACAACGTTTTTACAAATGCACACATGCATAATTCGACACACAAATTTAAATTTCACGCACACACACGCTTAAAATAGTCTCGTGGTTTGTGCGTTTTGACAACGTCACAGCCGCACTCCCCACGAGACAAGCGTTCGAAATTTGAAATCGTAGAATTTTAAAACATGAAATAATGAAGTAAATAATCATTAAATCTTAAAAATTATAATTACAAATAAAAGGTGACACCATCTTTTAGCATACTCGATGTTTTCTATTTATTTTTACAACAAAAACAGCACAAGCAGACATTTTTGCGGGAGCTCTGTTCGCCGCAACGTTTACAATGTTATGGCTGTCAAAATGGCGGCTCAACTAGTTTTATTAAACGTGCAAGCATCTGATGCTTGTGCATTTGGCAGAGGGGAATGTTAAACAAAGGCTACTCCAGTTCTGTTTACTCTGAGACCTATAGATATAAAGTTTGTGTGTGTTTTTTTAACTAGGACAGTATGGGGAAATCCAAAACCATAGAAGATACAGGGCTTAGGAATCGGCCTTAGGAATCATTTATTGTTTCTTTGTGAAAAAAAAATAAAAAAAAAGACCATGGAGGTCCAGTTCCATTTCTACAGTGCAAATGAAATCTCATTTTTGAATATGGAACGCTTTTTATACGTGAAAGTATCGACTGTGATACTGTGATGCAGTAGATAAGTACTTTGAACCAATCTGTTGTATGAGAAACATTTTATTATTGACACATTTCTGCTGCTCAGATTTTTTCTTACGATACAATGATATGATATCCTACTTATATGAAACTGTGGGAAAAGTTTTTTTTCCCAAAGAAACTCATTTCTATAGACAACTCACGCTTGACCATAACAATTACTATGCCAAATATTTTTTCACAAAAATTAATAAATGGTTCCCGTTTCCCTAGCTGTATCTTTTATGGTTTTGGATTTCCCCATACTGTCCCAGTTAAAAAAAACACTATAAGTATAGTAAATAATGAAGAAATAGGTGGAAATAGGCTCATTTCTTGCTGAAACTATGATTACACTGGTGTCAAAATAGATTGGGATGCACTGACTTTCTTTGTACTTCCTGTTCCGGCTTATTTTTGGGAGCTAAGTTCTCCTTCCTGTTGCATTCCTATTTCGTTGGAAAAATATTATCTTTTTTAGTTGCGTTAAGAAATGTTAAGAATGTTAATTTCTTTGAGAATTTTTATGCCTATCCCTTCAGGGATATAGGTGTGATAATATAAGTAAAAACTGGTAAAATAGTATTAAAATATAGTCCGCCAGACAACTCAGGATAACCTACTCGGATGATTACGCGACATTGGGTTTTCCTCATTCGTGAACCATTTATCAGTCATACACAACGTTGCTTGAATGTAATACACCAACACGAATATGCTTACAGTTTTGATAAAAATTGACTTATATTACAACGAAATAAAGTCGTTAATTGGTTAAAAGTGTACACATGTTCATACTCGCGACTGTACAAACAACGAAGATAATTTGCATGCTTGGGCGCGTCAACACTAAACACAACCATAACATTGTATTTACTACATATATTTAATATACATAATAATACTTAAGTCACAGTATTAGAGTCGTGTTTTAGTTGCATGCTCAATCCTTAGATATTGTAAATCACTAATTTACCTGTACTAATTATACGATACCAACATTTTTAATTACTGTGTAATCGTTGTTGACGTAAGTGTAATAAAAATATCAGAAAATTATTTATTTATTTTATTTATTTATTTATTGCATCATAATGTACATACAATAGGTCTTATCAGGTAAATTTTGACAACATTATGAACCCTGTCGGGCACTGCAAAATTGACAAATGAAATGAGAGGAGGATACTTTCCATTGATGATACTATTTTAACATTTATAATTGATAGGACTTATATAATAATTGATATACATATTTAGTATTTGTATATTCAAATTATTTAATTATTTAAACTTACTATCTTTAAGTAGAATAATAATATTGATTTTGTATTACTTTTGTGTTTTGTCACATGTAGGTATTATTATTAGTCGAATTTAAATTAAAATTCAAAGAAAAATTAATTTAATTATGCTCAATGTCAATATTTATAGGTGGGTATAATTAAAATTACAAGTAGATGTCAATATATTTTTTTAAATTAATCTAATAATTATGATTAGTTGGCCAATATAGTTAATTATTATTTTTAAAAATAAAATTATAAGAAGATTTCAATATTTTTTTTTAATATATCTAATATTTGTGATTAGTTGTCAATATAGTTGATTATTTATGTCAGGTATTATTACTATTTAAAATGTATTTAAAATGTATTTTCCCGTGTTTCCCGTTTAGAAGATAATTAAAAAAGTGAGTTCCTGATTTCTGGGAATCGGCGTTTTTATTGTATCGCCATATCAAATTACTAATGCAAAAGTTGTGATTTTCCCAAAAAGAATCTAAAAATCTCTGCCCACTAAAGGGGTGTACTCACGTCTCCGACATCGGGCCACCATCAGGGCAGTGGAGGGGAGCGCCTTAAATGGCCTCCTATATCGCCTCGTGTGTAGACAAATCATTACGACTTTTAGTATGTAGAGTGGCAGCCGATATTAGGACCTAATTAAGATACGTGAGTAGACCCCTTAACAGGAGTAGCATGACGGATATAAGACCGTTTCAAACAAAAAATATACATAATAAATGTATGAGAGCATGCCCACTAGACTGTCAAAGTCACCGACCGACTCATTCTCATACATTGCTATACAAACATATTTTACGAACTTCTTTACTAAACTGGTCCGGCCGTTATGGTCCCAGTCCAGTTTGGCCCCAGCCGGTATGCACCCACATTTTAACTCAAATATAGGTGCAAACCAGCTAGGGGCAAACAGATTGCGACCATAACCGCCAGACCCCTGAAGCTATCGAATAACTACGACCATCTATTGTAAAGACGTAGTGATTAGAAAATATTACTGAGCTATTTTTCTTCGTCAACAAGTGAGACCTGATTAAAATACAGATTTATAGGAATTACGTGACCAAATTAAACAATCCTATCTACGGGATTTCCAATTTATTTCGGTAGTGTTTATCATACAACGTTAATTAAAACATTTATCAATAAATAAAATATAAAGTAATCTCTAAATATTGCTCGACATATGCGTAAAAGGAATTTCAAGAAAGCGTACCTTCTGCGTAGAAGTTACTTTTTATTAAATATATATTACTAGCTGTTGCCCGCGACTTCATCCGCGCTTACTATGGTTTTTTTAACTATCCCACGGGAACCCTTTAATTTTCCGGAATTAAAAGTTTCTAAGGCGTTGACCAGGGATATAAGGTATCATCCTGCTAAATTTCATTGAAATCGGAGATTAGCCCGTGCAAACAGACAGAGAAACAAAAATATTTTTTTTTTATATTTTCCCTCTTTTTACAACCCCCTGACTTGGTTTTAACCATTTTTTTTCTATGTACAGATATCCGACCTCTACAGTTTTATTATATGTATAGATGTACCTACTCAATGTAAAGTACTTGAAAACATATTATTAAATAATCAGGTCTCGATAATAGACGTGTTATCACATTAACGACTACCATTCAATAAACAAATAATTCATCCACATAATGTGTGATTGCGGCATACAGGCAGCGTATTACATGTGCAAAAGACCATATTTTTATTTACAGAAACGTGTACAATAGATACGAGGAGCTCGGTGGCGTAGTGGTTAGCACGCTATGGCTTTCGATATCGAAGACAAGTCACCTTTGATCTCGACATCTCGACCCTCCGTGCTTCAGAAGGCACGGTAAGCCTTGCCGGTCGCTATAGGCTAGTTGACTCATGTCAAATGTAATGAAAATAAAGTGTCATTCATATTGTATTAAGTACAGGGGTCCGAAATATACCAAGTTCGATAAATATAAATAAGGAATTGCTATAGAAATTCAATTTAAATATGTATTATTTTTACTTTTATTTCATCTGCCAAAAACGCTATCCACCATGTTCGTGAAATTAGTTGAGTAACGCTTCATGTAAACAATTACTACGCATGGACGAAATCCGTCAAACGCCAGTCGCAACCAATCAAGCATAGGTGTCGGTTATGTCACGCATGCGTATTGAGTTGTTTACAATAATCGTGACGCTAAGGTACAGATAATTCATAGACCATCAGGACCGATGGCGTTTTTTGACATTTAAGCAACAACGTTATTCATAATAGGCTTCAGATTTTTATTTTTTTATTTTTTATACTGATGGCAATCAGTTATTAATCATCGGGGCCCAATAAAAAAGGGTCAACTAGCCTATTGACAAATTGTTAAATTTGCGATGAAAATTCGAAGTAATATACTTCAGCTAACCGCCATGTTACTAATCCCAACACCGTTGTGGTTAAATTGTCTATGATTATTTAAATATTTGAAAATTCTACTATTGGACGAGCTGTCATATCACGACAGTCATCATACGTTTTCGCCATTGGTCGATATTTTTACCTATTTGTTAACCTGACCATGGATCAAAAAACTGACCCTAAGGGTACTGAAGTAAATGTATGGTGGACAAAAACGTGCGATTGGGAATCTAGAACTTCATTGCGTAAGACACTGAACGACTAATTGATTATCGAAAAATTCCTGAGTCGAAAAACTGACATTCTATTGGATACTTAGCCGACGAACGGATTAAAAAAAATCAAATTCTCGAACTTCTACTATAAAATTAATTATTTAAAAACAACTTTTTTTTCATATGTAAAAGTAAAATTTCAATTTTAAATAAAAAAATAATATACTCGCTTATAAATTAAAAATACGATTCGTTTTATATACACGTGAACAATCCGCCAATTTATAGTGTCTTGTTTACTTAAATAAATAAAATAAATAAATAAATATCTTCAAACATTCACACCTATCAACTAGCCCCATTTTAAGCAACTAATGCTGCTTGTGTTACGGATACTAGATGACGGATAAATATATTTAATAGATAAATACATACAAATATCCTGAATATAAATAAACACCCAAGACTGGAGAACAAATGCCACCAATACTTAGACAAAAGTTTAACTTCACATTATAAAATTAACAGTATTTTCTCACGGCCTATAGTTGTATATCTAGCGAAATGTGGGTGTTTAACAACTCTGCCTACCCCTTTGGGGATACAAGCGGAGTCACAACTTCAGTCTGTTCATAATAACTTGTCCTATTTGGTAAACTATCTCGGCACTTCTTTTTATTGAATGAGCTAATAAATAGACTGATAACTAGATTTATAAGGTTCCAGTCTGTAATAACGACACAAAAATCATTAAGGATAATATAAATAATATTCAAGTAATTAATAATAATATTATGAAATGTCATAATTACAAGCTTTGTATTGTAGTCGATAAGCAGAAATGGGCTTTGTACCTATCCTGACTTATTTATAATATTTTAATAACTTACATTGTTTAAATTAAAATTCTATTATGATGGCAACGCCAAGGCGACGACTCAGAGCTTTATTACTCGTATTATGAAAACGTTGTGACTTTCCCAATAAGTGGAGAAAAATGAGTATTTAGACAAAAAAAATCTTTGAATATAAAGCTACAAAGCAAAGCATATACCCAGTAGATATCGTCACCGACCGGCACATTCTGATAAAGTCTATTCAAATAATATTTTAGCGCGATCGGGGCCCTGGGTCAAGGCATTTACAGCTCTAATTTTATCGAGAGACTTGCAGTTGCCCGCGACTTCGTCTTCGGTTACATGGTGGGTTTTAAGAAAATTGCAGTATTTTTTGTTAAAAAAATATTCTGAAATAACAAAGAAATCATCAGTTAACAGCCCTAATTAAGTAGCGTCTATAATAATTTTGAATCGCCGAATTAACAATTTTATTGAAAATATTAAAAACTAGCTGTTGCCCCCGACTTTGTCCCCGGTTATTGGTTTTTTAAACTATCCCACGGGAACTTTTTAATTTTCCGGAATAAAAAGTTTGTAAGATGTTGAAAAATTTAATTAATTTCGGAGATTAGCCCGTACAACAGAGAATTAAAAAAAATATTTTTTGGTATTTTCCTCTTTTCAAAAAAATTCTTAAAACCAAGACAGGGAGGTGTACCCCTGACTTGGCTTTAAGAATTTTTTCTGGGTACAGACATTCGACCTCTACAGTTTTATTACATATACATAAGTATCTTCTTATGTATAAAATTATGCAGCAAGCTAAAAGCTAAAAACAACATTAACTTAAAGGTACAAAAACGAAATGATCATCGCTGGAAGTGAACTCATGTCCAGTGATATTGAAATACCATCCATTCTGTTAATTTCAGATCTGCCTTTGCCAAAGTACATATGGAGCACCCTGAAGAACACGAGCAAAGCCGAACGGCTGTCGTGCTTCGCAGCCGTCGCCGCTCTGTTCGTGTGCATCTTTCTCATCATCTACTACACAACTTACGCAAAAACACAACAAAATATTGTGGAAGATGGTTAGAACAACCCTTAAATTATGTTATGTACGCCGGAATTTGTTTAATTGTTTTCGCCGTCTCGAAACTTCTGTGAAGATGTTAATTGTCACATATTTATGTTTCCAGTTAAATAACTAACTAAAGGCGAATTCGACCAAATTGAGATTAGCAACACGAGAATAGTAATACCAAACTGAGCTGATACGATTGGTCAAATCTGCCCTAAGGGCGGAGCCGATTTTCCTAGTTTTTTCATGTCTGGCTACACGCGAGTAATATTATTTTAACGGAGTACGCAGTTTTTCGCGCACGAATGTGTCAATGTCTCGTTTGACACAGGGCAGATTCGACCAATCGTTGCAGCTCAGTTTGGTATTACTATTCCCGTGTTACTAATCTCAATTTGGTCGAATTCGCCCTAAGTCAGATTAACTGTCCAATTAACTGGAAAGTCCTTAATATTTTTTTTATTCATCTAAGCGTTTCCTTCTTTAAAAAAATGGTCTGTGGTGATACGTGTGTACGTACGCTTACGATTAATATAAATTTATTATTTAGTGTCTCCTCATGAATGGAGAATCACCAGAGAAATGTGGTTGGCTCGGACTTATGTGTCTAGCGAGCTCGAAGGCGAGTTCAAGCCTGCCAAGCTGGTCATCATCCAGCACACGGTCAGCCCTGAGTGCCACAACTTTATCAAATGTGCCGCGGAAGTCCGGACTATGCAGAATAACTTCATAGACGATGAAAAATACAAATACGACATCCCGTAAGTACCTAGGATAATAAGTAATTTTGT
This sequence comes from Parapoynx stratiotata, assembly GCA_910589355.1. NCBI lineage: Eukaryota > Metazoa > Arthropoda > Insecta > Lepidoptera > Crambidae > Parapoynx > Parapoynx stratiotata. The sequence goes on from OU342457.1 coordinate 4,401,343, forward strand.
AGATAACAATGATAATATTGGGTCCTATAAAATTGGTGTTTTTATTCTGTCTTAGCAATTTGACCGTAACTACTAAGTTTCAGAACATTCTTATAAAATAATTGCCTCTTTTAAAAATAGACCATATATTAGAGCTCGTATTATTTAATTTGATAACCTTTTGTAAGTTTAATTGTGTTAAAATTAGATACAAAGACAATTATTTTTAACCGCCGCCCTAATACATCATTTGATTTGCATTAACATAAAAACGATGAATATTTTTTATCAAGCGTGTTCACATACATATTGCTAAAGCTTGTCTAATGATACATGCCAAATATTATTATCTCTGGATTTGTCGTTGTGAAGAAAACTGATAAAATGTTAGTATGTAAAATGCAGACATCCCCAAAATCTCCATACAAAACACCAATTTCATAGGTAAGGACTGTAATTACCTATATCATTCAAAATGCAAGCACATCAAAAATAACGCTAATGAGAAAACATTTGGTTTTTAGCGCTATTAAATTATGTAGGTTTTTCTTAATTTCTACCAAACGTAGTGGGCAGCGTGATGGTAAACTCCCATCCTTGGGCTGAATGATAATCATAATGACGATTGAAACTCGTCACCTATTATTTTCGTCGATATGTTGGACAGTCTAAATATTGCTTGCCTTGAACTGAACCTTCATAAAGTTGCAGGATGTTCATTAGACTTTTATCATCGACGAGAAACGTCATCAAAGAGTAAAGTTGTTGAAATACAAAATTTTGCAGATATAACTTCTTAATCGGCAACGATGGCCGCGTGTACGAGGGCCGTGGGTGGAACATAGTCGGAGCTCATACTCGGTTTTACAACAGATGTTCAGTGGGCATTGGCTTTATAGGTGAGTTCAATAAATTCAAATCTTCTTTGACTAGCAACTTGTCTCCAAAAGCCAGATGAGGTTTTTGATGATAGTTTCTAGTCAGAGAAGGTCAATCCAAATCGTGCCGTGGTTAAACCACCAAAACCATCATTGATCTCGCACGGCCATGGTTAAAGTCTCAAAACCATCATTGATCTCGCACGGCCATGGTTAAAGTCTCAAAACCATCATTGATCTCGCACTGCCATAGTTAAAGTCTCAAAACCATCATTGATCTCGCACGACCATGGTAAAAGTCTCAAAACCATCATTGATCTCGCACGGCTGTGGTTTAAAGCGCCAAAACCATATTTGATCTCACACGGCCGTGGTTAAATCCCCAAAACTATCATTGATCTCGCACGGCCGTGGTTAAGGCCCCAAAACCATCATTGATCTCGCACGGCCGTGGTTAAAGCCCCAAGACTATCATTCATCTCGCAAGGCCGTGGTTAATCAACGTTGACATCAGAATATTATTTACTGATCTTAATGAGTAACAAGGACAAGTACCCACATTAACTCAAAGATAGTACTCTCTAGTAGGAAATCAAACACCAAATAACATTAAAATCAAATCACTTACAGGTGACTACCGCGAAGAATTGCCGGTGTACACCAAAGTGACTGAAGCACAGATGGAGAGGTTTAATCTAATAATAGAGGAAGGTGTCAGAGAAGGGTACATAGCGGAAGATTACTACGTCGTCGCTGCCAAGGACGTCCAGAACTCAGCCAGCCCGGGAGATAACCTCTACAAGAAATTGCAGACCCTGGAACACTACGATCACGACCACCAATTCAAGAACAAAACCTGCCCGGAAATATACGGACATGATTAGTTTGTAACTTTGAAAAGTCTTTAGGAATGAGGTTAGAACTAGCAAAATATATAGCATGCCTGTTGAAACCGAAAGCTATATTACTGGTAAACCAAATTGAAATGGGAAGTAATTAATTGGGCAGCCATTTAATTATCTGACGAAACAAATATTTTGTCAGCAATATAATTATTTGGGCGGCAGTGGACGGCAAAATAATTAGATGGTCAGCAAAATTGCTATTTGGGCTGCAAAATAATTCGTTGAGCTGCAAAATAACTATCTGGGCAGCAATATATATGTTACCTGAAATGTTTAAAATCTAGGAAAAGGTTCAATGAAGGATCAATTGCTATAGGAAATGTATTCTGATAGATATTAGGTTAAGGTATTTTTTTATGACCCTTAACAACACTATTTGTGTCTTCAAATTGAAAAGATATATTACACAATTTGGAAGCAGAAAAAACATTTGAGTTGCTGCCCAATTAGTAATTATGCTGGCCAATTAGAAATATCTGCTACGCAATTAGTTATTTGCTAACCAATTTAGAAATATTTGCTGCCCGTAAGATGCTGACCGATTGTATTTTTTGCTGACCAAAGTTCGAATATTTTGCTAACCGTTTAAATAATACCCAATCGAAATATAGAGTATAACACAACATCTAATTAATATTAGGTCCTTACCTATGAAATTGTTGTTTTGTATGGAGATTTTGGGGATTTCTTCATTTTACATACTAACATTTTATCAGTTTTCTTCACAACGACAAATCCAGAGATAATAATATTTGGCATGTATCATTAGACAAGCTTTAGCAATATGTGTGTGAACACGCTTGATAAAAATTATTTATCGTTTTTATGTTAATGCAAATCAAATGAGGCAGTTAAAAATAATTGTCTTTGTGTCTAATTTTAACACAATTAAACTTACAAAAAATTATCAAATTAAATAATACGAGCTCAAATATATGGTCTATTTTTAGAAGAGGCAATTATTTTATAATGTTCTCAAACTTAATAGTTACGGACAAAATGCTAAGACAGAATAAAAACACCAATTCCATAAGGACCCAATATAAGAAACTTTGAATTTCACTTAAGCATTGTTTACTTGTTCTTCAGTTTCATTCTGAATTTAATTATGCTCGTAGAATTAGGTAAGTACCTGTAAAAAGGTAGGCTGTGTGTTATAATAAGGAAACCTAATATTAACTATATTTTTAAGCATATTGTATAGGTATAGACAATTTTCCGTAAGAATTTAATAACTCTTAACGTTATACCTTTATCTGTAAATATGACCAAAACAACGCTTCTTAATTATAAAGTTATAGTGAGAACATGTGGAGACCTTCGCTATGTAGATACCACGATGCAATAGGGGAAAAATACACATTTTGGAGTTGACTGATAAGTACAGACTGTAATTTGTAAGGGCTAGGTTCGTTACGAATAAAATTACAGCACTACCTACGTTCCTAGGAGACTGCTACATTTCTAAGATATTCTGTATAGTTTTCACAGATTTTGGAAAAATGAAAACAAATAGATCCTATATCCTTTATCATCTCAAGACTTTAATATTAGAAATTACAGAAATGGCTAACTTCGATTTCCATTCATTTCAGTCAATATTCGTGACTGATCAACAAAAGAACCAATGAAGCGGTATGAAAGAAGCGATGAAAGAAAATATGTTTATGTTATTATGTAGGAAGGTATATTTACGATATTCATGTGGCTAGAAATAATGAATGACTGATTTGTCTTGTTTACTTTATTGCTCCTACTGCTCAAACGCCAACTTTCTTGACTGTATACATAAAAAATAGCTTCTATGGTCAACACAGTAAAAAAATACAATTACAAAATTATTAATGAATAACAGACTAAAGTGGAGAGTTATTTTTGACGCTGACGGTAACTAGTCTACCGTAAGGAATTAATAATATTGCTTCAATAATTGCTTTTTTCTGTTATGATTTTACCAACCAAAAAATATATTTCTTTATTCGATATTATAAATGACCAATACTGTAACTCAATTTTATTTCTGATTGAAATAGACTTAACAATTTTATACTTGGTAGGTATGTACTTACGTATTTTAAAATTAATCGGTAGTAGTTAATAAGTCGGTATTCTTATGTTTAAGCAGAATATGACTTTTATATTTGTAATTTTATACAAAATAAATGATTTAATAGTAAGTACTCTTATTTATTTTTTCCAATGTGTAGTCTTTTAGCAAATAATACTACTTTAATATAGAAGATACACTTTATTATGTTCTTCAAGGCACTTCTTTATGCCCCAAGGAATGGGTAGAGGTTTTAAGCACCTGAATTTTGCGTGATATGTCTTAGTCCCAATGTAACTAGGGGCGAGGCTGTGGTCATGCACCGAGCACAGTGTGAGGCAACCGATGTTCATAACAAACTTTACCTAGGTACATACATACTAAACTTTTTTTAAACTTAGCGGTAGAGGTCACAAGGATCTATCTTGCGACCTCTTGCACGAGGATGTCGTCCGTCCCAGCTCGGTTATCTCTGCCTTTTAAATAAATTACTACACACACATACATATAATCACGACTATATTATCTCCTAGGATTAGTCAGAAACTAGACAAAAGCACCGCAGAAACAGTCCGGTGCCATAATCTGCGTTTCATCAAGCAGTAACTGCACTGCACATGTGCTCAGCATGACAGGTGGTGCCGTTGCCGCTATTAGCTATTGGATGGTTGTGCAAATAAATTACTTCCTTTTACAACCCTGCCTAAAAAGCATGAACACTGCGCTATGATACGTTGAACGTGAAAAAATCCCGATAGATAGCATAATGCGGTGTTCATGCTAAGGGGGCTGGGAATATTGCTGGCTTGATTCTTTTACTCACTCACACCCCTTTAAGCTGTGTCTATTACGCCGTGTTAGTCACAGATTAGAGAGAATACGTCTGTGTTAGTGGTTGGCAAACACATAACATGGATTGGATAAAAAAACTTGTAACTTGGCAGACCAAGCCCACTTACATACATATAACGTGTTTACAAATTGCATGAATAACTAACAATAATTTGTAAAATATTAATACAACATACATACAAGAATAATATTAATAAATAGAAACAAATATATACACAACCAAAGCTGAATGGCAGAAACGCCTTTGTAATAAGTAGCACAAAATTTAAAACTATGTTAAAAAGAGTAATTTCAAAATAAAATTATTGAGTTTTTGTCGTTTGTGGAATTTTGTACAATTATTTTTCGCGTTAAAACGCTATTATTTTAGTATTAATCTAAAGTAAAATATACAATTTATAAGAGTAATTGTTTGGTACTGGTTTTGTATGTTTGGTGTTTATACAAAGTGACATGAATACTGTAAATATACCAGAAGATTGCGCACAACAATGGGAGATCCTTTTACTGTTATTATCAGCAGAAGAGAAGAAGATAGACCGTACTGCAGATAGCGAAATAGATACCATGAGCTACTTTTATAGAAATGAAGGCGTCAGGTATGTAACTCAATACTAAGCGCACAACCGATATCCAAAACAACCATATTTATCGCCTCTGTATATTTTCCTTTAATTTTAGCATAATTATAATTTATTGAATCATACAGAATCTACATTAATTATATTTACAGTGGCTCATCAAATATACCAAAATTTGTTTATTTATTTGAAGAAATTATTCAGATATTATTGTGTTTAACATTATCACTATGGAATTGCTTAGATTACTTTTTAGTTATAAACAAAATAGAATCTTAAATTTTATTATATGGCTAATTAACTAAGTTGAATAGGGAAATATTTTTAAGTATGATTTTCATTAAATTTATACATCTCACAATTAAACAGTGTTTATTATTCAACCTTTCAGAAAAATTCTTCTGCATTGGTTGCAACAGATGCAAAATGCTTATGCTAAGAAAATAAGTGACTCAGATACTGCTAAGAAATGTGACGAAGTGTCTCTTTTATGGCGGCAAAGAGGAAATGACAAGTTCAAAGCAAATCGTGTTGAAGAGAGCTATCGTTGCTATTGTGAGAGTGTGCTGTATGCACATCAGGATGGGCCTATGTATCCCTTGGCATTAGCAAATCGTTCCGCTGCTCTATTACGGTTAAAGAGATTTGAGGTTAGTAAATGATTTTTTTTATACCACACTCATACAATAGAGCTTGCTAGTTCATCAATGTTTTTAAATACTTATTTATTTATTTATTATCAAATTCTTATGTAGTACTGTAGTAGTAGTACTGGAAAACTGTTTTTTTTTATGGACGTAGATGTTTTTCTTTTCGAACAAATGCAGATATTATCATTTAAAAAACTTTGTTGTTTTTTGCTTTTGTTCGAATAAATTGATTTAAAATTCTTATCAAATTGCTCTATTCTGGTTATTGTCATTGACAACATTCCTTACTGAACCAAATTGTATGTTAGTTTTTTATTGTGTCCTTTTTTAGAAATAATTCAAATTCTTTTACATTTAGGAGTGTTTATCAGACATAAAGCTGGCTCTAGACTGTGGATATCCTCATGAACAGCGTCACAAATTGCTGCTACGTCGAGCCGACTGCCATATCGAACTTGGTGGTAAGGATGAAGCTCGAGGAGCACTCACCGATGCCTCTGAACACGCCCTTGCATTGCATTTGGCGCCGTCGCACGCTGGTAAATATCCCTATACACCTGGTATTCATTCTTAGTAAATGTATGTACATCACTGTAGTTTACATTTAGAACTGATAGTCTACACAAATATTTTCAAAATTTAAGTAATAGTACTCATATTATGCAATTACATGTCTACTAGATGCTTTAATTGCCTCTCTGGTCTAGTGGCTGACACAACTGGGTGTTGATCAGGAGGTTCTGGGTTTGATTCCCCACAGGGGCAGAAGTTTTTCTACATGGTTTGTCTTACCTAAATATGTCGCCATAATAACAATGTTATAAAGCATTGTTGTGTTCTGGCACATCGAGGTAAGATAGCCAGATCCTCAGTTGTTGAGCAATACAGGTGAAGCTACCACCTTCAACCTTATTGTCACTTACTTAGGTAAGATGTCATATGTAAAAAACAAACATTTTTGCCTGTAATAACTAAATTTAATATTTAAAGCTGAATTCGATCGACATGTCAAGATTTTGGAGAGAAAATTAGAAGCTCTAGATGCAGTTGAAAAAGAGAGTGAAGTGCCTCTCCCAATTTGTTACAAAGGGGAAAATGTAAACTTTAATGCTGCATCCAATGTTCTCGATTTAAGGTAACTTAAAACCTCTATTATTTTATAAAGATCCTGTTTTAGCGGAACTTGCTACCTTTTACTTAGATAAATCAATTATGTGTTAAATTGATATCTACGCTTTTTCTAATAAGTCAAGTAGGCAGTTGATTTAGCCAATAGTCAATATAGCATGTACCTACCTACATATTATCAAATGTAACTTTACATATTTTATTCCCAATAACTGCTTACATTTAGTGCATTTAACTGTACCATTCAACTTACCTATTTGGCAAAGTATACCCTCATTGGCATGTTATAAAGTTGATTTTGGTGTGTAGGAGGAGTGAGTCTTGCGGTCGCTTCGTGGTTGCGCGAGAGGCGGCTCGCCGCGGTGACGTGCTGTTCTCAGAGGAGCCCTATGCCTGGGTCACGCTCCCTAGAGACGATCTCCAAAGACATTCGTGTGAAACATGCTGCCAGTCCGAAGTGAACCCTGTCCCGTAAGAATTTACTTATAAACTGTTAAGTTGGATTCTTATTATTCTTTTTATAACGATATCCATAGCCATGCTATTAATGGGCCAGCCATGATGTAAAGGGAGGATAGAAACTTGCTGAGTTTCTTGCCCGTTCTTCTCAGAGCAAGGCCTCCTGGTAGTTTTGTGACAGAAATTTTGTATAATGCCTTTGACGTTCAAAAGCATGTGCTAGGACGCATCTAAATTGAATTTCAAACCCTGGTAGTTTTCTAATTCATACGTGTCCACACCAAAGTAAATAAATCTTTATTATTAAGCATGATTCACAAAATATTTCTTAAGTCTAAAAACACTAGAAACTAAACTTTATATAATAACTGAACTAGAATCCCCTGTATCTCAGGTGTAATAGACCATATATTTCAATCTTAATAAATATATACAAAATAATTATTATATCTACACTATATCTAGGTTAAATGAGAAAAGGCAATGTAAAGTATATGAAGTACATTAATTTATATATTTTATTCCATTCGGTTGCAAGTTCTTGTTGCGAATTGTGGGTGTTAACGGCTTCCTACCGCTACCCAACTACATGAATCGCTGTTAATTATCGAAAATGTTTTGCCAACATAAGAAATCGCCTACGGTTCATATCAAATATGACTGATTGGGCAGATGCGGTTCGTGCTCGCGTAGCGTGTATTGCAGCGTGGGGTGCCGAGCGCGGGGCGCCCAGCTGTTCCACCGCTGGGAGTGCGCGGCGGCGCAGGCGGCCGTGCTGCCCACCATCGGCATCGCGCACCTGGCCCTCAGGTACACACACCAAGAATTCCGTACTATAAGATAGATGCCAAACTCCCATACAATAACATGAGGCAATGTTCCGTCTCGCTCAGTAGGTGTTCCCTCTCATTCTATCACTATTTATGAATGAAGATCCGTGGGATATCCTCTTCCTCTCTTTCTATCCATAGTTTTTGTCTCACCTGTGATATTTACGCCATTTTGACGCCTAGACTGAAAATTGTTACAAATTTTACAAAAAATTATAAAACTGGTGATGACGTGCATTGTTTTATGATGTGTAAGAAACCTTTCGGCCACGGAGGTCGTCGATATGATGATAAGTAAATAAAATTAGTATTTTGCTGTACAGGGTGCTTCTAATAACAACCGCTGAAGGTTTTCCCCCCGTCCCCCCGGCCGCCGGGGACCCAATAACCGCCGTCGATCTGTTCTCCGGGTATGCCAAAGTTGACAACATCTTCATATATAGAAAAGACACGCCGCCCTTCTACAGAATGTTCAACTTAGTCACCAACTTCGACAAGATGAACAATAGTGACTACATTCAGTACGCTTTAGTAAGTTTTATTTTACATTAGAATAAATGCCTTTGCAATTTTGTTTTGTTTTGTGTATTAATTGTTTTGTTCTGTGTATTAAAGAGATTGCTCGCCGAAATTCTAAAGAGAAATTGACATATCGTTTTTCCTACTATCGTTTCTATGGTTGTTTACCTATCCCACGGGAACCCTTTACTTTTCTGGAATAAAAAGTATCGAAGATGTTGACCAGGGATATAAGGTATTGTTGAAGCATTAGGGCTTCAATCCAAAAAAAAACTCAATCTTGTATTTCTTCTAGTTTTATTACAAAAAATAGATTTACATGAAGCGCTTAAAAAATACGCTATCGAAGAGATAGTTGTAATCGAAGTAAGTTTATGGGCGGTCGTCATAGAAAAAAATCTTGACATTAATGCCGCTTAGCCTTGACGGACGGCAACGTCCAGCATATAGAAAATATTGCAACTTAATTGTTATAGACGTAAACAGATATCATCATCAAAATTTCATGGAAATCGGTCCAGCCCTTTATGTAAATGTATATCTGTGGTCAGTCTCCTTATTCGCAACATTCGGGAAACAAACGAATCACGCAATCTCTTCACCTGTCACTTTTTGCGCTATTTAAGCAGCGCGTGTCAGTGACATGTCTTGGGGGCCTTTTTGTTCCCACAGACAGCAACCATGCTAACACTGTACCTGGAGCATTGGACGTCGTTCTTCGAGGACCTGCCTTCCCGGATACCGCACACTTTGTCCCCCGGCCAACTGCGCTTATTCTCCGCCGCGCTGCTACTCCGGGGGATGGGTCAACTCGTCTGCAACGGTCACGCCGCTCTCACGCTCGCTATGTTTGAGGACGAAGACAGCCGAACTGAAGATGGTAAGTTAAAATATTGGAGTAACCTCGGAAAACTTGTTACAGGTGTTACATTATAAATAAATAAATAAATATAAATATATCCTCAGACATTCACACCTATCAACTAGTCCCATTTTAAGCAACTAAACGCTGCTTATGTTACGGATACTAGATGACGGACAAATATATTTAATAGATAACTACATATAATTATTCAGAATATACATAATATAATACATATATAATGAACATCCAAGACTGGAAAACAAATGTCTGAAAATTTATCACCTAAACACTTGCCTCCACTGGGGATCGAACCCAGGACCTCTCGAGATGGCAACGCCTTGAGACCGGCGTACAGACCACTCGACCACGGAGGTCGTCTAAATGTCACGTCATTATATGACGTCGACTGCCAACGCTCTAAATGCGTTAAGATAGAGTCTAAAGTCGAATGATTTCAACGCCCTCTTGAAATGCAATATCTGTAGTATTGGTGAAATTTTTCAAATAAGTTTTGTAGAAGTTCATTATATTCTTGAACGTTATTAAAATCGTATAAGGCAAAGTAGCCCACGGTGGAGTCACTCTATGTCAAGAACATAAGTGGTAAGTGTCAAAAAGTATCAGATTTGAATACATATGAGAGAGATGAGCGAGAGAGATGAGAGGTGAGAGAGTGAGATGAGTCTCGTGAGTGAGATGGGAGGACGTACCACATCGTTCTGAGATTTTTCAGGCTTGTTTCATAATTATTACAAAATTGGTTCTCCATTTCGGTTAGATACAGTTTCTTTCGGATCAGTAACTATTCATGTGACACAAAATTAAAAAATAATAGTTTGTAGTATTCTGAAGAGCGGTGCGCCCGCGCCGTACGTTTTCACTGCTCAATAATTCATTTAATAATAAAATGTGTCAGGTCAATCGGTGACAATATCGGAGCGCGAAGTGCGTCGTGCGACAGCCATATATCCATCTGCAGCCATGATGAACCACTCCTGTGATCCTAACATCATAAATACGTGAGTCAAAAGTATGGATTTATTGTATGGAGGGAAGATATATAATAATGAAGAGAGTTGATGTGACTATGGTAATTAAATAAATAATAAATAAATATCCTCAGACATTCAAACCTATCAACTAGTCCCATTATAAGCAACTAAATGCTGCTTGTGTTACGGATACTAGATGACAGACAAATATATTTAATAGATAAATACATATAATTATTAAAAATATACATTATATAATACATATATAATGAACACTAGATGACGGATAAATATATTTAATAGATTAACACATATAAATATTCTGAATATATTAAATATAAACATCCAAGACTGGAGAACAAATGCCTGAAAATTCATGGCGCCGCCTTTAGACCGGCATACAGACCACTCGACCACTGAGTTCGTCAGAATATATGAGTAGAATTTGCTCTGTAGGTTCTACAAGGGGCGTCTAGTGGTTGTGTGTGGTCGCGAGATCTGCCCCGAAGGGGAGGTCTTGAACTGCTACGGGCCGCACCGCGCGCGCGAACCCGCCGCGCGCCGCCGCGCCGCGTTGCGCGCGCAGTACTCGTTCACGTGCGCGTGCGCAGCTTGCACTGACGCAGATAGGAGGGACTTTGTTGTGAGTGGAACATTTAGATTACTATGACAAAAAGATTCTATCGCTTTATAATATAAAAAAAACACCATTGACAAGGGGATACACAGCTCTGTCAATAATTGCATTTTGTTATACTGTACTATATTTCAACCAATATATACTGCTTCCATCATTCTTAAGGAGTTCACAGACGGCATCGCTATCGAATAAGTACGAACTGTCACCCAGCTTTGTCTTCTGAGGTACGTAACAGACAGGACAAAAACGTTTGATCTGTCCCCCTTTTAGCGTTCAAAATGAACGTATACATAAATGTAATTTTTTCTTCTTTCAATTGTCTTAAGTATCGCATACAATAGTATGCCTTATAAACTTGCCTCGTAAGTCTGCTTTCTTTCTTTCTGGAGTCATAGCGCTCCCTCCTGTGGGCAAAACACCCAAACTTATATCAGATATTTATATAAAATAATTTAGAAGAATTTAGTGCAACAAAACATTGGAACAAGATTTGTTTAGTAAGTACCTAATAAAAAAAAACATAACCGTTCTCATAAGGAAATGTGCAATATTATACATTAAATTTCTTTTGTTTTTTTATGTTTCAATTTTAGGTCATTTCATTTTATTCAAAAAAATATATAAATATTACGTATTTTAACTTAAACACATTTTCTGAATCCTTTCTAAAAATTTGCATGACCAACTCGATCTTTCTCTCATCTCGTAGGCCGCGCCGATCGTCTCTTGTTTTTTTTTCACGAGTTTAAAGGAGATGAGATAAATGAACCGTGTAAAAGAGGTCGAATTTATTTAAAAAAATATTTTCCTACAATATAATTTAATGTAGGTACTTTAAATAAAAATATATATTAAGTTACAATGTTTTAAGATGTGTAGTGCTATAATATACATTATTGTATATTATATGTTGCTCTGTCTGTGAACTCCTCTAAAACAAAACGAGCTTGAACAAAAATTTCAATAGTTGAACTATTGCATTCTTTAATGTTCACAGTTTTGATGTTTCCTCCCCAGTACTTGTTCAGCGCTTACCTCTGCCAGTCGTGTAAAGGCCCGGTGGTATGCCATCCGAATGTGTCCGGCGGTACTCGCTGCGGCCAATGCGGTGCGGAGTTCCGTATAGAGCGGGCCATGGAATCCTTGGAACGGGCCAAGGAGTTGCTCTCGCAGTCGAGAAGAGCGCACGCGCAAGTGGAGAGACTCGAGAAGGCCAACGCGGCTTTGAAACTACAGCAACAAGTGTGGCACAGACACCACACCTCGCTGAGAGAATCCGCTGATAAGCTGGCACGGCTGTACGCTGACTACGGTATGTAATAGGTTGGGGAAAAAGTTTCTTCGCATTTTTTAAGAAAATTCAAAACATTTTTTAATATAGTTTATTTACATTTAACTAAAGTATGTAGGTACCATTTTGTTCGATAACTTTTTGCCATCTTGTAGGTAGGGACATGATCCCATTGCTATAGAAATTTTGGGACTTCTGGTCAAAATACCGCGACAAGTGGTTTTGGCAGTCCTCTCGTGATGTTAACCTGACACTGCCTAAAGAATTCTGAAGAGACCGAAACAGGTGAAAGTCTGAAGGTGCAAGGTCAGGACTATACGGCGGATGCATTAACACCTCCCAGCCAAACTCTCTTATCTCGCATCACCTTGTTGCGAGTTAACCCGGGTTTCGCCAGTCTGTGAAGCCTGACCGGCCTTTGACCACGACCTTTTTCGCACGTGACGTCGTACGTGATCCACTTTTCATCACCAGTTATCAGCTTCTTCAAAAATGGTTAGGTTTCATTACGTCGTAATAAAGAATCACAAATGAGTACACGGTTCATTAGGTTTCTTTCAGTGAGCTCGTGAGGTACCCAAATGTAGAGCTTTTTTGTGTACCCAGTTTTTATCAAATGCGCCAAAACTGTTTTGTGGTCAATTCCCAGTTCTTCAGCTACGTCGTAACTACTGACATGCCGATCTTGCTCCACTTTTTCAAAAATGGCATCCATTTTATCTGTAATAGGGCGACCAGAGCGACGTGCATCTTTGACATCAAAATTTCCGGATTGAAAACGCTTAAACCAAATTTGTGCTACTCTCACAGACACTGCACTAGGTCCATAAACATCGCAAATTTTTTTCGCGGCTTGCGTTGCATTTTTACCTTTTTTGTAGTAAAATTTTAAAATGTATCGAATTTCTTCATTAGATTCACTCATCTTGGCGGTACGAAAAACAAATGAAAATCACACATTTTCCTAATTTGAATTTGGAATTATGTTCTTTAAAATTTAAACTTTCAATGATACCAAAACCAGCCAGATACAAATAGTATAGCCAAAGAGATTTTATTACAAGTTTATACATACTATAATGCGAAAAGACTTTTTCCCCAACCTAATATATCCTGCGTAAAGGTGCCTTTTGGGTACGATACACAATACATCGTCTGATAGACACTTAAATTAGTTCTACTAGGTAATTTGATTACAAAACTCATCAATAAACTAGCCCCATTTTAAGCAACTAATACTGCTTGTGTTTTTTTTTATTTAGGAAAACAAACAAAGGAAAACTCTGTAGCTTCTCTATGTCAATTAATGTCTTCACGTTTAATGACATTTAAATCCGAATTTTTTGCTGTCGCCACCCTGGACTTGGCTAATTCTTTGTCATGCTTACAGGTGTTTTAGTAACAATAGGTATATTCAAATGAAAATCAAAAATAATATTGGTCTATGGTCTCTGAAATAATTTTAATTTTACAATTATTTTTGTCATTTGACGGTGTAGTGATTTTGAACCACTTCCACCACCATTTCTCACTGCTCGAAACCAAAGAATCTTCAGCTCGTCGGTTACATGCGGACTTAACATATCTGGCGAAGTGTGGGCGTGAACACCTCTGTCTACTCCTTCGGGGAAAGAGGGGTGAAGATATGTTGTGTTAAATTGAATATGCAATCGTTCCGAAAAAGTCAAAGTCTACGTTGAACCAGCTTGGTAGTGTTACCGAGTAGACAGAGTGTGAGTGTGCGTGGTTCCGTACTTCCTCACTGTACAAAGATAACATTTTATCAACTCAAATTCAAATGAAGGTGTTCAAAGAATTCAATAAAAATTTATGTCCAAGCCCTTACTAGCAGAATCGCAATAAAGTCCAACACAGAAAACGCATGTACGCTCGTTTATTCACGTGCCTACAAGTGGAGAAACTTGTTACCATGCGTGTTTACGGGTGGCCAAAGTGCCGTGCGGGATTATACAACTAGGCGTTTGAGTACATTTAATCACCCAAGAAGATGCGATCTGCACCACAATGTAGGTGTGTCGTCACGCAATACGCAGCGTGATGCGTAGCAGTGTGATAATGGTCTCACATAGAACTTTTTTTCCTTTTTTTCAATATGACAGGTAAGCTCTTGGCCTTCATTTCACCTGATGGTAAGTGACGATAAGGCCGAAGGTGAAAGCGAGCTTCACCTGTAATCCTCAACAACTGAGAAACTGGCTATCTTACCTCGGATTGCCGGAACACAACAATGCTGATGGCAACAAATTTTGGTAAGACGATGGTAGCTAATCAGGCGGGCTTAGAAGCCCTACCACCAACCAAAACGAGCATAAAAACCTGTGCCCCATGAGGAATTGAACCCGGACCTCCTGATCTACACCCGGTGGTGTCAACCACTAGACCAGGGACGCGGTAAAAAAAAGTTAAAAAAACATAGAACTAGCCGTAGAAATAATAGCTTGCCATTTTATTTCCAGGAGAGTTTAGCAAAAGCGTGGAGTTGATCAAACTAAATATCCAGAGCCTCGAATACCAGTACGGATCATTTAGTGCAGAGGTAATTCTGTTTATACTTCGCACTTTCAATACCATTATAAACCTTATTGTTCTCACATTTGAGTTTGAAACAGTATTCTAGCCTGCCAGTGTGCTTGTTCATTAATTATGAATAATTATATATTTGTTTTTTTTCGTTTATAAGGAAATTTTATTCTATGAAAAATTTTACTGTCACTGCTCTATGAAAATTTTACAAATTATAGTTTTCAGAAGTATTTGATTTGGTTTTTATTGTTCCCTAAGTGTAGAAATCTTATTTTCTTGATACTTATTTGATTTTTATTTTATGTTACAGGTTGCTCACGAACTACGAAAGCTATCGGACGTTATGTTAGAAAGGATAGTGTCTACACCAAATAACGCTGATTATAGGTAAAACAATTAGAACTGGAATTTACGCCAATAATTGTGATTATTACAAAAAAATATTTCCCATAAGTACCTTAAGTATGGCATGTTTTATTGGTCAATAAGTGGTTTAATGTTTATTCTCTTTACTATAACTTTTCCTGATCAATCAACTCAAGATAATTCCAAGGAATTCTATCCCAATTATTAATTTACTTCTTCGATAGTGGTGTAATTTTGAATTGCATTACAGGGTGGTTATGGAATTTCTATAATCAAAAGGCTCAGTGGGACCAACAAATTATAGGCAAAGTTTTTTTTTACAATATATAAGCTGAGCGTTTGACCACAATCACGCCTGATGAAAACCGAAGATGAGGCCTAAAGTGGTACACGCTCGCCTAGTAGATGCTTGTTCACTCTGGCCTTTTTAAAGTATTTAAATAATTATAATTTGTTTCACAGAGAATGGTGCCTTGAAACCCACAAGATATTAAAGAAAGCGGTGCAACTGACGGAACTGAACTACGGGTCATGGGAGCCCCTGGTGAAGAGACTCCACCAGAACGAGGAGTATGTGGCGTCGCTGGTCAACGACAATAGAAGCGCCGACGCCGTCGACAGCGTTCATCAGAGTCTGCACTACAACCTCAAGATATAGACCAAGGTATATGGGGGGCTCACTCTCTATTCCATATATCCCTAACCTATATTAGGGTTCGTTGATTTTTCTCAAGTATCCCCCACCAGGATATGTAGGTGATTAAAAAAGAAATATTTAAATACAACGTTAATAAAAATATGCTTTGTGAATGAAGCGGTAGCGATGAATCGAAAAAATTCAAGATATCAGAAGCAATAGTCGATAGACATATTTCGAATAGATGAAATAAATCACGAACTCCCGGACTAATTTAAACATATTTTCAAAGACCCAAACGTGCCACACTCACAGATATAACCAAACTCAATAAGCGAAATTGTTAAAATTGTAAACACTTTTATTACAAGGGAATAAAGACGTTTATTGTTTGAATATGCTTAAACTCGTGGAGAAAAATTAAGTAGACCCACCAATCTATATCAATTGCAAATAACAAGTCTCCCTCTATTATGTTGCAGTTGCAAAAACGATTTTGATCAGTAACGATGGGTTGATCATATTATTACTCAGAGTAAACAGAACTGGAGTAGCCTTTGTCTAACATTCCCCTCTGCCAAATGCACAAGCATCGGATGCTTGCACGTTTAATAAAACTAGTTGAGCCGCCATTTTGACAGCCATAATATTGTAAACGTTGCGGCGAACAGAGCTCCCGCAAAAATGCCTGCCTGTGCTGTTTTTTGTTGTAAAAATAAATAGAAAACATCGAGTATGCTAAAAGATGGTGTCACCTTTTATTTGTAATTATAATTTTTAAGATTTCATGATTATTTACTTCATTATTTCATGTTTTAGAATTCTACGATTTCAAATTTCGAACGCTAGTCTCGTGGGGAGTGCGGCTGTGACGTTGTCAAAACGCACACCCCATGTGACTATTTTAAGCGTGTGTGTGCGTGAAATTTAAATTTGTGTGTCGAATTATGCATGTGTGCATTTGTAAAAACGGCTGGCTTTGAGTGTAGTGGTAACCTCACCCCCCGCAAGAAATGGCAGAAAAAAATGTTTGAGAAATTGACTAATGGCTACTCCAGTTATGTTTACTCTGAGTATTATTACGATAGAAAATTATATTTATTGTTAGCAAAAACATTACCAATTAATGGGTTAGCAACTATTTCACTTAAATTCCTATGCAATGAAAGCAAATTTATATGTAAATTGTTTTAATAGGCTATTTGACTACTATGAAAATAAAGATCAAAATGTTAGCTTAAAAGTATACAATTATTTAAACAATTATAGCCAAAAATGTATTTTAAAATATTTGCAGTTTTCTTAATAAATTATTAATTAAGTAACTTAATTTTCATGCTTGACCACTTGATTGAAAACACACGGTGACGTCACCTGCTTGTAAGCAAAGTGTTGGCCGTACACAGCCAGTGTTACCAACTTATCTCATTAGTTTTACACACAAAATCACTGATTATTTATCCTCGGTTATAATTTTATTTGCGTTATCTAGCGTGTTTGTGACGTGCTGAGAGCCTACGAAGATGTCATAGCCAAAACCATAAACAATAACCTCAAATTTAGTACAATGGCTATATGGGCTTAGTGTTTGCCTGGCCAATTGGTAGAGTTTCATTTTAAAGAGATAAATTACAAGCAGGTGACGTCATGATCACGTGATGTAGCGTTTTGGCGGCTTTCCTGTTAATTTAAACTTTAATGTTCATTTGCATACAAAATAGAGAAATTCAAAAAGAAATAATCAAATTACGTACATAAGTATTTTGCTATAATAACCAATTTAAGATGCTTTTCTAGAACTTGTCAAATAACCTATTATACAGATATAGGTCGCTAAGAAGACCCAGTCTCTTATTCTATATCAGTGATATCAGAAAGGTTAATATGGAAAGATATTGCCCAATAAATAATCATTTTTAATATAAATCGTGAAGGTATTGAGCTGTTAATATTTTACGATAAAAAATTGCCAATTTATGAATGTTGAAGTGCAATTTTAAATCCTATTCATATTTTTATTGCCTCAAATTTGGTGTTACAACTATTTCTTTGCAATCAGATATTTTTTTAACAAGAATAAAGATAAGTAAAGCGATGCCTTATTTTTTTTTTATTGTTATCAATATGTCCGTTTTTGATTGTTATCAAAATGCTTCATTTCAACATTAAGTTTTTTTTTAAAGTGACTTATCTAGGTATTAGTGCAATTTTCTGATCATAAAATTTGTCTTGAAATCATTTGATCTACTTTTCTAGTTCGATTGGAAAGAAATATTTTTTATAAAAGTCACTATTAGCACCAATATAAGTGATAATTATGCTTCTATGTCATATATTTTAATGACAAAACATTAAAAGTGAGACATCGATACCTCTATACTTAGTTAATTGAATTAATCACTATATTTCACCTTAGAAGTTAAATGGTCGTTTTAAGCTAGTCTAATTCGCATTTCATTTATATGAAAAACTGCCAATCAGATCTTTTTCACAATAAACAAATTTTTCCCTTCGTTTCTAATTGTTTAAGCGGGAGAAGCATTATGATTTGATGGTTTTTTTGTGATAAAATATTTAGCAAATACAACGTGTTACAAAATAATCCGAGAATATTGTTAAACCTCGCGAACCGGAGTTATATAGATTATTATATTAGGTCGTTACCTATTTAATTGGTGTTTTGTATGGAGATTTTGGGGATGTCTGCATTTTCCATACTAAAATTTATTCAGTTTTCTTCACAACGACAAATCCAAAGATAATAATATTTAGCATCTATTATTAGACAAGCTTTAGTAATATGTGTAATATCACACTGCATAAAAATTATTTATCGTTTTTAAGGGAATGCAAATAAAATTATGTATTCGGGAGGCACTTAAAAAGAGTTGTCTCCGTGTCCAATTTGAACACAATTAAACTTACAACAAATTATCAAAACCAATGAAAAGAGCTCAAAAATATAGTCTATTTTTAGACGAGGTAATTATTTTTTAGTAATACTCTGAATCTTAATAGTTACAGACAAAATACTAAGAGAGAATAAAAACACAAATTTCATAGGTAAGTACCCAATATATAGATTATTTAGCAGAGGGTTTTGCCCATGCCCATTTTTTTATTATATCTTGTTTCGTAAGGGGTTGAGAATTGGGGGGGGGGGGGGGGGAATTTAGAATGTAATGAAATTTTTTGACAAGTCATATTAAATTGGAGTCATATTTAATGTGGTCTTAAGTAACACAGTGCTCCTTGTACTCTGCCTACCCCTTCGGGTATTTCAGGCGTGATTGTATGTATGTATGCATATTAAATTGTTTATACACCCTTTAAAAAAATATCCGTTTCAACATTACGGAAATTTTGTAACAACGTGTTTAAGTTAATTGCCAATTATATTACCATGTAATGTTCACATTGACAACTTTGAATTTAGATTTAATTGTTAATTATTTTATTCTGTGACGCTTCTCCTTTATGTCAGTAGTTGAAGCCGTTTTTGTGTGTAGTCCTCACAGAGCACCGTAGAATAGTTTTTAATTTTAGTGATAAATTAACATTCTAGTGAGATTAGCTTGTAATGTGTATTCTTGTATCAATGTGTTCGGTTAAAAATATAATCAAGAACAAGACAATATTTTTCAAAATGGTATTCCATGTATAATTTTAAGATTTTATATACAATTCATCTATAAATCAATTGATGCCGTTATTATATATAATATATTTATATATTTGAATTATATATTAGTATGAACAAGTAATGTGTAATAATAGGTGCGTAACTATGGAACGAAGCAATACGGCAGTGTTCATATTATGATGCGCCGCGGTACATAGTTTAGTGATATCAAACCATAATAATATTGTATTACAATGCAATACCGAGCCAATTATAATCCTTAAAACTAAAATACTTAACACTCGAACCGATCTTAAGGTCATCACACAATAAGGTCTATAATCGCTACGCAAGCACCCTAGTAATGCTGTGAAAAGCGAAGAATCTTACCATTCGATTCATGTAGTGACCCGGACGATCGACTAAAAGCTTACAGGTTAACGAGTTTACCAATGGATCTAAATATGGAGATCCATGTTTGCTCTCCATAATATATCATCACGCCTCTTTACCCGAAGAGGTAACACACATTTCGCCAGAAATGTTGAGTACCCATGTAACAAGCCACATTGTTGTCCTCAGCCTATATACGTCCTACTGCTGGGCACAGGCCTTCCTCGTGGAGAAATAAGCGACGAGTATGGGCCGTAACACCACCACGCTGGCCCAATGTGGGTTGGTTTGGTGGGTAGAAACGGTTGGACAACATCAGTAGACAACATTCACCAAAGTTCACTTTCCTTTAATAGATGAGCTCGTGCGTTTTGATGTGGCCAATAGTATCCTAACTAGATCAAAATCATGGTTTTCCAATAACATAATTCCTAAAAGAAGAATAATTGTGGAAGAATGTCCACCAATGTCAAACATAACACCTCATCGGTCAAGATATGCTGAAAGATCTTTACAATTTTGTGTTAACCAAATTCTAAAAACATTTCTGTGTCAAAAGGAAAAAACTGTATGTATATTAAAGAATAAAAAAATTACAAGAAAAACAGTTAGTACATTATGAATATTTTATTTAGGACAAACTTGTATAAAACTGTCGTTTATTTTTAGAAATCGAAGAAAATAAACGATGATAATGTTTATTTACATAATATTATCAATAAAATCAAGGTACTATGGTAAAGGTTCCAGAAATAAAATGACAAAATTAAAAAAAAACCGTGAGCAAAAGCTGTCTTCCGTAAACCATTCTTATCATTCTTAATCGCAATCCAGATTTGTATGTTCTCTCCCTTATTTATTGTTGAAATGTAATTATTATTACATGCTATTTATTATACAAGATGAGCAATCCAAGTGGGTCAGTGGGGAGAAATCCGCAACTGTGAGAGATAGCAAAATCTGTTCTTAGGAACCATAACATCGATTTTGGATAAATTAAAAATGGCATTCAAAATTAATTTCAAAGGTTTCAACACAGTCAACCCGAAAAAATAAAAAAGGCAATATTACACTTGTTACCCAAGACAATTAACCTATGCATCAAGGAATATACGACAAATTTACTTTGTTGAAATATCATAAGTTTTTTTTATTATTTGGACAGGATTTCTTTTAAAGTGTTCTTTGTTATTTATGACTCACATCAACAACAAAAACAACGAAAAATTTTTGTTTTAATTTTCGCCTGGGTTCGATTTTTGGTTAGGTATGAGAGTTGGAAAAAAATTTGAATGCCATTATTAATTCATCGAAAATCAATGTTATTGTTCCTAAGAACAGATCTCTTGTAGTTTCGGATCTCCCCACTGACCCATTAGGATATTTCACATGTATACTTGTTTGTATGATTATTTGTATTTTAAATGTTTTATATATAATAATAAATGTAGTACATCGACAGAACTGTTTATATTTATAATCAAACGAAAACCAATGGCCTAAATTAAAGTTCAAATGAGTCACATAATATTATAAGTAAATGTCATTTACAATAGTATTGTAACCCAAGGAGATACGTAAACCGAAATAGAATTATTGGTTACTAATATAATATTTATATCACACACAAAAACTGTCCTAACTTAAAGATTAGGATTCCTAACGAGGATTAGGATCAAAATATACTTTTGTTTATTTAGAGATTTTCAAAGATTTTGAATTGTCAATAACCCAATGAATATTGCCACTTTCGAAGATTATAATTTTTTTTAAGCATTGATACAATTTTATTGTGTATATTAAGATAAAGCACATGTTTTTAAGAGTACAACAATAAATTTTACAAGAAAATACACGGAGTTTTTTTTAATACCTCGTAATCATATTCAGTGCTCAAAAATTTCAGACTGAAATGTGGTCAGCATTAATTAATATCATTGTAGATCCAAATCCTCATGTTCACAAGCTTGGTCCTCCTGCGTAACGCCATCCACCCAGGCCTCGTTAGTATTCCAGCGATCTCCAGCTCGTTTTTCAAGATCAGATTCAAGGGCAAATGATGGTGAACCACCTTCAAAGTGAAAGGAATAATAGGTTCTGCCCAATTGTGCAAGGATATTATGCAATTATGCACTCAGGAATTTTGTCGACAATATATGAAAAATTTTGCAATGACCTGTTACGATCGATCGACCAATAAATTATTGTAAAAAACTTAAGACATGGCCTTTTTTACAGAAACGAATGGTATTTTTACTGTTTTCCTGAAGGCCTAGCACGGGCCGGAGAGAAAAAGTCCCCAGAGACAGAAATCGTCATTGCCTCTCGGTTCTTCGTTCGCGTGGAAGCGAGAGGCAATGACGATTTTTTTCTCCGGCCCGTGCTAGGCCTTCAGGTTTTGATTGATTACACCTGAGAAAGGCCTAAATACATATTTTAAATGTATTGAAAATAGCAAAATAACGTAGTGTATCGGTAACAAATTTTCATTTCATTTACTCATTTTAAAGTTTGATGATTGTTTTGCTTTCATGATATTTAAATAATTAGCGATTTCAGTTATATTTTTCGTATGGACAAAAAGGTTTATTTTTTCATACTTTTGAAAACAGAACACGCAGGCAACGCAAACAGTATAGAGAGTCCCTGGAGTTTTTAAGTATATATTTCTTTTTGTTGCGATTACTACTATTTCTAGAATTTGACAAGGTTTATTTTATATGGCTGGTTTTTTCTTTCTTAAAGTTGACTGTTTGCTAAATGAGTCAAGGTCAAGCTAGATACTGAAAAGGCTAAATTATATTATAAATAAAAATCAACAATTTGTACAATAATTATTTTATATTTAAGCAATGTAGCAGCTATTCCTGATTTACCAACTGGTAAGAAATAAAACACAATCTGCATAATAATAATAAAACAGTTGTCACTTTGTGGTATACACTATCGTACTAGGTATTGTGATTACTTGTGGCAACATTGATTTATGCCTAACCTAAGATTCTATACACTAAACAACAATGTAGAATAAAAGCTTTATACAATCTATTACTATCTTTACAACACTTCAGTTAGGTTGAATAAAACATAAGGACGAACCTATGAGAGAACATTATTTATGTCAACAGGAGACTGATGATGTAGACACTAAAGTGAAACGCATGCTTATAGTGTACCTAACTAGCTAATGTTTAAAATAAATTAACTATATTTGCAGCAACATAAAATACTAATCAATCTTATGTTTTTAATATTGTCTCTGTTATTTTAACACATTTACATGCGATATTTTACAAAAGCACTTTATAGAAAACTATTCTCACTGTTGTCACCAAAATATTATATTAAAATCCGGGACGCTTTATATTTCACCAAGAATTATTATATAGATGTTTTTGTCACCTACATTCATATTACATTAATATCCGGCACTTTATACCTCACTCACCAAATATTAACATGTTTTTACGATTTTAAATAATTACTTTTATAGTTGATTTAAATGTTTAATGTCCGCATTGGCCAAATAAAGCATGATGCAGTTTAATGTCAAACAATCACATCACAATTGTCAAATAGTTACATTAGTTACACGATTCTTGATATCACAGCATCACCTGAATTCACAACAAAAACATAATATAGATTGGATTTGTACAAAACATAATTTTAAAAGGTTCTGGGGACCATTCCAGGTTTATTGCCATTTACTACCAGATATAAACAAAAAGTAATTTAGACTGAAATACAAATATACTGTTTTAGTAAACAAGTTATTATTATATTGGAAAAAATGGAGTGAGCCTATCATACCTAGAAGGATTTTCTATCAAAATGTAACTCAATCACTATTATACATCAAAGAAACTTCAAGATATATTTACAGATATGGTAGAGCGCTATGCGAAAACGGTGTTAAGTACGTCACTATAGTGCTCATAATTATTATAACTTGTCTGTCAAAACGATTAAACGAGACCTTTAGGCCTTTTAAGTACGGATGATCATTTTCGCAATTCTGGCAATACAAGCGATTGGATTTACGAAAGCTAAAATATTTGTGCACAATAATGTATGTATATCATGCCAAAACATTTATTGTTGTATACTACTAATATATTCTTCAATCACTGCTATTAATTTCATTTTTTCCCATTTTGTTAATATTAACATATTATTCACATAAATGTTTACAATTTGTAAAAAATTTACAAAAGAAAGAGGAATTTCATAATTATATTATTCATAAGTGCTATTGCAAATAAAAATATATATAAATTAAGTACAATCTTCAATTGTTTTAATTTAGCTGTAAATACATATACCTTATTGTATTCAGTGCTAGAAAAACAACGGGAAGTAATTAATTGGGCAGCTATTTAATTATTTAGACAGCAATAATTATCTGGGCAGCAGTATATATTGTTACCCGAAAAGTATTAAATCTAGGAAAATGAAGGATCAAGGATCAATTTCTAGAAAATGTATTTATTAGGTTAAGGTTGTTTTTTATGACCCTTTAAAACAATATTTGTGTCATCAAAACATATACCTAATATACAATTTGGAAGCAGAGAAAACATTTGCGTTGCCAATCAATAGTTATTTTGCTGATAGTTATTTCGTTGACCAATTAGAAATGTCTGCTGCCCAGGAGTTGCTGCCAAATTAGTAATAATGCTAGCCAATTTAGAAATCTTTGCTGCCCATAAGTTGCTGACTAATTAGTTATTTTAGCTGACCAATTGTATTTTTTGCTGACCAAAATTCGAAAATTTTGCTAACCGTTTAATTAACACCCAAAAACAACAATGAGTAGATAGACTATTGGACCAAAGGATAGAAAACATAAAAATCTTGATGGATATATCTCCGAAGCCTGTCCACATGCACCGGGCACAGTGTGAGACAAGCAATATTCCTACGGAAAACACAGTCAGCTAACTACGATCTCATAAAACATTAAATCAATAATAGAAGTGAGATGTAGCTGTTTGCTCAGTATATTGTGAATCTTTTTTACAATAGTGTTGAGAATGCTTTTGGTAGCAATTAGACCAAATATTGTTTGGCCTAATTATCACAAGTCTTTAGTAGGAGTACAATAAAGTACTATTATTATGTCCAAATATTTCAATTATGAGCTTACGAGTAATAAAGTAATAACCCAATAATTTTTCCATGATAATTAAATTGCACATAATTAACTATTAATAAATAGTCATAAAATGATTGGTAACAAAATATGTTATAAGCATGTCAAAATAATTCTTGTGTTATGTATTTTAGTTATAGAATATTATGTTATAGGCTGGCGAGCCAAGCTTAGCGATAAAAACTACAACAAACTAAGAGAAGATTGGCGGACAAAGTTAGTGACTTCGCTGGAGTCGTGATGTTTCATTTGTTTCGTTCCCATCGCTGACATAACTAGTTCGCGGTGTGAACCATAGTGCGAAACGATGCTAGTTTGTTTCGCTACGTGGCCTGTACATACCAAGCTTTTAACCTAAGCTGTATGAAATTAAAGACTAACGGCCGCACTCAGAGATGTCATTTAAGCTAATGTTCATTACCGAATTAAAAATCATCTTTATATGTATTGAAATAAGTGTTTAATTATTGTTCTAAGTACCCATTAAAGAAATGAAACACTCTTGAGTGCGGCAGTAAGAAGCATTTGTAAATATAAATAACGAATTTTTGAAAGCGCATGTAGCAAATACACAAAAGATTTGCCCATTTGCATTTAATTAATATCTTTTCCCTTTATTTCATGGTTAGAGGTCACAAAATATTCCCGATAAGGCGAATTTAATTTATTCGTTGCATAATAATTATGCCATACATATATTACATTTTTTAACATCCAGCCAAGTATAAAAATATTGAATTTATCCAATCTTTCAAAGATAAGATTGTTCATTCATTTTCTTCATTTCATTTCAGTAGAAGTCAGACAACTAAGATCATGATTTTATATAAAAAACCGTTAGAAGTGATTTTTAACTTACTAAAAAACGTCGGGGCGACATTACCACTTAAAAGCGTGCCATTCTATTGTTACTTTTAAATAAGTTAATACTAGACAACTTTGTCGGTCAATTGTGTTATTCAAACTATTTTCTATATACACATAATAAGGTGGTCAGCAGCATATTCCACAATTATATTTACACTCATGAACAACGCATGAAGAAAAGCCTTTTTACATACTATGGACTGTAGCAGACAACACAATCTAAAATGAGATCCTTGCCACCGCAGTCTTCTGTAGACAGTGCACTTAAACATTTATTACAACTAATACCTTCTTTTTGTGCTTGCGAAAATGACATCCTGAACCAGAATATAAATATACCATAATCCACAATTGTACTAATGCTACTAGCTACACTAGACTAGGCGAAGCACGAGCTTCTCGTTATAGTTTGGGTCTTCTTCCTCTTCTTCCTCCTCCTGAAATAGGAACATGTTTACGTGAGAAACATTGAAATGGAAATACACTCAAAAAACACTCTGCTTCGGCACTGTGTGGCACGGCAAGTGATGAAGATTCCTGCTTATTGTATTATAGGAACTACTTTTCAATTTTCTTCAGCTAGTCAAGGGAACCTTAATTTTAATTTCTTGTTGGAAAATTTTAGCTTTATTGGTTTCTATGTGTAATGGAAAATGTCGTAAACTGCAGAAAATAACATAATGTTAATCTATATATAACACAATATTATCTTTTTTTTACTTCTAAAACTCCAATGACATTATAGTTTGAGATTATTTTAAGCCATATTGATGTAAAGGCAAGTTAGAAACTTGCTAAGTTTCTTGCCCGTTCTTCTGGCCTACTTTGAGAAGAAGGCCTCCTGGTAGTTTTTGTGAACAGATGGCGTAGTTTTTTCTTCCTCTTGAAATTTTGTAAATGCATTTACATGCATAAGCATGTGCTTAGACGCATCTAAATTGGATAATCGCTTTGAATTGAATTGAATCACGCCTTTTTTGTGGTAACACCATCAAGCCAGATATGTTAAGTACCCATGTAATGCACGGTGTAATACACCGGGCACAATGTGAGGCAAGCAATATTCACAATTAAGTGAACACAGGTTTTATTTAAACTTATTGATACACGCGGTAGGACCGGACGCGGTTGATAGAACCTGCGACCTCTCTAACGAGTTGTGCCCCGTCCATCCCAACTCGGCAACCACTGCCTTTAAATAAGGTAATCAGCTCTAAATAATTACCAATTAATATCAAATATTTTATTAACTTACGTCAAATCCAAAGCATGTCTCTACATCTCGCTCCAATTTAATTTTTTGGTCTACTTCCAACGGGTTCGTGGCATTTTGTAATTTATTGACTTGCTCCTGAGTCAGGAATTTTTTCTCTATAACTGTTCCCACGTGCTCTTCGTCGTCAGCTGTAGAAAGCAAAAAAATCTGTCAAAATATATCTAGTTTCTTTAACTGTTTGCTGATAAACTTCACAATTATTATTTTTTTTTTAAAGCTTTTAATTTTTAAACACTTTATCTTTAATGTTGAGGCAAAAGACAATAAGGATGTGAAAATGTAACAAAATAGAATCATATTTTTGCTTGTGGCTGTAAATAACAATATACATACATGCCAAATATTATTATTTTCGGATTTGTAATGAATCTTAAAGAAGACGACTAATAAAGAGAAATTCCCAAAATCTCCATACAAAATGAATATTTTATAGCTAAGAACTTAATAAATAAACAATAATAATAAATATCATCAAACATTCACACCTATCAACTAGCCCCATTTTAAGTAACTAATACTGCTTGTGTTACGGACACTAGATAATGGATAAATATATTTAATAGACAAATACATATAAATATCCTGAATATATATAAACATCCAAGACCGGAGAACAAATGCCTGAATTCATCACCCAAACATTTGCCCCCACCAAGGATAGAACCCAGAACCTCTCGAGATGGCGACGCCTTGAGACTGGCATACAGACCACTTGACCACGGAGGTCGTTATATTAAGAGTGTTTCAGTATTGTTATCGTACCTTGGTCGTCAACATAGTCCGTGGTGACGACGGCCACTTGCTCAGTGCCGTCCTCCAGCCGGATGACCTCTAGCACGACGTACTGCTGGTGGTCCCCGTTAGACACGGCCGCAACGAGCTCTCCTCGCTGCAACTCCGTCAGCAACTCCTCCCGCTCTTCCCGCGCCGGCTCTGGCTCCACTATTGGCACCTCCGGCTGACAACATACATTTACGATATAGTCCAACTAGCTTATTCACCGATGTTTGTAAAAATTGTTGTTGACATAAGATTATTATCATTTTCTTTTGACTATGCAGTGTATATAAGACGCAAGTTCATTTTTGTTCTGTATAAAGTAGCTTAGTTAGTAGTTTATTATCATTAACCACTTTAACACGCAAACAATTTACCATTGTATGTATTGTGTTGTTTAGTGGCCATTGAGAGCTTAAACATATTCAGCATCAGTAACGGCACTATTCTTGTTAGCCATTTGGGTACAATTCGCTTAGCAAAAATTTTTTTTTTCCAGATTTTTATAACTAATAACAACGATATTCGCCAATTCGCAAGAGACGCCCTATGAATTTAGAGTTCACAAAAATCATTTAAATTGTTTTTTCACTTTAGATGTTAACATAATGCAGAAAAACAAATAAGATTTATATAACTAAAAAGAATTCTAAATAAATTCGCATCTGTAGAATCTTTAATTCGCAATGGCTTCTTATACAAATAAATATTTAGTTACTCGCTACTGCTAGATACGTTAGTTTTTACACACACAGCTACGCTTAGCTTACGGCTGAAGCTTATAGTAAAGAAATTAATTATATAGATATGTTACAGAATTTGCAATAGTAAGATATTTGCTAAAAAAGTTTTGAGAATGATTTGTTTTGAAAAAAAATTCAAATAATTTATCGCAACAGCCAGCAATAAAAATAGTTTTAAGTTCAGTTACAAAACTATAATTCACTTAAATACACATATGTCACACGAAATACAATTAACAATAGTATCAATATTGCACATAAGCAGTAAAATGCAAAGACACGATTATCAAAACAATTCAGAAAACATAACATTTGCTCTCATGAACACGATCGCGTAGCTGTCGCATAGTTTTGGTGGAAATGCAGCCTTACAGCGCTCTACCCTAGTGCAGCTTATGCGTGATGAATTATATGTTTTAAGTACTACATACATACATAATTCATCACGCCTTTATATTTATTGGTGGTGGAGGTGTTAGCACCCATAATTCAGATATGTTTAAAGCAACAGGTTCGTTCCCGTTGGTGCATAGGCACCAGGTAGCCAATTCACAATACACGAGCTTTTGTTTATGCATGTTAATTGAGCAAACCTAATCTATCTCACAAAGAAATTCTACTCAAATAGAATAGCTCTTGGTTTTGATATTTTCAAAAAGAACATACATACTATCACGCCTGCAATCGCCGTAGGGGTAGGCAGAGTCCAAGGAACACTGTGTTCCTTAAGACCACAATTAGCCATACAAAAATTGGGTTTGGTCAGATGAAAGTTAGTGAAAGAGTAGTTACAAGTGGCTAGCTTATCGCCTACACAATCACAGATGCAGTACCCTATACGCCCTTAGTCGCCTTTTACGACATGCTAGACAAGAAAGGCAGTTGGTACATTCTTTTTCAAAAAGAAGACATAGTAAAACCTGGTACTATACAAATAATGAAAGGAAGAAAAGGTAGAAATAAAAAGCGGGAACTAGTGTGAAAGAGCTTCACATGAAAAAAAGGATCAATAAAGTCTGATCGCTATGTTAGGGGAATAGAATAAAAAAAGTACAATACAAAGTATACTATTAAAGAGAATTTTAGCAGTCCAAGCATCTATAGACCATTTTATTTAGTGTCATTTAGCGAAAAAAAATTAGAAATGGTATTTCAAACCGAACATTTATTTTTGAATAAGTAAAAAATGTATTTGATTTTAGATTTTAACAAAAATAACCTAATGAGGGTTTCTAAAAACGGTCTACGACTGTAGCTTCGGGTCCATGAGCTGTCAAAACACATACGCGGATCTGACGGATTGTCATTTTCGATACATTTCCTACGACCATGGATGTAGAATCGTACGACTCTGTGTTTTGAATTTATTATGATCTGATAGCTGTTGGACCCGACTTTTACGTAGCGCCGTCTGGTGGCCGAAAAATGTTATGTTATGTATTGTTTGTTTGACCAAACCACCTGTGTCTGTACCACTGAGTTTGAATAAAACTTACGTACAGTTCATTATAAATATCGCTTGCCCCATGTTGCATGGGGACTTAGGACTTAACATATCTGGCGAAACGGATGTTAACGTTGTTTGTTGTTATTGTGCGTTTGTTCAATCAACGCGGTCTTCCATACCTGTTCAGCGGAGTCGAACTTGACTTTCTTCATCCTGCCGAGCTTGAGGGCGAGCGCCCGTTCCTGGTGGCCGGAGTCTGGGTCGTGGACCGCCAGGTGCCGGATCAGGTTGCCCTTGTGCGCGAACGTGCGCTGGCACTCGTGGCACGTATGCGTCTTCTCTTTAGGGGCTTTGGGCACGTAGTTGGGGTTGTGGTAGATGTTCTGGTGGCGGCGGAGCAGCTGCTTTTGTCTGAAATATGCAAGTCAATTTAGACACGAAATATTTAAACGATTCAAAGGACATTTACAGGAATCATCTCACAAAGACACAGAGCCTACATTGGTGAAATATGTGAGGAGGATGGCCGTGATCACGATTCATATTTTGGAGGAAGCGAAACAGTTGCAATACCAAATAGGACCAGCTTTATGTGCCAAAGAAAACAGCTTTGGTCATAGAGAGGTGATTTGTTTTTAATACTGATCCATAGCAGTGCTTTAAAGAACCAACGCCTCATTTGGCCATAATAAAATTGTTGTTAAGTCGTTTGTATTTAAATAGGTTTCTTGTCACAGAGTTGAACAAGATTTTAGTGTTTAATTAATTAATGTATTTAAACTAACAGCAATGACTCACCTGAAGGACTGGTCGCACTCTTCGCAAGCGAACGGTTTCTCGTCCGTGTGCTTCAGCATGTGCGACTTGAGATGACGAAGGGTCGTCGACGCGTACGGGCACAGTTCGCATTTGTAGCATTTTTCGCCTTCGTGTGTCTAATAACGAAACAAGAAGCATTCAAAACCTGTACAGGACTAAAAATCCGATAAGGGGATATTGCGGAATATTAATGGAACTTGTGTCATTTAGTAACAACACCATTCTTTTGCTGAGTGTCATCTGCCTCGTATATCGCAATTGAATTTCAATTGTTTTTTGGTCCCAGAGTTTCTTTACATTGTTCCAAGATGAAAAGAGAGTATACTATAAGTAAACACCTTACCTTATTGTGTATTTTGCAACTGTAACGGTCGGGGAAGGTCTTCCCACACCGCCTGCATTTGAGCGGTTTATCTGAAGTATGTAGTTTCTGGACATGCACGCGAAGATCTGTCTTACGGCCGCACTTGGCCGGGCATAGCTCGCAAGCATACACTGGCTTCTCTGCCACTGCACAAACAATTATGTTATGTATATCACACAACAATACACAAATAACCACATCACAGCATCACGTCTCTATTCCCGAAGGAGTAGGCAGGATGTAAACACCTCAAATTTCGCTTGATATGTG
Source organism: Parapoynx stratiotata (assembly GCA_910589355.1). Taxonomy (NCBI): domain Eukaryota; kingdom Metazoa; phylum Arthropoda; class Insecta; order Lepidoptera; family Crambidae; genus Parapoynx; species Parapoynx stratiotata. The sequence continues at coordinate 4,433,239 of OU342457.1, forward strand.
TAAGTTCCCATGTCTGCCTGATGCAATGCAGACAGTATAAAGCAAGCTTTGTTGACAGTGTTAATCCTGCCTACCTATCGAGAAAATAGGACTAAAATTGCATAATAAAACCAAAAGTTACTTACACAGTAAAATAAATCTAATCACTAAGACAACAACTCACAAACACTGACGAGCTATTAAAGCTCGACAGGAGGAACCTGAGCGTAATGATTAGGACTTTAATTGGTTTGGTTTGCAACATGAAGCTAAACGACACTGACACTTGCAGATTCTGCGAACAAGGGCGTGAAACACCAATGCACCAGTGCTTTCGTGGACCGCTGATTCACAAAAGAAGCAGACACCTGGAGAAACACACCCTTGACCCAGATGAAATAAAAACAATCCAAACTGGGAACATCTTATCTTTCTTAGACAGTGCCCAGTTGATGGAGCTACTGTAGGGCCTAAATAGAACTTACTTATCTTATTAGGTCGCAGTGATGCGAAACAGCCCCGACTAACACAAATAATAATAATAATAAGACAACTTACCATTGTGAATAAGTTTGTGCGTCTTCAGTGAGTTTGATTGTGTAAAGCACATATTGCAGTGTTCGCATTTGTACGGCTTCTCCCCTGTGTGCGTTCTCAAGTGGCGCTTCAGTTTGAATGTGTCTGGCGACGCGTACGTGCAGTTCGGACACTGGAAACGTATTATATTTTAATACACATACAAATAGGAATCAAGCCTGCACTGACCCGAAGGGAAGGCAGAGATTGCACATCCACAGAGCAATGATAACCACTCAGCAGAAAACACAATAAACTTATTTAAATAAATAAATTTCGTCAGACATTCACACCTATCAACTACTCCCATTTTAGCAACTAAATGCTGCTTGTGTTACGGATACTATATGACAGACAAACATATTTAATAGATAAATACATATAATTATTGAGAATATACATAATATAATACATATGAACATCTAAGACTGGAGAACAAATGCCTGAAAATTCATCACCCAAACACTTGCCTCCCCTGGGGATCGAACCCAGGACTTCTCGAGATGGCGACGCCTAAAGACCGGCGTACAGACCGAACGGCCACGGAGGTCGTCGAATAATTTACATAAATACATACATATAATCACGACTATTATCCCCTACGGGTTAATCAGACTAGTCAAAATCACTGCAAAAGTAGTCCATTGCCATAGTCCGCGCTTCACCAAGCAGTGACTGCACTCAGCGTGACAGGTGGTGAGCCCGTCGCCGCTATAAGCTATTGGATGGTGTCCATTAGTCGCCTTTAAGGCCACCCAAGGGAAGAGACGGATTGGTAGTATTCTTTTAATGAGCCGCTACCACACGGCTAAATTTATTTGATGATTGTACTTATCACGCAAACACTTGCTCCTACTGGTATATTCGAGTCAGGGATCTCAAATGGCCGGTAGATGGATAGCCAGATGGAAGACGCGACTGTCAGTGATGGCCAGTAGATTGATGGTTTGATGGATGTCAGGATTTTCAGAGATAGGCGGTGGATGGATTGTTTGACAGATGCCGAGATGGATGTCGGGACTCTCAGTGCAGACATTTATTTTATATTCAAACTTCTGTTCCCATTGAGATTTATGTAGGGGTTCCCAACTAAAGGCTAGATAAATATATGGATAGATACATTGCTGATAGGCAGCACTGGCAGGGTCGCCATGCATGTAGGGACACGGGATTATCAATTAAAGAAATGTTTACACATTGAAGTGTAGATTATTACTAAGACTGCCGTTAAATTGCCGTTTTGTATGGAGAATTTAGGGAAGTCTGCGTTTTCCATACTAACATTTTCTCAGATTTCTCCACAACGACAAATCCAGAGATAATAATTTTTGGCATGTATCATTTGTCAAGCTTTAGCAATATGAGTGATATCACTCTTCATAAAAATTATTTTAAAATGCGGGAGGCACTTAAAAAGAGTTGTCTTCATGTCTAATTTTAACACAATTAAACTTACAACAAATTATCAAAACAAATCAAAAGAGCTCAAAAATATGTTCTATTTTTAGAGGTAATTTTTTGGTTAGAATATCCTGAAACTTAATAGTTACAGACAAAATACTAAGAGAGAGCAATTTCATAGGTAAAGATCAATTATACTAATTTATGGGAGGTGCACTGCACAGTACACGGATGGTGAGGTGGATCTATGTATACCTGGTAGGATAGTGATCTATGTATACCTGGTAGGACAGTGATCTATGTATACCTGGTAGGATAGTGATCTATGTATACCTGGTAGGACAGTGATCTATGTATACCTGGTAGGACAGTGATCTATGTATGTATACCTGGTAGGATAGTGATCTATGTATACCTGGTAGGACAGTGATCTATGTATACCTGGTAGGATAGTGATCTATGTATACCTGGTAGGATAGTGATCTATGTATACCTGGTAGGATAGTGATCTATGTATACCTGGTAGGATAGTGATCTATGTATACCTGGTAGGATAGTGATCTATGTATACCTGGTAGGATAGTGATCTATGTATACCTGGTAGGATAGTGATCTATGTTTACCTGGTAGGGCCGCTCGCCGGTGTGGCAGCGCACGTGGCGGCGCAGCTTGGACAGCTCGACGGACGCGTAGTCGCACTCCGAGCACTTGTGCGGCTTCTCGTGCGTGTGCTTGTAGCGCACGTGCCGCACCAACTCACCTGACACACACACACACACATTGTTAAGTCTCTGCCTACTAGTAATGGCAATTATTGTTAATATTCATCAATTTCATTAGCATGCTAATTCTTAGCTTTTAGCATGCTACGTGCGATTGCTATGCTAATTGTTAATAATATGAGATTATTATTTTTAATTTTTAACTCTAGAAATGTTAATCGGGCGGGCGGTAGGGTCCAGTCCAGTCCAGCATTAGCACGCGCGGCATGAACAGCGTAATCGTTTTATTTCATAAGTTAGCAGCAGTTATTTAGCAATAATTATTTTTAGCAGCTGTTATTAATTTAATTTTTGCTTATTCACTATTAGCATTTATTTATAATTGAAAATGATAATTAATCCAACACTACTGCCTACTACGCCGGACCGTATCAGGCTGGAGAATGTATGAGAATATACCGGTCGGCGACGGAACGGTCTCGTCATCTAGTGATTTTATGAGTCGTCATTTTATGAACTTTATCACTATTATGCCTATAATGACCATGATACTAAAAGGACTATTCATTTATTTTACTCTAATAACATTAGTAATTGCTCAGCTTTCATAAAAATCTAAACATTCTTAAATTGCAAGCACTATAAATAGTTTCTTATATAATCAATGACTTGGAATAGGAGAGGTAGTATAGTACCTGATGTAGTGAATGGGCTGTTGCAATATTTGCAAATGTGTGGTTTGATGCCGTTGTGCATGTTCACGTGGTTCTGGAGCGACGTGACCGTCTTGAAGCCGCGCTCACACACGCCGCACTTGTGGGGTCTCTCCTCTGAATGGGACTTCATGTGTCTTATCAAGAGGTATCTGAAAAAATATATAAATCAGATCCCTACCCATGTAATCCAATGGCATTAGAATTAGTTACGCATTAAAAAAATCCAAGCGTAGCCACTAGTTGGTATTATGTAGAAATTAGTGAATATTATATGAAAAAAAATTTCTACAATGGGAAATTTTTCCATTTACCGCGATAACAGTTGAGATAAGGGTTAACTAGAGACATTATAAATGAGATTCAAATACTGGGCTGCTCGGTAAAATACACTTTTTAACTAATAATAAATCAGTTAAATCAATGTCTAATGACGCCAACAAACTCGTACAAGAGACTGCTTATAAACCAAGATTTTGATTAGAGTGCTGACCGTCTATGGCTGGTGTAGTTGCAAAAGTTGCATGGGAAGCTGGGCTTGAGGTATTTGCGGCGCGCGTTGGCCGGCTTCTTGGCGGGCTCCTCTTCGTCCTCCGTGGCCTCCTCCGCACCCTCCTCTTCGAAGTTGTACACGTCCTCGTTGCCAATGTCACCTTCTTCCTCTGGCTTTTCCTTGACACACCATCACATATACGTGAGTAGATACGATTGATTAAATAGATATAATGATTTCAAAAATGTTCGCATTCTTTCTAAATCTCTTATAAGAATGTCATATAAAATGGAATCGCATTTGTCGCCTTCTTTCTCTGGCTGGATTATCAGTACACCATGAGATTTAGGTGCAACGCAGACGACAGACTATCCATGTCAGACTTTTTAGTCTGAGAAAATAGAACTTATTTAATAATATGCAAAATATCCGCGAAGGATCTTTTGCGCGCTATACATTTTGTGTGCCGCAGACTCGATCGCACAAAAAGTGTGTCGTCTGCGTTGCACCTTAATCTCATGGTGTACTGATAATCCAGAGGCTACAAATGCAACGAGGAGATTTTCTTTAGTCCTAAATTCTTCATAATGTGAGTACGATGGATTTTAAACAGACATTATTTAAATAAAACAACATTGTTCGAATTCTTTCTTAATCTTACAATCAGTGCCATGTAAAATGGACGAAGTGTGGACTAAAAGAAAACCTACATTTCTATACTCATGTTTTTATAAACTTTTACTTAAATGGAATAAATAAATAAAGAATAAAATTACCTCTTCGTCAAGTTTAATATCAAAATTGACCACTGGCTTGTTGTCCTCCTGTACAACGAGAACATAGCTGACTTCCCCATTATTGGTCCCGCTGGGCATGAAAGTGACCGTTTGGAAACCTTCGCCGTCCACCAGCATCTGCCCTTCAGCGAGAACCTGTATCAATAAATACAAGGTTATTCACACTTCTTGTACAACCAAGTACAAAGTCTGTTATAACCACTGAAACAAGATAGGTATAATCAAATTTCAATATCCATCACCACCGGGAAGGCGCAACGCAGGCAGGCCCCAAACGAGGTGAGCCGACCATCTGGCAAATATCACAGGGATGGCTGGATGCGGGCAACGCAGGACCGGTCGTTGTGGAGATCATTGGGAGGCATATATCTACCAGTGGACGTGTATAGGCTGATGGATTGATGATGGTGGGCCGACCATCTGGCAAATGTCGCAGGGAGTCGCTGGATGCAAAAATGTATTGTCTGCATCATGACTGAGTTATTCAGGGTAAAATGTCAAAAAAAACAGTTTTCGTGATTATCTGGTTTTATACAACTCCAATGATGTTAACTTTATGGAAGTTCTGTAGAGCACAAAATTTGCGACAACTTTGGTCTTTTAATTTCTTTTCATACATGTTCCGTATATGAATTAATGTCTCAAAACTCTATTTATTATGAAAACAAAAAACGCCACAATTTTTCTTTTGTCGATTTACTGTCATACTGTAGAAGGATTACGTAATCAAATGATCCCCTTTTTCTCACTGTTACGTTTTATCCACGATTCATCAAAAAAATTACAGATGGACCCTGAATCCGTATGTATTTTTTTATTATTGGATAAATTAATGAATTGGATAGATTGCCAAACCGTTTCTTCTATTAAGACCAAACTCAAGAAGCATTTTCTAGCGCTTTCTTCCTAAAATGGTATCTACACATTTCCTCATTTCTCTTCTTTTCAATACAGACACACATTTCCTCATTTCTCTTCTTTTCAATACAGACATAGTGTATATAGTATGTATCATATACTTTATATATATTTATATATATATTTTTTTCTTTCCTCTGCTGTTTTTATATAGACATATGTATTCTATAAATATATATTATATTTTATCTTTTTCTTTTTATTTTATTATATTATTATTGTATATGAATTTTAGTTTTTATTATCTTTATATTTTTTTCTCTCTTTTGCACTGGTGTCTCTTCAGTCTCCTTACTAAATCTTACACACCTGTGATAGGTTAGCTGGCAGGGATCTCTATTAGAGATAAGTCCTCCTTTGCATACTTTTTTATTTACTGTAATTTTTCTTATTGGTGCAATAAAGAGTTTAATAAATATATTATCCTGAACTAATGAATATTGTTTGTTAAATTTCAAGACCAAAGTTGTCGCAAATTTTGTGCTCTGCAATTTTTCCATAAACGTTAATTTCATTGGAATTGTACAAAATGAGATGATCTCGAAAAACTGATTTTTTTGACATTTGACCCTGAATAACTCATTACGCAGACAATAGATTTTATTAGACTTTTGATACAGCTTTTAGAACACCAAAATGAAGGTGCACGTTTCCAGCTTATCATCTCTCATTCCCTGGTTGACCCAATTTTTTGGCTATTTTGACTGGCCTATAAGTATAAATATACTTAATTTATTACGAGAAAAGCAAAAAACAAGTATCAAAATAAACTGGCTAATAACAAACAGAAAGTACTTAATTCTCAAGCCCACATCAAGTTTACATAATTTGTATTCTGTTCGTGTGGTATAATGAAGGCGTAAACAAAATACTCTAGGCGTTAGCATAGCGATTAATCGAGATGGTGATAAGAAGTTGACTGAAATTAAACTAGAGTTGTTACCTCATTATCGTCAGTAACAGTGGTCGGCAACGAGACAATGTTCTGGTTGTCTCCGGCTGGCTGGTAATAATACCGGCCTTCTTCATCAACAAAATAAGTCACCCCATTGTCCACCTCTTCTTCTCCATTGACTATAAAAAATATGCTTAATTTATAACTAAAATAATATCGTAGTAGTTACAGTTACACTTTAACCACATTATTGTTATATTTCATGATGGCGACTGCAAACGCTCTTAATGCCTTAAGATAAGAGTCTAAAGTCGAATGATTTAAGCGCCCTCGAGAATTACAATATCTGTTCTAGAAACCGTTCATATGTTTTAGTTGCGTGTAATAACGTGAAAACATATTTATGTATTAGAATATATTGGATGTGAAAATATGGCTAATAACAATCATTGTAAACCAAATGATACTGTTGCAGACTGGTAAGGACGACTGGCATCATTAATGTTAATGTTTATAAAACAAATCAAAAGCAATTATTTAGTTTAGATGTGTCTTAGGGCTTGCTTATGAATGTCATAAACATTTAACAACATTTCGTGAAAAAGAAAAACTACGCCATCCTTAATTATCTTATATATTTATTTATATTTTAATATCGACGTCTCCAATTTGGTCTTTAATATATTTGGACTTTTTTCAGGGGCCAATACCACTAGTACTGGATATCTATTGGAGAATCTCTACTGACTTTAAATATTTGGATATAAACACCCCTGCCTTCCCTCTATTTGGATTATTATCTACATACTGCTCCGCAAAATAAAACAATGTAACTAAAAACTTCTCTTACGTACCCACTTTTTTGTGAAGGGCAACGTAGGGTCTTAAATATCGATAGCAACAAGCAATTGTTTACTGTTAGGTAAAATTGAGACTGAGAATTGAAATATAACACAAAATATGAAATGCGCGTGTATTTGTTAATAACCCGCATTTAACTGATAACTATCGCCGTTATTTATACTCAAACTAGCGATAGCAATTTCTCTCAACTAGTGGCATGAATCCCACCACTTGAAGCAAACACTTTGTGAACAAGCTGAACTAACAAGTTTAAAAAAAAATTATGGCTGAACCTGCCCAACACATTGGTCTACAGAAGATCTAGAATAAGACCAATGTTCAATGAGCATGTTGACCCGAGACCGGTTGCAGAAATGGACTGTGTTTACCAGGAATACATCAACTTAGGACAAATTATATAAGAGAAAGTGTTTAAGACAGATAAACCAATAGAGAATTTAGTTAGCCATTTATCATCAGCATCTTGTTAGCTTCATAATGTCTCATCTTGTGACCATTGAAAGATTATTAAATTTTAATCCCCTGTACTTTGAGAATTGTGTCATTAATGTAATGATGTTAGGGAACCCTATTTGTGAGGATGCCATGTAAATATATTTAGCAATTAGCATGATACTAAACATACAGTGAATGTAAATGAGAAAGCAAATGTGAAAATTTAGCTTTATTTACTGGCTGGTAACCAAACTAAAGTGTAGCAAACTAATTCTTTAGGATAAACTTAGAACTTCTTGCAACAATGACAACAACAACATATCATCACACCCCTTTCCCTGAAGAGGTAGGCAGAGGTTAATACCCACATCAACCCACTTACTCCAGTGATAATTTAAAAATTACTTTCATTTTAATCTCTACTGGGAAAAATTGCCCCAAACTAAGTTTTCATAATATGTTTCTGCAGTGTATGTAGTGCAGTAAATGCATTGTTGTGTAAGATAGATGGTAACTTTGACTTAACATTTTCTTTGTTGCACAGAAATAGTTGTCTATCATTAAAATTCTGTACTAAGCAAGGCAGGCAAATTCAACTCAAACATCACTGTAGCATAATTAATTATGTAAACAATTGCCTTTATTTTTAATATATCTTTTATTGATACAACGAGATTTGTAGTATAAAAGACAGTATATTAAATTATTAAACTATGCAGTTCCCTAGCATATTATCCACATAGATTTATTAAAATTCATAGGAATCACTATGAGTTATAATTTATTCTTTCTAATTTATTCCTATGCATTTAGGTGCATTCATTAAATTAGTCTGTCTCCGAGTTCCTATGGTACAGAAAACAGAATGTTCTTCATGAGACAACTCAAAGTAGTTTCGGAAATAGTAACTTATACATTACACCTGCCTCCTTTCTGGAACCCCAGAAATCAAGAAATTCAATATATCTTGCCAATTTATATAAGTTACAAGTTTTTAAGTGCTTGTGAAAACAATAAGTTAACACTTACTGCAGGTTCATAGGCATGTTGTTACAAAGCGAGCAATGATTGATGGCATTATGTCTGCCATTGTACTTTTTTGCAAGAAGAATAAATAAATAAAATAAAATAAATAAATAAATATCTTCAGACACCTATCAACTAGCCCCATTTTAAGCAACTAATGAAAAAAAACAAGAAATAAAGATAAACCAGAAATAAATGATTATAACAACAGAAAAAGGTACTAACATATTAAAACATCATGCCTATTCTCAACAAATAAAAGTTTATAGGATTTCAACACCAACAGATAAGTGATAGAAGTTATTCATGGTAATTTTAAGACCCGAAGTAGGTACAATTACAGCACAGCATAATATAAAAAATAATTACCTGTAAGAACTCCTGGAGGCTCACTCAAGTATGTCTGGACAAGTGTTTGTTTGGCCTTACCCTTCTTATTTGCGGGTGCCATAGCTGTAACAAGTATACTAAGTAAATTTATCCAAAAGCAGCAAACATAATCATGTACTCAGTAAATATCAGAATGGCTATTTAAACATCAATTTTACGCGGAAATTATGGAAGTTGTAAAATACCTCTTAATTCTGATCCATCCAAACAAATCTGATTATCAGTAAAGTCATAGTACTATTAAATATAATGATCAAATACCTATGTAGTCTATTCATGCACCATTAAACTGTTCAAGGGCAAAATCTTTAACAAATCTCAAATCATGTAAAATTTTCGCGTTTATATTGAACAAAACTACACATTTATTTACAAAAAATGTTTACTACATCAAAGGATTACGAGAAAGTTAACAATGCCCTATATGCACAAATTCGTGTACGCACAGCCGTAGCCGCCATCTTAAAACTAGAAATTTTTACTAACACGTAATAACCACAATTACTACCTACATAAATTATTGCAAATCAAATTACCATCAAAGACACTACCAACAACAATGAACAAATTACCGCCACTAAACTTAAAAACTATGAAAATACATCACAGACGGCGCTGTCGTCAACACCAAATGAAAGAAAGAAGTCCACACAGGATAGGATTCATGTAATAATTAAATTCACTTGTGTTCACTGAATAGGATCTTGTTTTAAAACTGATAATATTTCACGCACTTTCTGTACTAAGAATAATGTAAATCAATAGTTATTTAATGAAAAGAATACCTGAACAAGAAACAACTTCGAAAATTTCTCAACGAGGGCGTTGCAATCAATTCCAAAACGCGACAGTGACGCCGTATTATGGCGGCCAAGAAAGAGAACTACGAATGATAGGGAGTAGGGCTGTAATGTTGCCATTGAAATCGATTACGTCGACTCGAGTTTAGAGATTATATTAGTGATCTAATCGAGTTTAGTATCCGATTACTTGTATGACATAAGTCTATAAATTTGATTTATCTAATTTCCCACACGAAAATCATAACAATATTGGAACGCACTTAATATGTATTTTTTAAAACAATAATAGATAATTAAATTACTATTTCATCCCTGTTTTCAAATATAACATTTTCAAATGAAGTAGTGGACTTCATAATCTATTTACTGTTTTTAATTTTCTTTTTTCTTTTTTAAATGAATGAAGAATTTTCTTTTTTAAATGTTTATTTAATATTCAAACCGGTCAAATTATAACCTATTAGCAAATAGCTTGCTCTATTGTAGTCGTAAAAATCAACGTAACAGAATGTAAATGGTTATCATGAAAACAAGAACCTAGGGGAATGTAATATTAACAATATTTCTAAGCAAATAAATAAATTAGTTCTAATAAGTTTGAACTATAGAGAGGTGTTTTATATTTCGGGTCAGGCTGTAAACGTTTTTAAACATTTGCTGTAGCAATAGATATTCAATTTCAAGTTTAGACTAATTTAATAGTCTTTTCTCTAATGTATACAATTTATTTAGATATTTTACATTACATTCAATCAATCGATTTTGATTTTATACAAAGCATGTTGAATATCATAGACTAACAGCGCGCATCACTACACATTTTATTTTTATTTTCCATAAAGGCAAAGGGACACCTCTACCGTCTGCCATATAGCCACACAAAATTTATGGTATAAAAACTAAATAAAATCAAGAATTTTGTACTATAAGATGGATGCCAAACTCCCATACAATAACATGAGGCAATCAATAAATGCACTATTTAAAAACAACAGGACATAATTTTTTATTTCCTTCTGACTTATGTATTTATTTTTAGACGAAAGTGATAGAATGAGAGGGAACACCTACTGATCGAGACAGAACATTGCCTCATGGTTAGAATCAAGAATTTTGTACTCTATGATGGATGCCAAACTCCCATACAACCAAGAAATTTGTACTGTATGATGGATGCCAAACTCCCATACAATAACATGAGGCAATGTTCTGTCTCGATCAGTAGGTGTTCCTTCTCATTCTATCACTATTTATGAATGAAGGCTATCCATCATAAAGTACAAAATTCTTGATTCTAACCGACAATTTCAATTAGTCCATGTTCAAAATGTGATTTGTCATGAATTTTGTCTTTCTTCTTTGTTTTAATTTTTTTCATTTGATTTCGTTGTTTTAACTAAAATAGCTTTATTAATAAGCCTGTAATATTTTTTATGAATAACACGGTAATTTTTTTCAAAATGAAGTTGACGATCAATTCTATCTTCTTTGTAGGAAATTACATACTCTTTTTACCCCATGCATTTAAAGAAATTAACTAGGTAATTCAATGAATTTTCCGCAATATGATGGCGACTGGCGAGGTTTTTTTATTTTCCTGGTACCTAGCCTAGGTCTCCAGTTCACTCCTCTTACGACTGTGTCCCCCGCGGTCGCTTTAAATGATTTCAGTGGAACATTCTGTAGGTAGGTAGATAAAGATAAGAATATTTTCCTTGTATTGTCCTAAAGGGAGAGGAGCTTGTTGACGTAATGGTTAGTACGCTTTGGCTTTCGATATTGAAAACAAAGCTACCTTCGCCATGGTCAGGCCTTGGATGGGTGACCAAAACTTTGTGATCTTAAACTCCTCCGTACTTCGGAAGGCACGTTAAACCGTTGGTCCTGGTCGCTATTTCAAAAAGTTCTACCCACCACTCCCCATTATAGCCAGCGTGGTAGTGTTACCCATATTCCTAATGTGTTGCTGGCTATCCAGTACCAAATAACAGTGTGGCATAATGATATAATAAATAATACTAGCTTTTGCCCGCGACTTCGTACGCGTAGAATAGTTACAATGAGATAGTGTTGTAACGAGGCGCTATAGCTATATTAGCGACTCGTTGCTGTCATTGCGCTCTTCTCTGACCATTATTCTCTTGGTTTCCGTTTTTAAATTTACTGTCTGTCTCTTTTTATTTGTTTTGTTCTCGAAGTTCATTCTTACCAGAGTCAGCGTTTAGAGCGGTTGACTCAACGATAACAATTATTAAATATATTTATAATGTGCTGATCAGTTATAATAAGCTTATCCTAAAAAGTTACAACAACCCACAAGATTCTGTATCACCAGTTCCTGCTATATTACATAGTCTATAAGTCTCTTTAAGGCACTATTGTAAGTAGCCCTACCATTTATAATATTATTGTTAAGTGTGAAATTGTTTTTATGTTCAGTGAAATTTACCTTGTTTTATATAATTGTTTCAGTTGTGCCTTTAATCCTTTATAATACAACCGCAATAAGTGTATTACACCTGCATTTTCATTTATCCCCGGCTTCACTCCGTCACAATGGCTCCCAACGTGGAGGTGATGGTATGTAGCCTATATCCTTCCTCAATAAATAGGCTATTCAACACTGAAAGATTTTTTAAATTGGAACAGTAGCCTCAATTGATTGAATTGAAATTTTACTTCTACTCGATTATTAGAAGCAAAGTATAGTGGCGTAAATTTGTCCTTCATTTTTCTGGGAGGCGTTATGTAAGTTTTTTAACATTCACCCGCATGACACCCGTTTCCATGGGAATTTCCGGATAAAAAGTAGCCTATGTCCTTTCTCAGGCTCTAGATTATCTCTGTATTTAGGATTAAATTGGTTCAGTAGTTTTGACGTGAAAGCGAGACAGACAGACATAGTTACTTTCGCATTTATAATATTAGTATGGATAGAATGCTGACCATGACTTAACTTACCTACGCTACAGCAAACGAAAGTGAAGCTTGATGTTGTGTGATGATGATACAAAATTGGTTTTCTTGCTGAAGCGAATATAAGTAATTAATAAGTTATAAGCGAAGATAAGTAATAAGTAATTAATAAGTTATAAGTAATTCGTTTGCCATGGGATCGGCAAGGGAACTTGTTGGATATTATTGGCGAGCATATGTTGGCGAGTAAGAGCAAAACACATGTAGTTCAGTGTAGATTTTATATTGAAGTAATAAGTGACGGGTAAACATGTCAAAATATATTACATAAAATTAAATTTCATTACAAAGTTATTTATAAAAAGAACCTTATAGGTGGCTAGTATTATTTCAACACGGCCCCTTAATCAAATATAATTTAGACCTCATAATAATGTCTACACATGCTACCCGTTATCACTATAACATAATGTGCAAAAAAAAACTTAAGTAAGGCCTAACCCAGCTATACATCGAGCATGCGCTGTGTGCCCCAGAGCTTTGGTTAAGACATCAGCCGGCATTTGGCTAGATTCTAAGAATTTTAAAGTAACTGTCCTATCTGACACCTTTTCTCTCACAAAATGATACCTGGTGTCTATATGTTTCGTCCTACTGTGATGGACAGGATTTTGAGCTAAGTTGGGTGCACTCTGACTGTCACTATATATATTTACAGAACCAGAAACTAATTTACACTCACTTGCATTAACGAATACTTCGGATACAAATCTTTTCAGATATATTGCCTCCTTGACGGCATCTGTTAAGGCCATATATTCAGCTTCGGCAGAAGAAAGGGCCACTGTCGGTTGCTTCCTAGCCGCCCACGACACTGGACCTCCTGCCAATTTGAAGCAATAGCCTGTATAAGAACGCCGATCAATTTTGCAATTCGCCCAATCAGCGTCAGCACACCCTTTTAAAACGGCACCAGTACGCGAATATTTGATGGCAAGATCCAAAGTGCCCTTTAAATATTGTAAAACACGCTTCGCAGCTAACCAATGCGTTTTATCGTGACATGTATTAAATTGACTCAGGTAGCTGACTGTAAATGCTATATCAGGGCGTGTATTTACGGCAAAGAACATTAAGCTACCGATTAACTGTTGGTAGGGATAAGACTGGTCACCTAAAACTTTACACACCTCTAACTTCGTATTTGATAATGGTGTGTAACAAGTCTTACAACTTGTTACATGTTACTTGTTACTGAACTACATGTGTTTTGCTCTTACTCGCCAATAATATCCAACATTGATAACGAATGTTGGATATTATTGGCGAGTAAGAGCAAAACACATGTAGTTCAGTGTAGATTTTATAATGATGTAATAAGTGACGGGTAAACACATTGATGTATACATCAATGAGTAAACATGTCAAAATATATAAAATTAAATTTGATTACAAAGTTATTTATAAAAAGAACCTTATAGGTGGCTAGTATTATTTCAACCACAGAACAATAAAAGAAACTACTTTGTGCTGAAGCGGTAACGCGCTAGTGTGACGTCAAGGATACAAGTGACCACTTCGGCGTGTTGACTCACTCAGGTCGTGGGTAGAATAAAACCCTGACAGACTCTTTAGTAATTCCATAATCTTAAGACATGTGACTGCTTCACCAAACATGTAGTGGCGTCGTTTGATTGTCTGCCGAACAAAAAACATCTGCACTGCGTTTTATTAATAGATAAAAATATCTTTATGTAATCATTATTTAATAAGGTCATCATTATTATTTATTTATTTACTTAAGTTTAATGTTGCTTGGAATGAATTACTGCTCAATTAAAGCAGAATTGTGTACATGTATTAAATCTATGATTACTTTTAAAAGATTCCATGAAAATATTTTTGGGTTGCTCAAAAGAAGCATGGTCAGTGTTATTGTGCTCAGTAAGAGCAGTCTTTAAAGTAAAATTTTTGGCTACCGTTAAAATAAAGTAAAATATAGCGAAGAAGCTAATTGTTTTTTATAATAATATATTTATTCATATAAATAATATTGTGGCACGGTTTTGTACTCCTGAAGGTTTCCACAGAGCAAAGCCTTTACACGAAGGGACATAAATATCTAGTCTGTTTATTTAAGTTTTTTATTCATTCATTCGATTTCATCCTGATTCGTCATAATCTCAATTAGACATCAATAATTTATACCCGATTCGCGCTTTCATTTTGTTTGACTCGCGATTTCCTTTGACTGTACAATGACGAGTAAAGAAAATGATGACGAGACCAGAATATGACCATTTAGGAAAGTGTCGAATAAAGTGTATACAGATGACCAATTAGGAATATAATTAATCATGAACAAATCTTATATTCAATGTAGACTTCATGAAGTCAATAAGGTATTATACTAAGCAATCATTGCCTAGGATTAGTATCTTGAGCAAAGTCTTTGTCTTTGATGCCTTAGTTATTAACATGTAGGTACCTAATTATCTATTTTGATACTCTTTACCGGGACTAATTTGAATAAATAAATACATTTTTTTATCTATATTACAAATTATTCGACGACCTCCGTGGTCGTGTGGTCTGTATGCCGGTCTCAAGGGGTCGCCATCTCGAAAGGGGGGCCTTGTTGTCTTCCCATTTTTTATAGAGTTTTGGGAATTTGGTAGGAATGCTGCAGGGGTTCCACCGGAACCAGATAAATTTTGAAAGTGGTCTATGAGAAAAATAAGTCTGGGAACCTCTGGTCTTGTAGTACTGTTTGCAAAATAAACTACGAGTTGTTATTTGGCCCCGTCCACAACACGAACCCAGCAAGGTAGTGATACCTAGGGCTAATTGTCCTCTGGCCCTAGGCTATTTCGGCAAATAGACTCTCTGACATGGTGTTGAAGCATTTCTGTGGCGTGTAAAAATAATACTAATGGTCTTTCGCTAGTCCTTAAGACCTAGCTACAGAATACTTTTAAACGCAGGCGGGCAGACGGGCGCCTGGTGATTAGAAATATATTTTATATGAACTAAAAATCAATATGAAATCTTAGCCCCTTGGCGGTCACCGCGAACACCGGTGCCCGCAAACAATAGATGTTTCTATTGTGTCTCGTTTTCTGATGTTGACTAGTTAATGTACCATCTCGAACCCAGAGTTCGATCATCGGTGGGGGCGAATGTTTGTGTGATGAATACAAGCACTTGTTCTTCAGTCTTGGATGGCTCTATATGTATTGTATATTATCTGAGTATTTATATATTAAATCCGTCATCCAGTGTCAAGTCAACTAGTATCCGTAACACAAGCATTAGTTGCTTAAATGGGGCTAGTTGATGGGTGTGAAAGTCTAAAGATATATTTAAAGATATTGTAAGGTAAATATTATTCAATAAATAAAACTTACATATATTCCACACAATGCAAAAGTCACTATAATCAATAATTGACGACCTCCGTGGTCGAGTGGTCTGTACGCCGGTTTCAAGGCGCCGCCATCTCGAGAGGTCCTGGGTTCGATCCCCAGTGGAGGCAAGTGTTTGGGTGATGAATTTTCAGACATTTGTTCTTCAGTCTTGGATGTTCATTATATATGTATAATATTATGTATATTCTGAATAATTATGTGTATTTATCTATTAAATATATTTGTCCGTCATCTAATATCCGTAACACAAGCAGCATTTAGTTGCTTAAAATGGGACTAGTTGATAGGTGTGAATGTCTGAGGATATGATATGAATCATTTAGTAATGTGTGGAAATTGTATCCTATTACAAGGCAATGAATTAGATAATCATTTTCACATATATATTGTATATTTCTTATTTATATTTAGGTATTTATATATTTTGTACACGCGACTCAGCTCTATTTTTTTGTCAGCATTTCTCCTATAAAAACAATATTTGTGTCATCAAAACATATATTAAACAATTTGGCAGCAGAGAAATCGTTTGAGTTGCTGCCCAATTAGTTATTTTGGCGACAAACTAAAAATATCTGCTGCCCATAAGTTGCTGCCCAATTAGTTATTTCGGCTGATCAATTGTATTTTTTTGCTGACCAACATTCGAATATTTCGCTAACCGTCTAAATAACATTCTTTGTAAATTAGCAAACTCAGGGCCCTGTACATAAGTTTGCATTTACGCGTTCGTATCGAAGCGTCGCCGTCAATGACCAAATTATCACTTGTTAAGTATTTATTTATAGGTCGAAACAAAAGACGGCGGCGACGCCAACGCGTACCTACTACTCCTTGCTTCTGCTCCAAAGTTAACAAAATCTTACACTTACCACACCACACACTTACCACATCAATAACTTATAATAACGTCTGTCTCCACACTACCCCAACCAGGCATTTAGTATCCAGAGTCAGATCAGCAAGGTTAAGCTAAAAATATTATAAATAACAAGAGCTGACAGTCGGCATTCAGGGAGTGTCGACTGTCAGCTGAGTGCCGACAGTTATTATAATACATCATACATATCGATATCATCACGCCTTTCCCCGAAAGGGTAGGCAGAGCTGTTAAACACTCACATTTCGGCTAATATGTTAAGTCCCCAATTAAATTAAATTTTATGCAAACTTAGTGTTGAGGGCGGTACCTGAGTACTCGCCACTTGTTGAACGAGTAGTGGCTTTCTAACACTCAGTTGCACAAAGATTTTTTAAAGACGACATTTGTTAATGAGACATTAAAACTGTAAAGTTCATTAAATTTAAAATTGGAACACAAAATAGTTCTAGCTAATGTCTCTTTAGCATTGATAGGGTGCTAATGTCGTTTTGTGCAACGTAAAAACTACGCTAAGGTGTTCTTTTGACACTTCAATAAATAAATTTAATGGAGCATTAGGGATAATGCAGACATAAATTTTTAAGGTTCGTTTCTGCAGCTGGGTGTAAGCTCGGCTACCGCTTCCTTTTTGACTCCGTCAAAAACCCATAGAAAACTCCTTAAAGTCGTAGGTATACCGCGCTTAAAGTCGTAGGTATACTGCTCTCTTACTCCAATCTGTCGAAAAACAAACAATATACACAATTACCGAGTCTCCATCCTTATCACATTCTATACACAGTCTGAATCTCTATCCTTGTCACATTTTATAACATGAGAGCGAATCAAATCCAGCGACCAGTGACTTTCCGATTCGAATGCATGTACCGACAGTTGTTTATTGGGACTTGCGGCTTTAGTCTTGTGGTATATTTTATGCAAGTCAACATAATAGGTTGGGGAAAAAGTTTCTTCGCATTTTTTAAGAAAATTCCAAACATTTTTTAATATAGTTTATTTACATTTAACTAAAGTATGTAGGTACCATTTTGTTCGATAACTTTTTGCCATCTTGTAGGTAGGGACATGATCCCATTGCTATAGAAATTTTGGGACTTCTGGTCAAAATACCGCGACAAGTGGTTTTGGCAGTCCTCTCGTGATGTTAACCTGACACTGCCTAAAGAATTCTGAAGAGACCGAAACAGGTGGAAATCTGAAGGTGCAAGGTCAGGACTATACGGCGGATGCATTAACACCTGCCAGCCAAACTCTCTTAATTTTTACTGAGTGGTTAAAGATGTGTGAGGTCTAGCGTT
Organism: Parapoynx stratiotata; assembly: GCA_910589355.1. Lineage (NCBI taxonomy): Eukaryota > Metazoa > Arthropoda > Insecta > Lepidoptera > Crambidae > Parapoynx > Parapoynx stratiotata. The sequence goes on from OU342457.1 coordinate 4,451,776, forward strand.
ATCATGATGAAAAACCACACCCCTTCTGTTGATTAATCCGGCCGCTTTCTCTCAACTTCTTGCTTTAATCTCATCAGTTGTTCGCAGTAGAGTTCAGAATCGATGGTCCTGCCTGGTGGTAACAGCTCATAATGAATAATGCCCTTCCAATCCCACCACACACACAGCATCACCTTGTTGCGAGTTAACCCGGGTTTCGCCACAGTCTGTGAAGCCTGACCGGCCTTTGACCACGACCTTTTTCGCACGTTCTTGTCGTACGTGATCCACTTTTCATCACCAGTTATCAGCTTCTTCAAAAATGGTTCGGTTTCATTACGTCGTAATAAAGAATCACAAATGAGTACACGGTTCATTAGGTTTCTTTCAGTGAGCTCGTGAGGTACCCAAATGTCGAACTACCCAGTTTTTTTCAAATGCGTCAAAACTGTTTTGTGGTCAATTCCCAGTTCTTCAGCTACGTCGTAACTACTGACATGCCGATCTTGCTCCACTTTTTTAAAAATGGCATCCATTTTATCTGTAATAGGGCGACCAGAGCGACGTGCATCTTTGACATCAAAATTTCCGGATTGAAAACGCTTAAACCAAATTTGTGCTACTCTCACAGACACTGCACTAGGTCCATAAACATCGCAAATTTTTTTCGAGGCTTGCGTTGCATTTTTACCTTTTTTGTAGTAAAATTTTAAAATGTATCGAATTTCTTCATTAGATTCACTCATCTTGGCGGTACAAAAAACAAATGAAAATCACACATTTTCCTAATTTGAATTTAGAATTATGTTCTTTAAAATTTAAACTTTCAATGATACCAAAACCAGCCAGATACAAATAGTATAGCCAAAGAGATTTTATTACAAGTTTATACATACTATAATGCGAAAAGACTTTTTCCCTCTTTTTCCCCAACCTAATAGATTGAAATAAATTGACAAAACTCATAGACAATACTGTTCGTCTCATGTGTGTGTGGATCATGTGTGGATGAACTACATCTATTTATTTATCATCATCTCCGTCATCGGTTGATTTGGAATATATGTATAAACGGCATACGTTCAAGCTGCAAAATAATATGTTATTTTTTTACACAGAAACCGAAGCTTTTCCTAAAATAATCCTACAGAGATTCCTATAGTACAGGTTCTGCCAATAAGTTTGAAATTTGAAAGTACCTACTTACCCATCCACAAATATAAAAACGAATATTATGACACATGGATCTTTTGACACTTGACTATTTTGCAACTTGCTACGTTTTGAGATGTAGATATTTCGCAAGATGGAGATTTTGATTTATGGATCTTTCGAGATTTTAACTTTTTGCAACTATTATTTTGCAACTTAAATATAGACTGTAGGAACCTAAATATTTGCAGTGCAGTAAGGCACGACATAAAATGTGTTAGAATATAGGCGCATTGAAAGTGGTCGGGAAAGCTCCCCCTTATTCTAAAGTGTCGGAAACTAAACGATTTACGGAATCTCTGTTTATGTCACTTTTTATTGCAGCGAATTAGAGCGAGACAGGAACTGACTTTCTGAATCGAATCCGTGAACCGACGGTTTAGAATAATAATCCGTATCTGAAATATTTTGCCGTTAACAAGTCGAGATTATAAAATTCCTACTGAACGAAACCTCCAAGGTTTCACAACCACACAAGAATGGAAATTACAGAATATTATAAAGGATGTTATTTAAATGGTCAGCAAAATATTCGAATTTTGTTCAGAAAATTCGAATATCCGAATATTCATTTACATTATTTGGCAGCAGAGAAACCATTTGAGTTGCTGCCCAATTAGTTATTTTTGGAACCGATTAGAAATATCTGTTGCCCCTATGTAGCTGCTTAATTAGTTATTTTGCTGACCAATTTAGAAATATTTGCCGCCCATAAGTTGCTGACCAATTAATTAGATGGCTGTCCAATTAATTACTTCCCTTTTTTTATTGTGTCACACTGTCACTCTCATCGCTTTGGTCCTAGCCGTGCACCTCAAATTAACAGAAGCCTGAATTCTGTGCTGTGCACCCATGTTTTTGTTGACTACCTTTAAAAAATAAACCCTTTGGAGATAAAAAAGGAATGGATTAATTTTACTCAATAATACAGTCAAAGTACAGACGTACATTTTTTTTTGGTATACAGACGTGACAGCGGATGGTCGCGTGTTGCCTAGCAACGCAGTAGCGTCCGTCCTTGTTACTGTTCATTCAAATTCTTGGTACTACTTCGTATTGTCGCGAACGAAATTGTTAGCTTTTTTCTTTCTTATAAATAATTATTATTTTTATAATTAAAAAAAAAATTAAAAAAATAACTTCTTTATTATTCTAATATGTGCGGAAATATAGTATTTATAAACAAGTCAATAATGCCAAAATGTACACATTAATAATCATATTCGAATCTAAAATCGCATAGCAATCTTATGTAGCCCGTTTAAATAAAAAATAATTATTTATTTGATTTATTAATTTTTATCGTTTTTTAGGAATGTTAAAAAGAGTGGAATGGATTTCATGACTTTTCCAAATTTAAGGGAAAAATCTTCATGAAAGTATAATCAAAAATAATGGAATAAATCATCATTTCAAACATTTATTTTCAAAAACACAGCAGATATTACTAAGAAGTCGTTCACTCTTGTATTAATAACCATAACTAATTTATCACAGTAAAAACTTACCAAAACTTACAAACTTCACAAAATTATGGATCTAGAAACAAAAAAACATAGTCAAATTAATTAACTTACAATACCTACACATTTATATTGGCATAACATTTAAACTTTACGACATAATCTTAGGCACGAGACGCACAATTTTTAATTTTTAAATAGCAATGCTTTTTCATTAGACATTCATTTTTAAGCTACCTACTCAAACATTTAACGATTTAATTTAATGTGATATTATTCAACATCAATGCAAATATATAAGCAAATTTACAGCACACAACTTGATTTGAAATCAAACCTAACATGTAACGAACTAAATAAATGACAGTTTTTAACTGAAACTTATCAAACACGTTATATTAAATAATTTAAAAAAATAATAAAGCCATAAAGAGTTAAAATAATGAATGATTCTTAACAAGTTTTTTATAAATCACTGGGAGGTTTATTTCAACTTATGTTTAACGATTAAGTTAAGAAAGAACTTTGATACTAAGTGCATATCCTTTAGCGTCAGGATATTCAGCAACTAATAATTAAATAGAATTATAAAACGATTAATATTCTTAATATTAATTAATCTGTTTACGAAATCCACATATCGTTATACATTTATACTTTAAATATTTTCTTTCACACTTTAAATAATATATAAAAAGAATCTTATGAGTATTTCAGTTAACTAATGTTTTCTTAAATTACGTATTTTAATAAAGTATTCACGGGCCGCGAAACAATAAACTCATTCGCTGAAAATTCGACATAATAATGTCGAAAGGATAGAAGAAGTCAACAAACAATTAATGAAATAAATTGTTTTATATAAAGTGCTGTATTATAACTATGTATTCCGAATTTTCATTCCCATTAACATTAAAACGCAACACAACAGTGCTATTATGAGAATATTTAAATAACTGTTCGTAAAACCTGTCAATGATATTCGTATAAAGCTTTAAATAATATTCTCAAAAAAAATCCAGCAGATTTTAATTATAACATTTTAAGAAAAACCAATTCGTTCCGTTGAACACCAACAAGAAACAACCTATGCACTAATAATACACACAGACTATGTACTATTTTAAGCACAATCATTTAATTTGAAAGTGCCAAAATTTTGTCTTTTAATTGATATGATTTGGTGCAAGCAAAATTATGAAGCAATGGCACAATAACACAAAGTCATAATAATTACTTGCTGAAGAGTCATTGAAATGTATAACACACTAGGTAAATGTTCGGCATAAGACAATAAGGTGACACATCGCATTGCGCATAGGTAGATAGAATTATATGTCTGAAAACAAAATTCGCAAACCAGCAATATTATTATGATTGACTATGAGCTGAGCAATGTGATATGTCGTTTTACAATGAATAAATATTAGACATTGTATGTTTATAACTAGGAAATACTCGCGTCTCTACTTTTACAAGCTTCTGCAAGAAATAAAACTAAAACTTAATTTACTAATTAAAAATCAGTCTCCATATTCAATTTAAGTACAAAATAAATTGAAACCATTCTTAACAAGTGATAAAGAAACAAAAATGCAATTTGAGCCTGTCTTGGCTGAATGAACCAACAAATAAAATAAAATTATCTAGACACCCTTAGTGCAGTTCCCAATAATTTTATCTTAGGCTGGCTGCGGTCGCCGTGCGTGGGTCCTCATGTGCCTGGTGATCATGTCGCGGCGACAGGCGGCATAGGGACAGGATGGGCAGCGGTATGGCTTCTCACCTGTATGCGTGCGTTGATGTGTTGCCAAGTGGTCAGAACGTGAGAATACTTGACCGCAGGCTGAACAAGAATACGGTTTTACTCCGCTATGAAGACGAGCGTGGCGCGTCAGCATGTCGGAACGAGCAAATCGACGGCGACAGATTTCACATTCATAGGCTCGTGCAGACTCTGGAGTACGGTTTCTGTGTCTCGATGCGACGTGTTTGGCCAAGCGGTCGTGGACCGAAAAAGTTTGGCCGCATGTTGAGCACGCATATGAAGCTGGTTCACTCTCCTGTGGCGGCTGAACGGGCTCAGACTTTATTGACAAATCTAATGGCAATTCCTCATCTGGTGCCTTATTCGGCTCGAAAAACGGAGGATCAACCATGAGCCACGGCGATGAAGGATAGTGGTTGTTATTTCGTAGTTGTATGGATAACTTGTCCAGCAACTGCGATAAACGTCGTCGCTTGTGGAGATGCCGCGGACTCTGAGGCAGGGACACTTCCGCCATGCTACCGATGAAGTTGCCGCTGGTCTCCCCGTGCCCCTCCACTTTGATTGTAGATGTCCAACCTGCACAATATCATAAATTCTACTAAGCTATTGGAAATAATGAAAAAGTTTTCCTACCAACAAACAGAAGAATTGCCAATTTCCTAAGCTAATTAGCTTATCCACATGTATTAGTCGTTTGAACTGCTAATTCATTTTAAACATTCACAACAATTCGCTTTTAAAAATGACAAAGTTAGTAAAACGATTTCGGTATAAGGCAGGTGATATTTAATATCTTAATATTATTGCTTACGCTAATGGATAACATATGAGCAAATATCGATAATATATTGCACCTTTGGCGCATCTGCCCTTTAACAATTACAGGTAAATGTTATCCATAGCATTTGATTGGCAAATCGAGGGAGGATTTGAACCAATGAGAAGTGTTTTAATTCCTACAATGGGATCCCCTAACGCTTTGAGACAGATATTGTATGGGGACACCATTGACTCTTTTTTTGGGGTAGGTACATAATCTTCGGTAATATATTTATAGAGGCGTTGCTAACAGTTCTTAGACCCAACGGTATAGGCATTGTTATGTTGTTAAGGAATAAATATTTATGTTGTCTGCATTGTATAGTGTTTATAAAAACTAATGGCTTACATAGATACATGTAAAATTTACGAATTCATACAAGTTTTATTATTTTCATTATTGTTTCAAAATTATTATCCTATAGATTATGCTCCTAAAAATACACATAAAACTGTGAGACCCGGAGATAAATGTAGAGTCAGCGACTTCGATTAACTTTAGAATCTATTTCAGTTTATTATTTTATTCAAAAACATTTATTTTAATAACTCATGTCATGCCCATATTTTAAAACGTATTATGGTGAAAACCATGTCTCTGTCAGATTTATACCATTAATAATTACTTATAAGGAGAAATTATAAAAATGGTAGTTGATGATCTTAGCCTGGTTTCACACTTTACAACGTCTATGTACGAATGTCTTTCTACTTCGAACTTAAGCACCTATTTATAAATACCTACGAACACTATAATACATACATATTTCACAAAGTTCCTATAGCTGTTCCCGGATATTAATAAAAGATGCATTTATCCAATACGTATCACATCACATTCACAAACTTGTTCGTTTTGTTGTATTCGATTGAATTATCAACGGCATTTCTGAGATGCACTTAGTTTTAGCACGAGAAGCGAGGTGCGTACAGTGAACGGTACGTAAGGTCGGCGGGTCGGGCGTGCGACCGACGACCGGTCCCACCGCCCCCGCACCTTGCTTGGAAGCATTGGACATTCACACACGAGCCATCAGCTCAGCGAGCGCACGTGCACACCGCTGAGACCTACGCGACCGACTAACGCCGCGCACCACCCGCGCCGCCTCCGCACCTGCGCTTGCGACTGCGTTTCGCAAAAACTGCGGCGCCCTCCTCGAACGGGTGCATAACAAATACTCATCGTTCACACACTCATCCCTAGAATTTACTATTTATTTTCCCACCATTAATTCTGGATACGCTAATCCCTGATAGAGGGGCTCGACTGTCCTCAATAATAATTCTATGTACCTATAAGATTTACTAAGGGAGATAAGAAATGTCACTTAAAAAGAAAAATATTAGTAATAATATTGCCTTCGTGTAGGTAAAAAAGTGAATACCTAAAAATATCATTTATTTAATTGGTCTACAAACAACCGGGGACAAATGTATTTATCATATAATTATTCCAATATCAGAAGTAAATTATTAACGTGTCACCAGTCACTTAATTTCTGTGTAAAGGAATAGGCTAAATTCACTCACGTCAATTTGATTGACCTCACAAGTTCCCAAAATGCGTTAATTTGGAAACTATATTAGCAATTTCACTGTAAATATGAAAATATTAACCTTGATATTAAATATTCCAATCACCAAAATCAATTTCTTAAAGCAATATCTTAATTAAACTATTTACGCCTCTTCACTTAGTAACACAGTTCCCGTGTAAAGAAAGAGTCGATACGTAGCCACGTCAATTTTCCCTGACAGTAAGCTATAAACTGTACGGAGCTTCATAATTACAGAGTCAAAGCTCAGAATAAAAAGACACAAAGTTGAAGTCAGATATTTCGCTCATAGGACAACTCTGCGAAAAATTCTGATAAGTAGTAACAACTGTAAACAATTCGAAACAAACGCTAGAATTTTACAGTGAAAAATAGAAAACAAACGAGTATTGCATCTCACTCATGTTTTTAAACTGTTCCTGACGCCAGACCTATTTGTTTTTATCCAAATACCGGCAAATCAAATTCAAGCAGAACTGAAATTATAAGGGATGTGCCGAAATTTGGCTCACATTCGGTTAACCTAATGTTCGGCTTAAGTTGCCGAATTTGGTATATGAAAAATTGGTAAAATACTATTTACTATTCGGAAGAAGAAGAAACTTGAGTTCACATAAAGTAGATAAACTTAAACGACTGTGACACGTAGAAGACGTGATTGCGAATTACCTACTGGCACATAGAAATAAGGGTCGGGATCGCGCTAAATACGAACTTATTAACCACAAGATTCCCATAAATCGCGGTAACAATAACCGAACCAAGGCCGAAGTTCGGCCGCATTTTTCATTTCTACCGAATGTTCGGCCGAAGTTCGTATTCGGTCGTAAATCTCATTCGGCACATCACTAGAAATAAGGTAGATGCATACAATTTGAGTTCTGTTGAAACTGCTGCAATATCTATTTATACGCTTACAGAGAGAATCTCTTTGAGAATGTACAAATAAAGTACAAGTAATATGAATAGCTAAATTAAGAGACAAAATTTCCTCCTTTAATATAGTTGTATAAATGGGTTTACTTTGACACTTTTCTCTTTGACAGTACATACAAATGCTGTTTACTGAATTATTACTATTGTAAGAGGCAATAAGAAAATTGCACAAAATAAAAGGCATCAAAGTTCTATTCTCAAAGGGCATTGTGATAAAATCTTCAAGAATTAAGAGTCAAGAGATACGAGTATATTCCACAGGCGGGGAGGCTGCTCTATGAGTAGGTACCTATCACCCAACATAGAAATAGAATGTGGGAGCCACCACGCTACCAACTCCTCCTAGGCTACAAGAATGATAACACGCTACCTTTTAATCATTATGTTATATTTTTAGACTAGCTGTTGCTCGCAACTTCGTCCACAGTTACTTTTTTAACTATCCCACGGGAACCTTTTTATTTTCCAGAATAAAAAGTATCTAAGATGTTGACCAGGGATATAAGGTATTGCCATGCAAAATTTCATTGAAATCGGTCCAACCATTTCGGAGATTTGCCTTTACAAACAGACAGACAAATTTTTGGTATTTTCCTTCTTTTTAACTCCCCTGACATGGTTTTAAGCATTTTTTTCTATGTATAGACATTCGACCTCTACAGTTTTATTATGTATATAGATTTGAATTCGATTCTGCTCATCAGTAAAATGTCTCTTTTTGTATTCCAACACTGGGAAGGTATGACATTAGTTACAAAAAACTTGAATGCTAATGTGCTAATCGGCAAATTTGGTGTACTTTGGTTCCGATACGAATTGAAAACAAACTTTACTTAGTTTACTCAGGTATCTCGAGTGCCTGTACTTCTGAAGGTACAGTTTGAACCTTAACAGTTTCCTATTACAATCGTTTTTACCCAACAAACCAGCTTCGCGACGAATGGAGTTACTGTCCACATTCCTCATGTGCTTAGGAAAGCCTATCCCAGGAGTGGAACATGACTGTTATAGACTGGAGATGTCAATGTCAGCTAATCAGCCTACAATAAGGTGCTAACCGCTTACATAATTTTGTCACATGCTTTATTGATTATTCGCGCTTATTGAGGAACTTTAAAACCACAGATATACATATACATAGATAACGCTAGTATAACTATTTGTATTGAAACCAAGCGTGTCAACTTTTAGCAGCCGTAATATTGAGACGGAAGATCCATACTGATTGAAATATATCGATGCCGCCGATGACCCTCCGGCAATTATCGCACGAGGCATTTTTTTGTGTTTGCAGCCACTCGGACGCGCGCAGATAGTTAGAAGCGGTCAACCCAAACATTTTGTCGGGGTTTTCGAACACGGAAAGTACATGAATTTTAGTCATCTAATGTATAACTGTGATACGAGTAAGTACCTACGAGTATGCTCACTTTGTCCATGGTCCCTTCGTTTCCTTAGCCTCTAGAATTTATTTAATTTTATAAACAATTATAAAGGCTTTGACGCCCTTCTAATCAATCTATGTCAGTGTCCTCAAGTAGAAATTTATCCGACCCAGTGCATAATTTGTTTACAAATGTTTTGAAGTTATTGTCTATTCTTAATTTTCAAAAGGATTTCGTTATTTATTTAGATTAAGTTAAGGATGGCAAATAAGGCCGTCTCATAATAAACGGTTACCTACCGTAGTCTTTATCATGCTGCCTATAAGAAATCAAGTGAAACCGCTATTCTCACACTATAGGGGTAAACTCTCTCAAAATCACATACCTTACGGCAGAAAGACAACTCTACACAGATTTATAATTAGCCAATTATTTACTGTCAGCGTCAAATTGTTAGTGACACTCATAAAAGTTCAAATAGGTAAATAAACTACTGCACTACGTTTTCAGAAACGTCAGTTAACTGCTGAGGTTAACTGCGACTTTCACTATGGACGGACTTCAGTATATTATTAAAATACATATACCATAGTCTGACCATAGTTAATCAATACTTTCAAGAGTAGATACCTTTTTCAGAATTATAACTTGATTAATTCTTGGATATAGCCGCCATCATAAAATTTTATTTCGTTGTTATCGAGTATTATTTTGGTGATCCGACTAGCTACTTACACCGACCTGTTGAAATGTACACCTAATATTTATCTGTTCAATTTGAGGCATGCAACTATTTGAACTTAACTGTTTGACTAGTAATTAATAAATTTTAATTATTTCAGTAAGTAGCTTAATGACACCTTTTTTTAAATTTATAGTTTACCGCGAGGTTTATTATTAGGTTACAGACAAGTCAGAGTTAGGTACACTACAAAGACCAAACTGAGTACTGGAACTGGTATGTATACATATAGGTTGGTGACTGCTGTCGCCGTTAGGCCTACACGGAGAAACACATGAGGAGTATGGGCCGGAACACCATCAAGCAGGCGAAAGGATTGGTGGGTGACTTGCGAAGCACGGAATAACTCGAGATCACGACTGGATTACCTCCTAATAATTGTCGTCAGTTTACCTAGAGATCCTGCACTATTATTATATTATTATTATGACGGCCTACGGGTAAGCACTTAACGTTGATTTCCACGTAACGATTCAGATAGGGTCATAATATATATATCATAGCCAAGCAGGTTAGACGCCAACGCACTGTTACAAAGTAATATAGGTTACATGTATTCAACTTTATGTTTTTATTAGATGATTAGCCCTCTGGTGGAAAATGGTTACATAGTCTATGGACAGCGACAACGAGGGCAACACTCGCGCGTTGCGGACCCAAAATATTAACGGTAGTTAGTATACATTATTTTATTTAATAAGTACATCATATTTGAAATGTAATCCTCACATTACAGATTAGCAATTTGCTATTTATTACAATTTAAAAAATATTCACTAGTTTGATAGTTTGCGTTGAACTTAGATTATAGGAATGTAGAGCGTAAGTAAAATTTGAGAACACTGGGAACTTAATTTCTATGACTTTTTGTTTCCAATTAGTAATTTTAATTTTACTGTCTTTGATAAACAGACATCGAGTGGTACAGTAATATTTTTAAAACTATTTTAAAAAATAAGTATGTAATTAAGGAATAAAAGATCGCAAATGTACGCGGGAAAATGTCAGATAGACGTACAGAATGATTTATCCAAATATTTTAAATATTAAAGCAATTATCTTTAAAATATATAACAACGTTATCAGTATCACCTATAACATTTTGCATCATAATACAAAAGATGCACACGTAAGTACTTAATAAGAGTTCCGAGAAATTCCAACTTCGACCTACGCCGCTTATAGGTACGAGTACGTTCCAGCGAAATTAATAACTGATAGTTTCAGTTTGAATTTATATTACAACCACATGTAGATAGGCTAATTAGATATATCGTCAGACAACTTAAAATTGGCAAAACAATGCAAACTAACTTGAATCTCACCAGAATAAAATTGGTATATTAACATATATTATCTATTAAGTACTCTATTATTAGTTTCCCTAAATATCTACGAGTATACAGGATTACTTAAGTGACGAACTGTCAGATCACTAAGGCGAATTTAATTAAAAATATGTTAAAAATAACTTACCTGCTAAATCAATGCCATGGAAACCAGGCTGAGAGCTAATCAGCTTATTTAAAACGTTAATATTCATTTTCTCAATTAAATTGCACTGCACTAAACTTCACAAACTGAAAACTGAAAGACATTAAAAATTACAGAGTTGTGTCTGTCACGAGTTCGACACAACGAATGAGTCCCGTTATACGAAATCAGTGCTAGGGTAGAAAAATAATAAGTATTTCTTATTGTTGTGTAATGAGCATTGAAGGTTCTTCGCGAGGGTCCGAGCGAGCAGATGTGGGGTCGCGTGGGAACGGGGGCGTCTTATCCCAGCAGCTGGCGTCTTCGGGACCTGTCCTCCTACTCCCGTGTTCAATACCAACTCCTTTTCTCTACGGCGCTCTAGGAGCACTTATAGTTTTTGATGGCGCCATATCTGAGCTTTCATGCAGTTTTGCAAAACACTCACCGCTCGCGAAGGGCGGTGGCGGTTAGCCACCATTTTGATATTTCTTGTTTTTTGTTTTTATATGAATAGTGTTTATTATTGAATTTGCGCACCATTTATTTTATTTTATTCGGATAGCTGACAGCAATATTCATCAACTTAACATCTATAATAAAAACTAAATGCCAAGATTTTAATAATGTTTCAATTAAAAATTTTTTTCATAAAATCTTGCCGTCTCATATTTTATCATACATCTAAAAAGCTGTGCTTTAGATTTTTATTTGTTTGCATGCTTGCAAAAAATTATGCAAACTGATTATGTAGCACTAGTCAGCATTTGAAGCGGTGGCGTGAGAATCGGGGGCGTCTAGTCCGTCTCTGCGGCCGCTGGTATGTCTTCGGGACCTATGGCACGAACCAATTGATTAAAATATCGAATTGATAACGTAAGTTATTATTTTACCGAAAACTGTTGCTCTTTGTAACTTTAATAAGTTTTTTAATATCCGGCTGGTCTCTTATATGTAAAAAAATAAAGATAAAATGTGTGATGCGGATCTGCGGACTTCATGCAAGAAAAAATAAGATTAAAACTGAACTCCTATAATTATGATTTATTGATATTCGTCTGCTATTAGATATGTCAAATTATTCCTAGGGTTATGTCCTCTTACAACTAATTTCCCATTGAGCATTGCCTTTCCTATACAGCGCCTAAACATACCTTGCTGTTGTGAAACTGGGCTCCAATCGCACTAAAAAGTACATTATTTTTACTCTTACAACTAATTTCCCATTGAGCATTGCCTTTCTTATACAGCGCCTAAACATACCTTGCTGTTGTGAAACTGGGCTCCGATCGCACTAAAAAGAACATTATTTTTACCACAAGCAAATCACAGTAATAAAAATGTTAGGGCCCCTCCACAGTCCATAGGGTATGTACTCGCCTTATCTCGTGTCGCCTCGTGGAGTGTGGATGGGCCTTCACGATTTCGACTGTGATGTGGTAGTGGTAATGACGTTTTTATTCATCGCGATCGGGGCTCTGTGTTAGGCTGTGTTGCATTAACAACGGCGGCGGGGCGGGGGTCGTAGAGGTTGTTGCTACCATTTTGGAATTTTCTTTATTTTTCTTTATAAATTATTGCAGTCGCACTCGCACTCGGCGTGACAGGTGGTGAGTCTGGTGAGCCCGTCGCCGCTATTAGCTAAATTAATAAATATGTGCATTTACGTCAACAGCAAAGATTAAGGGTACCTACGTTACTTTCCAGTTTCCACTGGTACCATGTTTGCTGCCAAAGCTGACCAATTTTATATTTTTGCTGACCAAAATTCGAATATTCTGCTGACCGTTTAAATTACACCCATATTCAATAAGATTTAAATTATAATTGAGAGGCAGCGGTACTAGTCAACGGGCACAAAACAAGACACAATAGAATCATCTATCGTTTGTGAACACCGGTGATCGCGGTGATCGCCATAACATCCATTCGCAGATTTCTTAGATTGTGATATTAGATAAGTAATAAAAGAGTATGTCATATAGGAGATAAGCTGTTTTTGTAGTTTAGTTTTCTATTATTTTCGTAAAATTATAAGTTTTTTGTCACTTTATACACGATATCGATATTTTTGTCACGATATCAAAAACATAGCTAGCCTACCTTTGTAGGGCTCAGGTAGGGTGACCAAAACTTTGTGTTCTCGAGCGACTCTGTCATTGCGCTCTTCTCTGGCCATTTTTGTCTTGGTTTTCATTTTTAAATTTACTGTCTGTCTCTTTTTATTTGTTTTGTTCTCGAAATTCATTCTTACAAGAGTCAGCGTGTAGAGCGGTTGACTCACCGACATTAATTATAAATATTATTTAATGTATTAAATACAGTATTAATCAAGTTATAAGCTTATCCTTAAATGTTACAAGATCACAAGATTTTTGGGTTATCAGTTTCACCCAATTTATAAAGTCTATCCGTCTTACCACAAAAGACAAATAGAACAGTTGTCTATAACTTGTTTATCTAAACACTATTTAAAGTTTAAGTACGCGTTCAACGCCTGTTTAATTTTTGTTTAGACGATGTTTAAGCCGCGTCTAGTTCTAGACAAACGTAAAACACGGTCTTGTGGTAACGTTTTTTTAAAACACATGCTTTACAGATGTTTAAGTTTTTGTGGTAAGACGATACAAGTTTCTTTAAGGCACTATTTTGTATATAAGAATACATAAGTGACGATAAGGAAGGCCTTTCATTTATCCCCGGCTCCACCTTGACACACTCCGTGCTTCGGAACGCCCGTTATCACGTTTTGGTCCGTTTTGCAACCGTTTTTACCCACCAACCCGCATTGGTCAAACTCAAACTCAAACTCATAATCATATTGGTATCATCAAATACACTTTTGACAAGTCATAACAAAATAAATTATAAGTAAGTATCCTAAAATTGCACTCCTTTTGTTGTCAGCCTGTTCACTAGCGGGAGGCCTTGTCTAGAGAAGATACAGGCAAGAAACTCTGCAAGGGTTCCATCCTCCATTTACATCAATATGTTCTACAACCCAATAAAATTTACGTGTATTATGACGTGTTTTTGACGACCTCCGTGGTTGAGTGGTCTGTATGCTGGTCTCAAGGCGTCGCCATCTCGAGAGGTTCTGGGTTCGATCCCCGGTGGGGACAAATGTTTGGGTGATGAATTTTCAGGCATTTGTTCTCCAGTCTTGGATGTTTACATATATTTATATATTTAGGATATTTATATGTATTTATCTATTAAATATATTTATCCGTCATCTAGAGTCCGTTACACAAGCAGCTTTAGTTGCTTAAAATGGGGCTAGTTGATAGGTGTGAATGTTTGAAAATATTTATTTATTTATTTATTATATAATACCCTTGTCCATCGTTGTGGTGTAACGGCCCATACTCTTCATGTGTTTCTCCATGAGGAAGGTTTGTGCCCAGCAGTGGGACATGTATAGGCTGACGATAATAATAATTGCGAAAAGCGGCTTTCATTGCGCCCCGCCGCCCGTGGTGATGATAAGTTTCATGTCAGAGGCAGAGGTTGTTAAAACACGTCTCATCTCCGTCCACGTTAAGTGGACAACGACCTTAATTCAACTTGTTGTTAATAACTTTTAAGTCCTCTTAATAAGGCGGTATTTTGCTTCAGACTTTCACCAGACTAAAGTAACGAGTAGGCGTTCGGTATAATGACCGATTGGTTAACTGTAGAGCACTTATACCGAGAACAATATACATAATAATATGTGGGGAAAATTTGTAATGATTATGTTTTTCTTGAAATACATAAATTATGTAACTCTCTGAATCCTATCCTCAGCCTGTATACGTCCTACTGCTGAGCCCAGGCCTTCCTCATGGAGAAACACATGAGGAGTATGAGCCGTAACACCACAGTGGGTAGAAGCTGTCGCAAACAGCGACCGGGACCAACGGCTTAACGAAGCACGGAGGAGCTCGATATCACAAAGTTTTGGTCACCCATCCACGGCCTGACCATGGCGAAGGTAGCTTTGTTTTCAATCGAGAGCCAAAGCGTAATAACCACTACGTCACCGAGCTCCTCCCTCTCTTAATAGCAATGCATAATCTTTGAGCGAAATACTTTTTGTCACAAGATGATCCACAAAGCCGTATTGATATCTAGGAGCAGACGGTCCCCAGGGTTCAAGAGTTTCTACTCCAAAAGGTGGCGTAATTAAGCATATAATTTTATTATTGTAGTAATTCCTTAAAAATAGGGCTTGACAGTTTATATACTCGTACCCATGGAATAAATGAGAGTAATTAGAAATCGTAAGTGGGCGTGTCTCCGTGCGCCACACATATGATATTGGATCTTATCCGTCGGTTTCACGATTTGACACTTTTCAGTCATTCTCGAACTATCAAGCTGTTATTTTGCGAATTATTTACGTGAATATGCGTTGTTGTGCTGTTTTGACCTGCAAAAAACAAAGCTAAACATTTAATTTTACAAATATAAATATCCAGTAAATATTAGCCAGTTCCTCGGTTGATGAGGATTACAGGTGAAGCTTGCTTCCACCTTCGGCCTTATCTTCACTTACCATCAAGTGAGATGAAGGCCAAGAGCTTACCTGTCAAATGTAAAAAAAAAATATTTTCTTCTGTAAGTTCGTATTTATCTGTTTATATAGTAAAAACTGAAAGCGAAGCGGCTCTCGGTGATCTGTGCTCGTAGCCACATAGATTTTCTTTTGCCTATCAGCTGCATTCTTAAAGACATCTACATTTTTAATTTGAACTATACATTAGTAGACACAGCTTTTAGATTAGTATTAATTTAGGTACGTACAGCGAAAGGCGGTAGCCCGGTAGGGTGTTTAGGTAGAGCTGTTTGTTTAGTTTATTAAGGATCTTTCGGATTGATCTGTTACATAAAAACAATGTAGTTTTCTGTAAAAATTGTCTATATTGACTACGAGCTATGTTTATGTGGTGATCAAAATCAGCGTCACTGTTCTGAATATTTATTTCAATCGGTCACAATTAGAAAGTATTCTAGTTAAATTATATAAATAAATCACGTCATACAATTGGTTTCTTTAAGCAAATATCTGTTTTTTTTATTAAATATGAATGAAATCTTATATGAATAGTCAAGAGGAACAGAACTGTTTAACTAAGAGTTTAATTATGATGATTATTACCCGTGAAGAAAACTGTTAATTAAAATGTAAGTATAAAAACAATCGGAGAGGACGCTTTGGACCGCTCGTCTCCGGCGTAGACCGATGGGCAGGAGAAGGCAGACGCCATATAAGTCCATCCTTTTGCCTGTCCCGAATGGGGCCGCACGCGTTGGATGGCTTTCACGCGCGCACCACCGGCTTCCACGTCCGCGGATCTCCCAAATATACCCGGGAATCTCCCTTTGGCGTATTCCTGATCTAGTGCGTAGCTTTGGGAGGCCCTGGGTTCGACTCAGAGAATCGCATCGGCAGATCCCGAGTCGTTATCGTTTTAGGGCTTGGATAGGTATATCGGGGAGTTCTAGTGGATATTCTCAGTGGTGAGCCGAGCGAGTCCCACACACGCTTTTCGCTTAGCAAGCGGTAGGTAAGGTCCGTATAAACATGGTCGCTATTCCCATACATGGGTTTACATACAGTTCGTCTAAAACTTATAATTGTTGCTTGTACCGTGCTTGTACCCCTTCGTTCGATTTTTACGTAAGATGGCGCTTCATGCCTTAAGGGCTGTGTTTTTATCCTCAACAAAAAATGGTAGAACGTTGCACGTTAAAAAAGGAAAAAAATATATGAATTCTCTATAAAAAAAATATGAAGAATTATCATTATATGAACACAGATCGCAAATTTTATGAGATTCGATATGGAAATCGGAAAGTACTATGTATGTATGTAAGTCAACAAGAATTCGCTTATAGTATAATCATTAGCATTTTCCAAAGATTTAGTACAAATCGAATCTTAATTATATCATAGGTTAACCGCCGGTTACCGCCTCTCTGGTCTAGTGATTGACACCACCGGGTGTAGATCAGGAGGTCCGGGGTTCGATACCCCACGGGGGCAGGAGTTTTTCTGCTCGGTTTGGTTGGTGGTAGGGCTTCCAAGCCCGCCTGGCTAGCTACCACCGTCTTACCTAAATTTGTCGCCATAATAACAATGTTATCAGCATTGTTGTGTTCCGGCATTCAGAGGTAAGATAGCCAGTACCTCAAATGTTGAGGATTACAGGTGAAGCTCGCTTTCACCTTCGGGCTTATCGTCACTTACCATCAGGTGACTTGAAGGCCAAGAGCTCAACAGTCATAATGTATTAAAAAAAGCTAAAAGAAACGAAAGACTTAAATATTTTTAGATTTTTTATGCACGATATATAAGTTGCTTCTAAGCCATCTCTTGAGAGTTTTTGGTACTTAACACAAGAAACGCATGCGTGCAACGAGTTGATGAGTGTTTTATCTTCGAGTTTAGGCCCGGCGCACATTATCGGCATCGGCAAGGCTCTGGATTTAAGGTGATAAATAACATCATATTGGGTCCTTACCTATGAAATTGGTGTTTTTATTCTGTCTTAGTATTTTGTCTGTAACTAATAGGTTGGGGAAAAAGTTTCTTCGCATTTTTTAAGAAAATTCAAAACATTTTTTAATATAGTTTATTTACATTTAACTAAAGTATGTAAGTACCATTTTGTTCGATAACTTTTTGCCATCTTGTAGGTAGGGACATGATCCCATTCCTATAGAAATTTTGGGACTTCTAGTCAAAATACCGCGACAAGTGGTTTTGGCAGTCCTCTCGTGATGTTAACCAGACACTGCCTAAAGAATACTGAAGAGACCGAAACAGGTGGAAATCTGAAGGTGCAAGGTCAGGACTATACGGCGGATGCATTAACACCTCCCAGCCAAACTCTCTTAATTTTTGCTGAGTGGCTAAAGATGTGTGAGGTCTAGCGTTATCATGATGAAAAACCACACCCCTTCTGTTGATTAATTCCGGCCGCTTTCTCTCAACTTCTTGCTTTAATCTCATCAGTTGTTCGCAGTAGAGTTCAGAATCGATGGTCCTGCCTGGTGGTAACAGCTCATAATGAATAATGCCCTTCCAATACCACCACACACACAGCATCACCTTGTTGCGAGTTAACCCGGGTTTCGCCACAGTCTGTGAAGCCTGACCGGCCTTTGACCACGACCTTTTTCGCACGTTCTTGTCGTACGTGATCCACTTTTCATCACCAGTTATCAGCTTCTTCAAAAATGGTTCGGTTTCATTACGTCGTAATAAAGAATCACAAATGTGTACACGGTTCATTAGGTTTCTTTCAGTGAGCTCGTGAGGTACCCAAATGTCGAGCTTTTTTATGTACCCAGTTTTTTTCAAATGCGCCAAAACTGTTTTGTGGTCAATTCCCAGTTCTTCAGCTACGTCGTAACTACTGACATGCCGATCTTGCTCCACTTTTTCAAAAATGGCATCCATTTTATCTGTAATAGGGCGACCAGAGCGACGTGCATCTTTGACATCAAAATTTCCGGATTGAAATCGCTTAAACCAAATTTGTGCTATTCTCACAGACACTGCACTAGGTCCATAAACATCGAAATTTTTTTTCGCGGCTTGCGTTGCATTTTTACCTTTTTTGTAGTAAAATTTTAAAATGTATCGAATTTCTTCATTAGATTCACTCATCTTGGAGGTACGAAAAACAAATGAAAATCACACATTTTCCTAATTTGAATTTGGAATTATGTTCTTTAAAATTTAAACTTTCAATGATACCAAAACCAACCAGATACAAATAGTATAGCCAAAGAGATTTTATTACAAGCTTATACATACTATAATGCGAAAAGACTTTTTCCCCAACCTAATATTAAGATTCAGAGTATTCCTAAAAATAATTACCTCGTCTAAAAATAGACTATATTTTTGAGCTCTTTTAATTTGTTTTGATAATTTGTTGTAAATTTAATTGTGTTAAAATTGGACACGGAGACAACTCTTTTTAAGTGCCTCCCGAATACATCATTTTATTTGCATTCACTTAAAAACGAAAAATAATGTTTATGAAGTGTGATATTATACATATTAAATATTATTATCTCTGGATTTGTCGTTGTGAAGAAAACTGATAAAATGTTAGTATGGAAAATGTAGAATTCCCCAAAATCTCCATACAAAACACCAATTTCATAGGTAAGGACCTAATAATTATATTAACTTTATGACAACAAAGTAGACATTTCCATGATATATGGCTGTAGTAACAAAAATACCGCTTCGGTATGCTTGAGGTTGCTGCATCGGCGGCATTGCGGTTGCTTCGGTATACTTCGGCATCTTTCCGCCGCCCGCGCTGGTGGCGGCGCCGAGGCAACACTCGGGGGTAGTTTGGACGGTACGGCATTCGTCATCCCTAAGGACGCAGCATGCCAAGGCATAGTTGCCGACAGTGTGCGTTTGCATGTAGGGATGCCGAAGGATTCCTTTCCTTGCCGATGTCGATAATGTGCACCGAGCCATAATCGTTATATATAGAAAAATGTCATTGAATAAGTCCTTTAATAATGCCAATAACATCATATGCAGAACAATGCCTCTTTACAACCATGCCTGTATTGTTGTACTAGGCGGCGAGAGTGGATACAATTAACTTCGCTGCTCGGTACGAATCTCACCTAATTTTCATGGTTGCTCTTTTCTGATATAGTATTAGTAAGGTAATAGAAGTGATAGTTTCCGTTTAAGAGGGGGGAAACTGAATGGGCAGCTTACAAGACCACGAACTCCGTACAAGAGATGATTAGGTAATTGTAGTAAAGTAAGTGAGTAGTAGAAGTAGTCAAAATCCAAAATATTTTTATTTCATAGGCCAAGTTTGGCACTTAGAACCGTCAACATTTTACATAATATTGGGTCCTTACCTATGAAATTGGTGTTTTTATTCTGTCTTAGCAATTTGTCCGAAACTATTAAGTTTCAGAACATTCTTATAAAATAATTGCCTCTTCTAAAAATAGACCATATATTTGAACTGTAGATATTTTATTGATGAAAAACCTTGTTTACCTTGTGCCTGAGCCTTGTGGTTACTATTATTTTAATGGATTATCAAAAAATCAAAAATAAAATTATCACCTGTAGTTTTTACCAAAGAGTATACAATAACTACGTGTTTTACGTTCAAAAATCAAATACAAGTATTCTACATCCAAAAAAATATAGAAACATAGACAAACAAAATTATAAAAAAACGTAAACCACAAGGATTCCTAATTATTCTAAGTAAAAAATTAATAAAGTTTTTAGTTGACCTGTCATAATGCGTATTTTTTAAAGTATTGTTTTACACCTATCTATGGGATTAAATGATTGTTTTTTATATGAATACGCCTGGTCAATGATAATATTGATATTTGATAAACTTATCGAGTAACTTTATCAAGTTAACCACGCGTTCGCACTTTCCCACGCGCCGCCCGACGCCGACGTTTCGCCCGTCTGAGGGTCGGTCGGGCGTCTTAGTGCTGTGTGTGTGTGTGACACCTGGCACTGTGGGGGTTGACTGCGGGGAATATGATAATGATAATCATCAAAAGTTTTGCCGTGGTCATAAAGTAAACACTAAAATAGGCTACTTGACTCGTATCAAAAGTAATGAAACTAATTGTTAATTCACATAGTGTTTAGTACAAGGGTCTTAAATATGCCTTCCAAGTTTAATAAACACAAATAAGGGATTGCTGTAGAAATTCAATTCATCATCATGTTTTACTTTTATTTTTAACTTTTTTCATCTGCTAAAAACGCTATCCGCCATTTTTATGAAATTGTCGCGCGTCATGTAAACAATTACTGCGCAAGGTCAAAATCCGTCAAACGCCAGTCGCAACCAATCAAATCAAACAGGATTACCAAGATAAAAAAATGAAGAAAAAAAATCTTTTAGCCATGGGTCAACTAAATCTGTCGGAATAGTTTCGCATGCAGACGGGTTATCGTATCGTTATCCATTCGAGAGGGTTGTGAGGAATAATCTGAGGGAATAATAAATTACGGTGTTGGAATTTCGTTTATAATAATTCCCACGATTAAGAATTATTATTTGCGAAGTTCCCTCCGCCTGCTGAAGGTAAGGGGGAGAGAGTTCTCACGTCTCACACCTGCCTACACCACCGCGCTGCCCCATAAAGTTGAGACGTCATCGCATCGCATCGTTGATCGCTACCCCTGCTTCTATTACAAACTAATAACTTAATGGTTTACTTACAATGCTGGTTTGACGAAGCTCGGCGCTAACAACTTTTTTGTTGGAGCATCAATGGACATAATTTTAACGTTTTAGTAAAATTATTGCTACTGTGATGATGTTACGTAGTTAAAGATTTGTATACACCGCTCGCCTTCAACTACCTCGATGCAATTAGGGTGTAAGTAGTAGGTGAAATAAAAATAATTTTTCATATGCTAAAGAATAAGAAATAAAGACGTCATATAAATGTGTAAAGGAATCTACTGCGAGCAAAATTTCGCTTTTGTTGAACTAACGAACGGTTTTGGTTTAGATACAGTTGATCTGTCCGAGTGAAGATTCGTAGACAAATGTAAAGTGATGTATTTTAATTTGAGAAATGTCCTAAAGTTGCTTCTGGCTGTGAAAATGAGAATGATATGACTTTGAATAAAAGACAATATGGGGAATAATATGTGTAAAAGACGGTTACGTTGAAACAAACATGCTTATTGCTACTAACATTATGAAGTTGAATGATTCGGAATAATGAACATTAGGAGCAGAGTAGTTAGGAATTTTGATTAGTAGAAAGAATAATTTTAGGAAGAACATTTTCGGAGGCCAAAGTTTAAATGATCTTTGGCGCAGCCAATTGTAGTTGTTTGAATTATTAATTGTAGTCTTTACTCGATGCTCCTCGTGTAGGAAGATCTGCGCCCAGCCGAGGTGCGTTTTTAATAAAGACTAGTGACAAACGAACCGTAATTTATGATTAAAATTCAGTTATATTCCTCCATGTTGGTGCAATCGACAGAAAATTAAAATCGCTGAAATTATTGGGGCATATCGAAATAGTCTCTCGTAGAATTGATAGTGACAGAAACAGGACACTTCCATTTAAATTTTTCATAAATATCAAGAATGAAAAATTGCGTAACCTAAGTACATACTTTTAAATAGATTTTACTGAACGTCCATATCGAATATGTTTAGTAAAATTGACAAGAGGATTAAAAATATATCAGACGAGTATGAAGGGCAGGGGTGACCACGTGTACACTCCCTCAATGTGTCTTTTATAGAATTCATATTCACTGCTTGCTTTTAGCAATAAGTACCTACTGGTCTGGTTAAACACGAGGAGACTATTTTGGACTCTGACATCAATGTAATATGAATTAAATTCCTTAAATGGGATTTTAATCTACAACGGCTTTATAATGCAAACAATGCGAAGGTAGGTGCTTACCCTCCGTATGCCTAGTCTGCATTCAGTAGTTAAAATTATATATGAATAAAGCAACGTTTGTTACTATGCACTGGTATATTTCACCTGAATTATGACACTAGAAGTAATTAATTGGGTAGCTTTTTAATTATAAGGTCAGCCGAAAAATCATTTAGGCAGCAAACAAATATTTTGTCAGCAAGATAATTATTTGGGCTGCAAATTAATAATTTGGGCTGCAATATATATTTGTTACCGGAAATGTATAAAATCAGGATCAAGGATCAATTCCTAAATGTATTCTGATAGATATAAGTTTATGGTTAATTTTAATGGCCCAATAAAACAATATTTATGTCATTAAAACATACTTTAAGCAATTCGGTAGCAGAGAAAACATTTAACTTGCTGCCTAATTTGTTATTTTGCTGACCAATTTACTAATATTAGGTCCTTACCTATGAAATTGGTGTTTTGTATGGAGATTTTGGGGAATTCTGCATTTTCCATACTAACATTTTATCAGGTTTCTTCACAACGACAAATACAGAGATAATAATATTTGGCATCTATCATTAGAGAAGCTTTAGTAATATGTGTAATATCACACTTCATAAAAATTATTTATCGTTTTTAAGTGAATGCAAAAAAATTGATGTATTCGGGAGGCACATAAAAAGAGTCCAATTTTAACACAATTAAACTTACAACAAATTATCAAAACAAATCAAAAGAGCTCAAAAATATAGTCTATTTTTAGACGAGGTAATTATTTTTTAGGAATACTCTGAATCTTAATAGTTACAGACAAAATACTAAGAGAGAATAAAAACACCAATTTCATAGGTAAGGACCCAATATTTGTTGTTGCAGTTATTTATTTTAGATGATCAATTGTTTTTTTTTTGCGGGTGTTATATAAACGGTTAGCAAAATATTCCGATTTCGGTGAGCAAAAATATACAATTGGTCAGCAACTTATGGGTAGCAAATATTTCTAAATTATATAATATTAAAAATAAAAAGCTATGTTCAAAAATTAATATGTGTGTGAGGAACAATATTTCTGTTGGATAGGTTTCTTTTTTTATATTGCACCCATGAAAATTTATGCTTTTTTATTTGCTGCATAACTAGTACCTACGTTTAAAAATAAAAACCCAGAGCAGTTTTATTTTTAATCGATTTATATACATTTATCTTTTTCTTTTTCAGAAAGATAAAAAAGAGCGAAAATCGCAAAAATTTAAGAATAAAAACAGTCCTAGAACACCATTTATTAAAATCAGCAATTTATTATAAAAAAAGTAAAGGGTAATAATAATATATATCCTCAGACATTCACACCTATCAACTAGCTCCATTTCAAACAACTAAGTAATGCTGCTTATGTTACGGATACTAGATGACGGTTAAATCTATTTAATATATATATGTATACATAGCAATATTCAGAAAATATATAATACTTATATAATCGTCCAAGACTGGTAAACAAATGAATGTATTCAACGCACAAACATCTGTTCCCACCGGGTATCGAACCCACAACCTCTCGAGATGGCGACACGCCTTGAGACCGGCATACAGAGACTACTCGACCACGGAGGTCATCAAATAATTGACTACATATTTTTTTACTTAATTTTTGGTAAAACCTATCTCATTGTTAATAGTAAAACATTTTAAATAGTCACATTACATGAGCTTCAAAAGATTTATCTTGTATTCGCCACCATTTTAGTTATGATAGAAATTTGAATAAAAAAATTACTTAAAATTAAAACTAGTTAATTAAAATACACATTTTTTAAACTAAGGTGTAACTGCAACTATCGATATTTTTTGGAAGATGTATGGAAGTATGTTATCAAAACAATTCAAAATTGGCATCGCATTTTCGATCTTCAATCGTGTAAATAGCGCCATCTATAATTTTCTGTAGTACCTACGTAGTTTGGGTCGAACTTATTAAGTATTCGGGAGTGAGTGAGGGCCAATTAACTATAACCACAGATTAGAAAGAAAATGAGAAAAATGGTAACCGATTCAGTGTTTACTGCTGTCCATTCCATAGGTCAAAACGAAGATAAAATTTAGTAGGCACCTAATAATATTAGGTCCTTACCTATGAAATTGGTGTTTTGTATGGAGATTTTGGGGAATTCTGCATTTTCCATACTAAATTTTTGTCAGTTTTCTTCACAACGACAAATACAAACTAATAACAACTACAAATAAAACTAAAATACAATCTATCATTAGACAAGCTTTAGTAATATGTGTAATATCACACTTCATAAAAATTATTTATCGTTTTTAAGTAAATGCAAATAAAATGATGTATTCGGGAAGCACTTAAAAAGAGTTGTCTCCGTATCCAATTTTAACACAATTAAACTTACAACAAATTATCAAAGCAAATCAAAAGAGCTCAAAAATAAAGTCTATTTTTAGACGAGGTAATTATTTTTTAGGAATATTAATACTCTGAATCTTAATAGTTACAAACAAAATACTAAGAGAGAAAAAAAAACACCAATTTCATAGAGGACCCAATAATAAGGTACTATAAGGGGATACAATACAAGCCGTGCGGTACTTCCGAGCAAGCGTCGCCTGAGGAGAGGCAGTTTAAACAGTTAAACGACAGGAGGCAGTTTAAACGTTACTATGACAGCCACGACGGCTATATATCAAAAACGGGACGAAAATTTTGTCCCGAAAACTATACGCGACGCAGATGGGCGCTATTTTATTTCAAGTCCATTGTGGGAGTTTAACACCTCTGTCTACCCCTTCGGGGATAGAGGCGTGAAGATATGCTACATTATGTTTTGTTTATGTTACATAATACACCCCTTCCAATGACTCCATAATGTGTAAGTATCGACAGTGCAATATTATGTTCTGGATATATATATTTAGGTATATTATTCACCCGCAACCTCAGCCAAAGATTACTCGCGCGGCCGCGGGCGACCGCTAGATTCACAGAACCGACAGTCGTTTTTTTCTCCATTTACGCACCGTTTTCCTATACAGCTAGCCAATTCCACCTTGCCAGCTCTATATACCTATAACAGTTTTTTTTCTATAAAGATTAGATAACTTTTGAATATGTTATACTATTTGATGTTGTTGCCGCACTCTCCGCAACAGCTATTCACGCGTCGATTGTCTTTCTACTACAAGAAAAATTGTCGTATATGACGAACCAACATTATTTATTAGCAATACCTAATGTTTATAAAATCTCTATATCTAAGCCGATTGTAGGCACAATATCCTGATTTACTCCGAGCTAACGTGCGGTTTTACAAAAATTTAAATTGCATTCCTTGCTCTGATAACAATCCCTTACAGACCATAGATAAAGTCCAAATGTGTAAGTCTTTATATCTAAATGGGGATATAAATTAATAAATAGGTAGTACTCTAGCGCTAAGTATATAAGGAAAGTTAAAGTCTAAAGTACATCATTATTAAAACTCTGGTTCTGCCGAAACAATTCTCAGAGCCGTTCCCATGGCCTCGCGACCTAGTCAGAGATGAATAAGAACAATTACCACTCTTTTTTACCCGAGGGAATAACCGACAAATATCTAATCCTCCAAACTTTCTGAGGGAAGATGGATTATCGTGGAGCTCAAATCTACTAAAATTAACATCAACTAAAGCGGTGCTGCGCATGTCGGCACTCGGAATAGAGTACACACTACACAGCACAGTATACATCACACAAACATTAGCCCCGGCAGCCTGCCTGGGAATCAAACTCAGAACCTATCAGGTTCAAACCTCTCGACCACGATGTCATCGAAAACGTTCTTCGGTGACAGAATAAACGAAGGGGCCTCGAGTCTCCACAATTATGCAATATAATGCTCATGTGTTTGTTTCCATGAGGAAAGCCTTTGCCCAGCAGTGGGACGTATAGGCCGAGGACGAATATAAGAGACAGTCAAAAATTCAACATCCTTGGGCAAGAAAGTCTCAATCATGCCTCAATGGTAAAATTTGTAACATTTCCTAGTCATGATAAAGCTTTACTCTGCGATACTATCGAAAAATTGATTTCTGACTCACCCTAATGTAATTTTGCCGAAGCATTTAAATTCAAATTAAATTCACCTGTAGGTTTACAGGTTTCCTTGGAAACGGAAACGTACGTAAAAACGTCGTAGGTGCAATAGACAGTTGTAATCGAAATATTGTCAAAGTGGGTCATAAATCTGCTTGTTCGATAGTACGTACTTGCGGGTGTAATAGAAGGCTGAGGGCCCAGGTTTAATACTCTTAGCTATTTTTATGATTAATTGATTTATCATATTAAGGCCCAATTGCGCGATCGAGAGTTAGCACTTAACCCTGGGGCAAATGCATGGACACACCCTGGGTTAGGCGCTAACTCTCGATCGTGCAATTGGGCCTAAGTTTTTAATAACTATATGAAAAACTGCAATGCAAATTTAATTTATATGAAAAACTGCAATATAGGGCATGCCGTCTTAGCGTGAACACCATAATGATATTTATCGTGTTTTTATCACGTTCAACTGTCAAAGTACTATAGAATTAGCGACTCGCGTGATCACAATAAAACGTGATAAATATATTCGCACTGCTCATGACGATAAGTGCTCTGTAATGCTTGTTTTAAAAAAAATTTAAATCTTACCTACCAGTGTTATGGGTGCAGCGCCATCTATGATATTATTTGAGTATTAATGTAAGAAATTTTTCTGCAGTATGTATGATACTATAGAAGCGAAGCGGATCTCAGTGATCTGTGTATGATACTGAGGTATGATTTATGATACGCCTCTTTAACAAAACAGCATCCAATTCTGTATGAAATAGCAACTTTGTTAGCGTGATACGTAGTAGGTGAAATCCTCTATCTGCTAGAGCCAGGCTAGAGCAAATTAGATTCTACACACATAAGATTTGATAAAATGATGTAAAAACAATTTTCAAGAACGAACCATTATCAAGATTGAATACGGAAGTCAGCCGCTTATAACATAAAGTGTGATTATAATACACCGTGGGAACATCGTTCGTGCAAATAATCCAGTGGGCACTGACATTTTACTTATCTTTCGATTAATGTTCTATGACTGATAAAGGAGTAGGTATTGAAAGTTTTCGGGCTTACCTTTGTAAAACTGTAAACAGTGATTTGTAAAAATAATCAGGATTTTATTAAGTATTAGCGACCCGCCCTGGCTTCGTACGGGCTACCCCGTTTTAACCCCTTAAAGGGAATAAAATCCGTTCTTAGCAGATACTTACACCCACGTACACCATTTTATGAACTATCAGCCTTACTTCAACGTTCGTAGGTGTTAAAGTTTCTGAGATTTCGTGATAAATCAGTGAGTGGTATTTCGCTTATTTACAATAACTTCACAGATAATTCATTAATAATACGCTAATGGTTCTCTAGGTAGAGGAACCAATATGAATATCTAAGTAGGTATATAGAATGAAATAAAACAAATTGGAATGATTATCATTGCGGTAAAATAATTACTTCTCCATAAATATTCGAAATCATAAAATCGATCGCTACAAACAATCATTCCGTATTGTAGAGCATTTATCAAATAATTAAACAAATACTTACAAACCGATATAGGGAGGAGCTCGGTGACGTAGTGGCCAGTATACTTAAGTGTTTGACATTGAAAACCATGCTACTTTCGTCACGGTCAGTCCGTAGATGGGTCAGTCCGTCCATGCTTCGGAAGTGTCCGGAATCCACATTAGGTCAGCAGTACGTGTAGTACTTCTCACATGTTTCTCCAATAGGAATACCTGAGTCATATAACTCTGGGTCCCTTCCTCAGCCTATATAGGTCCCACAGGCCTTCCTCATTGAGAAACACATGAGGTGTATGGGCCGTAACACCACCATGCTAGCCCAATGCGGGTTGGTGGGTAGAATCGGTCGCAACAGCGACCGGGACCAACGGATTAAGAGGGGGTATATAGCAAAATTACCAACCTTAGATTTGATGTAACGGGTATGTTTTGTAAGTTTTGTTTCATCTATCAGTCGTGATTGCTCCGTTGAGACGAGTAGACTGTGTTTTTGTGCTCTGCGCTTCCGCCACACAAAATACTTCGACGAGAAAATATTTCGACCAATCATGGCAATGAAAAAAAATAAGGGCAATCGCTCTAAGAGAGAAATCAAGAAGCTAAAAATTCAACCAATGAATACTAGTCGGAGGTATGTATCTACCAATTATTGTTTTTATCTTTGCGTAATATTTAATGACTTTAAGTATGTAAATAAAAATAATAAATAAATAGTCCCTCGTATTTAGAGCTTATGTCACGTGCACAATATAACAATATCGGCGCGGGCAGTAAGTAATAAATGCAAAACAAATAGAATGTTTTTAGAAGCTGCAATCGTAATGGAGGTTGTAAACTGTAAAGTAATATTTTTTATACTTAATTTTTGTACTCGAGCTATGGACTGATATGCATGTTGTTTATTCAATGAGAGATTAACGTTTGAGGGTAAAAAAAAATTATTTATATATTAATAAATTAAATCTTTGGACCATAAGAGGTATGTCCACCTCTTTTTTTAAATTACAAGAATGTAATACCATGCAATGGTAATTCTTTTGCCACATAAGATTTATAATAACATAATTGCAATTAAATTTATTATCTTTCATTTGCAATTAAATTTATAATATAAAGATCTTGAATAAATGATTTCATAACCTATCATGTCGTATTATTGATATAGGTACAGTCAGCATCAAATTTAAGTACCATGTCGAATTAAATGTTCGAAACAAATCTCTCAAGGAAAATGTCGTTCATGCAAAATGTCATATGGAACTAAAGTGATGAGCTACTTCTGATGCTGACTGTACAACCACGAAAATTCTAACTCGATTACCTTTGGCCTTGCTAGCAAAAGTAATAATATGTGTTTGTTGCAGTATGTGCATAATTATCTGCTTTATAATTATGGGTGTTATTTAAACGTTTAGAAGAATATTCGAATTTTGGTCAGCAAAAAAGTACAATTGGTCAGCAACATAATAATATGGGCAGCAAATATTTCTAAATTGGTCAGCAACAAAACTAATTGGGCCGCAACTCAAATGTTTTCTCTGTTGCGAAATTGTTTAATATGTTTTGATGACACAAATATTGTTTTTAAGGGTCAAAAAAATAACCTTAACCTAACATCTATCAGAATAGCTAGGAATTTATCCTTAATGCTTCATGGATCCTTTTCCTAGATTTATAACATATCCGGCAACGTATTGTATATTGCTGTCAAAATAATTATTATGCAGTTCAACAAAATATTTTGCTGCCCAATTATTTATTCTGCTGACCAAATACTTATACCTGATGACCAAATAATTATTTTCTTGCCCAAATAATTATATTGCTGACAAAATATTTGTTTGCTGCCCAAAAGATATTTCGGCTAACCTTTTTGTTGCTGACCAAATAGTTAAAAGGCAGCCCAATTAATTACTTCCGTATAATTATACTATGAGCGATAAACGAGATTTTTATTTTAAAGAAATACGTAATTTATGCAAGTAAAGCCACATTTTATGAAAGTACTTAATACCTACATAATTTTTTTACCATCAACGAAAAGTACACGTACATTTCAATGTATAACAATTTGATAGATCTTCCGGCTCGCGCTGTGCCATTAATAACTAGTTAGTTCGAGGAATAATGTGTGCGATCAGTCTATCACTAGAAGCGAGGGAGCGACCATGCTGGTACGATGTATTCCGATCTCATTCCGATACATCGTGGCGGGGAGTGAATTATTTCTTGGTTTATGCCCGCTTTTAACGTGCCTTCCGAAGCACGGAGGACTTCGAGATCATAAAGTTTTGGTCCCCCATCCACGGCCTGACCATGGCGAAGTAAGCTTTGTCTTCGATCGAAAGCCAAAGCGTACTAACCCCTACGCCACCGAGCACCTTAACTTGGAGTCTATTTAGAAAAAACTACCACCTTTACCGGCCACACGTCCTAGTAAAATTGGCAATCTAAGCCAAAGAAAATACTACTACTACAACTATCATGGATTTAAAAAGGAAAGTACTTCATGACTTTGACGACAAGCTGTGGATGGCACCACAGGCCGCGCCATCCACAGTAAACTAACTTGAAAAGTTTTCGTTGTCACCAGATAACATATTATACGGATTTGCGCCGGAAGCTTCCACTGACGCTAAACATACATACAATCACGCCTGTAATCCCCGAAGGGGTAGGCAGAGTCCAAGGAGCACTGTGTTCCTAAAGACCACATTCCTAAAGGCCATACAAAAATTGGGGTAAACGAAGCATTATAATACTTTCATGCGCCAAATACCTACAACCATCCTACAAGAGACGACCAAATCCTATATGAGCTCCCTTTGCCTTTCCTATTTGGGAGAACATTATTTAAAAAAAATTAAGAAGAGTTTTTGGCGTCATTCAAGTATGGCGGACGTGATTTTTATTATAGTGATTGTAATATTGTTTCGGAGTTAATCTCGTTGCGTAAAATCAGTGTAGTTTTGTGTAATAAGTGTCAATAATGATGAGCAATATGGAGGATCATTGAAATAATCGTCAAGTGGTGTGAAAAGTGATGAGTTTTTTATCGTGGTAATCCACCTCATCCAAGTAGCACCACAGTGTCTGACATCGATCTTTTGACGCCAAATTCTCCCAAGATGCATTGAAATGCATTACACTAGCATTTAAATGCAAACTACTGAAGAAATGTATACTGAAGACTTGGCTGTATGGGCTTCGTTCCCTTTGCCTTCCCTGCATGGGAGAATTTTACAACAACAAAAAATTAAGAAAAGAGATGTCATTTTTCGACATCTATGTTTTTGAAGACTGTGGAGTTTATTGTTGGTGTGTGGTTGGTGTACTGCTGTATTGATTTTTCTGCTTGTAGTTCGATTTTCTCAGCAGTCTATAAAAACAGAGAATTAAGGTTCACCGCATCTCTAAATTCTGTTAGGTACAAGGTTAACACTTATCATGGCTGCAAAAATAAATGAAGCTCAGGAGCACTGCAGAGCAGCAGAGAAATTGTAAGTTATTTTTATTTATTTACTGTACTGAGCACTAGCAATTTTATTATTTTAATGCATTGCTGAATGTGTTTTTATGTTTTAAAATATTATACAGACTAGACATACTAATAATTATTTTGTCAACAAAATGGTTAAATGGATTTAAATTATGTCAATTATTTTTTTGTATTTAACTATATTCTTCGATGGAACAATTTGAATTATTTCATTCACTAGCACTGGCACCCCATTCCCAACTATGTCCTTAATATAATTTTCGATTACTGACAGTGTATTTGGTTCAATAGTTTTGATTTTGGAGTAAGCTCTTAGCATTAATTTCACCAATGCTGATAAGTGACAAGGTGGATGTGAGCTTCACCTGTATTTTTCAACAACAATTTTTCCTCAAGTTTGTAATGGATGATGTAACAATCTGCAAACAATGACAATGCACACTTATGTACCCGTAAAACAAAATAATATTGTAAAGGCAGCAAGCCCTCTTGTAGCAAGACATTACTTTTTTATTGTATCTGTGAACCAAGAGATTTGTTGACTGAGTTGGGGTGGTTTAACAGAATGATAAATAATATGTACAATAAATAACCCTGACCATTTCCCTTGTTCATATTTTATGCAGAATTTCAGTTTATTTCACTGCACACAATTTGGCTCTTCATGAATATAGTATGACAATGATAAATTTAATACTTTTAAGCCAAGAGTAGTAGAAAATAAGTCAAAGAGTAGACAAAGATTTATTATTTTCATTGCAAATATCTTAGCAACTAGTCTTCTAGATTTATACAAATTCTTTGAAGTTTAATATATTAACAAGTAATAAAAATTATTTTTCTTAAACTTCCCTTTTCATTAGTTTTAATTTGTCAAATGGCATTAATTAGTCCAACTTATACTTTTAGTAGAAATAATAAGGCAAACTTCATTTTACATCCTGTTTAATAATACATATTAATAATACTTATATGTTTAATAATAATGTTTAATATAACATATTCAACAACTTCTTGCGACATTTGCTAGATTGTGGAACCACTTTGGCCAATGCAAAGTGGATCTACATTCTAGTGAAGGTTTCCTATCAACGTTAAGACTTCTTTGCAATCCTCACTTCTTAAAATAATTATTATAAGCTGTAACATACTTCACTTTGTTAAAAAAAATACCTGTTTTTACTAAACAACATACCTACTAGGCATTTTTTTACCTAGGTACTTACTATAAAATCAAATTTTTTATTACCTACACAGTTTATCACTACTTACAGCTTAAAAACAACTCTGTTGCGTTGGAAACCAGATTTTGATTCTGCAGCTGATGAATACAGTCAAGCAGGTCAGTAAAGAGTATCAGTATGCTACTTCAGATACAATTTTAAATAAAATAAGAATAAATACTCATTAGTAATGTTTTTACATTCAAGAATAATCTTGCATTTTTCCATTCCTTCTTTTATCTCATCAGTAACGCCATACCTTAGTATCCATCTATTTCCTTTCTTCATCTCATATTTGTTACATTCTTCCATCCCTTGATTATTCTCTCAATCTACTCCTTGACCATTCACTTTTACTTTGCATGTATTGTATTCATCCCTCGGATTACCAATCCCTACCTTGCTTTTTATTACACGTCGTTGAACGGTATAATAATAGAGTTATGGTTTAATTCTAGCTCAGTGCTACCGTATAGCGCGAGAATTGGCCAAGTCTAAAGAGTGCCATTTAAAAGCTGCTGAATTTTACAAGAAGAATCGATCACTCTTTCATGCTGCAAAGTCATATGAGAATGCCATGATTGTTTCCAAAGAGACAGCTACAGCTGACGAGGTAATTATTTATTTTCCTTTTCTAAATACTTTTAATTCAACATCCTTCATCATCTCAGCATAGACGTCCACTGCTGGAGATAGCCTTCCCAATAATCTCCACAATAACCACCCGAATCCCGCAACTTTCGCCAGATTGTCGGTCCATCTCGTGAGGGGCCTTCCAACATTGCGCATCCCAATACGTGACTACTTGAGAACCTCTGTGCTCCAACGGCCATCAGTTCCACGAGGACATAACATCCATCTATCACCTTCCCTTCACATCCATCTATCACATTCTTCGTGAAAAATGTTTAAATTTTGTAATGCGTCTTAGATCGGCCACCATCACTTTTACTTGGATTTGAATTTTTACACCTTTTGGTTCAGTGAGGTGGAGATGCCTAAGCCTGCTGTTTTCTTTGCCCTTTACTAAAGGTATCAATGACCCATCTACTGCTCACAATCAGGAGGTGCTAAGTCATTCGCTGTATTCCTTACACTTATTTCTTCAATTACAGCTGTTATATCGTACCCATCAGGTATTAAATCTTGGTATACTTACTTTTTTATCCAGATATACACATTGGCTTCAGACGCAGCTAGTCTCTACCAAGAACATGGTTCTGGTGACTCTGGTGCTAGTATTCTTGACAAAGCTGCCAAGATATTAGAACAAAATAACCCTGAAATGGCTGTCAAATTATTCCAGCAAGCAGCTGAAGTATCATCCGTAAGTATGCTACATACAACTAAAAATTGTTTGTGCTTGTTATGGTCAAGTTATTGTAACGAACTAACGGCGGGCGAATCCGCCGCCTCTCTGGTGTAGTGGTTCACACCATCGGGTGTTGATCGGGAGGTCCGGGTTCGATTCCCCATGGGGGCAGAAGTTTTTCTGCTCGGTTGGGTTGGTGGTAGGGCTTCTAAGCCCGCCTGGCTAGCTACCACCTTACGTAATTTGTCGTTATAATAGCGATGTTTTAAGCATTGTTGTGATCCGGCAATCCGAGGTAAGATAGCCAGTTCCTCAGTTGTTAAGGATTCGGCCCTATCGTCACTTACCATCAGGTGAGATGAAGGCCAAGAGCTTACCTGTCATAGCTAAATAAAAAAGAAAAAAAAATCATCTTTTCATGCTCGCTCGACACGGGCGGACATGGGTGACGAATGTCTTGAGGGTGAAAAGAAATGAGAATTCGTTGACTGGGTAGCTTGCCGCGTAATATTGTAGCTAGGCTTTCTTGGACATTTTTTAAAATTATTGCTACACCTCGGTTTTGAAGAATCTTTGATCCTTCGGTAGTCATAACATTATAAATTCATAATTTCATTTGACAGACTACAAGCAGCCAACATCAAGGGGCAGAATATATAAGTAAATCTTCAAGGATTCTTGTGAAACTTCAAATGTAAGTGCAATATTTTCTTCATAACTTTGGATAGACATACACCCAGTTGCAGACACGAACTTTAAAATTTAATGTCAGCATTATCTCTAATGCTCCATTAAATTTATTTATTGAAGTGTCAAAAGAACACCTTAGCGTAGTTTTACGTTGCACAAAACGACATTAGCACCCTGTCAATGCTATAGAGACATTAGCTAGAACTGTTTTGTGTATCAACCATATCTTTAATGAACTTTAAAGTTTTAATGTCTCATTAACAAATGTCGTCCTTAAAAATCTTTGTGCAACTGAGTGATAGAGAGTTAAATTTGAGATTTTTTTAAATAATTGAAGGTTCGACCAAGCTGTAGACAGTCTACGTCGTGAGATCGGATTTCACCAGGATGCTGGTAACAACGGCGCAGTGGGGAGGCTCACGGTAGCCATAGTGCTGGTGCAGCTAGCGCGTGGCGACACCGTTGCTGCTGAAAAGGCGTATAAGGTCAGTTTTATTTTGAAACCAGCTACTAAATAAAGAGAGCCCTATAGAAATTCCATTACTTATCTAATTTGATACTTATCTAATTTTTATAATTAAGATAATAATTTGTACGCTTCTGTAAGTATAACATGTCGCAGCATAACTTATTGATGACCACCTTGCATGTATTTGTACATGTTAAACAAATAAACTCAGAGTAAACAGAACGGGAGTAGCCATTAGTCAATTTCTCAAACATTTTTTTCTGCCATTTCTTGCGGGGGGTGAGTTTACCACTACACTCAAAGCCAGCACACATAAACAATAACTTTTACCGTTTTTACAAATGCACACATGCATAATCGACACACATGCATAATCGACACACAAATTTAAATTTCACGCACACACACGCTTAAAATAGTCACGTGGGGTGTGCGTTTTGACAACGTCACAGCCGCACTCCCCACGAGACTAGCGTTCGAAATTTGAAATCGTAGAATTCTAAAACATGAAATAATATCATGAAATCTTAAAAATTATAATTACAAATAAAAGGTGACACCATCTTTTAGCATACTCGATGTTTTCTATTTATTTTTACAACAAAAAACAGCACAGGCAGGCATTTTTGCGGGAGCTCTGTTCGCCGCAACGTTTACAATGTTATGGCTGTCAAAATGGCGGCTCAACTAGTTTTATTAAACGTGCAAGCATCCGATGCTTGTGCATTTGGCAGAGGGGAATGTTAGACAAAGGCTACTCCAGTTCTGTTTACTCTGAGTTTGATTTGATAGTTCTTAAATGCCGCTTGCAAAGCATCGACTATTCGTTATCACTACAATAATTCATTAACCAGTCTTGAATTTTTACTGAATAAAATACACAAAAGTTTATGTCATAATTTTAAAGACATAATGCAATAAAGCTCAATTCTTGATAGTGTGAATTTCAGAAGTTATTCATCTATCTGTGCAGGAGTGGGGTAACTACTGCGAAGTCGCCGAGATGTCAACTCTCGAGCAATTACTGCAAGCGTACGACGAGGAAGACCGCGAGGGAGCGCAGCGGGCGCTTGCCTCCCCGTTCATAAGGAGCATGGACGTGGAATACTCTCGGCTGGCAGGCTGCATCCCTTTGCCCGAGGGCATTGAACCGGCGCCTAAAGCCAGCGTCCGCGAAAACGCCGCTCCGTCCTACGTGAGCGCTAATGCTTCCAACGCACAGGTGGGCTATATATTGGGTCCTTACCTATGAAATTGGTGTTTTTATTCTGTCTTAGCAATTTGTCCGTAACTATTAAGTTTCAGAACATTCTTATAAAATAATTGCCTCTTCTAAAAATAGACCATATATTTGAGCTCGTATTATTTAATTTGATATTTTTTTGTAAGTTTCATTGTGTTAAAATTAGACACAAAGACAATTATTTTTAACTGCCTCCCGAATACATCATTTGATTTGCATTAACATAAAAACGATGAATAATTTTTATCAAGCGTGTTCACACACATATTGCTAAAGCTTGTCTAATGATACATGCCAAATGTTATTATCTCTGGATTTGTCGTTGTGAAGAAAACTGATAAAATGTTAGTATGTAAAATGCAGACATCCCCAAAATCTCCATACAAAACACCAATTTCATAGGTAAGGACCTAATACCTACAGGCCTTTGCCTCCCCGTTCATGAAGAGCATGGACGTGGAATATTCTCGGCTTGCCAGCATCTCTGCCCGAGGGCATTGAACCGACGCCTAAGCCAGCGTTCGCGAACGCCGCTCCGTCCTACGTTAGCGCCAAGGCTTCCAACGCAAAGGGTTATACAGAATAGAAATTGAGATAGGGCGTTAAGGGCAGCTACCAGATGCCTTGATGCCACGTGAAAATGGTCTTAGACCTTTTCCATCTTTTTGGGTGACGACAATCGACATTCATAGATTTTTGATAAATGTACAGTCAGCGACAAAATCGTTAGAATGTTGTCCCCATACATATTAACATTCTTTATGTATAAAGGACCGATACGCGTAAAAAACCACATGCGAAGACCTTTCTTCCCCGTTATTAGTGTTAATAGAAATGTCCCTATTAAATGTATGCAAATAGTTTTCATTGATTTTTGTTCTTTCTAGTACTCTAACCTCGGTTGGTCCCTAAGAGTGTTTTAATCCTTTATAGTGTGACGGGGTGAAGCCAGGGATAAATGAAAGTACAGTTGGGTCGTCACTTATTGGGGTATATTTTATAGAAGAATAAGGCATTAATACCTAGTGCCTTTACAACAAATGTATAGTAATAATATAGCTGTTCAGCTACTTCAGCTGCTCAAATACGTTAATTTAAATAATAAATTTTTAGGTTGTAAGTTGGAGACCAAAAAAAATGACAACACAGACAGACACTGAATAAAAAGACAGAACCAAAGAGAAAACGGCCAGAGAGGTGCGCAGTAACAACAAAGAGTCGCTAATAGTGGTATAGCGCCTCGTTACAATAGTACGTAATGGGATCGATTAACATAAAAAAATTACTCAATTCTGACGATTTTCTCGCTGACTGTACATTTTATAAAAATTTGTAAATGTTGATTGTCCTCACTCAAAAAGTTGGAACAGGTTAGACCTAAGACAATTTTCGCGTGGCAGCAATGCATCTTGTAGCTGGCTTTGATGTATAAGTATACAGACCTCTGTCTCCCAGTTTATAAGGAGCATGCATGGACGTAGATTATTCTCGGCTGACAGACACTATTCCTTTGTTAGAGGGCAAAGAACCGGCGCTTAAATCCAGCGTCCGCCAGAACACCGCTTCATCCTTAACTGGCAATGTTTACGCGGTCCGTTAGAGCATACAAGTAGAATTCATCTTGTTGACAATTGACAATCTCTGTGAAGAGCTCGGTGGGGTAGTGGTTAGTACGCTTTGGCTTTCGATTGAAAACAAAGCTCCTTCGCCATGGTCAGGCCATGGATCTCCAAAATGTGATCTCGAGCTCCTCCGTGCTTCGGAAGGCACGTTAAGCCGTTGTTCCCGGTCACCATTGCGGCTTTTTCTACCCACCAACCCGCATTGGGCTAGCGTGGTGGTGTTTCGGACTATACTTGTCATGTGTTTCTCCATGGAGGACAGGAGCAGGGAGTAAGCGTGTTTCGAGTTCCATAACGAGAGGTTCAGGATTCGAGTTCTAGTTATAAACTTTTTTTACACTGCTTACATATTTGTGTGACCTTTATACAAAAGTCTTGAGGGTTAAAAATAGTTTAGTTAATTTTATAATCCATCAAAATTTCTTTCTCACGTTTAAACACATTAATACCTACTAATTATTACTTGTAAACAAATTTTAATATACTTTATAATTTTTCATAGCCTCCTACAGGGGAGACTACAGAGGAGCCTACAGAGGGTGAAGTGGAGCCTGCAGAGGGTGAAGACGAGTCACTATATGAACCCGTCACATATGAAGAGAAAAAGAGCGAAGAAGAAGAAGATTTATGCTAATCCAAATAGAATTATTATAATCTGAATACGCTATCTACAGATAATCAATTAGTTGGGTTGCTCTTGTCTTAAAAGACGTTGTCACCCAATTGCGCCTTGAACGGAGAAATCGAAAAATATATCTAAGTATATAAATACTCGATATATCATGAACATAACAAATAATACTTAAAACTGTAGCTGTTATTTACTTGCTGGAAGCTTCAGTAAAATTTTTCATCTTAATCTGGATAGCCTTATAATAGCACCAATGTAGTCAGTGTGCTCAATTTTAATTGTAAATATTTTAATCAGTGTTGACATAAAAGAAAATATATAAGTATTTATTATATCAAAAGTATCGATATAGATGTGATATAAGTATAATAGGTATATGTAGCTCCTACACACAATGTGCGGGATTGCCGCCGGCCTTGCCGCATAAGGGCCGGCGCTCACGCCGGCAGATTATGCTGTGGGATCCCGTGGCCATTACACGGCAAACCGTGGCAACCTGCTGTAAGCCCAGCCATTCTGGCATCAATTAGTTTTGATCCGCGCGGATTCGAAGTTGGTTGTGTCGTCATGGTTGACTGACATCTGGTATAATAACAGTGGTATGAAATGGCATGACATTTCATGCCGCAGCATCCCGCGGCACGTCGCGTCATCGAGGTATCGATATAAAGGAATATCAATTCTATATTCATTAGAATAAGATTCTAAATGACTTTATTAGTTATAAAATCCTTTGCCATGACGTGCCGTGCCGGCAGTGAGCGCCGACCCTTACAAGCCGCAAATAACCGCTGTGTCGCGCGGATTAAACTCACTTCGACGTACAAAAGAGCGGGAGTCTGCGGGATTGCCGCGCATGTTTGTAGCAGCCATAAGACGCGTGCTTTGAATCTATTGGAATTGAACTGTAAGCAATAATATATTTTGGGTACTGGAACCTAACATGAATCCTTTATTTAATCGACAAATAATTAGACAAAAAGTAGGAATTACCTTTTGAGCGAGTGCGATGATTAATTATAATAATTTTAATCTAAGCTGTAGATACACTCTGCTGGAATCTCATAACGATCAGTCCTGCGCTAACCGAATTCAGCGGCTTTCTGTGGCAGATCATCGATATCATCGTGGGTACCTATTACTTTATAGACATTGAAATAACTTATATGAGCGGTCTTTATTAGAACAGAAAGAAAAAATATACCGTAATAAATAAAAAAAAACATGAACTGTAAATAATAGGTACTTATCCACTCGTCACTTGGAAAACTTCCGACGACAATCGAGTTACCTACCCAATATTCCGTAGCTTGGTCTATCGGTCTGTCTAATTATTGTTCGTGAATCGGAGCATATGTTATTGTTTATGTGATTACATGAACAATTCAATGGTCAATCGCAAAGCTAAATATACTTAGTAGCTACTTGAGAACGGTTACAAATAATTCACCTAGCTTCCTCTAGTTTTAAATAAATTTATATACCTACATACATACTTTGTTGTTGATATTTGCATAGTCTTTATTGTACACCATATTTGTATAGAGAGCCTAAAATATTGTGCATTTATTTTTAAATTAGGTCATAAGAGTTTATTGTATATTGTGGCATCATGATATTTAAAATTAAGGCAATTTGAATAAATACAGACAGACCCTGTTTTTTGTATAGCTATTATAAAGTGAGCTGTAAGCTACGTCAGTTGTTTCATCGCAATAGAATTTTATCTTAAAAAATCTGTAAATGTCAATTGTATACATAAAAATCATGTTGTAACTATGTTAGTAATTATAAATTGGTTTCATATTATTCCTTTTTCATTAAAATAGTTTACATGTATCTACTTTTAATAAATATAAAGCTTAACTCACTTATATTTTTGGTGATTTGTATTTTCTCAACGTTACATAGTCTATAAAGATGTACTACAGTTCATATTTGATCGTTTAGAAAAATAAATTTTAATTATTACTGGCGTTGTTTCTTTTTGAGAATTAAATTCATAATCCGTCCATGGTTCATATGACTGCTGACTGGCTATCAATGGTTGAAAATACAGTTTAGTTTACGTCGTAAATTGTGCGCACTCTTAGCTTGTGTGAAGATTTCTTTACAGAATGGGAAAATATAAAAGAAAATCTTAAAGGAAATTAGCGTTTAACGAGCTAATTTTAAAAGTAGAAGAAAAAAATTTGTAAGAGGTCAAAGCAAGTAAGAGATTTGTTGCAGAATCGTTGAATATTCCAAATGCAACATTAAGAAAAAGCCTGAACGCTGATACCGTTCCTGTTGTCTTGGTAGATTCAAGAGTTGTCTCGTTCCGACTATGGACATGCATGTTTCTGTGGACTCATGAATAAAAGAAGTAGGAAGAATTACATACCTACCAACGATCTGTCGGAAAAAAGCCTTGAGCCCATAAAGGTAATATTATGCTTTTGCTTGAGCCTCGATTTAATAAAGAAAGAAACAGGCCAGCAAGCAGTAGCTGATTTTAAATATCTTTTTTACATATGATAGGTAAGCTCTTGTCCTTCATCTCACCCAGTGGTAAGTGAAGATAAGGCAAGCGATCTTTATCTGTAATCCTCAACAACTGAGGAACCTGCTGTCTTACCTCTGATGCCGGAACACAACAATGCTTAAAACATTGTTATTATGGCTACAAAAGGTAAGACGGTGGTAGCCAGCCAGGCGGGCTTAGAAAGCCCTACCACCAACCAAACCGAGCAGATACCCCGGTGGTGTTAACAACTAGACCAGGCTGTTAAATTTGAGTCTGTTACCTTTATTTAATGTTTAAAATTATGCTCCTGAGGGACCAGTTTTAATATAATAAGAAGTAGGTACAAAGCGTTATTTAAATTTGTTTTTTAATAAACAAAAGTTTACAAAATGCGCACTCTCCGGTGGCAAAAACCTTGCAATACTAGGTAAAAACAACATCTGTTCTACGACTTTTAAAAATTTGACAAATTTACAAAAATAAATATCATTTTCTGAATGTTTCTAGCTCTGTGCGCAAAACACACGCGAGCGGTGTGCGTGTCGCCTGAAAAGGTGCCTTAACACGACAGTATGTACGGAAAATAGACTTATATCAGTACATTATGCATGTAAAATTATTTTTATTAATGTATTGAGTTAAGTATTCTGGACGTTGTCAAAGCGGACATGAGTGAGAACGATCTTACACCGGGCAAAAATGTTTTATGCCGAGAGGGCAAAGTGGAATAGGTGTAGTAGGCAAGCGGACCCTTTCAAAAGACCGGGATAACGCTAGGCTGTTTGTATGAAGAAGAATGTATTGAGTTATGGTAAAACTCAAACCAATGTTATTTACGATGCCAGACTAGGTAGTTAAACCTAGTCTGGCGAGGTAAAAATTACCATTTAATTAGCAATATTCCGGTTTATCGTTGGAAGAAATTTCAGATAGCAAAAAATTACTCATTGGGAAATTTCTCAAAGGCTTTGGGTTTTATGAGAAAAATATTAACACACTTGAATTTTTGTTCCTTACATCGGTTTTGTTGTTTTATTTAATTTCATACTGTTGCATCTAATTTACATCATATTGTTAATGAAACATGTTCAGGTATTGGCAATTTGGATTTTAAATAATACATACCTTATGAGATACCTACAAATATTTCCGACAAAACCTAGACATAATTATTTACAAACTAACTTACACTTAGTTACTTAAACGCTAC
Source organism: Parapoynx stratiotata (assembly GCA_910589355.1). Lineage (NCBI taxonomy): Eukaryota > Metazoa > Arthropoda > Insecta > Lepidoptera > Crambidae > Parapoynx > Parapoynx stratiotata. Next base: position 4,494,560 of record OU342457.1, read on the forward strand.
ATATAATAAACTAAGAGATCTCTCTGTACAATATTGGGTTCTTTTAACGTCCTAGAAAAGGATAAAAGGTCTTTGATTTTGATACACCATAATGAATGCATCTACATTGGTACATAATAATACAAATTAATTGATATTCATGTTCATAATGTGTAAATATAAACAGTGCACTTGCACTTTATCTACATATTTGCTGCATACATTAATATTTTACGTTAATGTTTTTTTATATAAAAATATGGACAGCAAATCGTTAAAATATTATAGACGTTGGATCTCAATGATATCACACTTATTAAAATAATCTAGTCATAAAGGCGGTTGCCGATGGATTATGTTACCCATAACCCATCTGTTTAACATTTTCAACCCTATTTAATTTTGGTTACAGAAGGAAATTTTGTTGAAAGCAATAAACCTTACTAAAACAATATTTTTTAATTACCAAAGTCCAGATTTCTATAAGCAAGATCGAGTTAGTAAGGTATTAGGCACTCTAATTCACAACTTTCTTGGGATTTTGTCGATGTTTTCCCGTTCTCGCACAATACAATATTTCTTGTGTAAACTACATACATATAAAAAAATATGTTTAACTTAAAATGTTTTTTTTTGCGAATTTACTGTCGAAACATTCAGCTTCTTTGTTTATAAGGTGAGAGTCATCAGAGCCTAGAATAGTCCCATTATTCGGTTTTGGGCTGATTCTTTTCACAACAGATTCTTGTGATACCAGATATTGCACTATCATACACACAAATAAAATGTTTTATAAAGTATGCAGTGTATTAGGAAATCTTTTGCTGCAGATAAATTATTCAAATTCGTAATCGACGATTGAAATGTACCAAAAAAAAAATTGTTTTTATGTGTACATTTCAATCGTCGTTGTCGATTATTTATTTATTTTATATTTTTTTAAATGTACCTGTCGACTTGAGAACCTGTTCCTTTTTTCATTGGTTGAAAATTTAAAAAAAATTAGTTCGTTCTAGTTTTATATTTTCCTGTGCTGATTATTTTCGTGACCTTTGAACAACAAATTAAATACCTTTAGTTTTCATATTTCCTTGGAACTTATGTGCCGCTTGTACTTTTGCATATTCCCAAACCAAATTTCTGTTCATAATTCATCAATGTAATAATAATATCAAAATATTTCACACCAAATGTATTATAGGTATTATTACTATTTGTTATCGTTGTTTTCAATTTAAAATTACATTTATTGTATGGTTTCTGTGGTCAGAGACGTCTGGTAGCGGCTCATTAAAATAATACTGCCAACCCATTTCTTCCCTTGGGTGTCGTAAAAGGAGACTAATGAACTTGGAACTGCACAACCATCAAATAGCTTATAGCGGCGACGGGCTCACTACCTGTCACGCTGAGTGCAGTCACTGCTTGGTGAAGCGCGGACTATGGCAATGGACGCTTTTGCGGTACTTTTGCCTAGTCAGTCTCTGAGAATAGTCGTGACATCACTTACAAAAACCATACATATTATATTTACATATTAGGTTTTTGTTAGTCATGTAACTTCTGCCGCATAACAAATCTGCCATGTAAAGAATCTGCCCAAACCAGAATTTACCCAAAACCGAGTAAGTTGTATAGTCTTTTAATTGATCTGTGCTTCAAGCACAGATAAATTAAAACCAACATTCAAAAAGTCAACTAGCCTTCTGCAATGGAAAAAAATCATTTTTTAAAATTGCCTTTTGTAACAGAATTTAACTGTGCTTAAAAATATAACTGAGTATGTCATAGAATATTTTTTAGAATGTAATACCAAAATACAGTAAAATATTCAAACAACAGACATTTAATAATAATGAATAAAGAGCAAATATTTAGTAATAATGAAGTCCTTTTCTGAAGCAAAATCCTTCAGAAAATAGAATAAAATATCACTATACTCAACCATATGGCTGCTTTGATTTTAAGATTTATTGCAATAATAACAAGGGCAAACTTCGATGAGCTAGCACTTCAAACTTTATAAAATAATTATAATTATTAATGAATAATCATTCTTTTCAAATTCTTCAATAAACTTCAAATTTCAGCCTGCAAAATTTTTTAATGCCATCATTTTTAGCTAGCTAGTAATGAATATTAGCAAAAGCAAAGGACAGTAAATTATTGACAAATAATATTGCTCTGTTCACCAATAATGGTCAATAATGTTAAATAAATTCTAGAGACCTTGGGTTCCCCATGAAACATTTTAAGGTAACTTAAATTAATCACTTTATAGCACACATAATTTAAGATTGGATGTTTTTATGACTAAACATTGTATGAATGTACGGGGGCACCATAGGGGGAACAGCCGCTGTTGCTTCTGGTACAGTCTCTTTCTCTTTGTTATTTTTAGTTTTTCTAAATTGGAAACCATTTTTACGGAGGATTTTACGTAAGGTTTCCCGTGAACCTTTAAAATTGATTTCTTCCTTTAAAATTTGTAGCAGCTTGTTGATTGTGGGCACCTCCTTTTTGAATGCATAGAACTCATGGATCTTACGCCTAATAACTTGTAAGTCATATTCGTCAACCTCTATTTTTCCCTTTGTTCTGACTCTTTTCTTTGGAGTCTTCTTGAGAGTCTCTGGATCTAGAAGACCTTGTTCAACAAGTCTGGCTTCTTTAACTATGTTTAACACTGTGCGTTCAGATACTCCTACAAAAGGTTAGATGAAATTTATTAAATAGATTAAAAGAAACATGCTCTAAAAACATTTGTAAATATGTCATATAAATCTAAAAACAAAATCAAATAGTTTTTTATTATAAAAGTTGTAAGTTCGCAAATGCTTCAACCATGATCCCATACATCTACATAAAGACATTGCATTGATTGCTTAACACATATATGATAAAAGATTTTTAATGAAATTATAATGCCTTGCCTAATATTTCAAAAATGTATATATGTATACACACAAATATATAATCACACACAAAAGCTAGGCAGAAGTTTTAGCACCCACAAACCCTTGAGGATATTAGTATTTGAATCAATAAATTTTTAATGCCTGCATGATATATTTATCTATTTTCATAAAGTAATAGATTGTAAAAAGAAATTCTACAAAAATTACTGAGTAGGAACAAAATGATTTATTTTCGCAGAGCTTGGATTGTTGCAATAGTCATTCACATAATCTTTTATTAAAGCAAATGCAGTAAAGTTTGCAACTAAGAAATATAACGAAATTTCTAAATAACTTTGTATTTTCTATGGATAATGATTAGAGTGTAATGACTAATGAATCACATGTTTGTTGGTAGCTTTCCTCGCAATAAAATTAATTAACTGATAAGCAGCAGCTCAGCAGGTGTAAATGCATAGGTTTAACATGCTTAGCACTTTGTTTTCTTATTCGCATTAGCTGCAACCATGCTGCAACTTATTTTATCTACACAGCTTTGATTAGTTTTTCTATTGTTGTAAATCAAAGCATAAATTACATTACATAATTGAAGAGCATTACTAAATTTTGTTTAATGAAATTTTCGCAAAAATACATTAATGCTTCACAAATACTACAACAGGTGTAGTAAAAACACAGAAAACAAATTTTGAAATAGTAATAGTACCCTTTTGCAGCGATGATTCAAGGAAGTTTATTCAGGGTTTGTTTGAAAGATATTTTATAAGTATAATTCAGAAAAGAATGGCTCTGCATAAAATATAAATTTAAAACAGTTTATTTGTATTGGACACTTACCCGTAGCGGCAGAAACTCTAACATACACTTTACTAAGCGGTATTATAGGCACCTGCATTCGTTTCTCCTCATCCATAAATTCCTTTACTTTTAGTATAATCTCTCGAACTTCAGTTGTAATGTTTTTAGGCATATTGGATAAACTTTTAACTTACTTTATTTATTCTACAAACAATCACAACGATAGAAAAGGCAATGGCCGATTTTGTCAGTTTTCTGACAGTTCGTTCGTTTGCAAAAGATGGCGTTGGATAATAATGGTCTATGGTTTTTGGACCATGGATGGAATATGGATGATGGAAATTGATGGAACTATGGATGGAACGAGGATAAATTTACTTTTTATACCGCTAGATGGCGCATTAACGACTGTACTTTTTTTAATATTTATTTCTAATCATAAGGAGTTTTTGATAAATTTTGTAAACATCTCATGATTTTCTGTTTATCATATTACCGGCACTAGACACTTATGTAAATCATAATTGTAGGTCCTAAGAAATTTTTGTAAATTCTATTGTAAGAAGTAAATAAATGAATATTATTATTATTATAATATAGTTACGCAAAATCAGAGTAGTTTTGTGTAATAACTGTCTGTGACAATGTGCAATATGGAGGATCAATGAAATAAGCGTCAAGTGATGAGAAAAGTGATGAACATTTTTATCGTGGTTATAATCCACCTTATCAAAGTAACGCGACAGTGTCTCCTATAGACCAATTTTGGCGAATAACTCTCGCTCAGGATGCATTACAATGCAAATGAAGACTTAATACCACTACTTAATACACTAAGGACTAGACTACACACAACGTATACGACTGAAGGACTCTGTATCCATGGTCGTGAACAATAAGCAAAAAAAGAAGCTTTTGGGTTTATGGTCCATTCTGTATTGTATTTTTTTTCTAAAGTGAAGTGTCTGTCTGAAAGACTGATGAATGTGGTTTATTTTGGATTTGTTTCGTTTTTAATTAAATTAAGTATTCATAATTGATAAAAAAATGAATTCTAAGAAAGGAAAACGTAATTTCGGTAATAAGCATTTTCCGATAGCTGAGTCAGTGAGTATAGCTCTGAAGATCCAGTTGGACAAGTTTCTCAATGATGAAGAGGAGACCGAGCTTAAATTCCCGACGTTCCTATCAGCCCAGGAACGTGGGTTTATTCACGAGACTGTCTCTAAGTTAGGCTTAAAGTCAAAATCACGCGGGAAAGGTAAGATTGTTTAGAAAAAGACTTTTTGCACTAGGAAAGCCATAACTCCTAAATTGATATATAATTGGGATTGACTTAAATTGTACCCGCATTTGTGAACTGTGTAATTTTTCATCTATTAAAGTAAGCCCTCATGACTGATTACTGTTAAATGTTTGATATGCTAGGTTAAAAATAGTAATGCAAATACACTGAATGAGAGTGAAGTTAAAAAGAAGTAAAAAAGGATTTTTTTCTTTATGAATTTTAAATGTTCTTCCTATCATAACTGTTAACAATTTTTTTTTCTTTCATTACATATTATTTCTTACCATAGAAAATCATTGTGCATGTTTTCTTCCCATTATTAATTTATTTTTATTGTGGAATAAACAGGCATACTGATAAACTTTACCATGCCATATTTGTGTTAAATTTTTACATTTGATTTCAGGAGTAAATCGCTACCTGACAATTTATAAGCGTTCAGGCTCAACCATCATTCAAAATGATGCAAAACTAATATTAGACTCTAATATGAGGTGCATAATAGCAGAACTGTTCAATGCATTCCCAATAACCAGTAAAGAGAAAGATGACTTGAGTTGTTGTCCAGAGAAGGAAAGAAGTCCACAGTTAGCTCATAAAACTCTTGGTCAATTGAACAACGGTGTTGCTCAGGTAATAATTATTAAAATGGTATGGTAGTTCAATAATTGTTTTTCAATAATGTTATTAATATTCATGACTGCAACACCAATACCATGAATAAAATTTTGGAAAAGAGAAAACAGTAATATATAGAGATAATTAATGGAGCTCTTAGTGCTACATTGAATATTCTTACTTTCTGAATGAGCACCTAACACAAATAGGTAGTAACAGTAAACAAAAAACGACTTTATTCTCATGAAAAAGAAGCCATTTAAATTGAAAAGTGTGTACATGTTCATTGTCCTGACTGTACTATTTCACCATAAAACTTTTCATCTTTTAGGTTCCTAATACAACATACAACCCAGACTTAATCAAGTTCCGCGAGAAGTTGCCTGTCTATGAACAGAGACAGGAGCTGATCAATGCTATCACACACAACCAGGTATGATGAATATAAGCTTTTTTGAATATTATTTTTATAGCCTTTTCTACTTTATATTTATTTTACCTTGACCAGGATTGTATATGATTATCAATTCAATCCTGGTCATTGAAAAATAAATTTAAAGTCTTTCAAAGTCAAATAAATTTAAAGTCTTTCAATTTTGGACTTTGTTGAAAATTGCATATAATATGTAATTTGTGTTATAATAATAAAGCTTATTTAAATTATGCATTTTTAATGATGAGTTAAATTACAAGACAAATTGATTTTAATTAATACTTTTTAAATGTACCAAAATGAAAGTGACTTATACTTTATCATATACGAAATATTACTATTCAGAGCCAAGCTGACTGCAAAAAATACAGTATCAGCAACCTCCTGTATTCACCTACTCTTACCTAACATCAGGAGAGACTCATATCTCATCTTTCTATATAAAACATATAAAAACTGGTTGCATTAGGTGATAATAGTGTCGGGCGCGACCGGGTGCGGCAAGACGACGCAACTGCCGCAACTCGTTTTGGATTACTGCCAGGAGCATAAGCTGCCCGCACGCATTTACTGCACGCAGCCGCGGAGAATCTCTGCTGTCTCTGTCGCCGAACGGGTGAGGTTACTCGACAACATGACACCAGCGACAACAACATATTACATGTATTTATAGTGTACACGCGACAACTATGTTTCATGCCATATTATCTCCTATTGCAGGTGGGCTGCTAGAGATTTCTTTAGGAATAAGCCACACCCTTTGTACTTTCTATTTGATTTATGTGTTCTGTATGATTGTTATGTGAACAATAAACTGTTAAATAAATAAATATTATCGCGGCTTTATCCCCGTAGAGGCAAGTAGAAGTTCATTACACACTCTGACTTTATCAGTAAATGGTACGTCTTCATATACATGTCCCACTGCTGGGCACAGGCCTTCCTCATTGTGAAACACATGTGGAGTATGGGCCGTAACACCACCACGCTTTCTATGTGGGTTGGTGGGTAGAAACGGTTCCGATAGCGACCGGAACCAATGGCTTGAGGCGCCTTCCAAAGCACAGAGGAGTTAGAGATCACAAAGTTTTGTTCACCCATCCAAGGTTGACCATGGCGAAGGTAGCTTGTTTTAGATATCGTAAGCCAAAGCGTACTAACCACTGCGCCACCGCTCCTCAGATATAAAGATATAAAAATCACCCTCCGACGAAAATAGCCGCAAACTAGCCGTCGAGTTGCAGAAACTAGCTGTTATGATGATGAAGAAGAAGATATAAAAAACAATTGTAGTGTCTTCACGTATTTCCAAGGGTTAGACACAGGATACATTTCGCCTGATTCGATGGCACGGGGCGATCTTTCGCTGTAGTAGTGTTGTTTTTGCCGGTCTTAGCAATTAAAGTATTTTTTTTTCTATTTGTCGTAGTTATTCACAACATAAACTCCTATTTTGGATGAACTCCGTGGTCGAGTGTTTAGTACACCGGTTTCAAGGCATCGCCATCTCTAGAGGTTCTGGGTTCAATTGCTGGTGGGAGCAATGTTTTAAATGTATATCATGAATATTTATTTAATTTGTATTATTATACCCTCCGTTATACCTACATTTCCGTCATCTTGTTGCCAAAAATAAGCGGCGTAATTAGCTTAGCTTATATGTGCCATTACTGGGCACAGGCCTTCCTATAATGTAGAAACACATGAGGAGTAGGGGTGTGAACGTCAGAAGAGATTTATTAATTTATAATATTTAATTTGTTAACAGGTGGCGTATGAGCGGATGGAGAAGATTGGCCTAACAGTGGGTTACCAGATTAGGTTGGAATCGCGCGTGAGTCCACGCACGTTACTCACGTATTGTACCAACGGGGTGTTGTTGCGCACGCTCATGGGCGGCGACTCTGCGCTTACAGGTACGTAGATACTATAGACATATATTGGGTCCTTACCTATGAAATTGGTGTTTTTTTCGCTCTTAGTATTTTGTCTGTAACTATTAAGATTCAGAGTATTCCTAAAAAATAATTACCTCGTCTTAAAAAAGACTATATTTTTGAGCTCTTTTGATTTCTTTTGATTATTTGTTGTAAGTTTAATTGTGTTAAAATTGGACACGGAGACAACTCTTTTTAAGTGCCTCCCGAATACATCATTTTATTTGCATTCACTTAAAAACGATAAATAATTTTTATGAAGTGTGATATTACACATATTACTAAAGCTTGTCTAATGATAGATGCCAAATCTTTAAATTTGCCGTTGTGAAGAAAACTGAAAAAAATTTAGTATGGAAAATGTAGAATTCCCCAAAATCTCCATACAAAACACCAATTTCATAGGTAAGGACCTAATATAAGTAGACGGCCAAAGAAAATGGAGACAAAAGAATTACTTACGGAGATTTAACAAGCGTGAACGGGAAAGCGATTGACTCGGCGTCATTTATAACCGTATTACATTGACAGATTTTAAGCACTCGTAAAATTATCTCGTCAGAGATCTTGATATTGCTTTAAAATCGTGATGTATTTGTAGTTTATACTTTTATACGTAAAATGGTTACTTATGCTGTAATTAATGGTGGTGCTTACCAAAGGAATAAACCAGAAAAATTGCCGTTTTCACAGGTAATTACATACAAAGTTATAACAGCAATAAAAGTTTATTTTTTTTTGCAATTGGACGTTCCTATGATGGTATATACTATAAAATTACGTCAATCATTTATTATGTAGTCGTATGTCATTTATCATTTATATTGTGTAAATAATTTTTCTTTTTTAATTTATAAGATTTTGAGTAATAATTTACAATTTACACATATTATTATGTTAGTGCTTGACTAAAATTTATCGATCTTATTATCGATGTTTATTTTTGTTAGAAAAAAATAATGATATTTTAAGTAGAACCATTTTTAGTGTAAGTTAAGCTTCGTTTTTTTTTGCTTTAGCTTCTGAATTTTCAACAAGAGCAGTTTACTAAGTGTAGATGACACACTTCTTTCATGTATAATTACACGTTTTAGTGCCTTGACTTAAACGCGATTCTCCCTTTGCAAGGTCTCTGAAGCATTTTTTTGGAAAATTATGCAACACCTAATACCCAACCAGAGTTCGGTAACCCTAAGTGAGGCCTGAAGGCCGGGATGGCGGCGTACCTTCAACGCCCTCGTCCTCATTCAGGGTACATTCCTCACTCTATCAGTCCTTGAAAGTCCATGTACACATCGGCCATAGCATTCGTATTTCAGCCTCATGCAATCTAGTTCCTTCTATAGCTCAACATCCATACTTATGTAACTTATGTAAGTCAGGGTCTAATGATTCCATTACAGAGGGTGATTAATCCAAATGGGTCAGTGTGGAGAAGGCTGATACTATAAGAGATAGCGAATCTGTTCTTAGGAACCATGAATGCCATTATATTTCATCTAAAATTTAAAAAAATTCTGGTAATGGTATTCAATTTTTTTTCAACTCTCATACCTTACCGGGAATCTAATTTAGTCAATGTTTCTATAAACACTGTAAAAATTGTTCCGTACCAAACCAAATATTGTGTAGACTTGCATTGTTTGTTTATAAGTTCTTTTTTGTTTTTTTTAGTACCTACTTACAGAAAGAATGTAAGTTACCTCCAAAATATTAATATAATTATATAGTATAAATAAAACAATAATTTTATAAACGTATATTTATTTTTACTTTGATAATATTTATCCTATTGTTTACTTTAATAAACTAAAACTCAAAGTCTTAAAATCATGTTGGTAACTAAAAAAAAACTTTGGTCAAATTAGGTGCAAAAAATTATATAAAATTAAAAATTATTTACAAATTGATTTTTTTATACCACAACTTTCTTTAAGTCAGTTCACTACCGGAAGGCCTTGGCTTTGAATAGATTTTTGAAACTTTGTATGTTTTTCTTATTATGTCAATTTGAGTTCGCCATCTATGTACATTTAAATGATAATGTTATTTAGAGTCAAAAAACAGATAGCCAAATTACTTACATATTTTTTTAAATTAAGGTGAAACTAAAATTTATCGATATGTTTAATTGAAAGTGAGAGAGTGCGAAACTATTTAACGCACACATTAACAATTAAAAATTGGTAATGCTTCGTGACGCCATAGTATTAAATGCCGTCAGTCATAGCTCATGTGCTGTCAAAACTTTAAGGTTTAGTCTGAAATCTATCACAGCAGGATAAACATAACTTACGGTAACTCTCTCGAATATTTCTCATTACACCGTACGGATAATTTAATACTCCTTTTTAATAATTAATAATCTTGGAAATAATCCGTATTTTACATAACCTTGCATAATCACTATAGTGCGTGCGTGCGTGCGTGCGTGCGAACGTGCGTACGTGCGTGCGTGCTAGTTCCTCAGTTGTTGAGGATCGCAGGTGAAGCTCGCTTCCACTCTGGGCCTAATCGTCGATATGAAGGCCAAGAGCTGTCCTGTCATATGTACATACAAAAATAATAATAAGATTCTCATAATCAGGTGTTGTTTGTAGGCGTGACGCACGTTTTCGTTGACGAGGTGCACGAGCGGGACAAGTTCAGCGACTTCCTGCTGATCGCGCTCAGAGACGCGTTGCCAAGGTTTAAGGAACTGAAGCTCATCCTCATGTCGGCTACGATGGACACGCAGACATTCTCCAGGTGAGTTTCTAAGTTTATCAGACTTTATGGTTATTCTCTCTGTGGCAGCATGGATTGTTACTTTAAATATTACAAAATCTTGCTGAGTTTCGGCGGCCAGGCGCACGCCTAGGGTCTCCCCAAACGTATTGACGTAGAATCGGCTTAAGACGAGTGCGTATCACCACACACGGCTTAACACGGATTAGCTGTTGCGACTGCTGTTAACATGCGATCGGCATTCGATTCCTCCGAATGTCCGTCGCGACGGCCGTATACTTACGATCGGCAGTCGGCTCTTGTGGATAACCGTCGCGACGACTGTTAATATCCGTTCGGCAGTCGAATCTTCCGAATAGTACTTTTCGCCGTCGCCCGACGTCGTGTTGCGTCGTCCGAGGCGAGCCTATGCGAATGATGGCATTAACATCCTTATTTCGTAGACATAAAGGATTTTTTGACCGGCTTAACCCGATTCTGCGTCTATAGGTTAAGACCCTTACACGTCAGTGTATCGAAATCTCGCGTTTGTTCCGCCGGCGTGGCTCTGACACACATATATATATATATATACATAGATAACGCAAGTATAACGATTTGTATTGAAATCAACTTTTTAACATGTAATGTGACGTCTCAGCCGTAATTTAGATCTAAATTTATTGAAAAATACCCATGCCGCCGATGCCCCTCCGCCAATTATCACACAACGAGACATTTTTTTAGTTTTTGAAGTCATTCGGGAGCGTGCAAACTAGACGCGTGCTAGCAGCGGCCAACCCCGACGTTTGGTCGGGGATTTCGAACACATTGCTGCATTTGCGTCATCTAAGTAAATGTATATCTGTGCTCTGACACAACACTTAGAGCAATGTCTGTACATTTTTTTATTGCCTCATTATAATTATTGGTGACGTTTTTTTACTTGTTTGTAATATTGTCGGAGTATTAACAAAGTATTTAATAAGATGAACACAATCAAAAATCAGAGATAAACATGGCCCGTATTCAGGTACTTTAACAACTGCCCAGTGTTGTCGATTCCGGGCCGTTTGCACGAAGTTCAGCGGTTCTACCTCGAGGACATACTGCGCATCACGCAGTACCGGACCAAGGAGATGGCGCAAGTTGAGAAGGAACTCAAGGCCAAACACAAGTCCGGACAGAGCTACTACTCGCATTTGGAAGGTACTGTCACTACAATGGTTCCTGTGATGATCTCATAGATTTAGGATGTACAAGATACGCTTCGAGACATGACAAAAATTTTTAAGTAATTATGTCGTAAATGTCAAATTTTTTCGTCTTGTACAACAAACGAGGACGCTATGGCCTCTTACTACTCGCAAAAACATATCTGTCATTCATACACTTTCTCTTTTTCTCTCGGGCGGTTTGTATTTGATTAATCTTGATTTTTCGCTCCCACTATGTACGTGTCAGGATAAATGGTGCATACACAGAACCGTTTCGCATTGAAAAAGGTGTTAGACAGGGATGTGTGGCATCTCCATGGCTGTTTAACCTATTCATGGATCAATGCCTGACAAGCTTGAAAGAGAGTGATTGTGGATTACGAATGAATGAGTTACTCGTCAAATGCCTACTGTACGCTGATGATCAAGTCATATCAGTAGCCAGTGAGTTGCAGAAGATGGTAACTCTTATGGATGAAGCTCTGACTGAGAAAGGAATGAAAGTGAACGTAAACAATACTAAAGTTATCGTATTTGAAAGAGACGAAAATATGACTGTGTGTGACATTACGATAGGGGATGAAAAAGTGGAACAAGTGAAAGAATTTGTTTATTTGGGATCTGTATTTACGAGAGATGGAAAGTGTGACAGTGACAGAGAAACGAGTGAAAGCTGGTAACATGGTGAATGGGGCTATGCATGCTTTTATGAGCAGTCAGATGCTCTCTGAGAAAAGAGACGAAAGTAGAATAAATGCGGTAGAAATGAGAGCTTTGAGAAGCATGGCTGGAGTAAAATTGAGTAACAGGATATATAATGATGGGATAAGATGGAAGTGAGGTTTGAAAGAGGATGTAGTGACAAGAATAGAGAAAGGAATGCTAAGATGGTCTGGACATGTGGAAAGGATGCATGAAAATAGATTCAAACTCAAACTCAAAATCATTTCATCAAATTGGTATCATCAAATACACTTTTGACAAGTCAAAACAAAATAAATTACTATTATCCTAAAATTGACAATACCACTACTTTTTTTTCGGCCTGTTCACTACCGGGAGGCCTTGTCTAGAGAAGATACAGGCAAGAAACTCTACAAGGGTTCCATCCTCCCTTTACATGAATATGTTCTACAACCTAATAAAATTTACGTGTATTATACAATACCTTTAGACACAAATGTCAAAATTGAATTGGAAGGAAAAAAAAGGATTGACTAAAGGGATATATGAATCGGGTGTGAGTGGAGATACGGACGAAGCAGACCTAGGCGAACGTTTCTCGACCAAATTAAAGACGTTCTAGAGAAGGGCCAGGTCAAAAATACCCGAAATCGCCGAGCATGTATGAGGACTGTAATGAGAGTTGATGAAGCGAAAGAAATATGCAAGGATCGTAGCAAGTGGAAGGATGTAATCTCTGTCTACCCCTGTGGGAGGAAAGCGTGACTTATGTATGTATGTACTATGTACTGTTTGGCGTAGCGAAGAAATCCTTCATCTATGGATGATCTTAACACTGACAAACTTTGACTAGACTTTTTATACAAATTATAATTAATTGGATACAAACAATGCAATATGCAGTTCTCTTATAAAAAATATTGCTAGTATATTGTCTATACCATTTTTGTTTTTAGCACAAAAGCAGAATGATAAAGAAAAGGAGGAGAAGGATATAGTAATGGACCCAGCGCTGCAGGCTGACATGGAGGAGTTTCTAGAAGAATGCTTTAAAGAGGGTAGTTTGGTAAGTCGTAACTTATTTTTAAATACTATAGTGCTATCGTTTTTGAGTCTTAAAACACCGATATTTAGTAGTTTACTCGAAATTTATGATTTTGACTGCTGTTACAAGAATCATCTTACATGAAAAGACCTCTAGTATGTCAAGAACTTTTCGTCCATACATTTCTTTTGTCTCTATGTAGGACTCGTTCTGCCAAATCCTGTACATGTACCTGTCGGAGGGCGTGCCCGTGGACGCGACATCGCGCGGGCGCACAGGCCTCATGGCCGCCGCCATGTACGGCATGCGGGACACCGCCGAGCAAATGCTGCAGATTGGTGCGTACTGTGTGCCTACATTCGGTTGTGGTCATTTGTCCAGGCCTAAATCACGTGGAGGTGACTTTTGTAGTACTTGACTCTTCGTTGATATAAGTGTTCGTGTTATAGGTGCAGACGCATCTTTGCGTGATCTAGAGGGTAAAACGGCATACGACTACGCCATGCAGCACGGCCATACCGAGTGCGCGGAGCTATTGGCCGAGTACCGGCGGCCCGTGGCGGTGCCCGACTCGTCCACGGAGCAAGACGACGACGAGTTCCTGGCCGACGTGTACTACCAGTCGGTGCCTGAGGACCTGGTGGACCACCAGCTGCTGCTGGCGCTGGTGCGGCACATCCATCTGACCATGCCGCGCGGGGCCATCCTCGTGTTCCTGCCGGGCTACGACGACATCGTCGCTCTGCGCGACCTCGTGCACGCCGACTCCGACATGGCCACGCTCAAGTTCCAAACGTTCACGCTGCACAGCAACATGCAGACCTCCGATCAGAAGAAGGCGTTCGGCGTGGTGGCGGGCGCGCGGAAGATCATCATCGCCACCAACATAGCGGAGACGTCGATCACGATCGATGACGTGGTGTACGTGGTGGATTCGGCGCGCGTGAAGGAGGTACAGTACGAGCCGGCGGGCGGCGTGAGCTCGCTGCAGTGCGTGTGGGCGGCGCGCGCGGCGCTGGAGCAGCGGGCGGGGCGCGCGGGCCGCAGCCGGCCGGGGCGCGCCTACCACGCGCTGGGCCGCCGGCGCCTGCGCGCGCTGCCCTCCGCGCCCGCGCCCGACCTGCTGCGCGCGCCGCTGCACGACCTCTGCCTGCACTGCAAGCTGCTCGCGCCGCCCAACACGCCCATCGCCGACTTCCTGGCGCGCGCGCCCGACCCGCCCGCCTTCCTCGCCGTGCGCGCCGCCGTCGCGCTCCTCAAGACTATCGGCGCGCTCACGCCCACCGAGGACCTCACCGAGCTCGGCCGCCACCTGCTCGACCTCACCGTCGACCCCAAGCTCGGCAAGATGCTGCTCTACGCGTGCGTCATGAAGTGCCTCGACCCGATCCTCACCATCGTGTGCTGCCTCGCGAGCAAGGACCCCTTCCGCACGTCGACTGAGCCGGCGCTGCGGCGCCGCGGCGCAGCGGCGCGGCGCGAGTTCGCCGCCGACAGCTACTCGGACCATATGGCGCTGCTGCGCGCCTTCCAGGGCTGGCAGGCGGCGCGAGCGGCGGGCGCGGCGGCCGAGCGCGCCTTCTGCGCGCGCCACCTCATCTGCGGTGCCACTATGGAGGCGGTGGCGGCGCACCGCGCGCGCCTGCTGGCGCAGCTGCGCGCGCTGGGGCTGGTGAAGGCGCGCGGCCCCGGCGACATCAAGGACGTGAACGCGTACTCGGAGCGCTGGTGCGTGGCCAAGGCGGTGCTGACGGCGGGCCTGTACCCGTCGCTTGCGCGCGCAGACCGCGCGGGCGGCGCGCTGCGCACGGCGCACGAGACGCGCGTGGCGCTGCACCCCGCCAGCACGCTGCGCTCGGCGCGCGCGGCCGCGCCCGCGCTGCCCGCCGACTGGCTCGTGTTCGAGGAGATCTCGCGCGCGGGCCGGCTGTGCTTCGTGCGGTGCTGCACGCTGGTGACGCCGCTGACGGTGGCGCTGCTGGCGGGCCCGCTGCGCCTGCCGCCCTCCGCGCTCACGCAGCGCGCCAACCCGCCCGGCCTCTCCTCCGACAGCGACAGCGAGGGCGAGGCGGCGCCCGACGCGGCCACGCTCGCGCTCGACGACTGGACTGCGTTCGCGGCGGACGCTTCCGACGCCATCGGCGTGTACTCGCTACGCCAGAAGCTGGCGGCGCTGGTGCTGCGCCGAATGAGTGCGCCTGCGCGCCCCGCCTCGCCACTCGACGACCAAGTGCTGGCTGCCGTGGTGCGCGTGCTGGCGGCTGAAGAGCGCAACGTGGGGCTGGCCCAGCCGCCGGGCGTGGGGCAGCGTCCGCGGCCCATCGCGCTGGAGCCGGCGACGTGGCGCCTGCGCGAGGAGGAGGCGCCCATCGCCGGCCCCGCCCCGCCGGCCGCTGGCCCCGCCTCCGCCCCCGCGCCCGCCCCCGCTCCCGCCGATGCGCTCGCCGACGCGCGCTTCTTCGTGGCCCGCACGGAAGACCCGCACGTTGTCGAAACTGCTCAAGCGACTGGCGTGTACCCATTCGCACCCAATACTGCGAAGAAACTACAGAAGGCGAAACAAGTAAGTCAATTCTAAAATGAAATATTTAAACATGATATACACAGCTGTTATTTATTTTAGCACACTAATTTAAACTCATCCTCAGCCCACTAGTCCCCTGCCACTCACGAAATCACGGAATCTCTATTCCTGTCACTTTTTATTGCGGCGAATTAGAGCGAGACGGGACGCGACTTTCCGAATCGAATCCTTGAACCGACAATTAAGAATAAGGGGGCAGGTGCGCCATTTCACGTTGTCACCAATATTACAAAAACAACATCTTTCCAAAACATAATAAATTTTGATTTGGATTGAATGATAATAAAATAAAGGAATCACTTAAAGTTATATCTGCTGCAACATAGAATGTACTGATTTGTCATCTCATTTAAAACGTATTTTGTGAACTTTTATTTAAATTTCTCTCGTGTGTTCGCTGCAACATTTATTACTACTTATTCAAAGATGTGCTTGTGCTATTGTATGTGTATAACAATACATATCAAACATGAAATAATCATAAGGAAGTATAGGTTTATAAGTAATAATGTTTATGTAAAATTTTTATTTTGTAAAAAAACTGTTTGTTTCCTAAATATATTCAAAAAAAAGTTTCCTATATAAAAAAATGAAGTGAGTGCTGAGCTGACCTGTAACAGAAAAGAATGATGTCTCAGCTTTTTTTTTATCGAAAAGAACACATTCTCTTTTAAACTTGTATGAAACGTATTACATCTGTTTCTGTCCTGTTGTCAAACTAATATTGGGTGTATCATGCAATGGTTTCTTTGGTGGGTAATGTGTGTGGTGTTGCAGGAGGGGTCCCGTATAGTGGTGTTCTTCATGGGGGGTGCGCCCAACCGACTGCTTGCGGTTGCCGCGGTCGGCGCGCGTCTTGAATGGTTACATGCTACTCAGGTGCCTGCGCACGCGCTCAGGTATGAATCATCCCGCCATTTTAACCAAATTTAAAAAGAAGAAAGTTCTCATTCTTCAGAATCTTCTTTTAATGCCGAATCGCCCGCTGATAATTCTTTTTATTTTCGAAATGGTATATTTCATCATATACTTTCATTGATTAGGACCTGATAATGGAATCCTGGAAAAATCGAAAGAACTCTTCAAATTATTGAGGGAAATTTTGGAGGGATCTGGGTATTTTATAATGACTTGAATGTTCGCATTTTGAAAGCATAATTGGGTGAAGTAAGAAACGCGCTTTATTTTAACAAATTACTATAGATACCATCTGATTCTCGTCTCGTCGCCTGAAATAATTTAAGACAGATTTGGCGGCAAAAGAAAACTAATAAATTTTGCGTTTTTCCGCACAAAATAGAAGGGAGAAGGTTTTAGCTTTCTGTCGTTAAAGTTAAATGGTTAAATATGGTAAATGGTCCTACAGTTTTTTGCCCTGCACATGAGTAGGATCTAGAATTTTTTTTTATACTTATGAATTTTTTCCCCGTGTTGGTACATTATTTTTGTGTCCCGGAACACAAAAATAATGTACCAAATGCCGTTCGTGCCTAGCATGTCGTAATAGGCGACTAAGGGCGTATTGGGTACTGGGTCTGTTATTGTGTAGGCGATGAGCTAGCCACTTGTTACTACTCTTTCACGATTTTTCATCTGAACTAACCCAATTGTTGTATGGCTAAATGTGGTCTTAAGGAACACAGTGCTCCTTGGACTCTGCCTACCCCTACGGGGATTGCAGGCGTGATTGTATGTATGTATGTATGTATTTTTTTCAAATCTGTTGATGCGGTTCAAAATATTTCAATTCAGTCCTTAGACTATTTAGCTGGTCGTCCTCAGCTCACTGCTGGGAACAGGCCTTCCTCATGGAGAAACACAGGAGTCCGAATATCTCAATTTTTTTTAAAATTTCAGACAAATAAAAGCTCATGTAGTAGTATTTCGTTTTTTGAAATTGATTGTTTATTTTTCACAGGCATGTATGCAACTCGCTGGCGGGAGGAGCGCGCGTGTGTGGCGCGAGAGACGGCACAGAGATATGCGCGGGCGCAGCGAGAGCGTTACTAGCGGCGTCTAGAGACACGAGACGACGACTGCGGCCCGCACACCACACGACGCATCCGACGCATCCGACGCATCCGACCCACACGACCCATCCGACCCATCCCAAGCACGACGCCGCATGATACGCGAACCTCTTACGACTCGCACGGCGATTCCACTTACTAAAACTACGCTACGGTTAAACGTGACGTGAACAGGACTCGGACAGTTAGTGATTGAAATATTATCTATAAGATATTTTGATAAGATTTTTCCGTTGTACATTTTAAACAGTGCAATAGTTAGCTTCGGATACGTACTAAATTGACTGCTGGTGCATGTGTGTGATGTTTAACAAAATGAATTTGCTTGAACTGTAACTGTTTTGTCATAGCTTCTCAGTTTGGCAACTATATTATAAACTTTTTACATTTTTTTAAATAGAATTATAATTATATCTGTGGATTTTAAATACCGTTTCTATAAATAGATAAGTGTTTTCTACCCAAGATACTCTATTCGTGAATGTTTCTGCTTCTCACTTTTCTTTTCTAGGTTTGATTATGTTTCCTAACTAGAAATTCCCTTAAAAAATAAATTGTTACAAATAAATATAGAAAATAGTCAATAAGTACACTTACTAGAATAATAATTATTATTGGCGTTACAGCGGATATTAGATAATTATTGAATGCGCGGGCGCCGCAAGAGCACTGGTTGCAATCCGATGCACACGACGCATGACTCATGAAAAGCACTGGGCCTCTTGATCGTGATGTGGTGGTTATGTGACTTAATTACAATAACAGACTTAGACTATTGAAAATAATAGTGAGATATGTCAATATTTCTAAATAAAAGTGAATATTAAAAAATAAATATGTTAAAGAATTTTTGTTTTTAATTTAATAACTGTCATAATTATCCAAAAAGGAATAAGTATTTTTTTATATGTTAGTTACTTTCACTGGGACACACAGATTTAGGATGTATAGCGGGCTTGGAGACATGACCAAAAATTTAAGTGTCTTTGCTGGTACCTAAATTTCAAATTTGTTCGTCTCGTCGCGTCGACGGGGACGCTATGGCCTCTTACTACTCGCGAAAACCTGACATGACTGTCATTCATTCGCTTTCTCTTTTTCTCTCGGGCGTCTCGCTTCTGCTTAAAATCCTAAATCAATGAGTACACCCGCGGTTCTGGCGTCAGAATGTCGTCTCATTTTCTTAATTAAGGTATTGTTAGGTACCTACCGGTTGGGTAATAACATACACTGGGTTGGGTACTTATAACATTTTTATATGACGACCTCCGTGGTCGAGTGGTCTGTACGCCGGTCTCAAGGCGTCGCCATCTCGAGAGGTTCTGGGTTCGATCCCCGGTGGGGGCAAATGTTTGGGTGATGAATTTTCAGGCATTTGTTCTCCAGTCTTGGATGTTTATATATATTTCAGAATATTTATATGTGTTTATCTATTAAATATATTATCCGTCATTTAGTATCCATAACACAAGCAGCATTAGTTGCTTAAAATGGGGATAGTTGATAGGTGTGAATGTCTGAGAATGTTTATTTTATATTTATATTTTTCAGCAGTATACCGGGGGTCCCACGGCCATGCCAAATGGAGGGAAAGTATATTAAATATTGATGGTAGGATTTTTACTGAACGAAGACATCATTTTATTTTTTATAATATGTGGGTGGAACTGCATTCATAGTTTTATTTAAAATCGCCCGCCTCTACCGGGAATCCAACTCGCGAAATGCGAAAAAAAACCACCATGTATTTTATGATAACCGTCGAAAGGGTTAATCATAAGGATTATTTTTCCCCTAAGGAACATAGTATCTTCAATGAAAGGAAAATCATAAAATTTAAAATAATTAAACACGAATTACAACAAAATTTTAATAAAATTTTATGTCACACAATACTCGGTCGAGCAGATATTGATAACCACGGTTACACCCACCCGGTACCCGTTCCCATGGGAATATCGGGATAAAAATGCCTATGTCCTTTCTCAGGCTCTAGAATATCTGTGTATTTTTCAATTAAATCGGTTCAGTAGTTTTGCCGCGAAAGCAAGACAGACAGAGTTAGGTTCGCATTTATAATATTAGTATGGATAGACATAGAATTCAAGCAACGTCCTTGGTTTATAAAATACTGTGAAAACCAAACCGTGTTATTCAAAAAAAATATAGGCTTATGGGCTTAATAATAAACCTATTTTAGTTAAAAAGTGCTTTGTCACTTTCTTTGAGTTTGAAAGAAGAAAACAAAACACTGTGTACCTAACTAAAAAAGGTTTATTAAGCCTTTAAATTTTTTTATGAATAACACCTAATAACACGGAAAGAGTATATTGGTGACAGCAGCCTTGTGACATCCTCTTTGTCTTTGTTGTGAGCAATAGGAATTATGTAATTTTCTGTGGGCTCGCTATATTTCGGAAAATATTTAGTTTATTAAAGAAAATGTATAAATATGGCGATTTCTGCGAGTCCTACTACGAACACGCGTGTTCAATTGCCCATGAGAAGGATGTTCTCGAGACGGATATAAAGGGTGTCGGTTGTGCAGCGATTTTTAAGCGATGGTGGTACAACTTATTTCTACTATCATACACCGATAAAAGGACTAAACATTACTATAATAGCTCTCATGCGGTAAGAGTTGCGCGCGCACGACATTTTCGCCAGCACAGAAGCTGCATTCATCCTTTAAGTGTTTTCAGGTATCTATTTTGTTTGTATGACCGAATCAGCTCCATTCTTCATACATAACTCACGCCTTGTTCCACAGGGGTAGGCAGAGATTACATCCTTCCACTTGCTACGATCCCTGCATATTTCTTTCGCTTCATCAACTCTCATTTCAGTCCTCATACATGCTCAAACCTCACTTCCATCTTATCACATCATTATATATCCTGTCACTCAATTTTACTCCAGCCATGCTTCTCAAAGCTCTCATTTTTACCGCATTTATTCTACTTTCGTCAAGCTGATAAAAATGTTTTCTTTAATTCCTTAACTTTTGTGTTTTATAGATCCACTTGATTATTTATGGCTCGCCCTATAGAAACATCAGGACGACTCATCAGACGTTATCTAAAAATCCATTAGTGAGGCACCAAACAATTTCACCAAATACTCGTATAGGGCAAGACGGGGTACTTATGGTTTGAAGTCTAATAAAATTATGAATGTAAATCTTTTCTACCTTTTTTAATTTTGATAAACATCTTAACTTATCAGTCTTTATAAGAGTACTAGCTTGTAGCTTTTGGTCAATAATTAAATTTAAAAAAATTAAAATATGTAAAGAGTCATATCTTGCCCACTAGGTAGTGTAAGATGGGGTAATAGGGTGGATCGGCCGTCGTGCTGGTGATTTGTCAACCTATGGTTGCTGGGAAACTTCACAAGTGAATGCTGTTAGCTTATCCTTATCCTCAGCTTTGCACCAACAAGCCACCCAGCCCTCTGTGAGCTCTACACTCTCTCACACTCTAAAAACGTAGTGTATTTTCGGACTAACTGACTGACGATGACGATTTGATAACTCTTTTCTTTTAGATCACTTCATCTTCTTTTTGCGTTTTCTTTTATTGCTTTCCTTTTTTCTTTTCTATCAACAGCTTCTTTTTCATTTTCTACCATTCACCCTTTCATTTGCTACCCCATACCCCGTCTTGCCCTCTTGCGTCTAACAAACTTCAACAAATTATTTAAAAAAAAAACAAAACTCTCCATGAACACAAACAAATCATTACCTTCTAGGCGTGATTGTTGACGCATGTAAATAACTATACACCGTATAATGTGTTGGTGACGTTTAGCAACAAACACGAATCAAACAAAACATAAAAATGACAAGGGAAATAACCTAAACCAGTTTTTTCAATTAAATAAAAAATGACTTAGTTTCGCTAACCGGTCACTGCGCATACTGATTGGCGTTATTTCGGCGAATCGTCACGATCTAGCGGGATTCTGATAAGTCAGTTGGATCGCCGTAAAACGCCGCTACCCCGGCTTGCCACTCTCTCCCCTACACCAAAGATAATTCTTCATTGTTGCTTCATACGAAATGTAATGAGAATTTCTCGACCTCAGTCTATACTTCTGCTGGGCATTGGTCTTCCTCTTGGAGAAATACATGAGTATGCGACCGAGACCAATGGCTTAACATGCCCTCTGAAGCGCGGAGGAGTTCGAAATTACAAAGTTTTAGTCACCCATCCACGGTCAATCATGTCAAAGGTAGCTTTGTTTTCGATCGAAAGCCAAAGCGTACTAACCACTACGGCATCGAGGTCCTCATACTTTTGTATACTTACAAATAATTATTTATTTTTGTATTATTCGGTCCTAGCACGGTCAACGTATGCTCCGGTGTAGTGTGTATATCCTTAATGGGAATCGTTTTGTTTCAGGAACTTCTGGGATGGGCTCATGCTACATATTACTTTCGTCATCAAATCTATCTTTTATCATAGTTCTTCTATTACTTCTGGTCTTTTCCCATTGCCCGTAGTTATATTTGGCATCGCTTTAGAAGCTTTAGTAATTTTAGATATATTCGTAAACTCTAAAACTGGCTACATCAATACAACTACTAGAAAAATAGTTTTAAATGCTAATAAGAGTTTCCGTAAATACTGCTCTACAAAAATTTTATTCCATGTGGCATCGTCGATACCTCTAATAACAATCATGTTCATAAAATATGGTTTAAATATAAACTGCGTAGCTTGTAAAAGTAATCATTTTGTTTGTGCTTGTAGGATTCTTGATGTTATAAAACTTTTTCGGGTATATGAGTTATCATCATTTTGGACCAAGGAACGGTATTGTTATAGTTTGATGTCTTTTTTAAAAGTTTTTCGGGTCTTCATGTTGGGGGTGATAACAATGGGACAATACGTGGCTATCTGTGACACCTTCAATTTACTTTCTTTTTTGAAAACCGGTCAGTTACGTTTATATACTTATTTCGGAACAATGATTGCTTATAGGTTTCATCTAGATAGTCCCCCATCTAATGCCAAGTTTCTGGCCTATGACTTGACAAGAATTGTGAAACATCTACTTCTTTATAATTATGGTTTTAATTTGGATTCCTTTTACTTAGATAAGATATCTTGCCTAATAGTTTACTTATTGTCAAATTTATTTTATATATGGGGTATGTTAGAGGCTTTTTTATGTATAACTAGAAAAATGTATCCGGAAAACCAGAAAACCGTGATCAAGACGGCCGCTGCGAACATGGCGCGATGTCGACAGATTCCTGCAAAATTTTCCCAAAAGTTGAATAAGTTTTATGATTTTAATATGGTACAATGCCAAAACGTAGAGAAGCGAAATGGGCTTTTCAAATCGTTACCACCGATCTTGAGAAGGGAGATAAAAATATACAGCTACAATAAAAAGGTGATGAGGATACCCTTCTTTAGAGAATGGTCGGAGAAATTGATGGGAGAACTTCTGATGATGATTAAAGAAGAATTTTATCTAATGAATGATATGGTGGCAGAGGTCAGTATAAAATATTTATAACATATCATAACATCTTGTAAATAATTTCTTTTAATACTTTAACAATCAAAATTCAGAACGTTTAATCATAATGTCTGTGGTGATCGCAGATATAGATCTATATCTGTGGTGGTGATTATCTTTACACGAATTATGATCTGCAAAGGTTTGGTGTTTCAGAGTGGGGTGCAAGGGTCTGGCTTGTTTATTGTCGACGTTGGTGTAATGTCGGTATATAACTCCGACAACACAGAGGTGGGGCATCTGATTGACGGGGATTACTTCGGGGAACTCTCACTGGTCACCGATAAAGAAATTCGCTCGTCTTATGTGGTTGCGGTCACCAATTGCAAGGTAAAGAAGTATATAGACGCCGAGAAACCCACACATGATAGGTCTTTTGCAGACGCGGTCCAAGCTCGCAGCCAGGGTGGTGGGCTGTTGACTAGTATGAATATCTTTCGAATCGCATCAGTGAATCGATACCAAACAGTCATATTTGACAACAGGTAATGTTTTATTGAAATGATACTCCGTGATTTGGTTCCCACCGCGTATTAAAGAGCTAATCTACGTCGGCGATGAAACATTATTACATTAAACAATAGCCTTCGACCATAATATCGTCAAATCTTCGCTTAGTTTGTCATAGTTTCCATCGTTATGTTTCGCCATGTGTGAGGGTTCTCAGTGACATAGCAAATCAGCAGAGCAAACTAGAACAACTCCCTTTAGTTAATTTGAAAAAACTGTAAAGCCCTTTACATTTTATTATCAGACTTCACATGATAAGTATCTGGATCGGGAGGTTCGGGGCGCACTCTCCTTTTCACATTGACCGGTGCGGATTATTTGCTCCTAGCCGATCGGCTGCCCGACCCCCGATGAGAGTACGTGGGTCAAAAGACAACCGATCGGCTACTCTTATTACTTCACACTAAACGCGTTTGGATATCATCTCGACCATTACTAATAACAGAAGAGGTAAAATATAAAAATAAGCCTTATTACAATGATTCAGAACAGATTTTAAAAGTGATAAAAAAATCCCCTCCTCTCCGAGTCGGTCTGTGTGAAAGAACCCTAACGTCGCTCGGTAGGAACTGACTAAAAGGTACAGCGTCATAATATATTAGGTCCTTACCTATGAAATTGCTGTTTTGTATGGAGTTTTTGGGGAATTCTGCATTTCCCATACTAAATTTTTTTCAGTTTTCTTCACAACGACAAATCCATATAATAATATTTGGCATATATCATTAGACAAGCTTTGGTAATATGTGTAATATCACACTTCATAAAAATTATTTATCGTTTTTAAGTAAATGCAAATAAAATGATGTATTCGGGAGGCACTTAAAAAGAGTTGTCTCCGTGTCCAATTTTAACACAATTAAACTTACAACAAATTATCAAAACAAATGAAAAGAGCTCAAAAATATAGTCTATTTTTAGACGAGGTAATTATTTTTTAGGAATACTCTGAATCTTAATAGTTACAGACAAAATACTAAGAGAGAAAATACACCAATTTTATAGGTAAGAACCCAATAGTACGTAGAAGTCAAGATAATCATATGTAGGTCGCAGTTAGAAAATTGAAAATTAATATTAGGTAACACGAGTATGCATATAGACACTTATTTGGAAATTACAGGTACTGATACTGGAGAAGCGCCAGTTTAGAATATTTATGCGGGACTACCCTAAGCAGTTTTACGACCTGAAGCAGAAGTTGCGGTTGAAATACGATAATGCTGCTGAGAGAGACCCTCCTGAGAGGTCTTTTTAGGACTGCGCTCGAAGTCCGTAAAAGATGAGTCTTAAACTAGAAAGTTAGAAGAGCATTTGTAAATAGCAATATTTATATATTATATATATTTATATTATATGAAATTATGAATATTCCTTGCCTATTACGTACTGTGTCCAAGATTTGTAATGCAAGGAATCAGGCTCGCTACTCCCTGGTAACATTGACTTAAACATTTCGGGAGAAAATGGATTCACTTTATCACTTCGGTAATATATACGAGACGTGTCGATTGTTGTTGTTCCTACTTTTCATACGTGTAAGAGTATATTAAGTTTATAGAAATAAGAAAATAATTTGTTAGTTGTAAGTAGGTTGTAAAACCTTGTACTGACCTCTCGAAATGTACTGGTGTATTTCAATGCAACTCTCGTTTTTTATTATTTATCCAAAATATACATCACAATACATAAAATTAATGTCTCGCCAACCTGGACAACAGGTTGTTGGCGAGGAAGCGCTCATTAATTCATTCCGTATATTCTGGATATCTTAAACTTATACTACTAATCTGATAAACTTAACATTCTGCCAAAAATAAAAATAACTAATAAATTTGAAAATAGTACAATTTTATGTTACCAATTTTTAAAGAATAAAACGATACTAAACGAAACTATTACCTAGGTACATTGATATTGAAATAACAATATAATCAATAAATACAATATGCAACCACATTTACAATTATACAATGAACTCGGAAAAATACATTTTCCTTAAATTAGTTTTTAATGATCTTTTACATAAATTCATATTTTTTCTTAACGATTCAACCTTGTTTCATTCAGCCTGTATTCTAACATCCAGTATTTTGCACCTCGAAAAGGTGCAAAATACTGGATGTTAGATGTTACTGGATGTTACTGGATGTTAGAATACAGCCGAAGCCAGTCCCAGGGTTTACCCGACCTATCCCGAGCCACTAGGTCAGGCCCTGCGCCAAAGGGGTATACTCGGGTACATTTGGGAGATCCCGAGACGGCGCAGCCGGTGGATTGCGTGCGTAGAAAGAGGGGCTTAGGGACTTATGGCGCACGCCTTTCCTGCCCACCCGTCTACGCCGAAGGGGAACGGCTATAGAGCATCCTCTTCCCACTCCTTCTCCGCTGCAAGGGTCTAATTGTACCTACCTCAGCTCAGGACTCCACTGAATGTCGGCGCTGCCTGCACCATTTGAATCTGCAGAGGTAGGTGCTAAGTGCGTTCAATTTCGATATTTTGAAAAGGAATCATTAGTGGGATGGACTGTGGAAATTTTGCATTTATTCTACTTACAAGATTGCTTTTGTATGAGCACCCGTAGCCAAAAATAGGCTAGTTGACTCATATGAAAAATAATGAAAATAATGTTTAATTCACATATTACATAGTACAAGGGTCCGAAATAAACCAAGTTCAATAAATTTTAATAAGGGATTGCTGTAGAAATTCAATTTAAACATGTTTTATTTTTTACTTTTTCTTTCATCTGCCAAAAACGCTGTCCACCATGTTCGTGACATTAGATAAGTAACAATTCATGTAAACAATTACTACGCATGATCAAATTCCGTCACACGCCAGGCGCAACCAATCAAGCATGTCTATCGGCTTTGTCAAACTATCACGCATGCGTTTTGAATTGTTTACAATAATCGTGACTGTACGACACATAATTCATAGACCATCATGACTGAAGGCGTTTTTGACAGTTATGCAAAATAGTAGATTATTAACCAAGGGGATAAAGCAGTGATGACGATTTAAATCGCGAGCGTAACGAAGGACTCGAGGTTTACTCCCGAGCGTAGCGAGGGTGTTAAAAACTTAAGACGAGTCCTGAGTGTAGCGAGGGATTTAAGTTCACCCAAGACTAAGACAGCTTTATCACCGAGGCAAATACTCTACTTTTCGTACCATTTGCGAAAAAATTAACACAATAATAATATGAGATAAGCATTTATTAAAAATAATGACAAAAGTAAAAGTTAACATTCGAAACATTGGTCCAGTTATTGATAGAGAGAGTTACATTTTTGTTTGATACATTTATTGTCGATGAGTTGATTTGAGTATTTATAATTGCGGCAGCATTTGCATTGATGGAATCCGACAATTCACTGTCACTGTCGCTTTCGTTTAACATCGTTACGTATTTTTAGAACATTAACTTATTTATAAAAACAAATTAAAATAAACTTAACGTTGTATTTGAAGAAAACAAAAACGCGGCAAATTCCTAGACTAATATTTTTTTGTCGGAAAAGCAAAGGCATCAAGCTCATACGGCTTCGTCGGTTTCCGTAATTTTATTTAATAATCATAACTGCACAATAAATGCGTATTCCTTTTTCAGAAAGATGTATAATGCTTTATATACAAACTCAATGGTGTAAACACAGATGTAATTTTTTTAGAAAGTTTTTTAAAAAGTATTAAAGAACTTCAATATTAATGCTTTTTAAATATTTCTAACATTTCCTAAAAATTCAACTGGTCGATCGTGAACTGTATCAAAATGCGTTCAGTACCGAGTTTTCCTCTGGTGCTTAATATAAATCATAGAGGTAATAAATACAATCTAATAGGTATTGAAATGCAAAATATAATAACATTATCCGTAGTCAATATTCCCTAACAGCATGCAATACTGATAAGAATATTATCTGTCGCCACTTGAAGATAATTCAAATAAATTAAACCTATTAAGAGTCAAGGTCCATTGATTCAATGTTATGTTTGTTCATTTGAATGTTTCATGTTACATAACTGAGACCTTAAAGTTTTTGTCCAGTAAACCGGAGCACGAAATCGACAGGTGCACCACCATAATGGCACACCAGGATCGTTTCAGGCACGTAAAATATTCTAGTGCATATAAAGCTGAAATTAGATTACATGGTTATAGATGATGAACGTGTTTCTTCAAAATTGACGTTCATCGCTCCGATGAATATCAATTTAGACAGTTAATTTTAGGCATTTCATCGATGTTGAATCGTATAGGTTTTATTTTTTTTACTTTGACTTCGAAAATGAAACAAAAATGAACCGTCTAATATCAGCTTAAATGTATGACAAAGTGAGACGCAACGGTCTATTAGAGAGCATCTTTCAAGCTGTGATACAATAGACTAGTTGACCCATTTTTTATTAGGCCCCATATGATTCATTACTGTTAGCCATCACCATAAAAAATAATACAATTTTTTTCTGAAGCTTATAAGGCAATAAATTTTAAATAATAAATTACGTTTTAAACGCCTTCGGTCCTGAGGGTCTATGAATTTTCTGTGCCGTAGCGTCACGATTATTGTAAACAATTCGGCTGCGACGGACGTTTGACGGATTTTTACCATGCGTTGTAATTGTTTACATGAAGCGTTAATCAACATATTTCACGAACATTGTGGATAGCGTTTTTGGCAGATGAAAAAATACAACATATTTAAATTGAATTTCTACAGAAATCCCTTATTTATACTTATCGAACTTGGGAAATTTCGGACCCTTTTACTAAATACTATGTGAATGACACATTATTTTCATTACTTTTAATATGAGTCAACTAGCCTATTCTAATACGATTTTTTTCATGTGACGGTAATTGCATTTTGTTATGGGAGGTCAAACAAAATCCTGTTTACGGATCTGCGGCGGTATAGCCACGGCAATATTATCTATAGTATAGCTGCGGCTCCGGTACAGTAGTCCAGTGCAGTAGGCGTGAGTCTTTATTGTCTACAATAATGTTTTTTATTTCTTCAATACACATTAAAAGGTCCTGTACAAAACAGGCTTTATTTCAAATTAATCGCCTGAATGATATCTAGACATGAAAGAACTAAATTCATAAATAGTTTTTTTTATCTAGGTGCCCATGTTAGAGACACTGTATAGTAAGCTCGATCAAACGAAGCATTAAATACGAGAATCAAATAAAATATAAACACTAAACAACCATGACAAATGATTCAATTCATCAAACAAACGCCTGACTTCGCGCTGCCGCCGCTGCCGAGACTCTGATCGGCTTTATATTATATTAGAGCCGACACCGTAGGCACAAACTAAAACTGAATTGTGTATCTGCCCTTGTCGACCTATATGGAGAAGAGAAGGACAGTGCCTGAGGAATTGGCCTTATATACCTTTATAAATAAACGGCCACAGAGGTCGTCTAAATACCATAATATGCCATTTAGTATAGTAGAATCGTCGTGCTTGTTCACCGATTCACATCGACAAAATGCAAAAGCGGAA
Organism: Parapoynx stratiotata; assembly: GCA_910589355.1. Classification (NCBI taxonomy): domain Eukaryota; kingdom Metazoa; phylum Arthropoda; class Insecta; order Lepidoptera; family Crambidae; genus Parapoynx; species Parapoynx stratiotata. Next base: position 4,524,366 of record OU342457.1, read on the forward strand.
AGCTAGTACTGAACACCCATATGTAGGTATATCGACTAGAGATTCCCGACGTCAGTCATCTTTCGTCGATAAAGTGTTACATTAAATAATTGATAACGTTGATATCATGTTTTGAACCGCTCTCAGTTGAAGTATAGCTATCGTGGCATTCGGAATAGGCACGATGCCTTGTTTAAAGATCTATACAAATATAGCGAGGAATCAAATCCCTGGTGGTTTTGTGGATAGAATCATTCCCGTTTTGTCTAGGACAGTAGGCAAGTCTGAAAAAGTGAGTATGTAGTTTTTTTTGGCACAATTGAGGAAGCTTCGGGTGAATAGAAGATTTTTTATAGAAATTAATACGATTTTATAAGACATTTTATAGATATTTGACGACCTCCGTGGCCGAGTGGTCTGTACGCCGGTCTCAAGGCGTCGCCGTCTCGAGAGGTCCTGGGTTCGATCCCCAGTGGAGGCAAGTGTTTGGGTAACGAATTTTCATACATTTGTTCTCCAGTCTTGAATGTTCATTATAGTAAAATATGTATTATTATTATGTATATTCTCAATAATTATATGTATTTATCTATTAAATATATTTGTCCTTCATTAGTATCCGTAACACAAGCAGCATTTAGTTGCTTAAAATGGGACTAGTTGATAGGTGTGAATGACTGAGGATATTTATTATTTATTAATTTAATAATATAGGATCAATAGTTTAAAATAGTTTTTTTTTTCAAAAGACCCTCTACTAGAAGATCGGAAATTTCCTCTAGTGGGAAGTAATTTATCATATTACTAGATTTCAATTTAGTAAATTATTGTGAACGATTCCATGTTATTTGTAACAAAGACCTTTTCCCAATAATTATCAAATGCTTTGGTCAAGCAAGGAGTTTTTTTTACATAAATTATGACAGTCAAGCTCTTAGCCTTCATCTCATCTGATGGTACGTGACGATAAAGTCGAAGGTGGAACCGAGCTTCACCTTTAGTCCTCAACAACTGAGGAACTGGCTATCTTACATCCAATTTCCGGTACTCAGATAGTTTTATAACGTTATTACTATGGCGACAGATTTATGTAAGACGGTGGTAGCCAGCCACTCTAGCCAGGCAGGCTTTGATGCCCTACCACGGACCGAACTGAGCAGAAATCTCCTGCCCCCGTGGGGAATCGAACCCCAAACCTCCCGATCAACACCCAGTGATGTCACCCACTTGACCAGGGAGGCGGTCTCCTAATTAACGATCTCCGTGGTCGATTTGTCTGTAAGCCGGTCTCAAGGCTTCCCCATCCCGAGAGGTTTTGGGTTCGATTCCCGGTGGGGGTAAAAGTTTGGGTGATGAATTCAGGCATTTGTTCTCCAGTCTTGGATTTTATTTATATTTATAGATACATGTTTATATATATTTAGGATATTTATATTGTCCAGCCATTTTGGAGATTAGCCCGTACAAACAGACAGAAACAACAAATAAATAAAAAATTATTTTTTGTATTTTTCTTCGTTTTACATTCCCCTGGCTTAATTTTAAGCATTTTTTTTCTATGTGCAGACTTTCGACCTCTACAGTTTTATTATATGTATAGAAGATTAAAAATGCGTTCCTGGAGACCTATGAGTCATATCAAAAAAAATAACAACGAAACATTTACAACGTGCTACATCATCTAATATAGATTTTACTATCTTTTATTGTTTGGGACTACTACTATCTTAACTTATATTAGGTATATATGTTTCTGCTGAAAAGGAACAGCTCTTGCAAACTTTTGTCACATTAATAGGTAGGTACAGTCGCGAGCACTGACATGTATACGTCCTCATACGTCCCACTTCTGGGACAGGCCTTCCTCATGGAGAAACACATGAGGAGTGAGGGCCATAACACCATCATGCTGGCTCAATGCGGGTTGGTGATTCGAAACGGTCACAAATGTGACCGGCTACAACGGCTTAACGTGCCTTTCGAAGCACGAAGGAGCTCGAGATCACAGAGTCTTGGTCACCCATCCATGACCACGGCGAAGGTAGCTTTGTTTTCGATCGAAACTAAACCGCACTGACCACTACACCACCGAGCTCCTCCGAACATAAGAACACTAGTGTATACGTTTTATTGCAGGTGACTACAATAACAATTTTATTGCAGGTACAATAGTTCTAAAAACCATCTCCACCTGTAGTTACTTAGTTACAGCCCTGTGATGTGTTTTTATGCCTATTATGTGAACAGTCGTAAGCAGATCAATTCGTAAAGGTATATCTTACATTCTAGGCGACTGGCGACATTCTACCGTCTGCTCGTTGGCCGAGTATGTAGTAAAATCTAAAAGACCGCTCTAATAGAAACATTGTTCGCAGAAATTCATATGCGTGGTCACACCGGATTCCTTGATGCATTTCCAAGGTGATAACACCAGCCCTGCAGCTGCTGCCACTTTGGAGTCCATCGGGCATATCGACCCAACTCGAAACAAAGTCATCGTGAAGGAACTGACAGAGTTCATCACAAAGGAACTAGGGATAGCTCCTGCAAAGTAAGATTTCAATTATTTATATATTTATGTACAGTAAATGTATATAACCAAACACAGAGGAACAATTTAGTTGCTAGTTTGGGGTCAATATACTTGACATCGGTATATTTCAAAGTATATTATCCAGTCCCGCATCCCGTGACGCTATGTTGACCTACACATTTGCAGCTGAAAGTCTGAAACCAATGTAATAGCAGTTACAGTCACGATGGGGCTGCCATGTAATGCTTTTTATAAAACTCCCATATATAAAGAGAAAAAAAAAGTATAAATATCGATCGATCGAAGCGTCCAAAATTATCTCCTGTGCGTTATTTCATATTTATCTGCGCTATCAAAGTAATATTGATCGAGGTATTCAAAGTGGTTAAAACATTTACGCAACGTGTTTGTTAATTTTGCTGTTAAAAATTAACTGATGCGTTAGTTCATTTATTATTTTATTTAGCACAAAGCGAGAAGCGGTGCTTGTGTTATAAACTTATGAATACAAAGTGAAGGATAAATGTACTTCTACTATGTAAAATTTATATCTAACGACCATTCTTTGGAAGATTATAACAACGAAAACATTTTAAACCACAACAAAGTTATATCCAGAGCATGTCAGTTTGAGAAATATACAAATGTAATGGCTTCTCGCGGTTTCACCCGCGCGGTAGCCGTTCCCATGGGAATATCGGAATAAAAAATTGCCCATGTCTTTTCTCAGGCTCTACGCTAACTGTTTACTAAATTTACATATTATTCCTTCAGGAACAGTAGGAATTTCTATTGGGATCACTTCATTGAAAATTAGCAGTTTCAGGAGACTGTTTCAGATATATGATTTAAGAAGACCTACTTTCTTTTTCTGAAACTCAACCAACTAGAATTATTTAATTGATTTACAATAATTCTAATAACAATATTTAAAGTAAAAAACGTTCATAACGGCAATGTTTATTTTATTTCACAGATTCTTCATTACATTATACGACGTGGCAAACTACAACGTGGGATTCTCCGGTGCTCTGGTGGGATCAACATCTCCTAACATCAATACAACCAAATAAAATATTATATAATAAGCTGACTAGTTTTTTTTCTCAATGAGCATAAGTATAAATAATTATATTATAATAAATAGAATAACCTATTGCACATATATTATTATACTGTAAATACGTGTATCATTTAAATTCTTTAACTTCTTTAACCTATACAAATTTTACTGGTGTAACCAAAAAAAGGTGTATTTAAAGACGATAAAATTGTACAATCGCGTGCTAAAATATATTTACACATTTGACAGGTTACAATTCGCTAGGTACTGTCAGAAGTGTATACAGTTTTTGAACGCGACTGTACTATAAACAAAAATAACGGTATTTGAACCCATTTGATAATACTACAAACATTTATTATAGACGACAACATTTCATTGGAAATAACAATATTGTTGTTTCTACCCATTTGAGAATACTATTGAAATCATCTTAAAATATTGATCATATTGATGATTCATTTTATTCTTTGTTAATATTCTGAATGACGCCTTTAAGAGCGCTTGTTTGGATCACAACGCCCTCTTCATCAATCCAAGCTGTACCATCACCTTCTTTCCAAAACCCTCCAGCCAGTCTTTCACCATCGGTAATTGCGTCAGGAATATACTTTTCTTCTTCTTCCCATGAAATGGTATCTGTATTTTTCCATTGTTCATTGACTTGCTTATTAGCCTCAGAATTTTCTAGTTCAGGCACCTTTTCAACTATCCCTTCAGCGGCGTCTGAAACTACAGTTTTGTCTTCGACTACGCAATGTGCGTTAAGATTTTCATCGTCTGTGTCATTATCTCCATCTGAGTTACTCTCTAAAATTTGATCTAGATTTTCCACTTTTTCAACAGCTCGAATTCTTTCAGCCTTTGACGTCCATCTATCGAGGTTCTTTTTTGCCATCACAAACATTAATTTGGTTCTGGGTAAAATTTTGACAAGCATCGTGTAGCAAGGAATGCATATCGAACTCAAAAAGCCCACCTGCAAATGTAGGTAAATAAATTTAATTCATAGGTATTTATTTATTGGAAGTAAATAATTGGGCTGCCATTTAATTATTTGGTCAGCAACAAAAGGGTCAGCCGAAATATCATTTGGGCAGCAAACAAATATTTTGTCTACAATATAATTATTTGGGCGGAAAAATAATTATTTGTGTAGCAAAATAATTACTTGGTCAGCAGAATATTTATATGGGCAGCAAAATAATTATTTGCGCTGCCAAATAATTAGTTGATCTGCAAAATAATTATATTTCACAGCAATATATAATATGTTACCGGAAATGTATAAAATTTAGGAAAAGGATCAATGAAGGATGCTTTTGCGGTGCTTTTGCCTAGTCTCTGACTAACCCTTAGTTGGATAACAGTCATGATTATATGTATGTATGTAAGGATCAAGGATCAATTCTTAGGAAATGTATTCTGATAGATATTTTTTTATGACCCTTAAAAACAATATTTGCGTCATCAAAACATATATTAAACAATTTCGCAGCAGAGAAAACTTTTGAGTTGCTGCCCAATTAGTTTTTTGCTGACAAATTAGAAATATCTGCTGCCTATAAGTCGCTGCTCAATTAGTTATTTTGCTGACCAATTAAGAAATATTTGCTGCTCATAAGATGCCGACCAATTAGTTATTTTAGCTGACCAATTGCATTTATTTGCTGACCAAAATCCGAATATTCTGCTAACCGTTTACATAACATTCTTTATTTATACTGTATGTTTAAAAGGCTTCCAAAAATCAGCTTATTATACCTGACTAGCTGGTTGTTCATGTGGTTTGTTCCGATCCATCATGGGAATGGGATTTTTTCCTGATGCTCTTTCTTTATCTCCTTGATCATAAAATTCTTCAAATATAACTTTTACCGTCTTTATTTGGACTTCCCAAGGTTTGGCAGAGGCTGAAAGATCAGCTGCCGTCATTGATATAGCCATAGCAAGATCCCTGAAATAATAAAAAAATATTAGTTGACAGTGTTTAAGCGACAGTGAAGCTTTATTCAATATTTAGTGAACGTTATTTATAAAGAAATATTATGTGGTGTGAACTCGCAGTAAGCATAAATTATAACTCGCAGAATTGCTAGTATTATAGGAAGACAATGAAGTTTTATATTGGGTCCTTACCTATGAAATTGGTGTTTTTATTCTGTCTTAGCAATTTGTCGGTAACTATTAAGTTTCAGAACATTCTTATAAAATAATTGCCTCTTCTAAAAATAGACCATATATTTGAGCTCATATTATTTAATTTGATAATTTTTTGTAAGTTAAATTGTGTTAAAATTGGACAAGGAGACAACTCTTTTTCAGTGCCTCCCGAATACATCATTTGATTTGCATTAACATAAAAACGATGAATAATTTTTATCAAGCGTGTTCACACACATATTGCTAAAGCTTGTCTAATGTTACATGCCAAATATTATTATCTCTGGATTTGTCGTTGTGAAGAAAACTGATAAAATGTTAGTATGTAAAATGTAGACATCCCCAAAACACCAATTTCATAGGTAAGGACCTAATATAATAATATAGAACAACTTTGATTACAGTTATTCGCGCTTAATAAACTTATTAAGAGGTACAGTCCCATGAAAAATATGTGTACACTTTTGACAGTTCATGACTCTTAGTGTCTATCGAAGAAAGACTATCACTTGTATGTGTGTAGACATTTTTGCACGTGACTGTACTCAGCAGAGCATACAATAAAATTTTATATAAAATAAACTGTTATTGCAATGCAATTTGCTTTATGAGAAATTCGCTTGGCGAGGTAGCATGCTAATGCAAACTGAAACGTCTCCGAAGGCAGTTAGCCTGAGAAACACAGTAATAAGAATAGTAGTTAATACAATCGAACCTGTGGTTTGGAGCTGACCAGCAAAATTTTGGCTGAGATGGATCAGCATGAAGCTCTCTCATTTTTTCAAGATTTGGGAAAAATGCAGCGAGGTCGGTTGCCAGAATGGCTTGCCGTATATATCCTAACACTTCTTTATACTCTTCACTTGAAATATGTGCGAATATATTGTGGCCATCCTGTAAATTAAATATAGACGATTTACTTTCGCGTTTTGGTAATAAACAGAGAAAAACAACGAAAGGACAGTGCGTCTACCAACGCTGCACCTAAAGATCTACTATCACTCGACATCACTAGAGGAAATCGTCCATTGACCGTTGCCATTTAATTACAGTGAAATAATATGATAAGTAAAACAAAAAAGCTTAAAAAATATACTACCTGTTGGAGTATAGTGACAGTAATGTTGAAATGATGGTGTTCCAGCGTCGATGTTGTGTACATTGCTGCTAATGGAGAGGCAGTTTCACTCATGTACTTGTTAGTGTAGCCTCGGTGATCTAAGTCGTGGCACAAGCTAGCAACAAACAATGCCAACCTCTGGAAATAAAAAGTATGTAAATTAAAAAAAAAAACAGAATAGTGAAAAAAAATTCGAAATATTTTGAAGGAGGCCTGGAAGACACTTTTCACGCAGACAGCCAAAATATACTAAAAGAAACTGAAGAATACTATATATATATATTTTTTTTTTTTAAATGGATACGGAGGGCGAAGAGGAGCCCACCGCTGCCGTGTGCGGGCGTGTGTCCCGATGACCGGGGGTCCAGGTGGGCCCCGAGAAGCTGCTCGGGCAAAGAGACTATTCTCGCAAGCCCCTACCTCAGCCCAGCTGAGAAGACCGCGCTAGCTAGCTATATTTTTTTTTACTTACTCTCCTGTAATCAAATCTTAAGTCCGAATCGTTCTTCAAAATAACATACATAGCATGCGCCACCGACCAACCATGGTCGAAGTTATGGTAGGGAACTGTCCTGTAATTTTTCTTTACGGTGAGCACGAATCTTGTGATAGTCATCACGTCAAACTTGGACATATCGAATAGTTCATCAAACATTTGGATTACAGATTTGCATTTTTGGAATTCGTCCAATTGGTAGGGGTCAAGTGTGTAATCATTCAGGTTTATATCAACAGGGCCATTTTCCGCCAACAACGCTTGTACTTCGTTCTCTCTACAAGTATTGTGGTAGCTAAGTACTTCCAGAGCCACTTTGTACTTTTGCTCTTTCCTCATAATTCTATCATAGAGCCGTGCGTGGTGCAGAGCCAACCCAAAGAACGTGGAAAATATTTCAAACGATAGCTCATCATTGCGGCCGAAATTGTCATCATTTCGTTTGTTCACCATCTGTACTACTCCTATGACCTTCCCTTCTACCTTTATAGGCATGCACAGAATACTGATTGTTTTATACCCTGTCGCTTCATCTACTTCTCTAAAACAGAATAATGTTTATTTTCAGAAAAAAAGTGTTTTTAAAACGTTTCAAAATAAATTCTAATTTTGACATTGTGATTCGCAGGAATAACGGTTGCTCATAAGTAGGAAAAATTGTTGTTTTACTTGAGACATAAATGAAATTGGTAAATTTTATATTTAAATAACTCTGTTTCTGTTGTTTGTTCTAGGATTCTGCCGAGACAAATTAAAAGTATGTGATTTTTCTGATTAACGTATTAAATTTGTATGAATTCAACATACCTATTAAACCTGTAATCTGAATAAGCATCAGGTATGTTCATGGTCTCACCAGACAACGCAACATGCCCTGCAATGCCACGGTTTATGGGCATTCGGATCTCCTTCTTTTCGAGGTCTATGTCATGTCCTGGTTCAAACCTCAGGTCGAAAACAGTGGAAACTAACTCGAAGTTCCTGTAGTCGACGAGGAATAATGACGCTCTGTCAGCATTTACGAGCCTTTGGGCGAATTCCAAGATACGCTTGATCAGTTGATCTAAGGAGACCATCTCTTCAAATATCGCCCTTAAATAAATAAAAAGGTATGTGAAAATATGTAACGGTGATTTGGTTGTTAAATAGCTTTTTAACCAGAATAGAAATTAACCTAATGCTAAAAGAACTTACTTCACTACATCTAGAAGAAAGTCCGACATGCTCCTCTCTCTCTTCTTGTCCAGGTACATGTTGCAGTAATGCAGGCTCAGACTGCCCCAGAGCATGTAGGTGGAGCTTATCTCTTCATCTCTGTCCCTGAAGCGGTCCTTCACCCTCCACATCTCGATGACGAAGCCCGTCTTCCCGGGTGAGATCAGTATTGGTTGGTACAGGATATGATTCGCCTCTCTCTGGAATTTTATGCAAAAAAATGAAACTTATGTTTATTAACATTAAGGGGGTCAGAAGCAGTAGAAGTAGTTAGACTAAGTAGTCGAAGTGATATGCTATGGTATGTGTATTTGCGTCTCTACGTGCACAGTCTTGTTTTTAACAGATAAGAGAGAGAATGTTTAATAAAGCTAGGCCACTAATATTAACAACGAGTTATCTTACTGCAGTAAAATCATTTAAATAAAAAGTTAATTTTTAATAGTTTTAATAAGACTTGTCGCGAGATTCTTCAATCTTTTAGCGAAACGGCATATTCTAAGCATAGAAATAAATGTATGAATTGTATTTGCCAGTAACATTTCCAATAATTTTTTTTAACAAACATCGCGTGAGGCGATTAGAGTCCCAGCTACGATAAATGCTTACGAAGTATACGTTAAGGGTAATTGAAAAGCAAGTGTATTTGATGCGATGAATGTAAGAAATTAAATGATAAAAGAATATGTAACAACATGAGCCGCAGAATGGCATCTGTTCATGCCACATTCTGTAGCATGAACAGATGCCACTGAAAAAACATCGTACGGAGGAAAGTGATACAGAAGGGAGATCACAACCCTCATCAGTGAGGAATCCGACGCAAGGAGGAGGAACAACATGAGCAAATATACTATTACGATTTTCCCCTTTTATGAGCTGGCATTGCCAAATTTGTCTATTTTTCCCACGTTCTTCTAATTTTGTTGTTTAAATTGCAAATAGATCTTCACATATAATAAACGCCTATAAACGCCATTTAATAATTGGTATGTCTACTTATAAGACACATAAAAAAAACCTACCCTAAACGCTTAAATTCTAAAAAATACGTCAAAAATCTATGAACTTAATTTTTTTGATGTCGGTTAAAAACTATTGTAATTACTATTGTAAAAATATTGTAATTAATAAGTAAAACATATAAAAACTATTTAATTCCATTAGCCCTGAGAAACCCTCCTTTATACGGCGTAGTGGAAACGACGTAGGTTAGCTTAGTAATAAGCGTTGTATGATGTAGGTTTAAAAAGGGAATAAGCTCGGACTACAGAGATTTTATTTAGTGATATGTAACATCTGTCCTGTCCCTTTATTCTAAACTGTCGGAAAACAAACGAATCACGGAATTTCTATATCTGTCACTTTTTATTGCGACGAATTAGAGCGAGACGGGACGGGACTTTCTGAATCGAATCCGTGAACCGACAGTTTAGAATAAGGGGGCTGGACCTCCTATCCCTTTGGAGATATCAGGGAAACGTGTATGTACAATGTATGTGATAAAAACTTGCCACATGTTTAACTTTGAAGGATTTGAACAAAGCATGTACGGTGGTGGGGAATCGCAGCGGGTCCTCGTGGCGCGACACGCGGAGGGGGCACATCTTCTTCGCTACTTCTAGAACGAGAATCACTTGCTCCGGGTCGGCCCTCTCGAGAGAGAAGGTCGTTCTTGAGTCGTGGGATGTCTGCAACAATTATGTAAGGTTTTGTATTGTATGTATATAAGGAGATTATTGAGCATTGAAATTATATGAACAGTTTCAGTCTGTGTTTCGATATTGAAAACAATATCTCTATGGTCGTTCCTGGAGGACAAAAGTTTCAATTCAAAACAGTGGTAATTTATAACGTGCCCGGTCTATAGTCGTTACTGGTCACATATATTTGTCATCAACTGATCTTTAAGAATGAATGAAAAAAATTTTGTGATTTCACAATGTCTTTCTATATATTTTTAGCCAAATAATAATAAGATGAAATCAACTCTCGAAGGGTCAGTTTTTTGCGCCGGCCCTTATAGTAATTGTAAAATCTGCTTAATAGATAAACGCGAACAATAAATGCTTATTTTCTTACTATTGTGTCTCGTTATGTGGCCATAATGTAATATAAAATATCGCTTGTCGGTTTGCTTGTCTTATTATACCCGGTGCAACAAGGTAAGGCAATACTGGGTAGATTCACCGGGTAACGCGTATTCATCAATCACTGTGCCCGACCATGCTCCGAAGTATTATTTAACCCTGCGTTAGCGGGGCTGTCAAAAATTTCTAAAGACTCATTTGAGTGTTCCTCTCCACGGAAATCTTTAGTAAAAGGCGAAAGATTTATACGTGATGAAGGGAAACCAGAGTTACCATAAAAAGTTTCGTACAGTAATCTATACAAACGGGCGATGAACTTCGAAAGCGCGACCGACAACCGTTCAGCGCCATCTAGTACGATTATACGGAACTAGCATAGATGTATAGAGAGCAAAGGGCTTTATTTTGCTCTCGGTAGAGACATCCAAATTTTTATATAGAAACCAAACGTGTTTCTGTCTAACCATGGTTTAACCAGATGACATTAATGTGTAGTCTAAATTTAATTTTCCCTGTGTGGCGTGCCTATAATTATTACGATATTGATGTTTTTACATAAGTGGGACTCAATATTATTATAATAATCAACCCTGGGTTTTCTCCGGACTTCGGATTGGTGAATTTTCAGAATATGAATGCATTTCGCAAACTCTTATTTATCATTTTGTTAAAAAAATTAATTAAGAAGTAAAATGGAGTTTATTTTTAATTGTGATTGAATACTGTAGGTTTAATTTTACACGTGAATTTTACATGTAATCCTTTTTTTTACCTACGACGTGATAGCCATTAACGATAGCTTAATCGAAACAGGCGATGTTGTTATAAAAAAATCTCTAAGTAGTTACATAAAATTATTTGTTTTTCAGCCAGCGTGGTAGAATATTTCTATGTACTAAATCTTCATTTATTTGTTTCTTTTATATGTACAGGCTTTCTTAATGGGTATTTTAGTATGATTATGTGCGTGGTCAATGAAAATCACTATGAATTTATTTTTTTATGTAGAAAGTATTAAAATCTTCTTGGGTTCTTCTGCTGTTCGTGTAACTATCAAACATGGTACCGATGTATTAACTTGGTATCAAAAATAAAAAAGACAAATACAAAAGCCATGGTTTACGTATATTTAAAAAATAGCAATGAAGCCCCATTCCTTTCTTTATGTTTTTTTTAGGAAATTAACTGATATATCCTACTCTTTTCTTAAGTTTTGTTGGATCACTATTTAGAAGGAAATATTAGATCGTTAGTAATTGAGAATGTGATACAGGATCCTTATCATAGATGTAGACTACGTCGTAGACCGGTGATATGCTTATGTAGGTAGTCCAATTTATTGTTTGTAAGATGACCCAAATAGTTATCTAACCTACAATTAAAATAACATTCGCGCCTCAGCTTTGGAGGGGCGGGGTAAGGTCATCGATTACATGTAAACACATTCTGACAGCAAATCAACACATTGTTAGAAGAAGTTAACCCAATTAAGAACCTGCAGAAAAATAATATTAATTCAAGAAACTTATACAAAAATAGTTTTTATTTTGAAAAGAAACTGAATTGTTAAATAAAAAATGAATTGTCAATGTTTAAGAAAAATATGTTTGAATAGATCATTATCATAAGTGAGTCTTACTTAAGCTTTATTGAGCTGCTAGCAAACGCCGGCCGTCGCGAACAAAAATTTTTCTATTGTGTTTCATTTGTAAACTTTAACAGAACTCTGGAAACGATTAATATCATCAAACTATCGAAATAACACTTATGGGCGAATTTACCTAGATGTGTGTATCCTGAAGTATACTTAAATAAGTCTCTTTATACGACGTACAGAAAAATCTCTTTTGGCTTGTTGCACCTTGTCTATAATTTTTTTTTTACCGTAGTAATAGAAATTTGTTATCATTGTTTTGATGTTTTAATCACATCGCACTAGTTTTGTGTAATAATGAACTAGATTTTTTTTATTAATAGAGCCAATCTCAACATACAACAAACATTTTCGTCAGAATTTCGTGCTTTGTTGTTGTACGTTTAGAAAAAACGTCGGTTGTGAAATAAGTAAGTAAAAAAAATTTAAGTAATAAATACAAATTACTTCGCGGCTGTTTCATAAATAGCACTAACCATAGCACTGTTATTTAAGTAAATAGCCACCCTTCTTACCTTTGCATCCAAAATAATGCATTGCACGAACGTAGGGTGATCAGGGTATATCTTGTAAATCCTGTAGGCGTCGACGCCAACTGAAGAGGTGATGCACCTCGCCAGCTCCCATAGGACAGCATGCTCACTCAAATCGTTTTGTAGGGTTTTTATCAAGCTCTGGAATTATTAACAAGACAAACTCAGTCCGTTGTTTTTATAAAGGTCACACATGAAATAGATGGACTGGAATCTCGAATACAAAAACTTTGACGACCTCCATGGTCGTGTGGTCTGTACGCCGGTTTTAAGGAATCGCCAATTCGACACCTCGTGAGGTTCTGTGCTTGAAGTCAATGGGGCAAATATATACGTATAAGCATTTTTTCTAGTCTTGGATATACGTTATATGTATTTTTATAATATTAGGCTGTTTTATTTGGGCTAGTATAAGTGTGAATGTCAAAAGATATTTATTTATTTATTGCGGCGGATCAAAGCGAGATGTACTTGATTCTTGAATTTACGATCTGACGTAGTCATAGGCCTGAAGTAAACAGGTATAATGTTCTTTACTTGAACAGTAATAACTGCGAGACATAGAATATGTCGCAGTTATTGGCGTCCACCTCTTACAATTTCTTATAATTTTGATTACAAAAGTAATGACAAGTTAAACTACTGAAATATGTCATAATAAATTGATAAGGCTTCACTGGCTTACAGAATACGTCTAAATATAGACAAATAATAAAAGTAATTGCCGAGAGGCAGAAGTTATATACGTTGGTCAGACCAGATCTCCGAACAGCTGGAGACCAGAACAGCAGAATAATTGCCGAACAGCAGAATAATTGCCGAACAGCAGAATAATTGCCGAGAGGCAGAAGTTACAAACGTTGGTCAGACCAGATCTCCGAACAGCTGGAGACCAGAACAGCAGAATAATTGCCGAACAGCAGAATAATTGCCGAGAGGCAGAAGTTATAAGCGTTGGTCAGACCAGATCTCCGAACAGCTGGAGACCAGAACAGCAGAATAATTGCCGAACAGCAGAATAATTGCCGAGAGGCAGAAGTTACAAACGTTGGTCAGACCAGATCTCCGAACAGCTGGAGACCCATTAACGTCGCTCTCCATCATGCGGCTGACCATGATACGTGGAGAGGACTAGTGAGGAAAATCATAAGGAGTCACGATCCTCAGCAGTGAGGCAGCGATGAAGAAGGGAGAATAATAATATTAAAATTTGAATATTGTATGTGTGTATGTTAACACTAGTTATGTTAGACTTTGTACTTACTGCGAAAGTCGGTTTGGAGGATGATTCCTTGTGTTTATGTTTCATTATCCGCCCGTGGCTAGATTTGTCATCAATCTAAAAATGTAAATAAAAAACAATTTATGAATTTGTAGAGACCAAAAAAATTTCCGGTCACTTGAATAATATATAGCGGTGTCAAAAACTAAGATAGCAGTTGATATTATCAGAACAAGATATTTCATTTAAATTATAATAGTTTAATTTTAGTGTTCTTTAAATATTGGGTCCTTAACTATGAAATTGGTGGTTTTTAATCTGTCTTAGCAATTTGCCCGTAACTATTAAGTTTCAGAACATTCTTATAAAATTATTGCCTCTTCTAAAAATAGACCATATATTTGAGCTCGTATTATTTAATTTGATAATTTTTAAGTAAGTTTAATTGTGTTAAAATTAGACACAAAGACAATTATTTTTACTGCCTCCCGAATACATCATTTGATTTGCATCCCATTAACATAAAAACGATGAATAATTTTTATCAAGCGTGTTCACACACATATTGCTAAAGCTTGTCTAATGATACATGCCAAATATTATTATCTCTGGATTTGTCGCTGTGAAGAAAACTGATAAAATGTTAGTATGTAAAATGCAGACATCCCAAAAATCCTCTATACAAAACACCAATTTCATAGGTAACGGGCCCTAAAAATATTCAACTAGGCGACAGCGAATTTTCTCGACTATACTCGTACAATGAGAAGTTTATGAATTCCTGTACCCTTCCAAGGTCATCATGAAAGTTTGCGTTTCTTGATGTCCTGAGTAAAGCGGTTGTTAAGGCCCGTCCTTTTTTGCTATAGGCGTATACGCAGATATTTGCTTGACGTATATAAGTATAATTATTTATGAGATAGCGAACTTACAAAGTTATGTTTTATTTTCCTGAAAAACCAACGTTCCAGTTCCTCCATGGGAACTGACTCTACCACGTAGGCCTCGAGGAAGTCCCGGTTTCGATCCAGAAAATTCATCACTTCCAAGCCATCGCTATCTGCAACAAAAATTGCAAGCTTTAAAACCGATCCCGCAGCATGCATGGGAGGACTGCGGACTGTGATGAAAGAAGATGAAGCGAATGAAATATGCAAGGAATATAGCAAGCGGAAAGAAGTAATCTCTGTCCATTATTATTGCGTATTGAAAAATAATTCAATATTACTCGACTGCAAAAAAAAGATTAATCAAAAAATCTATAGGTACAGAATGTACAGCCGTGGCTGCATTAACACGCAACGATTACTTCAGTTTTTTTTTGAGACTAGAATTTTAGGTTTATAATCTGTTAAATGGTTTCGCCGTAGTCCGGCTTATAGAGTTTATTTTTCTAGTGCGGTCTGCCGGTCCGTCCCGGTCCCTTTTATAAGTAGGAGAATTATCGTAGATGAAACCGACGATCCGAACCCACGAAAATTAATTATATTAATGAATATATTGAATATATATGTATGATATGAATAATATTTATGAATATTGTTATTCATTAAATTTATTTATTTTCTTAGTAGACATTTTATGGTCATACAAACTTACCTTTAGTCGTAATGTACCTTCTTAAAATATCAAGTTTAATATGGCTGTTACCTTCGAAAGCATGCATTTCGGAAGACCATGTTAATAACTGATTTTGTTATTTTATTAAATCTTTATTGCATATAAACAAAAAAATACAATGTAAAAAGCAGAAGTATGCAAGGAAGGACTTATCTCTAATAGGGATATCTTCCAGTCAACCCGTTACAGGTGTAAAATAAAACATACCATAAAAAAACATGCAATTACCCATTTATATATGTGGGGTAGGCTTATTTTACAGATCTCGACTAGCTACGACTCTCGCTCGCTTCTGTTAGTAGTTTTGTAAATGAATGGCGTAGTTTTCGCTTTCATAATATATGATTCATCAAACATTACGGCGGTTCTCTCAGAAAACGCATCAGCGTATGAGCACGCGTGCGTATGAGTGCGTGGATGTGTTGTCTGTGTGTTCGATTGTACGTGTTTTCTATGCAAGCGGAAATACTTTCATAGAGCGCTACGAGTAGAAGACGCAGTGTGAGAAAGAATCGACTATTTTTTGAAGTAGGAAAATAAGTACGTTCCGTGATGCATTGACTCACAAGTGACTGCCTTCTTCTTCTGATTCCTGAAGTCCGTGTGGGACGGACTCTTGCTGATGCACCCGCTGTGATACTTGGACCACATCTTGACTCGGTTTTCACTCGAATGCGGCTTCAAAAAGCTCACGTCAGCTGAGTGTTCACCAACTGAAACATGTGTATCAGACGTTAAAGAACACGGGAAATAATTTTATACCTTCACTCCCATTCCCATTCAGCTTGGTGGCGTAGTGGCTAGAACGCTTTGGCTTTTGATCGAAAACAAAGCTACCTTCGCCATGGTCAGGCCGTGGATGGGTGACCAAAACTAACCACTACGTCACCGAGCTCCTCACTTACAAACTATATTCTATTCCCTACAATGCCCCTAGAATGAATTTTGATCAGAGATTTTCAATAGTCATGTACATATGATAGAAGTAGATATGTACCTATATGGCACTAGAGCGCGAGCTTACACGTGCAAAGAGGTTGCAATTTGCATACTGAAAAATAATGCAGGAAATCTAAATCGAGATTTAAAACTCGATTTTGTCATATTTTGATAATTTCACTATGACTCTGTGAAAACTTTACGAAATCGAGATTTGAACTAGGCTTAAAATTTCCTGCAAGTGGCCCTTATTGTTTGTTTCATACATGTTACATAAGTTTGTTATTTCTTCTTTATAAGTAAAGTAAATAGTACAGTTAACATTTGTACCCGCGATTTTCATTTATTCAGTGTCGCAACTCCTACGTATATTCAATTTTCCGACGTAGAGTCAACATCTGATTTCCCCAGAAAAGCGGCGCTCAAGAAGAGAGAGATGACCAACAACACAAATGATTTACGAAAGAAAAAAAAATATCAAAAATAAACGGCAAGAAAAAACATCATAGAAAAAACATTGACACGGAAATGAAACCCTTATTTTGGATCAACTTTCAGATACAGAACCAAAAGCTTTATTTGGTTGATTGCTTCAAAATCTTTAAATTAGAATATCAAAAAAGAACTAAAATAACATAACCGAAATTCTGAAAAACAATTCGCCCTTACCATAGGTACACAAAATTTTTATTCATTCGCGACATACAAATATGTGAGGTAGTGCTTTCGTGAAGCTCTTCCTCGCCATCGTGATTTAGCTAAATGGTATCAAAGTGAATCACCATGATCACAAATAGGTTTTTGATGTATTGAAACAATAGAGTTACGAGTATTAGTGAAGAAAAAGAAAAAGAAGGCAAAAGTACAGAGGGTATAGTTGATCATGGGACTGGATCTTCCGAAAACAAAGAAATTATAACACAGGCATCTGTTTTCATTGTAGAATGTTTATGTAAATCCTCGAAAAATCTTGTGGCATATTTCTATAATAAGATTTATTAAACTTTTTATTATTTTTAATGTTTTTAGTCTTCTTCTTCCACTCTCTCCTATCACCAAGTCAACACATTCCGTCCCTAATCATTCAGCATTTCTTCGTTCTTCCCCTCCCTACAGGCCCATTTAATTTTTACAAATATACCAAGTTCGATAAATATAAATAAGAGATTGCTGTAGAAATTAAATTTAAATATGTTTTATTTTTGCTTTTATTCACCTGCCAAATACGCTATCCACCATGTTTGTGAAATTTGTTGAGTAACGCTTCATATAAACAATTTGTACGCATGGTCAAAATCCGTTAAACGCCAGTCGCAACCAATCAAGCATACTCTCGGCTATATCACGCATGCGTATTGAATTGTTTACAATAATCGTAACGCTACGGCACAGATAATTCATAGACCATCAGGACCAAAGGCGTTTTTGCCATTTAAACAAATCGTTATTTATAATTTAAAATGTATTGTGTACCTAATAGGCTTCAGATTTTTTTTTATTATTGATTGATTTGGTGATGGCTATCAGAAAATAATCATTTGGGGCTAAATAAAAAGAGGGTCAATTAGCCGCGACCACACATTCACCTCAACATATGCAGTTCAGTTACATGCAACCTTTGTTCATCCATCCGCTTTACATGCCAACATTCCATAAATGGCGACAGGTCTTATTACTTAGATTTTCCCCTCTAGTCTTAGGGGCATACGGTCGTAGTTTTCGTAACCTGCCGCCATTTCATCCACCCTGAACTAATCCTTCGCTTGACGTCTTGGTCAACATCTCCATCCTGCTGAAGTAGAGATCCTAGGTAACGAAATTTTGGGGCCAGGGATTGGAAAGACCGCTGAAATCGCAGAACATGTATTTGTGCAGTTCAGTTGGTACGCGTTTTTTAGAAAAGAAAAATTGAACAGAACAATGCAATGTGAGCCTCCTCGAATACCGTGGTTTATTAATTGTAAATTAAGTAGGAAACATATTGTGGTGCTGCACAGACTGCGATCTGGACATTATCCATCCAATAAGTTCGCACATTTGATGAAGAAAGTCAGTTCTCCAAATTGTGAAATGTGCGGCACAATAGATGATGTGCAGCATATTCTAAAAGAATGCCGTAAATACAACTTTGACACGGTTATGCAAAGATTTAAAATTAATAGAATGAATTTAGGGGCATTCATGAGTGTTTTGACTGAACATCTATCTGAGGGTGCAAGTTGTATAGTGGATTCAATCAGGCAATACCAAGTCTCTGTGCTCCCGTCTGTGCAACATAACAATAATTGAATTGTTCTAGGTTAGTATTTAGAATACGATGGGGCTGTCATGTCACATTAGATAAAAAGCCCCTTAAAAATATAAGAATAAAAAAAAGGCGAACAGTAGAGAATTTTCACAAATTCAGTCTCGTGTGTAGAGAGGAGGTCAGAACTAGATTGGAGCAGCCGATTCATACAACATTTCCTTTAAAACACACAAGGCTTACTGACCGGGAGAAGGCACCTCCCCGTTCAGTATGGGCGGCAGTAATCTGGCTGAGCGGGCGTCCGTAGTTCGGTCCCCCGAAGGCTGCATTACTGCCCACGGAAAACCTAGAAGCATTTCAATATTTAGAACAATACATGGTTTTAGTGACTTTTAGAACACCTACAAATATTTGTGAATTGTGACGGTAATGTTACATTCATTCCCCGAAGAGGTGGTCCAAGGTGCTAACACATTTCGCCAGATATGTTAAGTCCCGATGTAACACAGGTGGCGAGCCAGTTGCCATGCTCCGGGCACAATGTGAGGCAAGCAATATTCACAACCAATTGTACATGTTACTCAAACTCAGAGGAACAGGCTCAGTGCACGTCCGTCAGTCCCAACTCTGCTACCGCTCCTATGACGGTAAAATGGAAATATGCTTTTTCCAACTGGACCGCAATGGAACAAAAGGTGGTTGGACTGTTAAGAAACCTGATTCTATTTTTGAAATAATAATATGTACAGTCGAATTCAAAAACATGTTTGCACATTTGACAGGTCTTTATTTCCTTCCAATAAAGGTCATTTACTGTCAAACGTGCAAACATATTTTTGAACTTGTCTGTACTTCTCCGTTTAGCTTAAAATAATAACTGTCGAGCTGTGCCACTAGTTTACGTCAAAGTTTGCTTGAATAATTTATCATATATTAGCTGTAACAAGACTCTTTCCTAATTTTTAAGACACAACAAACAAACAACAACAACAAACAAACAAACAAACGGCTAACAAACTTATAAATTTTCTACGTACCGTGTACCAGAGTGAACTTTGTATGAGCATTCTGACAGTCAAGAAAAGTGACAATAGTTTAGTATTTAGCTAAATATTAGGTAGATTTTGGGGAATTCTGCATTTTCCATACTAACATTTTATCAGTTTTCTTCACAACGACAAATCCAGAGATAATAATATTTGGCATGTATCATTAGACAAGCTTTAGTAATATGTGTAATATCACACTTCATAAAAATTATTTATCGTTTTTAAGTGAATGCAAATAAAATGATGTATTCGGGAGGCACTTAAAAAGAGTTGTCTCCGTGTCTAATTTTAACACAATTAAACTTACAAAGAATTATCAAAACAAATCAAAAGAGCTATAAAATATAGTAAATTTTTAGACGAGGTAATTATTTTTTAGGAATACTCTGAATCTTAATAGTTACAGACAAAATACTAAGACAGAATAAAAACACCAATTTCATAGGTAAGGACCCAATATAATTAAGTTTTTTCGCCACCAAACCACAATCAACGTAATTAATCTATATTTGTTGATACGAGTTGCGGTTTCATGGCGGAATTATGTAGATATTCGTAAACAATTATAGGTCAGCCCATAACGATGATCCAACCAAACATTAGCTTCACGGCTTATCTAAATTGTGTCTTTATGAAAAAATATTATAATGACAGAGACGTTCTTTTTGGCAAGGAAGAATCCTATTTGTACCGCTAACGAAACTCATGATCTTACCCTAAATAAATAAATAAAAATCATTATAGCTTTTCAATATTTCCATAATATTAGTCTGTAACGTTACCTGGTTTTATTTTGTAGTAAACCACATGATACATACAAAACAATTCGAACAAATGTAAACTAAAGTAACGATATTTGACACCCATAAAAAAATTATACAAGCAACTTTAGCAATCGTAAATATGTTGCTTAATTTTGAAAAATGACTCCGTTCGAAATTACTGAAAAAAGCATGCGTGACTATTGTAATAGATATGAAATTGACTATATCTATAAATGGCGGAGTTGCGGCTTACGGCGGTATGATTAATTACAACTAGTGGCTATCAAGCCATTTTCTAATTTCGTTTAGTCCGGTCATCCATTACTCTGGAGCACAAATATTTATTGGTCCTCCAAACGATAGGTTGTTAATGAAATGGACGGCTCAAAATTGGTCACTTGTTTATGAAGGAACGGTCAGGTATCAGATAAGTAATAAGTATGTACTCGTACATTGTCCAGCAGTGGAAGTTTTCCATAGCTGACAAATGGCGACTTCCTGGTCGAGTGGTTTGTATTACTGTTTCAAAGCGACGTTCAAATAAAGTTATTGTAAGTTTTATTTTTATTTTTCAATGTGACCGGGTTCGGTGCTCGGTCTATTTAGTAATTTCTTTTAATAAAACATGCACTTTCAATAAAACAGATGACATGGTTCTTAATAATTATTTTTTGTAAGTCTACTTGCCCATGGTGGCAATGTGCTACGGATATTAGAGAACGGATGAATATATTTAATAGATAAATACATATAAAATTCAGATGTTATTTAAAACATATATAAACATCCAAAACTGGATTCATCATACAAACATTATGATGAATCAAGTTGGGGCGCCAACTGGGGATCGAACCCAGAACCTCTCGAGATGGCGACGCCTTGAGACCGGCGTACAGACCACTCGACCACGGAGGTCGTCAAATGTGTCACCTGTGTACTACGTATCTACAAGACGAGGTTAGACATGGAAAATCAAATTCGGAGATATATAGAATTTAAATGACATAAACAATCTATAGTCTATCCATATTGATCTGAGACAAAATGTAAACAAACCATAAAAAGGGTTCTTTAAGATGTCGTCACTCATTGTCGAAAAGTTTTATCAAAAACATACGAATATTTAATATTTTATTATTAAAAACTTGTCACCTTCAATAATTTTTGATATTTTTACTTCAATGTTATATTTTTATCGTAATTTTAGATTACTAAATTAATCGTTGCTACTAAAAAAGACCTAAAACGAATAGTATTCTCAAACTTTTATTATGAGTATAGAATACTTCCAAAAGAAGATGAACAATCATAACATGTTCATGACACCTTGAATCTACTTTGAATTTAATTGATATATTTAATATTTAGTATCATTTGGATGATAGAAATGATAGCTTGTTTTTTAAATACACTTAACATTAGGTATGTTAATACCCATAAAACATTACACAAATGAATAATGTTTATATTCAATGACGATATTGGTATATTAAATACGGCTACTCCTTTTCTATTTTATTAAAAAAAAAATAGAGCCCATATTATTTTGTCCCAGAATTGGATAAAAGGTTTGAGAACCACAAATTCTTTGTTTACCTTTTGTCTCAGATCGAAATGGATAGAGTATAGTTCCAAAGGTCAAACGCAGATAACGTGATAAAGGAACATTTCCGTGGAAGTTTCCCAAAATGCGGGACGAGATTAATTTTATTATTTTTAATTATTTTTAAGAAATTATTTTTAATACGAGTAACAAACAAAATTTTTCATAAATTGATTAATGTAAAATGTGGTTTGATTATTGTGGAAAGCCATTAATTCGAATAAACAGAAGAAGCAAGATTTTTTTAATGAAAATATTTTGTCTAAATGAATACACGTCAATATACCCAACCGTCAAATGTAAGTGGACATACGCGCAAGCACTTCATTCAAATATTGACTTTAAATGAAATTAGAGCACGCGAACTTTCGTTTCTTAAAACTCAATTGTGATGCGAGTCTTGCATGTGAAGTCTTGTACAATTCACCTTGACGACAAAGAATGCTAAGCACATATAGATCGTGTCGTAAAACATTGTAACTTCTATTGTAGCTGTAGTACTATTAAATCGTTCCTTTATGTTAAAATAAAGAGGTCCTTTGGCTCAGCTCTTATCACCTGTGTGATAAGATTGAAAAGCATTATGGGATTCATTTCGTGGTGTGGATACTTTACTTTACGAATTTGGTCTTCATTACGTCACGTGAAAGGTATGGTTATATCGAAATGTTCTTACTGTTTTTGAAACATAAGTATTATAAATAACATTATTGTGTTGAGGGATTAAATTTTTTATCATACTTTTTTTACATATGACAGGTAAGCTCTTGGCGTTAATCTCACCTGATGGTAAGTGACGATAAGACCGAAGGTGGAAGCGAGCTTCACCTGTAATCCTCAACAACTGAGCAACTGGCTATGTTACCTCTGATTTCCGGAACACAACAATGCTTATAACATTGTTATTATGGCGACAAATTTTGGTAAGACGATGGTAGCTAGCCAGGCTTAGAAGCCCTACCACCAACCAAACCGAGCAGAAATACTTCTGCCCCCATGGAGAATCGAACCCGGATCTCCTGATCAACAACCGGTGGTGTGAACCACTAGAGAGGTGGTTAAAATTTTATGTTAATATAAAATAAATATAATGTTTAAATTTTAGGTTAAAATGTAATGATGTTTTGCCTTTTATTTATGTTTGTTTACATAAGTTCTTTTGTTCAATGGTTTTTTATTTTTGATATAGAATTGTATTTTCTTGTCTATTGTACAAAGCATGCATTTGAGGGGTTAAGAATATTATATATAAGAACGAATATTTGGTTGCTACTTAAATATGACCTTTGTTGATTGAAAATTGGTATCAATTTATTAGATTATTAAATGTTAAAGGAAAACGATATTCTTAGTGTTTTATGCGCAATAAGTATTTTTCGTCATTGTCCTTCTAGACTTCTAGAGTTAACTGCACTATGTTTAGTACAAATGCACCGTTCAAAGGGTTAACGTACCCATTACCTAATTTCGTAACATGACTCGAATTTTTTTTTTGTTTACCGCATATCTACTGTCAGTGAAACTGTAAATGGGTAGATTGATTGAGATTTGAGGGTGCATGAGTGCACTACTCGTTCATAATTTCGGTTCTTGTGGCCCCAGTAGGGAGATTAAAATTATACCAACCGCCAACCGTACCACAAGCAGCATTAGTTGTATAATATGGACAAATTGATAGGCGTGTGTCTAAAAAAAAAGATTAACTCATTGATTATTTATAATTTTGTTGATTTAAAAAACCCCCCGGATCCTCCACAGATTTCCTAAGATTCTTAAAATAGACGCATTTTCTCTAGTTTTTCCAATGAGAAATAATTTTCACTATGATTTGGAATAGCAGATTTAAATTTTTTTTGTATTAAAGAATACACAAAACGCTAAATACAAAAAGAACATTACCACTAGTAATATGTACATACATACGTACTATAATCCCTTAAGGGTTAGTCAGAGACTAGGCAAAAGCACCACTTAAGCAGTCTACTGCCTTAGTCCGCGCTTCACCAAGCAGTGACTGCACTCAGCGTGACAGGTGGTAAGCCCATCGCCGTTACAAGCTATTGGTAATTGTGCAGTTCTAAGTCCATATGTCGCCTTTTACGACACCCAAGGGAAGAGATGGGTTGGTAGTATTCTTTTAATGAGCCGCTACCGCACGACGAATAATATGTAAATACAGATTACTTGCTACTACAAATAATTGTTCCTTTTATAGCTTTCATGAAGAATTCAATTAGTTGCAATAAATATGTTACTATCGAACAAGCAGATTTATGACCCACTTTGACAATATTTCGATTACGACTATCTATTGCACTTACGACGTTTTTTAATACGTTTCCAAAGAAACCTGTGTACAGGTGATTTTAACTTGATTTTAAATGCTACGGCAAAATGACATTATTGTGGATCAGAAATCTATTTCTTAGTATCTACAGTATTTAGACCTTATTCCTAGTGTGCTCCGATTTTTAATAATTCCACAATAATACCAACTGCTTCGCTCAATTAAGCAGCTTTTGCACTAAAATGGACAACAAAATATGTTTGTATCTATTCATCACACAACTGCGACTGCGCTTCATTAGATTGGATCCAACCACTCAATCGTGCGGGTCATCATGAAATATTGATTGTGAAACAGGTAACTAATTAAATATTTTGTTCGAAATGATAAGGAACTCGCAACACAATTTATGAATGGTTTTTTGACGACCTCCGTGGTAGAGTAGTCTGTACGCTGATCTCAAGGCGTCGCCATCTCGAGAGGTTCTGGGTTCGATCCCCGGTGGGGGAAAATGTTTGGGTGATGAATTTTCAGGCATTTGTTCTCCAGTCTTGGATCTTTATATATATATTCAGAATATTTATATGTGTTTATCTATTAAATATATTTATCCGTCATCTACACGAGCAGCATTTAGTTGCTTAAAATGGGGCTAGTTGATAGGTGTGAATGTCTGAAGATATTTATTTATTTATACAGGATCCTCGCAAGACTGAACCTAACATCATAAAAAATAACATTTGTTCTGCGTCTTTTGATAAATTTAATGTTCTCAGCTCTATTCGCATACTCGTAGCTCGCGCGAGTGTCACGTGTGTCAATTTTTCGTATGAACGGAACATAGACTTACTAATGTCACGACAGAACATTATATGCTGGTAAAATTATTTTAAATTAATGTTGTCAGATACCTGGTCTTGCGAGTTCTGTACAGTTGAATCGATATTATTAAGACAAAATTCGAGCGGATATTTAGGATGAAAATCAGTTTTTAGATAGTTTTTATCTCCGACGCAAAAAGAGGCGTGTTATAAGTTTGAAGTGTGTGTGTGGGTTTGTGTGTACCTGTGTGTGTCTGTCAGGCTGTGTATCATTGCTCCCAAACGGATGAACTGATTTCAATTCTGTTTCTTTTATTTGAAAGATGAGTAAGTCGAGAGTGTTCTTAGCTATGTTTCATAAAAATCGGTTAAGCCGTTTGAAAGATGTAATGATGAAAGCATAATGAAAAATGTAATATACGTTAGTTGGGTATCAAACGAATGGTGACAACATATACATGACGATATGTGATGTTTAGGGAAAGTCTGAAAGTTGCCCCGATTGCTGATAAACTGAGAGAAAAACGACTTTCTTGGTATAGACATGTAATGAGGAAGGCGAATGATCATGTCACAAGGAAAGTTATGGACTTGAAAGTGGATGGATGTGTGTGGAGAGGAAGACCAAAGAAAAGATGGATGGATTGTGTGAATGATGATGTGATGAGGATGGGGGTGAGTGTTGACTTGACGAGTAATAGAAGAGAGTGGAAGAAGAAGACATGTTGCGCCGACCCCAAATAGAATTGGGAACAGGGCAGGAAAAAGAAGAAGAGGAGACAGCATGTTTTATGGAATTCGGTTTATCCATATGAAAGATATGAGGAATGAAAGTGACAATGAAAAATCTAATGTTAATGAATATATATATATATATTTTCTATTTAAACTGTAGTTGTATTTCGCGCAACAAGTGATCGTGGGAGGTAAGAACGTGAGACAGCAATGAATTTGGTAAGAACCTAACTTTAGGTATGGCATCCTATTTTTGACTTTTATTCCGAAAGAATTACGAAAACAGTAAATATTTACCATTTCCATCAGCTCCGTGTAAAAACAGATAAATGCTGATGAAATCAATACAGCTCTATTCATTAAATTTTACCTGGAAGCTGCTCTATAAACATCCAAGTATTAATAACGTACCTGTGTAATTTTCTTTTATTAAGGGGATGACACGAGCAACGAGCTGCTTAAACATATTTAGTTTTGAAACTTATAAGTGCTTTTGAGTCTATTTTTAAAAATCTAAACGACTACTGTTGTAACCACCAAGATCGCAACACTCCCTAATTTTCTCTTTTTAATCCATGGTTATATATAGAACACAATCTTATAGTATGACTGTCAATAACTAAAGAAGTCAATAAATTGTAGTAGGTATAAGTCAGCTCATTTTAATTTGTCATAAGTCTTAATTGGTAAACAATCTTCTTTTTCTTGAAATATCAATGTACTACATTGAAATTTCGGGCGGTTTTATCGTTCTATATTATTTTTCATTTTTAAATTGCGGCGGTATAAAAGCTATGGAAACAAATTAAGTTTTTTAAATTGAATAAATAGATACATATTGGCAGCAGTCCACCTCTTAAAACAATAATTAGTGACTCGCCGGGGATAATATTTTATACATTGAAGTTTATTTCAATATTCGTGCAATTCTATTAAGCAAAGGTATTTTGCGTACTTCAACATTTAAGCCCCACAGCATGTTTGTACAAACAGATTTATTGAAATATATGCTATAAGGCCTCTTGTCCATTAGACGGCGTGTGAATAAAGCAATGTTATTGGTTAAAATCTACGCGTTGCTTAGCCCTTGGGATTAAGTAATAGCATTGCTTTTAAGCTCGAGGAGTGCAGAGAGTAAATCGCTTTTGCTTTCGATATCGATAACAAAGCTACCTGCGCCATGGTCAGGCTTTGAATGGGTGACCAAAACATGGTGATCTCTAACTCCTCCGTGCTTCAGAAGGCACGATAATGGTTCCGGTTCTACCCACCAACCCGCATCGGCCAGCGTGGTGGTGTTACGGCCAGTACTCCTTATGTGATTCTCCATGAGGGAGGCCTGTGCCCAGCTGTAGGACGTGTAAAGGCAGAACTCATATTGCTTTAAAGTTCTGCTATGCTTTAATGTACATACAGCCTTACTTTGGTGATTCAGTTTTCAACAGAAATACGAAAATTAATTTTGTATTGTTAGTCTTTTCATTATTATTTCACAATGAACTTCTGGATGGGAAAGTCGAGAATCGAGAGACCAACGGCTTTACACGATTCCGAAGCACGGAGGAACTCGAGATCACAAGGTTTTGGTCACCCATCTCAGGATTGCCAATGACGAAAGGAGCTTTGTTTTCGATATCGAAAGCCAAAGCATACATGCCCCTACGCCACTGAGTTCGCGATTAATGACAAAATCAGCTCTTAATTACAACTGTGTAGAGTAACGCACTTAGCAATTTTTGGTATTTATTTATTTCTATGTTTTGAAGTGACGAGATAAATGTGTTATAATATAAATCACTGTATATAAATAAACGAAGATAATTATAGCATGCTGACAGGAAATAGAGCGTTTAGGGGAGAGGATGACCAATGAAAGCATAAATAATAATAAAATTAATATCTTCAGACATTCACACCTATCAACTAGCCCCATTTTAAGCAATTAATGCTGCTTGTGTTATGGATACTAGAAGACGGATAAATATATTTAATAGATAAATACATATAAATATTCAGATTTCATATAATACATATATAAACATCCAAGACTGGAGAACAAATGCCTGTATTCATCACACAAACATCTGGGCCCACCGGGGATCGGACCCAGAACCTCTCAAGATGGCGACGCCTTGAGACCAGCGTACAGACCACTCGACCACGGAGATCGTCATGGAATGATGGAAAAGATGGATGGATCGTGTGGATGATGAGGAAGGGCTGAAAGAAGAACAAGAGAAGTTGAACAGTTTTGGGTGAGATATGTTATGTTCCCATAACAAAACTGATATCACTATAAGATTCACTTTATTTCCCGCAAAATATTTAAAATATTCCGTAACTTTAAATTAACCACTTTCTAAACACTGTATTTTAAAATTATTCTAGTGCACACACATTCTCAATAAACATTACAACAAGATAAAAGTAAGAGGTAGGTATAGGTGAGGTAAACAACTTTAAATACTTAAAATTTTTGCACAAGGACAAACGAGATCAAAACAATTGCAATAAACTCGCTAAAAGCTGTGAGAAATTCGATTTTTTTTTGTAAAACATCGAGAGGTTCGTGCCACAGCACTACCGGAAACAATAAGGCACAGCATAGGTCTCTGTTTACCAACATCGAAGGTATTACATGGACTCACCTCTGCCGCTGGCGGATCAGAAAGCTGCACTGACTGATGCAAACATCGGCCGTACGTTTGTGGAACGGACAATTATAAACAGGGTGTATGTGCGTCCGCGACACTTCACACAGACACAATGAACACCCGATCGAATTGGGTAGTCCAATCAGGCACTTTCGTAATTAACCACACACTATTAAAGTCCATATTCTTGCAACGCTCGATAGTTTTTTTTATTGGTATCAGTACAAAGATAATATTAATTATAAGCTTTAAAAGCAGTTTTAATTAGAACAAAATATTAATAACTTTCTATTTTTGTTATTGGGCTCTAAAGAAATTTCATTTACAATATTGACGCACGGAAGTTGGCAAACCTGCCTTTGAAACGGACGTCGCGGGTTCATTCTACACTAGGAAAAATTTTCTGTGTTTGAATTTTCTGTCTTACGTCTATTTTGTTGACTGTTTTATTATATATACAAACTGTTGCTTAGTATAATAAATAAAATTTTATTATAAATAAAATATTTTTAGAACCCAATAACAAAAATAGACAATAATGAATATTCTGTTCTTATTAAAAATGCATTTAGAGGTCATAAGTAAAACTTCAAACTATTTACGACATTAGGGCAAAAATTTGCGTGCGGTTTGACCATTCGAAAATGGTCGAGTGAAGTATTGTCGACGGGTTTTCAATTCCACTCTGCCCATATTCTGTTGAGAATTAAACAAGTCCATTCATACAGACTAGCTAATTTTCATACTGCATAGTTGCTATTATTCATATAATATTCTGGCTGACGTGCAGCTATTTCGAAAAAAGATATGATATTTTGAGAATACGTCAAATAGGTGTTCGAATAAAATACTATATAATAACGAGCATTTGTCATTGAGATATGCTAAAAAATATATTGAGTTATTTTGGTAGGTATTGATCTCAGCTATCACCCCCCGGAGTACGTCGTACTATCTCTACCTTAAAACTGATTTTTTAGCTCTAAGACAAACTCTTGTTATAGTATTGTTTAGAGAAGTAATTAATTGTGCAGCCATTTAATTATTTGGTCAGCCACAAAATGGTCAATCGAAAAATCATTTGGGCAGCAAACAAATATTTTGTCAGCAAATTGATTATTTTGGTCAGCAAGATAATTATTTGGGCAGCAAAATAAATAGATAAGCTGCTAAAGAATTATTTGGACAACAATATATATGTTAGCAGAAATGTATAAAAGTTAGGAAAAGGATCAATGAAAGATCAAGAATCAATTCCTAGGAAATGTATTCTAATAGGTATTAGGTTAGGTTTTTTTATGACGCTTCCAAACAATATTTGTGTCATCAAAACATTCATTAGGCAGTTTGGCAACAGAGAAAACATTTTATTTTCTGCCCAAATAGTTATTTTGCTGACAAATGAGAAATATCTGCTGTAGAAGTTACTGCCCAATTCGTTATTTTAAAATTTTTGCACAATGATTTATCTATCACTTAACTACTGTTCCAAAATTAAAAAAAAAGTTTACAAATTTTAAAAGTACAAAATCAGTTGAGGCTTAAAATAAACTATTTTTGAATTTTGAAAAATACTGCAGAAAGAAATACTGCTGTAGTGAAGCAGATAAGCGATTTTAACGTGCTAATAAATACGTTTTTGAAAGCTATAATTGAATTTTGCGCTAATAAAACCGTTCTCGAACAATATTTTGATTTGTGATTTTGACGAATACAATATGCGCTTACCTATCAAAGGGTTTTTTCCTGATACCGACATTAAAGATGAAGAATTAAAGCCCACTTGCAGGAAATAGACGACCTAAATGATTAAATTTGTGACGTGGTGAAGCCAGGGATAAATAAAAGGCGCTGGGTCGTTATTTAGGTATTGTATATTAAGGAATTGAGGCACAACTGAAACAATTTTACAAAAAAGGTAAATTTTACCGAACACAAAAACAATTTCACACTTAACACTAAAATATATTACAAAAGGTAGGGCTACTTACAATAGTGCCTTAAAGAGACTTAAAGACTTTGTTATTTATCAGGAACTGATCTTGTGGGTTGTTGTAACTTTTAGTTTAAGCTTATTATAACTGATCAGCACTTTAAAAATATATTAAAATAATTGTTAGCGGTGAGTCAACCGCTCGACATGCTGACTCTGGTAAGAATGAACTTCGAGAACAAAACAAATAAAAAGAGACAGACAGTAAATTTAAAAACGGAAACCAAGAAAAAAATGGCCAGAGAAGAGCGCAATGACAGCAATGAGTCGCTAATATAGCTATGGCGCCTCGTTACAAATTGAAGCCGAATATTTATTTTCTTTTGTAATTCTAAAGCAATTACTTGTTAATGTTAACTAATATATTATTTATACATATATAAATTGTTATAACTTCCACTATCGTAATAATACATTAGAACCTTATAAAATATAGTAATTTTCAATGAACTCAAAATACTTTTCCAGGGCATTATTTTGTGCCTTTTAATTTTTCATCTGACCAATTTTTGTATGGCTAAATGTGGTCTTAAGGAATACAGTGCTCCTTGGACTCTGCCTACCCCTTCGGGGATGCAGGCGTGATTGTATGTATGTAATTTTACCAATAGAAAAGTGACAAGCCTACCAGTAATTTCTTCACCAACTTCACCACGTCTCAACGTCACCCCTGTTATATAGGATGAAACTTACCACATGTAAATTGTGAGTGTTAACTATTACACACTCTTTAGAAATATAGACGGGATAAACATGATAAGGTAACATAATATTATAAATCGTACTTTTCTCAACATGGGTTTTCCATGCGATATTAATAATTTTATTATTTCGATTATATAATAGTAATATCATTATTTGAAACTGTAGAGTTAGCAGGAAGAAAAATATGTAGGGAGGTGCATTGGAAAGCTGCAAAAAGGATTGTCAGATATCTTAAAGCAACCAAGGACAGGAAGTTGACTTTCACCAAGCATGGTCAAAAGTATTCTGTAGGTTTTGCTGACGCAGATTACGGCAGTAACGTCATTGACAGACGGTCATACACTGGCTATGTCTTTATTATGAGTGGTGCATGTATTTCATGGGAGGCCCGAAAACAACGGACCGTAGCTCTCTCAACTACAGAGGCAGAATACATGGCATTAGGGGAAGCTTGCAAAGAAGCAATATACCTCAAATCACTCATCAGTCAAATCTTCGACATAAACACAGCCATTGACATCCATTCCGATAATCAGAGTTCACTCAAACTCACACAAAATTGCACATATCACGCTCGCACGAAACACATTGACATACGTCATCATTTCATACGCGAGTCATTAGCACGTAAAGACATTTTCATTAAGTACATCAGCACTAATGACATGATAGCAGACATCTTAACCAAGCCATTACCTACACTGAAACAAAATAAATTTTGTAAAATGTTAGGTATTACTTGATTTTTAAATTTATATTTTATGTTAAGCTGTCTTTTATTTTTGTTCTCTTAATGTTAGTGTATAGTACTTAAGTTAATTTAGTTACGTACCTTGTTATTGTTTTATTTAACTATCATACAGGGTGTTACTAAATTACGGGGAGGTGTTCGACCTGTTTGTTTAACAAACCTTTTTTAATTTAGGACACCCTGGCTGTCTATATGTTTTTACGTCAATTTTATATTGTGAATGTTTATTACTCTCTCTTGTCTCTTTGTCTCTCGTCAATACACGTATATACAAAATACTACATATTTTTCTTCCTGCTAACTCTACAGAAACGAGTAATAGTAGTTTAATACAGAATTTCCCGTATATTTTTGTAGGCTGCAACAAACATGCAAGTAACTATATAGAATGAAGTCAGCGATCTATTTATGTTTGCTGAATAATATATTGGAGTTTTCTCACATTTTTCTAAATATTGTTCCTGACTGTTTATTTAATGAAACTTTTATTATTGTTCTAGAAAATTAAATCATTTATCACCTCGAGTGAACGAGTGTCAGTCCTTCATTGATTGCTATCGAAACATTATCTTTTTATCGCTAATATTGGGGACGCTCACGCCAATCATTACTTGACCTATAGAACCGAACTCCAGTTCATTCATTATATCGAAATTGTCTATGTTATTTAATAAACAAAAGTCCCTTTTATAATGGTCACCATTTTATACCAATTTAATTATCAACTCCTCTCGCATGTACATTAACTGATTGTTATATTAGATTCTATCGAAATAATTTTTCTGTCATAGTTCTACTTCACCATAAGCAACCAAACTTTTCTTTATTAGAAACAGTATTTTTATGACATTGAATAGACTTACGCTTCACCTGTAGTCATCTTTAGGACACGCTTGCCTAAAAACCAGTAAACTTGTACTTGAAGAGCCCAGAGGCTTTAGTGTAAGTTTTTGAGTATAAAATACGTTACTATTGTAGTTGCGTTAAGAGTCCAATTTGTATAGGAAACGTGAATAGCGCCTCTAGCGGAACGTAATGCATACAAAAGTAAGTTTCCCATAAAAATTGAGCTCTTAACGCAACTACAATAGTGACGTATTTTATACTAAAAAACTTACACTAAGGCCTCTGTATATTTGTCGGGTGACAAGATAACATCATTGAGACAAAACATTATACATCGCGTGTTCGCTTTGAGCATTTCATCTGACGCTGTATGTAATGAAACGATGAATATCGCGACAAACGATTCTGTCTGTCGAATTTAGAGCCTAGTGTTGTTCGTTTTACAACGTGTAGCAATAATCGATTTTGAATTTGAAGGGGACAGACAAATGATATTATGAAAATACATACATTTAGCATATTTTATATTATTCTATTATGTTCGAGTTTTTTCTACTTTCCCACGTGATGTAATCATAAAAGAAAAATGTATCATTATCGAATTTATTGATTTTTTATTTATTTTTTAATTTTCTGTGTGTGAACGATTTTAAGACTTCTTTACAAACACGTAATATAAACATGCTTTTACAATATTAAAGCGCGATTTTTTGTCTTTTTTCTCTTGTTTTTTATTTCTTGTTTTTATGATCTTGCATTTTTTAATATTCATTTTGCGCTCTATTATGGCTCTTGTGGCTTTTTATTGTTTTTATTAAATACCTAAGTAAGTTTTCTATTGTCTAAGATTGTTTTTGAAACAATCACTTAATGGCCAACGCGA
Source organism: Parapoynx stratiotata (assembly GCA_910589355.1). Classification (NCBI taxonomy): domain Eukaryota; kingdom Metazoa; phylum Arthropoda; class Insecta; order Lepidoptera; family Crambidae; genus Parapoynx; species Parapoynx stratiotata. Next base: position 4,558,332 of record OU342457.1, read on the forward strand.
TTCGAGCTCGACGAACTTTTTTTCTATTATTTACTATTTTTACTACAGTAGTAAATAATCAAGTTAAACTACTAATAAACAGATAAAAAAAATGTTATAAAACCTGCTTAAAAATAATCAACAATTCTTTATTTTATCACTTCTCAAACAGGATCGTTCAAATCAGGTGAAGGTGAATGGAATCGACGGCTTGGGTTCTTTGAATCGATTTAGATTTTTCTTCATTAAATTACGGCTTTCAAGGGCTGTCATGTTGATGCTAAAAAGTTGGAAAGCATGGTTTAAGTACAAACCCGATGCGATAACTAAGGTCAAAGACAATTATTAGGTCCTTACCTATGAAATTGGTGTTTTGTATGGAGATTTTGGGGAATTCTGCATTTAACGTACTAAAACTTTTTCAGTTTTCTTCACAACGACAAATCCAAAGATAATAATATTTGGCATCTATCATTAGACAAGCTTTAGTAATATGTGTAATATCACACTTCATAAAAATTATTTATTGTTTTTAAGTGAATGCAAATAAAATGATGTATTCGGGAGGCACTTAAAAAGAGTTGTCTCCGTGTCCAATTTTAACACAATTAAACTTACAACAAATTATCAAAACCAAATCAAAAGAGCTCAAAAATATAGTCTATTTTTAGACTAGGTAATTATTTTTTAGGAATACTCTGAATCTTAATAGTTACAGACAAAATACTAAGAGAGAAAAAAAACACCAATTTCATAGGTAAGGACCCAATATAGACATAACTGTGGTAGCAGTGCGTAATTGCTGTTTCAGTTTGAAGGGTAAGAAATGTTGGCAAGGAATGGTGAGGAGGAGTCGCAAACCAATGAAATTTTTAACAAGAACTGGTGTTGTATATAGTCGACTACACTACTACAGCCCTTTGCGAAGAGTATACAATAACTACGTAAGGCCCTTTGCGACCAGATGGACAGTGGGCTTGTTTAGGCCCGCACAAGGATCAACTTAAGTTGAGACAACTATAAACTTTTTAAGAGATTCCTGAAAAAGTTAATATGTAAAAATGATTTATTTTGAAAGATGATTTCTAAGAAATAAAGAGAAGTTGCTTAATAATTTCTACTGTCGGTGCTTTATTTTTAAAAACACCTATTATATTTAATGTGTGCAAAAAACTCAGGCGAAAAATGATGTCATGATTATAATAATATAATTTCGCGTCGTTCATAATTTATGATTATTGAAAAAAAACCTGATGATTGAAATCAGACAACGGCGACATGACAGTTGTCGCCGTCTGTCACATCTGCTTGTCATAATTCTACGCGAAAATGGCGTAATATCGCCCCAAGTCATGACTAACCTACATTGCAAACCTACTATGGTTTTACGTCCAAAATGTCCATTTTCAAATAATGGTTGGCTACAAAAAAGATGACTCTTTGACCTCAAGTCAGAAGCTTTTCGCCGGTTGTTTCTCAGGTTTCCTTACTAGGTTTATCACGCAGCCCATGGATGTTATCAAAGTTCGAACTCAACTACTAAAACAAAAGATCATTGAGAAAGGTTCCAAGAAGAAGTGGTTCCCAATTACCAGGAGAATTTTGAAAAAAGAAGGGGTTTCAGCATTCTGGCAAGGACACAATATTGGTCAGGTATAATACTTTTTTATAAGTCCATGGGTATAAATTCATGTTTTTACCGGTGTTTTGAAAATTTACTATACTTTACAAAGTGCTACTTCACTCGCAGCAAACAGCACTCGTACATATTGTAACAGATTCGAACATTACATCAGGAAAGGACGGGAATGGAGTAGTACATACGTGTAATATCCTTATAATACGTGTAACTTTAATACGTTTCCCTTTTATTCAAATGCTCAAAGTCAAATCTGTTTATTACATTACCTGTGAATGCTCATGAGTCAGGGAGGTAGTTTTGCTTCAAGGCGAATATGTAATCTTACATTACACGCAAATATGCTGGTGGGGGAGCACCTTAACTTAATAATATAAAACAACATATCATCAAGCTACTTTTCCCGAGAGGGGTAAGCAGGAGGTGAGAGACACACATTTCGCCAGGTATGTTAAGTTCCCGTATAAAGCTGCACAGGCACAGATGGTTTTTTTAATTTTTTTCAGCAAGTATGCCTAATTTTTTCCTTAGGCGTAATGATTTTCAAATTGATTGTGTTTTATTCCTTATTGGCTTTTAGGTCCATTCTGTTCTGGCAGTAAGCAGTCAGTTTTACGTTTATGAACTTACGACAAAATATTTGTCAACTTTTCAATTAAGTCAAGAGTTCAGGTAATTATTCTTACAGTATGCTTGCACCTTTAAGAACTTTACGAGCAGCTTTTAAACTTCCTTAATATACTCGTAGTCTCTTATATAGTAGTTTCGCTTCTCTGAAACGTGTTCTTGTGCGATTATGAATTTAGGAGCTTAGGTGTATTCTTTGTAGTTGAATATTATTTTCGTTAATTTTTGTTATTTTTTTTTTCATTTATATATACATACTAGCTTTTGCCCGCGACTTTGTCCGCGTAGAATAGTTAAATGAGATAGTGTGATGGTATTTACCCTATAGTCTTCCTCAATAAATACGCTATTAAACTATGAAAGATTTTTTCAAATTGGAACAGTAGCCTCGATTGGTGGAATTAAAAATGTATTCCTACTATTTTATTAGAAGCAAAGTTCATCGTGGCGTTAATTTGTCCTTCATTTTGCTGGGAGGCGTTCTTTAATTTTTTTTACATTCACATGTATATTTCAGACCAGTAGCATTGTTCTTTTGTGGAGTGGCCGCGGGTACATGTAGTACCACCCTGGTGATTCCCCTGGAGGTGATCCGCGTGCGACAGATGCTGGCCAAGGAGCAGTACCGCGGGCTGCTCAATGGGGCTAAGATGGTGTACAGCAGCGGAGGAATCCTCGCTTTTTACGAGGGCCTCCCTGCCTCATTAATGCAGGTATCCGTAATATTGGGTCCTTATCTATGAAATTGGTGTTTTTATTCTGTCTTAGCAATTTGTCCATAACTATTAAGTTTCAGAACATCCTTATAAAATAATTGCCTCTTCTAAAAATAGACCATATATTTGAGCTCGTATTATTTAATTTGATAATTTTTTGTTAGTTTAATTGTGTTAAAATTAGACACAAAGACAATTATTTGTAACTGCCTCCCGAATACATCATTTGATTTGCATTAATATAAAAACGATGAATAATTTTTATCAAGCGGGTTCACACACATATTGCTAAAGCTTGTCTAATGATACATGCCAAATATTATTATCTCTGGATTTGTCGTTGTGAAGAAAACTGATAAAATGTTAGTATGTAAAATGCAGACATCCCCAAAACTCCATACAAAACACCAATTTCATAGGCAAGGACCTAATATATACATACAATCACGACTATTATCCCCTAAGGGTTAGTCAGAGACTAGGCATAAGTAGTCCACTGCCATAGTCCGCGCTTCACCAAGCAGTGACTGCACATGTACTCAGTGTGACAGGTGGTGAGCCCGTCGCCGCTATAAGCTATTGGATGTTGTGCAGTTCTGAGGCCTTTACTCGCCTTTTACGACACCCAAGGGAAATGATGGGTTGGTAGTGTTCTTTTGATTAGCCGTTATCACCCAGCGGTTTGTTTTCGTAATAACTTATGCAGTATACAATTAGAGGCATAAAATATTGGTGTTGACAGTTAGCCTATCGGCGCTCAGCATCTCCTCTCATCTGCCACGCCTCTATCCTCGAAGATGTATAGGCAGAGTTATAAATATCCACAGTACCTACGCCTGATAGATGTCTCCATGTAACAGGGGAGGAGTCTGTTGGCGTGCGACGGGCAGTGTGAGGCTAGCGATATATAGACAGAAAATGAGACACAATAGTATTGGCGACCGCGCAGGGGTTATGTTTTCAAACTCCGTGGTACAGACCGCGGAGGTCGTTATGGCGACCTCTTGCACGTTTAACATGTTTTGTCAAATCACCGTCATCACTACCTTATAAACGCCCAACGTCAGGCCTTCCCACGTGAGATAACATCACTACACATGTAATTAGGGGGTAGAAATGGTAGCAATAGCGACCGGGAAAAATAGCCTAATCTGCCTTGCCTAATCTAATCTGCCTAAACGCAGGAGAAATTGTTAACAAAGTTTTGTTCCCCCTTCCTAGGATAGACCATGGCGAATATAGCTTTATTTCGATTATATATATAGGTTCGATTTGTAGCAAGGGCAGTTTGTGGGCCAATTACGGGAAATATGCAGCTGGGCTGTTGGTATTTTTATCAAGAATATACTCATATTGCCTAGACATAAGAACGGACCCAACAGCACAACCCTTATAGTGCTTGCCTACAGGGTTCGGCTAGTCAGAGAGCTGCGATCAACTCGGGGATCGCTTCGGAAAAAACATGGTAGGGCATAAATGGGTTAATCGGCGAATTTGAGTAAGCTTTTCTCAGCGAGTAGCTGAGCGAGGCCCACACAACCTACCGCCCAGCCAGTGGTAGGGGAAGGTTCGAAGATTTTGTCTGTGTAAACGTTCTAATTATTATTATAATTTTTTATCGTAGATGGGGCCAGCTGTCGGCATTTCATTCACAACTTTTCAATTAGTGCAGCACTATATTTTAAAACATCTACACAAGTGTAATGACGATTGCAAGAACGCCAAGGGGAATACCCACAAGCCGGAGCACCTCCTCTTAGCCAGCACGATAGCCGGGAGCTGCGCCGGATTCATTTCTAAAACATTGACGTATCCCTTCGATCTTTCTAAGAAGAGAATGCAAATAGCGGTAAGTTTTCTTCCCATTCCATTCCTATATTTTGTTCTAAAACGGCTGTCAAAGTAATTTAACTTAATAATTAAGAACTTAAGCCAGTTTTACTTTGCAGTGAATGTTATATTAAGGAGAGAGAAATACTGTGTGAGTGTGGGACTAATAAAGCGGGTGAAACATACCGATGGAAACTATGACAAACTAAGCTTATGTTAAATAGTGACACACCGAAAATTTTGACGTTTCTTTTGGATTGTTAGCTTAAGATGTGTACAGTGTACAGGCAGGTGAAACGTATTACATGCAATGTATAATGAAATAAAATAATTTGTCGCACACCTTGCTGCAATGTATCATGCAATGGAACAAAATTGGTGTAGTGTGGACGCCGTGTGCGCACGAACAGAGCTTTTCAAAAGGATTTGCCGATTTCGGTTTTTTTGCCAAACACAAAGAGGCGCGCAGTGTTCAGGGCGGCAGCGTCCACGCTTGCAGTGAACATGCAATGAAAGGTAGATTGTTACATTGTTGTTACGATTCACCGGTCTGTACCTACCATTAGCTCTTGAATTCACGGTGTGACTCAAAGTACGCTCGCCCGCCTGACCTGGTAATGCGCTTTAGCCTGGTGCGAACCCGAGATAGTAATGTAAGGACTGAAGGTTATGGATAGTTATTTTTTTTAAATAAGTGGTGGTCGAGATATATAAGAGAAAGAAAGGAAGAAATGAAAGAAAAACATTTATATACACATATTATAGAAAAACAAAAAGAATAAAGTAAAAAAAAGGACCCGGTATCATCTTATGCTGCATCAAGAGAGTGAAAATATGCCTTTAATTACTCTGAAAAAAAATTCGTGAAAAAATTTCTAATTGCCGTCAGATAATGTCTAAAAAGCTGCAATTGCAATAAATTCAAACGATAGCCCGAAACCATTTCACGGTAACGGTTTTAATATGTCGGAGTACACTTGTCCTATAAAAAAGATAGAAATTTTATAGCTGTACTAAGTATTCAATGACAATTACATGTATATTGGCCGCGGTAAGTCAGCGAAGCGGCTGCAATCAAACGAACCGATTTCGATCGTAGGTACATTCGTAATTTCGATATAATTATGATGTAATGACGAAAAATTGATACTGTGAAGTCATATCGTTTCTTTTATCTTGGTATTATTATTTTTATGAACGGCAAACGGAAGCCTTGTCCAAAGAGAGAAACTGGCGAAAGACTTACTCGTCTACATGATATTTAATTTGAAAAACGTTATTTTACACTTTATCGCAACATTTATAAAAAAATACTCTAGACCAATTTGACGTCACAATAAATCTTTTATACAATAAATTATTCTTGCTTCTCTGTAACGTGTTTTTATGGTTTGGAAAAATTTTTGAGGTAGTAATTTGGGATTGAAGTGTAAATCGTACAAAATGTTCTACATTTTCTTAATTTTTTGTGGCATCTCGATAGCAAAGGCAGAAATACCTTATTTTTACATGTTTTACATGTACGAGTGAATGACATCGAACATGGGTTAGTAAAAAAACCATTTGGAACACCTTCAGGCTTACTATGCGTGACAGCACATTGTTTTATTTCAACTATTCGGGAAAAATCTTGCAAAGTTTTCCTAATACATACATGCTTTTGAAAACAGGACGAATCATTAATGCAAAAGATATCAAAATTTTAGTATGGTGGCATAAGATTATTTATTTAGATACTCGTTTCGAGTAGAACTATCGTCCATCGGCCATTAGAGTGCTAAATGTCATCATCAATAATTTTGCTTAGTAATAGTATGCCCCACGATATTTATTACTCCTCATGGTGCGTTACACAACTGTTGCATGTAGTTGCATTACCAGCGGGTCCAGAATAGAAAGTGAACGGTACGTCCCTAATTTTATAAAATGGTGGTCGCTATGCTTAATATTGGGTCCTTACCTATGAAATTGGTGTTTTTATTTTATCTTAGTATTTTGTCTGTAACTATTAAGATTCAGAGTATTCCTAAAAAAATAATTACCTCGTCTAAAAATAGACTATATTTTTGAGCTCTTTTGATTTGTTTTGATAATTCTTTGTAAGTTTAATTGTGTTAAAATTGGACATGGAGACAACTCTTTTTAAGTGCCTCCCGAATGTATCATTTTATTTGCATTCACTTAAAAACGATAAAAAAATTTTATGAAGTGTGATATTACAAATATTACTAAAGCTTGTCTAATGATGCATGCCAAATATTATTATCTCTGGATTTGTCGTTGTGAAGAAAACTAATAAAATGTTAGTATGGAAAATGCAGAATTCCCCAAAATCTCCATAAAAAACACCAATTTCATAGGTAAGGACCTAATATTACTTTTATCCGGTGACCGACGTGTACGACTGTTTCGTGGTCGCATTCTCTGAGGTTCTAGGTTCGAGTCCTGGTAGTCCCAGTTTTTCCATACGAACATATCTACTTGAGTCAGGGCTGTTAATGTCATATAACGGTAATATAATAACTTCAATAAAAAGTTTGCTTAACTATGTTGCTATCAAAAGTATATCACGAATAAGATGGATTTATAATCCCAATTACATAAAATTCTAGTTTCCAAAACATGATTTTAATAGATAACATGACAATTATTGTGTTTATGGAGCACTTTATGTAATTGATACAACTGATTGGATTTGAAGCATCACTTAGAGTTAAAATGTTAAAAAGTTAAAAAGTTAAAAAGTTAAAAAGTTAAAAAGTTAAAAAGTTAAAAAGTTAAAAAGTTAAAAAGTTAAAAAGCTAAAAAGTTAAAATGTTGTTTCCTAGGAACAGTTTATTGTAATTGTTTCTGTGTTTCTACAACATAGTTGATCAATATCTGTAAATATATCTCTACAGGCTACTATTTATAGGTTTACTGATAAATACACACACATGTATAGACTGTGAATTAAACACATGAATAGCTTTTATATGTATGTTGTTTCTAAGAATACATTTCATTAGTGCACAAAACTAATAAGTTATTTATTTTAAAAATACGTCCACATGTAAAATATAACCAGTTCTTACCCCTATGAGAAGATTGTAAGATGGCCTCATGTTATCAAAAGGACAGTGGCATTGGCTATATCGGGGTGCATACGACTACCGAGCATACGATGCAGTTTTTAATTCAGCTACACTTCACGAGGCAACACGAGGGAACGCGAGTACGCTGGGCCGTAACGTTTTCGACTTATGTTAGGATGTGGTAAATACCTTCGTATTTAGCGCGATCGGGCCCTTATGGTGATGTGGATGGATGGATTCCAGTTAGCATTTTATAAACCGGTTTCGTGATGGTTCTCTTCCCTAGTAGAGGCTAGCGTTAAGCGCTGGACAAATACAAGCGTCGTGGCGCGGGCGTGGCGCGAGAGTGGCGCGAGCGTGGCGCGGTGGTCTCTTGCACACCCCTTGTTTCGTGTTTTCATACTTACCCCTTGTTGATAAACGCTTTTTAAGTTTAAGCAAAACTTCAAACAATGTTTAAGAAATATGACTTCTAAAAACCCTATTCTATGTATAGAACATATTCAAAGAAACATATTCAGCTGTTATTTTTTGACGCAATTTTTATCAAACAGGCTGTAAATGCGAAAGATAAATTCTAATTATAACTGTTTTATGGCTATGGAAATTTTAAGCATTGCTTAAAACTTATTAAGTTGATTAGGTGAACAATGCTTATTATTTTTATGAATAAGCGTGTTAGTGTATAGAAGCCCGCGCCGCACTTTGCCGGCGCTTCGCCTCGTCGCTTATATTTATCTTACCCTAAGGAGTTCCTCAGCCTATATACATACCACTGCTGGGCACGGGCCTTTCTACATAGAGAAATACATGAAGGGTGTGAGCCGTTTCTGGATAAAAACGGTAATAGTGGCCGGGACTAACGGCTTAACGTGAATTCTATAGCACGGAGAAATTCGAGATTACAATGTTTGGTCACCCATCCCATGACAGACTATGGCGAAGGTAGTGTTTTAATACAGTGCAATAGTAAATTCACAGAATGTTGCGTTTTCTTCCTTGATTCCGCAATAATTTAAAAATGAATTGTGTCTTGCTCTCTCTTTATTTATTCTTTGAAAATTAAATAGCATCAGACATATTTGACTATGGCGGACGTGATTTCTATTTCAATAATTGTAATATTGTTTCGGATTGCATACTGTTACGTAAAATCAGTGTAGTTTTGTGAAATAAGTGTCTATCCATCCATCAGCCTACAGACGTCCACTGCTGGATATAGGTCTCTCCCAATGATCTCCATAGCGACCTGTACTGCGTCGCCCGCATCCAGCGACTTCCTGCGGCCATTGCCAGATCGTCGACCCATCTTGTTGGGGGCCTACCCGCGTTGCGGCTCCCAGTACGTGGTCGCCACTCGAGACCGTTTGCGCCCAAAAGGTCGTCAGTTCTACGAGCAATGTGCCCTGCCCACTGCCAGTTTAGGTTTCTGTGGGCTATGACGGTGACCTGAGTGTGTCTATAATGATGTGCAATGTGGATGATCATTGAAAAAGCGTCAAGAGTAATCCACCTCAACAAGTAGCACCATAGTGTATGTCTACCATAGATAATTTTGCGCCAATATCTCCCAAGACGCATTGAAATGTAAACATAACATCTTTTTCAACACACTTCCTTATAAAGTGGCTCTAATCCCATGGCAATTAGGCACATAATGACACCTATAATCAAACTGTGACTTTTTCATTACTATTATTCACGAGTGAGTAATAGTTTTTTTTAATATTATTGGTTGAGTTACGGTTACATTTGCGCTAAAAAGCTATCCGCGAAAAGCCCAAAAAAAAGAATTTTCCTCATTTTTTAGTCTATGGCCGATGCGCGCATAGGAAAACTAATTAATTTTTCCCGCCATTACGAAATTTATTAGTCTATGGCCGATGCGCGCGCATAGGAAAACTGATTAATTTTTCCCGCCATTACGAAACATTTTTCACAACTCGTCTCGTTTTCTCTTTTGAAGTTATTTAGTTAGTTATTAATTAAGATGTCTGCAAATACAATTTATGAAGAAAATGATTTATGTTGTACACCGCCCGATATAAGATGTGAAGCCCAGAACGTTATGGAAAGTTTACTACCAGAAAACTCAAAGGAAAAATATGTATTATTCAGAAGTGTGTTGAAAAACGTTGTATGATACACGTGTGTATTGATGATTACCGTCCTCGGCTCCTTAAGACTCAGCGGTGCGCCTCAGCAATGCGCCTCAGCAATGCGCCTCAGCGGTAATCACCAACATTACACACTTGTACCATAATGTACTATTATCTCTGCCTATTTCATTGAAGTGTAATGCGAGTAAAAGAGAAATATAGTATGTTTGGCAACAGCGTCTGTGTGAAGCGTGTCAGGTTTTGATCATCATAGGATGTTCACAACATTGCGTTAACGTTTAATATTTTACTGATATACGTAGAATATTTGGATTTCGGAAACTGACTGCACATGTGCTCAGCGTGACAGGTGGTGAGCCCGTCGCCCCTATATGCTATTGGATGGTTGTGCAATTGTGGATGGTTTTATTTATAATTGATAGTAAATTTTAAGTGACGCTTTGTCTTGCCCAATCTTGGTACGGCTAAATGTGGTTAAAAACACGGTGCTCCTTGCTCTCTGTCTACCCCTCCGAGGATTGCAGACGTGATTGTATGTATGTATGTTCTTTGTCTTTTTTACTTCATTAAAACTTCTTCGAGTGTAGGTGGGGATTGGGGATCGAATCTTTTCCTCTCTACTGCTGCTTAACTGGAACAATTCTTTCTTTCAGTCCCATAAAGAAGACAACCGATTCCAAGCGGGCGCCGCCTCCAAACATTTAATAAGATGCAGAAAGCTTTCCGAGTGTCTAATAGAGACATTAAAAAAGGAAGGGTTTCTTGGATTATTTCGAGGCTGGAAGGTCACCATTTACAAGGCACAGCTGAGCAGTGTTGTAGCCTTCACGACGTATGAGTTGACATGTTATGCTGTTAGGGAGTTTGGTGGGTTAAAGTAATAGTAAAATTAAGAGATAAAAATACTTAGTGTTAATATTTTGCTTTTTCGAAATAATATTTTTTGTGAACTTTTTTTGGAGTTTTTGTTCTTTAGATTGATAGTCTCCACTACCACTAATGGATAGCCGTCAGTCCCAATGGCTAGGCACAAATAAATCTCATGAGGAGATACGGGCCGTAACACCACGCCAGCCTAATGCGGTTGGTGGGTAGAAACAGCTGAAATAGCGAAATAGAAATAGTTTAACGTGCCTTGCACGGAGGAACTCGAGATCAGTTTTGGTCATCCATTATTGTGTAAGAAGCTTTGTTTTTAAACGAAAGCCAAAGCGTACGAGCCACTACACCATCGCCAGCGAGCTCACACACAAAGTGAAGTTTTGTCAGTTCTAATCGAACTGTCAGTTCTGAGCTGAACAAGCTGTCGAATGCACCGCTCAAAATCTCAAATAACAGCGCTGTGGACTGCCGAATCGTAGGGGATATTGTGTTTTATATACTAAAATACTGATTGAGTAAAATAAATACATTTTTCTGTGGGTGTGTACGAATATATTGTAATGAAATTCTAACTAGTAGGAATAATAATAATGCAAAAGGCAATAAGCGCTTACTCAAAATGAAATAAAAAAATCTAAATCAACAATTGTTATTTGGATAGTTGCAAACGATAAAGTCTACACTCAGCGGAATCCCCTGTCTTCGGGGAGACTTCTGAGTTATTCAGAGAGTTGGATGCGGATTTGCTCCATTGAATTATGCTATAAACAGAATTTGTTCCGTTCTTGAACGCACATATAAAATGTTCTAACTGACCTCCAGCAAGCGAGAATTTTACCAAAGTTACGTGTGAACTATAAATTGGTATTAGCTTTTAGATATATTTTTTTTCTGTTCACCAAAATATAAAACCTAACGTCCATACTTCAGACACAATCAAGCTGCAAAGAAACCTTGTTACTATTCATTTATAACCTACTTATAAACATGTCCCGCCGTTTAGCACTGTTCTTTCTACACACGAGGAGTATGGGCCGTATCACCACCAAGTGGCCGCGCGAGCTCAATTTAGATTGGTGAAATGGTGACATAAAAATATTTTTGTTTAAAAATGGGAGAAGATCTAATGTTAATTGGAAAATTGTCATAAAAGTCTACTTTTTTATTTTTTTATTATTATTGGTGCAATAAAAAACTGTGATACTTTGTACAAAAACTATACACATCTTTATTTATTCATCTTTGGTTCTTATATCTATTTAACAATTTATTTATTCAGGTAACGAGATTGCAAGATGGATTCTTGACGATGTGTCACGAACTTCATCATTGAGATGTGTTGTTTACTTACAGCAACCTGGAACAAATAAACAATAGTTAATAAAATTCATGCTTTAAATTTATTACGAGAAATTCACAATATTTATTTTATTGTGGATTGGCATTTGTTTAATAAAAGTGAGATAGTCGAGGTGGAAAATCCGCTTCGTCCTCAGTCTATATACGTACGCTGGGCACAAGCCTTCCTCATAGAGAAACACATGAGGAGTATGGGCCGTAACACCACCACGCTGGCCCAATGCGGGTTGGTGGGTAGAAACGGTCGCAATAGCGACCGGGACCACGGCTTAACGTGCCTTCCGAAGCACGGAGAAGTTCGAGATCGAAAAGTTTTGGTCACCCATCCACGGCCTGATCATGGCGAAGGTAGCTTTGTTTTCGATCGAAAGCCAAAGCGTAATAACCACTACGCCACCGAGCTCCTCCACTTCCCACCATATCATGAAATGACTGATGTTTTTTCCCAATAACTCCTGCTTGTACCACTAAGTTTGAATAAAACTTATAATGCTCGCATGGTAACAGGGTTTCCTTGTTACTTGGACCTATTTAGCTGGCGAACAATGAGTGCTCCGACAGAAAATACAGACTGTCTGACCCTCCAGAGACAAAAGCGTGAGTTACATGTCTAACTTGCACCTCAAAAACAAACTTGTTAGTACGATCCAAAAGAGTAATTTTTTGAGAGTACTTTACACTACCACTGCTGGTTTATTTCTAGTGAATTATTAATACTGAATTGGATTTATTTCTTGAAAGGTTATACAAGTATAAAAGTTTAAATAGGAATTATTAATTAGCTTTTAAGAGTGCCCAGATGGGATACCTACTTAATAATTTTTTGTGTAAAATACTCCCGCTAACTGTTAGTATAGTCAGTTTAACTAATGGTATAGTTGAAGTAAATTGACCGCTTAGTTTCGGAAGTATTGCGTAACAATGGTGCTGGTTCTATAAAGAACAATACCGCCACATAATCGCGAGGCGTGGCCATGGTGATTATTATGGTATATTACAGGTAGAGCTTGTGGTGCGCGTAAAAGTTTTTTTTGAAAATTGTTTTAAATTTTTATCCAAAAAGGAGGGAATCCGTTTATTTAAATGCCAGCTCAATTTTAATGTAGAAGCATTCTTATAGAAATACTAATGACTCAAAATTATGTAACAAAATCACACAATTTGTCTAAGAAAATTAATTGACCGACCCACTTATGGATGATGCCACTCGTGTGTTATTATGTTTGAATCAGGAAACCAATTTCTCAACGTTACACGTCATATTACACGAAGGACATGGGGACTAAGGGCGGTGATATTACATTGTAACGTTGGCTGGGATCAGTGGGTAATAATACCTACCAGGATTAACAGGTTGACATGCCTTCCGAAACAAGGAGGATTACAAGCAAGCAATTTTGGTCAGACTATGGTAATCACCACGTCTTGAATTTAAAATCAAAGCGTATGAACTATGTCGGTACTATCGTCCTAATTACTGAGATTAGGGCCCTTTGTAAGGGAACTATCATCAGATAACAATGATTAAATTTTCTATAGAACAATGGTAGGTACTGACATGTATGTAAATGTCACATTGAATCAGATTTCGCAACCCGAATAAAATACCTAGATGTAAGCGATTGACTCATAAAACCGCGCAACTTATAATGGTTGATCTTTAAATATTTATCTTTAAAGGCATCGGCAGTAGAGTTGGGACGGTCGGGGCACTCTACACGTTCGAGAGGCCGCTGAAAACGCAGGTTCGGTCCCACCGCCTGTACCACTGAGTTTGAATAAAACTGATGTAGAGTTCATTGTGAATGCCATGCATTGTGCCCGGTGCATAGCTATTCACAATGAACACAACACGCTCGCCACATGGGGACCTAACATATCTGGAGAAAGGTTGTGAGTAACACCTCTGCCTACCCCTTCGGGGAAAGAAGCGTGATGATTTTTTTTTTTAATCTTTATAATTACGAGGTGTTTTAAGAACTAAAGCTGCAGTTATAACGGTTGTATAACTTCCGTATTAAACTGCATTTAGTCTACAAAGGTGGGTATTATCGCTTTTACCAGTGACAGAGATTATTATTAAGCTGGAGCATGGAAGCGGAAGGAAAAAGATGAATAGCACTTATTAAGCTGGTGTTGCACGTGTGCACTTTCATTTTACGATGTGTACTACGCTTAAAGTACACAACGATATGGTTTTAAAATATGACAATAGATTTTTATTATAGCCCTTCATAGGCAGTATGATGAACAGCCTAAGTGCGTACAGAGTGTTTATTGGGTCCTTACCTATAAAATTGGTGTTTTTCTTCTCTCTTAGTATTTTGTTCGTAACTATTAAGTTTCAGAGTATTCTTAAAAAATAATTACCTCCTCTAAAAATAGACCATATTTTCGAACTCTTTTGATTTGTTATGATAATTCGTTGTAAGTTTTATTGTGTTAAAATTGGACACGGAGACAACTCCTTTTCAGTGCCTTCCGAATACATAATTTGATTTGCATTCACATAAAAAAGATAAATAATTTTTAAGAAGTGTGATATCACACATATAGCTAAAGCTTATCTAATGATACATGCCAAATATTATTATCTTTGGATTTGTCGTTGTGAAGAAAACTGAAAAAATGTTAGTATGGAAAATGCAGAGTTCCCCAAAGTCTCCATACAAAACGCCAATTTTATATGTAAGGACCTAATATTTATAGCGATTTTAAAAATAAAATCGTGATCTTAAATTCCTGAATTGACAGGTTGCCATTAGTGGTAATTTTTTACTTCTAACTTCGCGGCGGAACCATCACCTTATGTCTAACACTACGTACTTCGTTTTGTTAAAAACATATGAACATACTATCTCTAACCATCTCTTATCTTCTGGCATTTTAGGCCGTCAGTAAAAGATTTTAATAAATAAGCACATTATCCCAGCCAACATTTCTCTGTTGTTGGACATAGACCTAGCCTAATATCCGCCATTTCACCATGTCTTCGGCTCATCTTAAATATTATTAACTTTTTTTTCTGTAGACTTCGTCTTAACCCTGGTTCAGATTGTGATCAGAAACATCAAAAAAACAACACAAACCTTATTCTAAAGCATAACGATCAATGAGATCAGTTCCAGCCATGCGACAGCGACTCTTGCTCCCAGCCGTGGTGCTCCTCGTGGGACTGGTGGTGTATCGGCACGTAGACTTTCTTCTCCACCTCCACCTTCTTGATGACAGGCACCGGTACGTGCTTCACCACTTCTACGTGCTTCACAATTGGCACTTCCTTGTACACTGGCACTGGCACGTGCTTCACTACTGGCACCTCCTTGTACACTGGCACCTCTTTGACCACGGGTACATGATAGGGAACGTGCACTTTGGAGACGTGGTGGTGGTGGATCGTGTGCACCTTGTACGGGACGTGGATTGTCACGTGTTTGCTGGAAGGACAAGAGATATTTAGCTTTAATGTAATTTTTTTTTATATTGTATAGGCGGCAAACGAGCAGGCGGGTCACCTGATGGTAAGTGATCACCGCCGCCCATGAACATTTGCAACACCAGGGGCGTCACTCATGTATGCCGGCCTTTAAGATGGGAGTACACAAAGCCAACAAATCATCAATCATCATCATTACAACAAAGTCTATTTTCTTTATCGTTAGATACTAATAAATGTACTTTGGGCACTACTAGCTTTAAAATTTACCAGTGTAATACTTTTATTTTTTTATGTTTTATTATTTGATGCACGTGTAGTAATTTTGTTATTTTTGTTTCTGGCTAATTAGTTCGACCATGAGAAATTACTATTGGCTAAAAAGTTTTTATACTTAATGCACAGTGCATCGCAGTGCAGTAAATCGAGAGGTTAGATCGAGTGGAGCTAACAACTTGTTACAACGCTACAATAAAAGATTATATTAGGTCCTTACCTATGAAATTGGTGTTTTGTATGGAGATTTTGGGGATGTCTGCATTTTACATACTAACATTTTATCAGTTTTCTTCACAACGACAAATCCAGAGATAATAATATTTGGCATGTATCATTAGACAAGCTTTAGCAATATGTGTGTGAACACGCTTGATAAAAATTATTCATCGTTTTTATGTTAATGCAAATCAAATGATGTATTCGGGAGGCACTTAAAAAGAGTTGTCTCCGTGTCCAATTTTAACACAATTAAACTTACAACAAATTATCAAAACAAATCAAAAGAGCTCAAAAATATAGTCTATTTTTAGACGAGGTAATTATTTTTTAGAAATACTCTGAATCCTAATAGTTACAGACAAAATACTAAGAGAGAAAAAAACACCAATTTCATAGGTAAGGACCCAATATTTTATGCTATTTAACTGTAGCCAATATGGCTTACCCGTTACCCACTGGGCACTTGATACTTGCTTGGCTTATGCTATAGTCAAACTACTGCAATACTCTCATTACTGTGTAGAAATATGGTCGCTATTATATCTATTGAAAGATCGAGTAATGACCTATTTACGAAAACCGACAGCAATGCTCCTTAACAAATATTTATAAGAGCATATAAATACTTTTCCTAGGCTTTCTTTTATATTTACTTAGCCTGTAATGATTTCACTTAATGACAGTATTCGTTAAGATACGTGTAATTGCAAAAAGTTGTTGCAATTCATTCAGTGGTATGTACTTTGATTCAAAGCTGATGTTTTGCCTACCAATCGTTTACTTTCTCTCCGTACCGCAAACAAATCGTTCCATTTACAAACATCAATCCATTTATTTCTACCTCCATTCTTTAAAATAGTGCATTATTTTACGGGCAGATTTTTTTACCAACCTTTTTAGTATGTTCTATAAGTTCGCTCTTTATGTGTTGTTTTTTATTTCTTTATGCCTTGCTTTTAGTTGTGTAAAAAAGAATGCCAGTATTAATGGATTTATTATACGATATATGTGCAGAGTCATAGCATGACAAAAATGCAACGTCTTTGACCCTCGTTTTCTTTGTGAATGACGGTTTCAGATGTTGCTTCAATTGACAATGATGTCAAATAGCAGCGACAACTAATTTAAACTGTGGTTTAACATGTCGTAGATATTGCGACAAAATCATTCGACTTTAGACTCTACCTTAAGGCGTTAAGAGCGAAGTTACCGGCCATCATAAAATGCAACAACTGTTTAACTACAATCTTCCCGTCTAACAAGACGTGTACACGCAATAAAACTTTAAATTATAACTTTTATAACAATGATACTTCCCGTAACCTATTCACACATATAAATCAATCCGTTTCATGCATATCTGTTTGAACTACTTTTTGGAGGCTTTGAACGCTTTATGAATTTTGAAAGTGAACCAATCATTACTTATGTAACGTAGTGTTTTGTTTTTTGTTGCTCAGCTGTTGATCTCACAACACGTGTCGCTGCAATGAGGTAATACGTAATTATAAGGCAGCTCGCGTTGGCGTTTCCCCAAGAAATGTTCACCATTTACGACCGGAATTCGTCATTGGAACGAATTATTTTCTCTGAGCGCAAACTGTATGTTACATTATGTTACTTTTCCTTGATCGTGGATTCTAGGGTGCACTCTTGGTCGTCAAAGGCTTGCCTACTATAATTTATGGACTAATTTTCCTTGATTTTGTTTCTAAATCCGAGTATAATGATCAAGATCACTTTTGATTGCCTAAAATATCAGGAGAAATTTGGTATAATCTCGATACATCTTGTATATACGCAATGACTTGTATATTATTAAGCTGTTCCAAGGTACCGCTAATTTTTTTTCGTACGCTATCGCAACCGTCACTTTTTGGTGCGCCCCGAAGGAGGTCGCTTGGTTTTGCTAATGAGACCTGAATGAATCTTTGATGCAACTATGACACAAGTAAACAATTTTGTTAATGACATCACCTTATTAGTGAAGTCAATGAGGCGCGTGCTGCTATAACCATATTTGAATAGTTACGAGACAAGGATGATCTAGAACCTGTACCTTACAAAACTTTGAATGCCGGTGATTATTTAAACCAAGAAAATTTTACATTTTTCTTTCAACTTTTGCTTTCAAACTTATAGTATTAAATTAGTCCGATTAACTTTAAGTTACTTGTACATTCGATTAGATACATAACGCTAAAAGCACAACATACTCTCAACCACAAAACTGATCTAGTTAATATATAAACCTTTCACTGACCATGGCTTGATGGTATGCTACTAACATGCCTATGTGTAACGGGCAATCAGATTAAATACAGACCACATTCACCGTCTTGACCGAACTGCAAATGTCATTACAATGTGACAGTGATATTGTGAGGCAAATATTTGTACATTTTACTGTATTGTCGTTACAGCGTATTTATTAGGAATATTACTCGAGTTTTTATGAAATCTTCAGACAACATCTTCAGATAAACTATTGAGT
Source organism: Parapoynx stratiotata (assembly GCA_910589355.1). Classification (NCBI taxonomy): domain Eukaryota; kingdom Metazoa; phylum Arthropoda; class Insecta; order Lepidoptera; family Crambidae; genus Parapoynx; species Parapoynx stratiotata. Next base: position 4,576,986 of record OU342457.1, read on the forward strand.
AATTTTAAAGATTGTTTGATCATAACTATTGAGGTTAGCCCTAACTACCTGTGGCTACTATCAGAATTTGCATGTGTAGGGGCAATATAAAGCCAACGAAACGACACTCCAATCTGACTTGTCAGATTGGAGTTCCACTTATTAAAATCTAAATATGTAGAACGTACAAAGTAAATGTGGTTTTATACATAGCCTACAAAACCTTGCTCGGTAATTTTTTTAAATTGTTTATGACAAAAAATAAAGTTTCAAGCAATCTCAAAAATTTATAGTCAATAAAACATCTGCGTCTTTCGTTTCTCAAAAAACAATCTCCGAAACGTTTTTTAAATTAAATAGATCTACAGACAGAGCTCGGTGGTGTAGTTGCTAGTGCACTTTGGCTTTCGATCAAAAACAAAGCTGCCTTCGCCGTGGTCAAGTCTTTGATGAGTGACCAAAACTTGGTGATCTCGAACACCTCCTTGCTCCGAAGGGCACTTTAAGCCGTTGGTCCCGGTCTCTTTTGCAACCGCTTTTACCCATCACCCCCCCCTTGGGCCAGTGTTGTGGTGGTACGATATATACTCCTTATGTGTTTTCCATGAGGAAGGCCGGTGCCCAGCAGTGGGACGTATAAATAAGTTGAGGCGATCTACAGAATATTTATAAAAAGGTAAGCATGAGTTGAAAAAGAGTACCTACGAGGCGCGTGAAAATATATTTAACTATAAATTGAATCCTCAGCCTATATACGTTCCACTGCTGGGCACAGGCCTACCAAATGGAGAAATACATGAGGAGTATGGGCCATAACACCACCACGCTAGCCAATGCGGGTTGGTGGGTAGAAACAGTCGCAGTAGCTACCGGGACCAACGGCTTAACGTGCCTTCCGAAGCAAGTAGCTCAAGATCACAAAGTTTTGGTTACCCATCGACGGCCTGACCATAGCGAAGGTAGCTTTGTTTTAAATCGAAAGCCAAAGCATACTAGCCACTACGCCACCGAGCTTCTCAATTACGAAATCGAAATGAAATAATCTGATTTTGATAATAATAATTATAAAGCGTAATTGCTCTATGTTCACCATGCGCATGTTTAACTAAATTACAAATGAACTCATTTGTTATCAATCTACGCAAATCTAAATTGTACTTTACTTCTTTGATTTAACTGTAAGTTTTGATTTAAAGAAATGTAGTAAGTAAAATCACTCATATGAGCAGAAAAGTTATTTTTGTTCTTGCGTTCTAACGATGTTATCCATACTAATATTATATAAAACGGGAAATGTTTGATTGTTTGTTTGCTCCGAAACTACTGAACCGAGTTAAAAAAAGCACTAAAGGCTATATTTGACCCCGATATTCCTAGCCACTAGGCATATACCTATATGTTTTATGTTTTCTTTAGACAATAATAAAAGACTTTTGCGAAACGCAGGAAATTGACGTTGTAACAGTTTTTTTGTCAACTCTACATGTAACACTAACAATTATTTTGTGAGAAAACTACACAAATTAAAGACAGATTAACCCTATTTATATGTGTCGTTGACATCCGCGTTGAGTTTAACCTTTAACATAACTTATAACACATAATAACGCTTCTATCCCCGAAGGGGTAAGCAGAGGTTTTAAACATCTACATTTCGCCAAATATACGCTAGATTTACTTTGTGTTATTTCGATAACAAACTCGTCTATAATATTGAGTACATAATCATAGATACTATCTAATAATAGCTCTTAAACAGAATCTAGATCAAACTTTATATTTTTTTGGAATCGGCCTTGACTTTCTTGAATGCTTAGTTTTATATAACACTGTCTTTTATTTGTCCAATTTAAATTCCTTATTCTTTTTTAACTGCACTAAGTTCATTGTCACGAAACGCGAACCATTTTTGTTGTTTTTTGTTGACGGTACAGCGTTATACTTTTATAAAAAACGATGTTGATGTTTATTACGATTTCTATTACTAGTTATTATGACTCTAGAACATAAATAATTATAAACAGATTAAAATCATGTTTGTACAGCACTTTACTAACCCATTTTTTTATTGTTTGATTTAAAAAAAATTTAATTTTTTCACTGATTGTTATATTTTATTGAAATTATGTGTGCAAATATGAACGTAAAACCCAAATTTTTATGATTAAAATTTTAGAAAATATTGCCTAGAATTTTTTTTTATGCCAATATGATACTTACTGGTGACCACCACCGCCGCCAGGAGTTGGTGAAGCTACCACCACGGCGACGAGCACGGCGACGAGCTAAGAACAATATTCAAATCAAAATTTTTATATGTTTAACTAAAAAATTCTTCATTGCAGAACACCCTCTTAAATATTTTATTATTAACCTCATTTATTAATTATCAAATAATTAACTTACAGCGAGTTTCGCGTACATCTTGCTTTGTTTTGCTGGACTGATTCTGTTCGTAGTTGGCCTGTTGAGACTGGCTTACTTTCTACTGTTTCCGAACCTTCCACATGCTTATATACTCCCATAGTTTGCGAGTCCAACTGTTGCATAATTGAGCCCCTTGGTTCATCCCTACTAGCCAGAATAACCCGGCCAGTATAGAAAGGTGCAAGCGTCGCCGCACAGCACGTGATAGCCTGCCTCTTCATTTTGGTGGGGTTATGCGGGTGGGGTACATCGACGCACGGAGCAGTGCGGACTACGCGCGTTTTATGATTTTTTTCTTATAGTCTGAAAGTTCTGTGTGTTAAACTTGTGCAAATATTGATAGTGTACGGCGACGATACTCGTATATCGTATCGTAGGTGTAGTCTTTCGTGAATGTGATTATAAGATTTCTTCAGAATATCTTTGTTCATAGACAGATGATTTTTAATTCACAGGTAATGTTTTAATTGTGCAATGTTATCATTGCTGCGCGATTTAGTGTGTATATTTCTTCGGATTTATTTCTATGTTACGTAAGTGATTTAAATTTGATGCGACCAAGAAGTTTGTATATTATATTTGTCACATTAAAGACTTATTAACATAGTTAAACATTGCTTCTTGGTGGTATTGATATTTTATAATATATTATTAGATCGAATCAAACCCCAGCTCTGCGAATCAAACTTAAATTGCAAAGCGAGATAATAAAATGTATGTGTTGGGATGTTTTCTTTAATTAATTTAGTATTTTGTAAATAATCGAAGGAGACATTAAAATAATTATAACATTATAACCTTATGGTGGTTATTGCTTAATAATAAGAACAGAGGTGTTTCCGATTTATTGCTTAAGAGAATGTTATTACAATTAAGAATATATAATATTTTATAATATTAATAACATTGCAATGTAAATATTTCAAATCCGTTACCGTCATGCATGAAGTTAGTGAACATAAGCATTAAGTGATTTAATATTTCTTATAATCATTATGTGTTTATATTATTGTATTTATTGTATTACTTCTCAACTACTTTAATATGGAAAAAAGCGTTACGTGTTCACACTATATGTCATAACTGTCAAAAACCTGCAGCAGTGATTATGCCACACCAGTGGTTAATTGTACCTACACAAAAGTTTAGTCTTACTTTTATATTGTTTTACTTTTATCAGAAAATAAACAATACATATGTATTTTAATGCACTACTAATTTTTAAATAGTAGTTCATTAAAAATATTTGTGATGTATTTAACAAAATTGGTTCAAAAGCTTCAAAAAATGTTCATGTGATAAAAGGGTTCGTATAAACATTTTTTAAAGAATAAAAAATAAGAAGTGTTTGAAATTTATTATCTTTTATTTACCTGTGCAGTATAAGGCTTAAATATAATGGTTGTTCATTTTACATGTCGATTTTTTCTGTCCATAAATCTATTTATACAATATACGGAAAAATATTAAAATAACCATGTGTACCGTGCGCCAAGCACGAACCATTCGACGAATCGTTATTGGAAGTGATTTTTGAATCGAAAATATTTTTAATCCTTAGCGAGCACCGCGAACCAAAGGTTCGCAAATAATAGATGTTTCTATTGTATCTCGTTTAGTGCCCGTTGACTAGTTACGGGTTTATTAATATCTCTGTATGATACGAAGTAGGCATAATGTATAAAATTAGAGATATAACAGAACTCCTATATATTTAATTCAACTATCACTTATGATTACGATAACGATACGTCAAATTTCAATGGTTGAATGTCTATGAATATTCTTTTTGCTTTATTAATAAACTAAGAATACTTAGCAATATTACACCTAACACCCAACGTCATAAGGCATTATATTGCTAAGCCGGTTAAACTAGGCATATTGTTATTCTTAGTTTATTAATTATTTATTAATAAGCGGTTAGGCTTTATCATCAAGAACTTCTTAGTAATTTTTACTTCAGAAGTTTACATAATTATTAGTCATGACCTCCGCGGTCGTGAAGTTTGATTGAAAATCGGGATCAAAGCGCGCCACCACCTCTAGAGGTTCTAGGTCTTAAGATCCTATGTCCCCTAGACGGGGCAGAGGGCGTCCACAGTGCGTCGCCATCCCGGTCTTGAGCTTCGCGCTTCATTTCGCTCCAAGTCTTCCCAATTTTCTTCGCTTCCGCGATGACCGTCCGCCGCCAGGTCTGTTTAGGGCGGCCTCGTTTACGCTTTCATTGGGGGTTCCAGTCTAAGGCTTGTCTTGGAATGTGGTCTGGGGCCCTTCGGAGCGTATGGCCGTATGGCCGGCGGGAGAAAATGGTTAAGTGATTTTATTTTGTTCTTCGCTCTTCAATGTTTATATACGGATTAAGTTCATTATAAATATTTGTTTGTGTATCCAAAATTAAAGCGTCACAATATACAAAAAAAAAACTGCAGGTCTGCAGGCTCTTGTAACTCTTTACGGATTTAATATTTTTAGATTTAAAGTTTTATATGTATTTTTAAGTGAAAAACATCATCACGCCTCTTTTCCCGAAGAGTTGGGCAGAGGTATTTACACCCACTTACATTTCGTCCTCAGCCTATATACGTCCCACTGCTGGGCACAGGCCTTTCTCACGGAGAAACACATGAGGAGTATGGGCCGTAACACCACCACGCTGGCCCAATGCGGGTTGGTAGGTAGAAGCGGTTGGAATAGCGACCGCGACTAACGACCTAACGTGCCTTCCGAAGAACGGAGTTCGAGATCACAAAGCTTTGGTCACCGATCCGCGGCCTGACCATGCCGAACCATTACGCCACCGAGCTACTCAAAATGTACACACTTATTATAAATAAACTCTTTTGACAAACTTTACTGAAATCATGACTACTTTGGGACAAACAATACAGTAATCGCCAAAATTATGACGCGTTTTTAACATTGCCCAACACGTATCAACGTTTTGTAAGAAGATGTTTTATATAAGTAACTGTTCTAATTTGGAGAAAACATTACTCGAATTTACATAAAAAAACTGCCCGACTTTCCAATTCGCTTAAATACGCATTTAAAGTTACTTAATCATTGTTGATGATAAATGCGTGAATGAATGTCAAGACGACCTGTTATTTTAGTGAGTTCATTCTCAAAAGCTATTTACGTGTTTATAGTTTTCACTATAGTGAGTGATACGAAGGAATTCGGAGAGGACCTTGGATGGGTGGCCAGAGTATTCTGTACCCTTAGGGTATAAGTAATTGACATTAAAAACGCAACTAATAATGTTAGGTTTTTTACAATGAAAACTTACACTAATTTCTCAGTTATTACTGCTAATCGTTGTTACCCATCAATACGCAATGACCAGCGTTGTCCTAACCCTCATTATATATATATATATATATATATATATATATATATATATATATATATATATATAATGTATATATGTGTTATACAAGATGTAAACGTTAAGTGTGGCCCGGGGTTTTATTCCGTAAATATAACAGATAAGAGAAAACTTCAAACTGATATCGAAAGTGCGTCACCGTGCGTAAAATCACATTCATAACAAATATTAAAATAAATGTAGTAATATTAGGTCCTTACCTATGAAATAAGTGTTTTGTATTGAGATTTTGGGGATGTCTGCATTTTACATACTAACATTTTATCAGTTTTCTTCGCAACGACAAATCCAGAGATAATAATATTTGGCATGTATCATTAGACAAGCTTTAGCAATATGTGTGTGAACACGCTTGATAAAAATTATTCATCGTTTTTATGTGTATGCAAATCAAACAGTTAAAAATAATTGTCTTTGTGTCTAATTTTAACACAATTAAACTTACATAAAATTATCAAATTAAATAATACGAGCTCAAATATATGGTCTATTTTTAGAAGAGGCAATTATTTTATAAGAATGTTTTGAAACTTAATAGTTACGGACAAATTGCTAAGACAGAATAAAAACACCAATTTCATAGGTAAGGACCCAATATAAAAAATATTGAGTTAGTACGCTCGTATGGGAGCGTCCTAACTCAATATTTCTAACTTAGTGACGATTTAGACGAGTTACACTCAAAGAACGGCTTGGGGTTCGTTGTTTGCACGAATAAACTAAAAAATCTATATCGTGGAAGTACATTTTGTTCACAGTAGTTGCTTTCCTAATACATAGTAACTATTTATTTTGTTGTTTTTATAGTTTTCAATTAATTATTTTTTCATTTGTATAGCACACTAAAAAATGTGTCAGAAAGCGGAAAGTGTCAGAAATTACGTTTCCCATAGAAATTAAGCTTCTCTACCCAAATAAAAAAGGATGCAGATCATTTTGGGTGTTTAGACATAGAGTTAATAATTTCAAATGTTCAATTCTATTAATAATTGAATTAAGTTAAAAAATGTCATTGTGACGTCGCCCTTTCTTTCGTAATATAATTTAGATGTCAGCAAATAGTCCAGTCAAATTAGTCCTTAAAATAGAGGTAAGGTTACAATAATTCCCATAGAGCTAAAAATTGGTATGAATGTTCAGAATACCATTATAAATGAATTGTGAAAAGTCCCCATCAATCCCCCTGGTGCAAAAAATTTTATTGATGGTGAAAGTTTGCAAAAATAGGTTTTTCGCGTTTTTCAGCTAAACGGTGAGCAGCAAAAATAGTTCAGACAAAAATTGTAGATCATCCGATTCTCTACAAAAAATGTATCTACACTTTTTTTCATAAGTATTGCCATTTCCGTGATATAGCGGTTCAAAGAATTGAAAAAAATATTTTATTCGTAATATGCACGTTAATGTACTTTTATATACATTTTTTAACCGTTATATGAGTAAATACATGAGTGCAATTAGCTTGTCTTCCCCCAACCTCTGCTGCTGCTCAACAACATCTATTCCGGGTATATTATCAAGTTCAAGTGTGGCTTGGTAAAAAAATGGATCCAGAAGACTGGGGTTGGAAGTTAGTTGACAATGCATTGGAACCAATTCATACGTTACTCCCACCCGCACCAGAAAAACTCCTTAACACCATCTTTTGCAATTGCAAAAAAGGTTGCAATGCTAAATGCGGCTGTAAAAAGGTTGGACTGTTTTGTTCTTTAGCATGCACCAATTGTCAAGGACAGTCGTGCTCCAATGTTGAATCGATACTAGATGAGGATAATTACGATATCAGTGATGAGACATATGATGCATCACTTTTAGAACATATTTGTATCCAGCAGGAAGATGAGGAAAAAGAAGATGAAGAAAAAGAAGAAGAAGAAAACGAAGACAATATACTAGAAGTTCCATTGGATTATTATGAATCCGATGAATAATTTTTCCAAATTATTTTTTCATTTATATATTACATAATTTACGCAGCTTTCATCATTTTCAATACTCCATTTGCATTCAATAGGATCATAATAGATCGTGAATAAGCCTACCGGGGAAACCACGTTAAAAAAAAGCGCCAAGCACACTACCTCATAGGTGGTGTGGAAACGTGTGCATATTACGAATAAAATATTTTTCAATTCTTTCAACCACTATATCACGGAAATGGCAATACTTATGAAAAAAAGTGTAAATACATTTTTTGTAGAGAATCGGATGATCTACAATTTTTGTTTGAACTATTTTTGCTGTAAAACTCACCGTTTAGCTGAAAAACGCGAAAAACCTATTTTTGCAAACTTTCACCATCGATAAAATTTTTTGCACAAGGGGGATTGATGGGGACTTTTCACAATTCATTTATAATGGTATTCTGAACATTCATACCAATTTTTAGCTCTATGGGAATTATTGTAACCTTCAAAGTCTTATTTGACTGGACTAAAATGGAATCATCTTAAAAGGTTACCTGTTTACAAGTGCTACTTGTAATAACGTTATAGGTGTTGTAATATGTTGCAAAACTGAGAAATTGCGGTGAAATCTTCGTACTTGAATTTATATTTTAATGATGAATACCTAGGTGTTTTAGATTTTTTTTATTAATGAAGAGAAAATTGTGTCATTTATTCTTTATTTTTTATAATCATATTTGTAGAGATTCGTCTAGATGTAGCCATTTCTGTCTATAACCATCGCAAATGGAAGAAAATTGTAAAAAACAATCATAAAACAAAATAATTTTGTACAAAACTCAGCACTCAAGCATTTATTGTCAAAAATGTGCATATGATTTAGTATAATTAACTACACTATTTGATTAGAAAGACTATTTCCACACCTTGTCAACAAATTCTAAACAGGATTTGTGTTAAAATTGCAGTAGGAATGCAGTAGGTATGGTTATCTTATCATCAATCAGTCCCTAGCCACTGGGTGCGAAGCGTGATGCTAAGGATATAGTTATATGTTATTATATAGTAATATACTTAAATAAACTCAGTTACTCAGCAAAATGAAAGGTAGGTATTGCGGTGCCGATTGGTCTTACAAAATAAGAAGGCTAATTTCATTACTTCATATTAATATGTAATTTCATTAATTTTGCGCATAAAAATGTAGTTATCTCCATTATGAATATACATTTTGCATGGAAGCTCAGCATTTCAACAGCGATGCATCTTATTTAAATTTACCTAATTGCATGTATAAAATGCTATCATAATAATGTTTATTTCTTAGAATGTAGGTATTTATCATCAAAAGACGTTCGAAGCAGAATAGGCTAGTTGACCCATTTTTATTGGGCCTCAAATGATTTATTACTGGTAGCTTTTACAAAAAAAATAACACATTTTTTTTCTGAAGCCTATAACACAATACATTTTAAATTATAAATTACGTTTTTGCTTAAATGTCAAAAACGCCTTCGGTCCTGATGGTCTATGAATTATCTGTGCTGTAGCGTCACGATTATTGTAAACAATTCAATACGCATTCGTGACATAGCCGAAAATTATGCTTGATTGGTTGCGACTGGCGTTTAACGGATCTTGACCATGCGTAGCTTAATTGTTTACATGAATCTTCCTACAGCTTGTTTTTTTTTTTCGAGCCTCTGAAGGAGGACTCTTTACCTTCCCATGCGGGAGAAGGAGGTGGTGAATCCCTCATTGGATACCCACCGGCCGGCCGGGGGTTATGTCGGACTCCTACCGACTAAACACCACCTTGCTTTAAGCCTGTTTAACAGGCCCTGGTAAAGCATAACCTGAATGTCGCCCCCTCCCTCAAGAAAGAGAGGGGTGCGGCGCTGCGCTAGCTATTTACTAGGGCATATGCGCCAGATATACGATCGGAACCAAAGTGGGCCGATCGTATGGGAGATATTAGTCTGTACGTGCGAGCAGAAGGCCACGCGTACAGAGCGGGAGGGAGCTTCGGCGCGGATGCCGCAGCTTGCAGGGCCTCTTAGGCCCGCGACAATGGATCGGGAGCGTCTGTGAAGACGTGTCGGGGTCTGCGGTATCTGTACCGCGGGTGGGGAGCGCTCGGTTCGTAGTCCGCGGCGCTTTGGATGAGAGGATTTGAATGCCCTTCTGCGGCCTTAAAGAACCGCTCAGAGCAAGCCCTAAAGTGTTGTTGTAGTGTCAGTAGGTCTGTGTCCCTATGTAAGTCCGCGTTCCTAACATACCACGGGGCGTCGTCGGTGGCCTCGCGGCAGAAGGAATTTTGGATGATTTGGAGTTGGTTTAGGATGGATGGGTCGGCGTGGGCAAACACCGGGCTAGCGTACGTCATGACGGGGCGTATGCATACCTTATACATGGTTCGCTTGTTTCGGAGAGACATTTTGCTATGCCTGCCTAACATACCGTTGAGGTGGGACATATAAAATTTGGCGTTTCGAGCGACTCTCTTGACGTGGGCTCGGAAATTCCTACAGCTTATTTATACTTATATTTATACTTATCGAACTTGGTATATTTCAGACCCTTGTACTAAATACTATGTGAATGACACATTATTTTTATTACTTTTGATATGAGTCAAATAGCCTATATTAGTAATGTGATACCCGCATGAAATAATAATTTTTCGATATACTAAAGCTCCACCAATCAAACATAAGGCATTAAAAATAAGGCTCAGGTAATAGAGTGATCAGTTGATGTTAAAAAAGTGTTCTTTAATCTGTCGTGTTTCTCAATAACATCATTGTAGTAAAGATACGAATAAACTAAAGAAAGAACCGACGTTTTCAAAATTAGGTTGGGAAATATTTTGGATACCTTCGCTCTTCTAAAATTTTCAAGAGGTTCTTCCAAAGCACGGAGGAGCTCGAGATCACAAAGTTTTGGTCACCCATCCACGGCCTGACCATGGCGAAGGTAGCTTTGTTTTCGTTCGAAAGCCAAAGCGTTCTAACCACTACGCCACCGAGCTCCTCTATAATAATATTATGATTATTGGTCACAAAAAACCAGACTTATTCATCTCGACCTACGCACCGGCAAACAAAAAATTACCAAACTCGGAAATTACTCGGACATATTCAAAGAGAAAGCTTTTATTTTTGAAATATTGATCCTGTACTTATATGGATACCGAAATTCCAGATTTTATGCTATAATAATTGGATGATTACGAGTTTTATGTTATTACTTTTCTCGTTATTGCCATTGCGTCATATAGAGCGTGAGTGTTTATAAGCCTCTTGTACAAATTGAGATCTTTTCGTCGAATCAATCAAGTAACAATAAAAAAATATTTTCGCACAAGTGATTTGAACTTTTCTTACAAATTCTATGTAATTTGAAGATCCTCGCATAATTTGAAAATATGTAGGACATTTTTAAGCATGTGAGCATTTGAGTGATTTTTTTATTAGTGTAGTTTTCTGTTGTTTGATATTTTGTAAGTCCAATTAAAAATATGTTTCCAAATCTACTGTACAGTTAGTTTGTGCTTAAAAACTTTTTAGAAAGCTTTAATTAAGAGGGTATGAAAGTGAAGTTTCCTGATGAAATTGATAAAAATAGATATTTTATTCAAAATATAAATTACTTATGTATATAATATATAGTATATATTATATTATGTAATTTATGTATAGTAATTTATATATAGTAGTTTATATATGCACCTTATATATGTAAGTATATTACACCTACCTTTTCTTTAATTCTCTCTCTGCCCAAAGGTTGCCTGGAAGATATTGCTATTAGCTATAAGGCCGCCTGTGTTGCATTGTATTTTTTTCTTTACTATATTTCTGTGTTTTTATTAGTTGCAATAAAGAATTTTATCTATCTATATATCTATCTGCTTAATTATCCCTATTTCTACCTTGCCCGCCTGTACAAAAGCTTTTGATAGAGTACGCCATTGCAACGGAAGGCCGCTCCACTTCTTGAATAAGCTGCTAAGGTCAGGTTCATTATAACACCGGTTATAACATTGCGAACTATTCCAAATGAAAGCGCCAGACTATCTAGGGTATTGTATCGAACTACGAGTATTTGCTACAACGCGATTTTTTAAGGTTATGGTTTCAATTATCCCACGGGAACCCTTTAATTTTCCCTGAATAAAAATTATATATAATGTTGACCAGGGATATATGCAAAATTTGCAAAATTTTATTGAAATCGGTCCAGCCATTTCGGAGATTAGTACAAACAGACAGAGAAACAAAAAAAAACTCTATTTACATCCCCCTGACTTGGTTTTAACCATTTTTTTTCTATGAACAGACATTCGACTTCTACAGTTTTATTATCAATACTTGGGAATAAGAGTGTCATTACTTCTTAAGTCACACGTCACCGTAGACAGTGATCCCTATTATGTGATGCAGGCGCATATAGTTCTCACAATATGTATTTGTCTTCCGAATCGCGGTAGAGCTGTAGATTTACTTAAAATAAGTTCTAGGAGGAGCTCGGTGGCGTAGTGGTTAGTACGCTTTGGCTTTCGGAAACAAAGCTACCTTCGCCATGGTCAGACCGTGGATGGGTGACCAAAACTTTGTGATCTCTCCTCCGTTCTTCGGAAGGCACGTTAAGCCGTTGGTTCCGCTATTGCGAGTGTTTCTACCCACCAACCCGCATTGGGCCAGCGTGGTGGTGTTACGGCCAAACTCCTCATGTGTTTCTCCACGACGTTTATGAGCTGAGGACAGGACGATATCGTCCGTCCGTCTATATATTATACTGCAAGGCGCAGGCCTTCTTACACGGAGAAACATGAGGAGTATTGGCCGTAACGCCACCACGTTGGCTCAATGTGGGTTGGTCGATATCTATAGAATTCTTTTTTCACAGTACTGGACTAATTACAACCTAAAACCTTAAAGTAGGTAAATCAAGTGCAGTGTTTTCTTTAAATAAACTTTTACTGATAATTTTTATGATAGAAAATTACATTAACAACATCTACTTACATATCATTAAAGTTAAATGATTTATTGTAATATCATAGTTGCTTAATTCGTTACCTAACTATGCAAACCTATTTAAATGTCCGATTACTTGCCGATATATTTATTTAAGGTAATTAACCTACTATCGAAGTTGTACAGTCACAATGATAAACAGTTTTCAAAGTTCAAACTTAATTAATTGACAGATTGTGAATAATATGAAGAAATAAGCGATAACCACATATTGTGTTACTTATTAAATAATATCCTGTTAATGATGTACAAGATGTTTATTTTCATCTAGCTAGATGCCCACGTCTTCGTCCGGGGTACTATGGTTTTTTCACTATCCCACGGGAAATCTTTAATTTTCCGGAATAAAAAGTATCTAAGATGTTGACCAGGGGTATAAGGTATCACCGTGCATTTTCATTGTAATCGGTTCAGCCATTACAGAGATAATCCCGTTGATTGGATTGATTGGACTAATGCTTGGACCAATGAATGTATGGACCAATGTACTGGGTGGTAGTGTTGAGTAGGACTTACAAGAGGCATTACATTTGTACGGGACATGACGTCACATTGTAAGAGTGGCTCACAATTTTAAAATGTACTACTTCACATTTTATGTCGCGGTATTCGCGTTTACTCACTCACTCACTCACCGAAAGAACTGAGACTGAGAGAGACGAACGCGAGCGAGGCATTACATTTTATTGTAGTTCCAATTTTTGCCACCGGGACATTGTCATTGTGGCACTGTACTTCTTGCTTCTGCTGCTTCAAATGTTACATTTGTACTCATCGCTTCAAATGTACTGCCGAGCTTATGAACGCCTCGCCTCATTTGAAGTGGGACGTTGTACTGGCTCAGTAGAAAAAAGAGGCTACTCTTACAAACTCATTTTCAAACCGTGTCCTACCCAACACTACTGGGTGGTTACTCTGTTCTGTACTAATGGGGTTTCATAAGGTTCAAAATAAAACCAAAGAAATTGTTCTAAATCAGTAACAACTTTAATTTTGACCTCAAATAATATATATGCGTTGCATCGCGGGCAAACGTTATCGCGATGCAACACCGTGCAGCGCCATCTATTGGCAGCTTTCGGTACTAACATTACTATAAATATTTTATGCACTATTTGATCTTGAACACCCGTACAAACAGAGTAAGACAAAATTAAAAAAATAACATTGGTATTTTCCCTATTTTTACATTCTCATGACTTGGTTTAAAGCATTTTTTTTCTATGTACAGACATTCGACCTCTTCATTTTTATTATATGTATAGATTAATGGTACCGTATTGGTTACGTTTTGATACAGTAACTTAGGCCCAATTGCACGATCGAGAGTTAGCGCCTAACCCAGGGTTTGCCCATATATTTGCCCCAGGGTTAAGCGCTAACTCTCGATTGTGCAATTGGGCCTTACTGTATAGATTTCGGCGAAGCACACCTTTATATTTGTGCATCAACGATACTGGTTCTGGCCTATGTCCAGCAGTGGACAAACATAGGCTGATGATGACGATGGTGCTGACTTATGACATAATTAATTAGCCTACAACTGAAACTACTTTTGTGGGTTTTTTGTCTTTTTTTGTATTCCTCTCTCAATCGTCCACATTGTTATCTCTCCAGTCTGTGTATGTATTAAAAAAACCGCATACAGCATTAGCGTTTTTAAATTAATTAATTTTCAAATATAATCAGATAATAGGTAATTACAATTTATTAGGTCCTTACCTATGAAATTGGTGTTTAGTATGGAGATTTTGGGGAATTCTGCATTTTCCATACTAAAATTTTTTCAGTTTTCTTCACAACGACAAATCCAAAGATAATAATATTTGGCATCTATCATAAGACAAGCTTTAGTAATATGTGTAATATCACACTTCATAAAAATTATTTATCGTTTTTAAGTGAATGCAAATAAAATGATGTATTTGGGAGGCACTTAAAAAGAGTTGTCTCCGTGTCCAATTTTACCACAATTAAACTGACAACAAATAATCAAAACAAATCAAAAGAGCTCAAAAATATAGTCTGTTTTTAGACGAGGTAATTATTTTTTAGGAATACTCTGAATCTTAATAGTTACAGACAATACTAAGAGAGAAAATAAACACCAATTTCATAGGTAAGGGCCCAATATTTCTAAACCGCTGTTTCTTTCCTTCAGGTCATTGTGACTGTTCGTTTACCAAGAGATTGTTTATTGAATTTGTGTTACGTTAAGTTTATTTTAGCAAAATTCAAGTGTTGAATGCCAACCTGCGTCAATTATAACTGTGATGTAATATATTGGTTTCATGTCAATTGCTCGTCTAAAATTACATATTCACGCAATATTACCGTCTCTTTTTAAATATCTCAATGTTCGGATTAATATCAGTACGAAGTATAGTCACGTGCAAATATATGCATACATACATTTGACAGGTGATAATCTTTATTCCCTTCTATTAGGATTCATTTGCTTCGTAAATTGTACGTTTATTTTTGCACGTGACTGTACCTGTATACCGTGTATGTACTTTGGAAGTATTGTGTAGTTCGCAGCATCCAGTGTTCATACGCTTTTGCTTTCGATATTGAAAACAAAGCTACTTTCGCCATGGTCAGTCCTTGGATGGGTGACCAACACCCTCTCCCGCTCTCTTGAGATTTCGAATTCCGTGCTTTGGAAGACACAAATAGATTTGCAACTGTTCCTACTGACTAATCCTCATTAGACTAGCGTGGTGGAGTTACGTTGCTCATGAGTTTCTTCTTGTCCGAAGTGTCCGGCAGTGGTACTTATACGTATATAGTAATATAGGTTGGTGACGGTGACTATGATATCTGTGATATAACACATAACTTTCATGTCGATTACTCTTCTAAAATTACATATCGATGGGTGCCTGGAACACTACAGCAATCGACAAAACACAATTGTTCAGAAAAAAAGATTTAATGAAAATCTTGAATATTTACTAAACTACGAGTCGTACCAAAACGGTATGGGTATCAAACGATGGGTAATTTTTTCCTGAAGTGACATTTAATGTTCATTAGCATGTAAAGCTTCTAAAATACCTAAAAAAGGGTAAAAAAACATATTGCCACTTCGTCCATCAAAAGGCGTTTACGTTAAGAATCCTTTGTGGTTTTATTCCAGTAAAAAGTGCGAAAAAATCGAACAGCAATAATCTATTGCAACGTTATGTATCGATCTAAAGGATGTATGGCGAATACAGTAATAGCGTTTTGCGGTGATATTACAAGGAATTGTTGATTGACTTGGACTTGATGTACTTGTCAATACTGTGTAAGTACGTTGCATGATTATAGTTATCTATTTAAGAATTGGTTTGTACCCATTCTAAGAGTTTTATATTTAATATAATAAAGATAAAGAAATAAAGATTTTCTTTCTTTCTTTATTTCTAAATATCTGTTTAATGTATTGGAATTCATTTGTAAATAATCATAACAATATTTTATTATACCCATGTCCCATATATAATAGGTATTGTTTGATAGGTGTATTTATAATTTTATGTACATTATTCACACGCGTATGTGCCCCCGCCAGGTCAAGCGCGAAGCAAACACTGCCGTACCATCCTTTACTGGAACCATTTCGCCACATTTTCAGGCCCCTATTTGAGAACCTCTGGATAAGACCAGAACGCAGAAATTTTCGTCATCCAGTAAGCTGTACTGCGATTTCTTTATTATTATAGTTAATGTTGTGTGACTTGGCCGTTGAAGGGTACACAAGGGTACAAAACCAAGTGCTCCATGACACCATTGCACCAATCTGTCGCCAGAACCGCTACCCATTGATGATGGAAAAATTGCCACTTGGAAAACGTTGATTCAATAACCAGTTAATTGTAGGCTTGACAAAGCCCCTAACGTATAAAGAATGTTCAACGGCCAAGACACAACATTAACTATAATAATAAAGAAATCGCAGTTTTGGCATGACTTTGTCTAGATTTCATTACTTTTTAGAGATAAACAAGCAGCTCCATCGAGACTAGGCTAGTTTTTACAGAATGTTTTTCGTGGGATTTCACTTCTTTTTGTAGAAACGTGAGCATATTTTTTTTTCGATTGATTTTTTTATGTACCAGTAGTACATACATGCATACATACATATAATCAAGCCTGCTTTTCCCGAAGGACTAGGCAGAGTCCAAGGAACACTGTGTTGCTTGAGACCACATTTAGCCATACAAAAATTGGGCTCGGTCAGATGAAAAATCGTGAAAGAGTAGTAACAAGTGGCTAGCTCATCGCCTACACAATCACAGTCTCAGTACCCAAGACATGCTAGGCAAGAAAAACAGTTGGTATTTTCTTTTTGTGTCCCAGACCAACAAGGGACCAATAGTAGAAGGGAGTATTACCATATCTCTAATACAGCTGAGACGAGCTGAGTGTTCTTCATCAGATATCTTCAGACCTTCGATTTTTGACATCAAATGAAGCGGCCTACCAAGTTGAATATTTTTTGTAAAGGCGGTATAGGTCGATCTCTTATAGTTTGGTTGGGCTCTTGTGTTTTCTAATAAGGGTCACCAGGTACTCCAGATCTTCGATTATCCTAGTTTTTATAGTTTTTCCTTTATGTGGCCATTAAACCCTAACTCTGTGCCAAATTTCAGCTCTCTGAGTTTATGGGAAGTACTAGTTCTATTTTGATGATCATGAGTGAGTGAGTGAGTGTCGTAAATGCGAAACTTTGCTTTCGCTTAGCTTCGGAACTAAATGACCTACAGACTTCAAATTTTGGATTTTAAGTATGTGATTATAGCTTACTGGATGACGAAAATTTCTGCGTTCTGGTCTTATCCAGAGGTTCTCAAATAGGGGCCTGAAAATGTGGCGAAATGGTTCCAGTAAAGGATGGTACGGCAGTGTTTGCTTCGCGCTCGACCTGGCGGGGGCACTCCCGTGCCCACCGATCATAATATTGGCATCTAGAAAAAAAACATTATTCAAAAACAAGTGGTGTGTCTTCCTGGGAAAGATGTCCTGCAACTACATCCTCGTCAGTTTCGCAACCAAAGCTTCATAAAAACCATGGTAGTGGCGTGGAATGTCACGAGTTTTACTAAGACTTAACAAGTCTGAGTGCAAGGCTTTAGGCTCAGGAAATGGTTGACTGTAAGCTCTTTGCAGCTCTTAATCGATTGGAATTTCAACAGTAAGGGTATCTGCAGCGCGGAAAATTTGTGCACCTCGTGTACGTCTACTTCGTGCGCGTCCACCTCGTACTCGGGCGCCGCGAGACGGAAATCTGGTTGGTAGATCACGAGTGTGTAACTCCATATAATCATCTTCAAAACTGTACTTTAACTTCAATATACCCTCGTGAGTATGACTCGCGACCACTTCAACAACATTGGACCACAATATTTTATTTCCCTCTGAGTCATGCATCCAATTTGTTTCCAATATTTTTATAGTAATATAAAGTAACATACATTGCTTTCGTAAAAGTTTTTAGTACATTGCCGTAATGAATATTACCATTGAATTTCATTACATTTATTTCGGGGGACAGAACCGCAATGGCCCTTACTTGTAGAATGTAGAATTTTTTTTTATCATTTCACATAGCACTGTTATTCCGGTAAATAAAATTCAATTAATGAACGGGGAATAACGAGTCTATCCCCATAGTGATTATGCTAAATCAGCCAGTATTTACATTAAATGTATGAAAAAAATTCACAAGGTGTAATAGAATCTATAGATTACGAAAATGGCTTAATCGTAAAACCGCTGCAATGGCTATTGCTGTAGTGTTCCAGGGACCCATCGATATGCATTCGTTTACCGTCTTTTCCTCTATTGCAAATAATCAAATAGAAATAGACCGAATTAATCACTGATATGTCTGATTCAAGTATGCAATATGAAAGTATAGTTCTTTGTTGAAATCTCTAGTTTGTATTGCACACAAAAGGTAAGGAGATGGGATAGAGAGATTTCTAAGGAAAAAATGAAGAGTGCACAGTTTCTAGACTGCTTTTTGGTTTAACTTCTCTTGATAACGACATGATAGAAAGTCAATAGCTGTACTGCACATTTACAATTGCATAACCAATGCGTTTGAACATGGATAAGACAAAGATCATGTCTAGTTCCCATGTTGGTCCCACTCCTGTGAAGGTTGGAAGCACTACACTGGAAATTGTGGACGAGTATGTATGATGCCCTTAGTATTTTTCCAAATTTTATTTTCTGTTGTAAAATTCTCTTTATTTTTTTTTTAAATTCTCCCGTAGGGAAGGCAAAGGGATACAGCCATACACCCATACAGCCAAGTCTTCAGTATATATTTCTTCAGTATTTGCATTGAAATGCAAGTGTAATACATTTCAATGCATTCTTAGGAGAGTTTGGCGTCAAACGATCGATGGCAGACACTGTGGTGCTACTTGGATGAGGTGGATTACCACGATAAAATCTCATCGTTTTTCACACCACTTGACGATTATTTCAATGATCCTCCATATTGCTCATCATAATTGACACTTATTACACAAAACTACACTGATTTTACGCAACAAGATCCACTCTGAAACAATATTACAATCACTGAAATGGCTCAACACCACCTGATGGTAAGCAGTAGATAAGTCCATTTGTGAAGGATGCTAGGGCAGCACCAAAGGATGCAAGCCTGGCGACCTCCACCTTGTTGGCTCATACGATGCCCTTACACGAAGGAGGGAACACGTGTGCCGGTAGAGAATTCCATGCTCTGGATGTACGAGCAAAGTATGAATTCCTAAACCTTTTAGTACGCGCGGGCAAAGAGGTCACCGTATATGCGTGGCTCCGCAATCCGGCACGCGGGCTCCTTAGCAGGAGAGGGGGGTGCGATAACCTCACACATCCGTGGTACATCCGAGTTAAAATTTTTGGAAGGAAGCACAATATCGACGTAATGTTTTTTTAATAAACTGTATGGAACATTTTCCTGTAATTCATATGGACGGCAGCCTGAGTGTCCTATAGTGTGGTGACATAAGAGGCTTATTTGACTTACCATCAAGTGGGTGCTTAGTCAATCTTCCGGCAAAAAATATACATGTTTATGTATTGGATAAATGCTATTCAAATGTTGCAATTGCATCTATACTTCCTTATTTCACCTTCCGTATATGACACATATATTTGTAGCTGTTTTATAACTAGTTCTCTGAAATTTTATAACCAATAAGCTGTTGTCCGCGACTTTGTCTACGGTTACTATGGTTTTTGAACTAGCCACGGGAACCCATTAATTTTCCGGAATAAAAAGTATCTAAGATGTTGACCAGGGATATAAGGTATAACCATTATAAATTTCATTGAAATCGGTCCAGCCATTTCGGAGATTAGCCCGTTCAAAATGACAATTGCTTTTTTGGTATTAATCCTCCTTTTACATCCCCCTGACTTGGTTTAAAACATTTTTTTCTATGTACACACATTCGACCTCAGTTTTATAATAATAAACTTAAAAGGCATACACCCAGTTGCAGAAACGAACTTTAAAATTTAATGTCGGCATTATCCCTAATGCTCCATTAAATTTATTGATTGAAGTGTCAAAAGAACACCTTAGCGTAGTTTTTACGTTGCACAAAACGACATTAGCACCCTATCAATGCTAAAGAGACATTAGCTAGAACTATTTTGTGTTCCAATTTTAAATTTAATGAACTTTAAAGTTTTAATGTCTCATTACTAAATGTCGTCTTTAAAAAATCTTTGTGCAACTGAGCGTTAATAAACCTGTTTTAGTTAAAATGTGATTTGTCACTTTCTTTCTAATTTAGATTTGTGTTTGAAAGAAGAAAACAAAACACTGTGTAACTAAAATAGGTTTATTAAGACTTTATTATTTTTTTATGAATAACACGGTCACATTACACTTGAATAGAGTTTTTATTTTTAGGCTTAGCTATGCTCCAACTGGTTTTAAAACATAGAAAGTATTCCAATTCTGCTTGTGCCTTATATCACACACGTATTAGTCAAATTGTAATGCTTGCGTAATACTGATGATCTTCAAGGTTAGGTGACTCACCAGGACAACTCATAACGGCTAAGCAGAGGTACAAGGCCTTGCCCTCGACCTACGTCCGCAAAACATACTGGCGGTCCGCGGGCTTTACATTCTGTGATTTGAAAACTAATTGATAATTTCGATACTTACCATTTATGGCGCGCAGTTATGAAAAATTACATGGGTTCTTGTCACATATTAGATTTCCCTAATTGACACATCAGTTGCGTTTTATATTTTGTAAAAGATTTAGACCGAGCGAAACGAGACCTCAACTTTATTGGTAGGTACAGGAGCTAAGGTTTTTTAAAATATTGCTCAATGACTGTCCATACCATATTGCCCTATATACGTTCCATGGCTGGCAACAAGCAAAACTTTTACATAATTTTGGTCACCCATCTAAGAACCACAGTGAAAGTTGCTTTGTTTTCAATATCGAAACCAAAGCTAATTATTACGCCACTGAACTCCTCAAGTTAGTTACGTAGGTACTAATTAATCTTAATTAATCAACATAATACATTTACATCTCAATGAATGCGTTATTATAATTATTTCGTCAAAGAAACATAGTTTGTTTAAAAAAAATCTAACAAATATCATATAAATTCTCCTTATTAACATCACAATAGGTTGACTGTGTAAAATAAAAAAATATGTACAATATACTAAAAAAATGTGTTTATTACATATCATTGAAAGGGTTTTGATATTTAACCTTAGTAGAAAATAACTAAAGAAACAACAACAAAAACGATTACGATTCAACAATATTATTATTATTATAAACTGAAAAGGACTATTATTTGTAAAATCCTTATATAACATCATTGATAAGTCTTATTACTACGAGTACTATTATAGTGCTCGTATGTACACGAGCACTAACAAAAATACAATCTCATTCAAATATGAACCCTACTGTATCATTGTTATAACACAAGTGTATACATTTTATTGCAGCTGACTGTACTAAGTACTAAGTGGTAATTCAGTGAACGTTATGGCCTAGTCTTCCCTGCTCAGTGCGTCGGCGCACGCAGAGCATCTGGTAGCGAAAGTGCGTACTGTATCTATTATTTTAACTTCCGCACTTACTGGCTCTGCGTAACGATCATTATTGAGGCTTAATCCAATATATTCTAAAACATACCTCATTATAAAGTTAGACGAATGAGAATGCTCTATGATATTATACCTTGCCTTATCAAAATTAAAACTGTGCTGAAATACATTTTTTTTTGCTTTCCTAGAATAAGGAGAAGACAAACATACGGTGGAGAAAAAATTCATAGAATTCTGAACTGACGGCTGATGGAGGAGACTGCAGGAGAAGATGAAGAGGACCAAACAAAGAAAAAAGCAGGAATATCTGCCTTAATAATGTTGGAACGATTATAATTTATTACTGACTCGCTACGCTAATGTATACTATAAAATATATATTATACAATAATAATTTAAATACGAAAGTAACTCTAACTGTCTGTCTGTCTCACTTTCACGCCAAAACTACTGAAATGACTTAATCGAAATTTGGTATACACATATTCTAGAGCCTGAGATAGGCCTCTTTTTATCCCGATATTCCCATAAGAATGGGTATCCCGCGAGTGAAACCGCAGGAAGCTACTAGTAATATATACATTAGAATCAATCATGTTCATGTCTTTGTGAATATCGCTTGCCTCAAATTCGCTCGCCACCTGTTACGCAGGGACCGAACATATCTGGCGATATGTGGGTGTTTAACACCTCTGCCTACCCCTTCGGGGAAAGAGGGGTGATGATATGTTTTGGTTTAAGTCAGTGCCAAATAACTGAATTGCAAACTTGGAATAGTCTTCCATACAACCGCAATCATTCACAGCCTACACGAATTTGTGCAATGCGACGTATTCCAAGCACCTAAGGCGTTTTAAAATCGATTTATTTTAATAAACTGTTTATTGTGTTCACGAAACTTATTCTCAAATATGACAGCTTAAAAGCTAATTTAATTATATGAGAATGGCAATCACTGTGCTATTTATTATTATTTTATTATTGAGTAATCATGTCTAAAATAAGATTTATAGCGAGTTGCGAGATGAGCGTTTACAAAATTGAGCGGCTTATCTCAAGTGGCACCATGAAACAATCTTGACTCATTTATGAGCAGGTTTAATTTAATGTTGTAATTGTGCTGAATTTCAAAATTGACTTAAGTAATTTATTCTAAGGTACCTAATAATAAAAATATGTGGCTACAAAACGAGCGTTAAAATATAACAATTTTATTAACATTATTGCTATATATTTATGTATATATTTGTGTAATTATTTAGGTATTTGTTTTTATTTATTTATTTATTTATTTAATAATTTATTGTACACAATAAAGAAAGAAATATACAATGAAGAAATAAAATTACAATAGGTAGGGCTTATATCTATAAGATATCTCTTCCAACCCACCTGCGACAGGAGAAGTGCACAAAGAGAAAAACAACTTGCGTGTACCTACTTAAAATTATTATAAGCATAATAAATGTGTGTATGTGTATTTAAGTACGATTATTATTATGTAGGTATGTTTAATATTAAAGATTTTCAATATTGTCTTCTTTATGCATTTGTATCCCCTATAATCTATTTTCTTAACTTACTTTCATGGGTTGACAGGCAAAGATCTCTGTTAGGGATATGTCCGCCCTTGCAAACATATGTTAACCTGTGTTATGTAATTTTTTTTTTTAATTGTAATAAAGAGTATTATATTCCTTAGGGCGAATTCGACCAAATTGAGATTAATAACACGGGAATAGTAATACCAAACAGAGCTGAAACGATTGGTTGAGTCTGCCCTATGTCAAACGAGACATTGACACATTCGTGCGCGAAAAACTGCGTACTCCGTTAAAATAATATTACTCGCGTCTAGCCAAACATAAAAAAACTAGGATAGCTAATCGGCTCCACCCTTAGGGCAGATTTGACCAATCGTGTGAACTCAGTTTGGTATTATTATTCCCGTGTTACTTTTTTTTGCACATAGTATGGAACAAAAATTACAAAACTAGTTTGGCTATATTTGCTGTGAAAGAAAGAAAGAAAAATGTTTATTTGGCAGTAATAAAAGAATAATACATATCATTACAAAATAAATAAATTTTTATGGAAGATTAAAGAATAAAATTAGAAGTTAAAGGTAGGCGGGTATTAGCCCCTTGAGGTTCAGCGAACACTGGTGATGGCAAATGCTTCTATTGTGTTCGGTTCTCAGATCATTGAGGCGCAAAAGTAAAATATTGGGTGAATACATATGAAATTGGTGTTTTTATTCTGTCTTAGCAATTTGTCCGTAACTATTAAGTTTCAGAACATTCTTATAAAATAATTGCCTCTTCTAAAAATTGACCATATATTTGAGCTCGTATTATTTAAATTGATAATTTTGTGTTAGTTTAATTGTGTTAAAATTATGCACAAAGACAATTATTTTAACTGCCTTCCGAATACATCATTTGATTTGCATTTACATAAAAACGATGAATAATTTTTATCAAGCGTGTTGACACATATTTCGAAAGCTTGTCTAATGATACATGCTAAATATTATTTTTTTCTGGATTTGTCGTTGTGAAGAAAACTGATAAAATGTTAGTATGTAAAATGCAGACATCCCCAAAATCTCAATACAAAACACCAATTTCATAGGTATGGACCTAATAATAACCACCACCAGACGTTAAAAAGCACCCAACCTCGGAGAAGAACAAAAAAAACCGACATCGTCGTTCGTGAAAAAAAAATGTAGGATAATGTTACACAAGAGGCAAGATGTCGATGCAATATAACAGCGAGGGAAATAAAACGAAACCGCAACGAACATTTTCAAAAGTTCTTCAATAAGCATATTTTTTTAAAGCAGAAATATTCTGTTTTTTTACCAGTATAACGTTATTATGAAATAATTACGCAGTGGAGTTTAATGTTATTAATTGCGAAAGTATAATTCGCGAACGTACAAGAATAGAGTAATAACCGGCCTTGGAATTAATTTATTATGTGATGTCTTAACTTTGTAACTAGTGCAGTCTAATACGCCTTCTCTGGCCATCTTGGTTTTTTAGGCCCACATCAAAAGATGACCATTTAAAAATACCTTGTATGTACAGTCTTGTATATAAAGTCGGTACATGACGTTTCATGAAAAATGTCAGATAAGGAAAATGACACAGTATTATTTGTGATGAGCTACTTTTGCCGCTGACAGACACGACCTGTCTGTTACTAACTGCTTCCTTATCCTTTAATAACTTTTTGTTAATGAGAGAATCTACAGTAACATCGTACAATGAGAACACATACTACGCCAGGTGTACGTGTAATTACCCAAGATTACCATCAAGCATGCTTCCGAGACATTTGTTTACGACATTCGTTCCCAACCTTTTTCCAGCAACCCCCGGAGCGGAACAGGTTCTTACATATATTTAAATAAGTAAATCACACAACCAATAAGAGCACTGTAGCTGCACGTCAGTGACAACATAAATAAAAAGGTCGGATTTTCAATACGAACAAAGTAAAACTTTGTTTTTATTCAGATAGAGTGGAATGAAAACCGTTCATTTTACAGTAAATAAAAAGGAGAGAAACCTTTTTAATGAAATGAATTGAAATAGCTGGGTTGTGACCTACGGTAATTTTAATTAACGGCTTTTTTACTTTACTCAAAGGCAAGGAATAAAACATACCTACGGAAGTAATTAATTGGGCAGCCATTTAATTATTTGGTCAGCAACAAAAAGGTCACCGAAAAATCATTTGAGAAGCAAACAAATATTTTGCTAGCAATATCATTATTTGGGTAGAAAAATAATTATTTGGGCAGCAAGATAATTAGTTGAGCGGCAAAATAATTATTTGGACAACAATTTAAATTTATAAAATCTAGGAAAAGGATCAATGAAGGATCAATTCCTAGAAAATTTAGGTTATTTTTTTGACCCATAAAAACTATATTTGTGTCGTTTATACAATTTGACAGGAGAAAACACATTCGAGTTGCTTCACAATTAGTTATTTTGCTGACAAATATAGAAATATTTGCTGCCCATAAGTTGCTGACGAATTAGTTATTTTAGCTGACCAATAGTATTTTTTTGCTTGCCAAAATTATAATATTTTGTTAACCGTTTAAATAACATCCTGATACATATACATTATACGCATTCTTCCTAGTAAGAACTAGTTATATAACCGACTTCAAAAAAGGAAGAGGTTCTAAATGCCTTTGTTAAAACTAGAACCTAGAACTTACCATAGATATTTGATTTTCAGTTACAACCAGTTGTCAGTAAATTCCATTAACAAGTCCTTGCTGTTCTCTTGTCTAGTCTTACAATTTGGAGCATTCGTTAATTCTAGTTTTAACAAAGGCTCTTCGAAAAAACTAATTAGTTCTAACCGGTGAAAATGCGTTCTATGTAAACAATCGAACAAACTGTAATATCTATAACGAATAGAATCTCATTAAATAACTTGAACCCATTTTTAACGGCCTCGCTGGTCTAGTGGTTGGCACCACCGGGTTTTGATCAGGAGGTCTGGGGCTCGATTCCCACAGAGGCAGGGGTTTTTCTGCTCGGTTTAGTTGCTGGCAGGGCTTCTAAACCCGCCTGGCTAGCTACCACCGTCTTACCTAAATTTGTCGCCATAATAACAATGTTATAAGCATTGTTGTGTTCCGTCAATCAGAGGTAAGATAGCCAGTTCCTCGGTTGTTGAGGATTAACCTGTAATCCTCGCTGCCACCTTCGGCTTTATCGTCACTTACCATCATGTGATATGAAAGCTAAAAGCTTGCCTGTCATATGTAAAGAAAACCGCTGAGCCCCCAGGGCACCTTACAGGTTGGGAAACACGATATCTCACGTGTGTTGGCTCATTCACCAACTGAGCCAAGCTCTAGTTATCAAGTGAAGGGTCGTATTTTATACACACTGAACAGCAAACTGAGTAATCAATTAATTAGTATTTCGGTACGTAATAACACGTTTCGAATTTCGGTCAGTGAGAGCATCGGCCATGCAATGCGGGCTAAGCCGACTCTTTGGTGACGGAGGTTGATAGCTCCTTGATTGTTACGTCACACCACTCACAAACTAGCGGTCCTTGTTACAACTTACGTGAGAGTCAAGACCAAAGTCCACTGTACTGGACTTTAGTCAAATTCTTGAATTGGACAAGTAGGTTTACATAATATTATTTAAGCCACAAATAAGTATGTCTCTTGTCACCTTACGTGAGTGTAAAGATTTAAGTCCACTAAATTGGACTTTGCCGAATTTCGAGAAAAAAAGTAGTAAAGTAAGCAGAACTTACATAATAATGTTTATAAACAAAGTGTTATTACGAGTTGGACTTAAGATGGGCTTTAGATCAAACTTGGTACATACTACAGGAGGTACAGTAAAATGTTGGTCGTGCTGGTTGCTTCACCAACAGATAATTGGAACAACGATAGTGGCTCTTGCCACGTCCTTCTTGCATTGAGTTTCAATAAATATGATTAATAAAACTACATACATACAAACAATCACGCCTGTAATCCCCGTAGGGGTCGGCAGAGTCCAAAGAGCACTGTGTTTCTTATGACCACATTTAGCCATACAAAAATTGGGTTTGGTCAGATGGAAAATCGTGAAAAAGTAGTAACAAGTGGCTAGCTCATCGCCTACACAATCACGGACCCAGTACCCAATACGCCCTTAGTCGCCTTTTACGACATGTTATGCAAGAAAAGCAGTTGGCACATTCTTTTTGCGTCCCGGACCAACAAAAACTAATATTAAAACTTATATTTAAAACTAATATTATAAAAATAAAAACAAACTGTAATTTTTAGAGCCGTGTAGTAACGACTCATTAAAAACCCATTTCTTCCCCACCTAACCGCTGAGTGCAGTAACTGCTTGGTGAAGCGCGGACTATGGCAATGGACTGCATTTCCGGTGCTTTTGCCTAGTCTCTGACTAACTCTTAGGGGATAATAGTCGTGATTATATGTATGTATGGTTTTTTTTTGTGTTTGAACCAAAAATAATTAAATATTACATTCTCGTACAGTTCCTCACAAACACAATTATTTTTCCTCGGCGTAGGTTAGGTATGTACATTTTAACATAAAAGTATGGTAATAAGTGAAAATTTTGTTTTATTAGTCATACAATGATTCTACGGCTTGTTGTATCTTGAATGGACTCTGTAATACATACTTACTATTTACACATGTTTGAAACATCTCGCTAACTGTTCTTCTAGTCTGCGCAAGCCAATTTGTGTCCAACACCCTTTAGACACAGACATTTATGTACGACGGAACTATTTTGTGCTTTTACGTCCAAGAGGTTCTTGTTTTTTTAAACAACTGTGAAAATATGCTTAAAAACGTCGATCCTTTTCATATATCGCACATTCATACAAAGCTAAAAGATCCCACAGGGAAGAAGGGCACTGACTGGTCTCAGTTGCATTAAAATAGAGGATACATGCCACAAAAACCTTAAATCATACGTCCAGCCGGTACAATATGTAATTCTAATATTGGCAAATGCATTTCATGTTAAATCCACGGACTTGCATATAATAACGCCGTTTCCCAGTGCGCAACACAGTGATTAAAAGTAAAAAATGCATTGCAACTAATGCACGGGGTGCACGTTAAGCCCTAACTTTTAGGAGAGCTAAAATCGAAGCGACTTGTATGGTTAATAGTAGCTTTTACATGTAATAATTTAATTCCATCCACGTGTATGATCTGTATGGTTTTATGAGACAGAATAACCCACTTACATGGCAAACAATGGAAGCAGGAAACCCGTTGAGAATCTTAAAGACGATATGAATTACGTAAAACTAATAAATTAATTTCTTATGTAACTCACCGACTACGCTCAATATTTTGAGGACTAAAATATAGACGCATACATTTGAGGATTATAATGCAAATGGATTTTTATTTAATATTAATCTAGTTATATAATAAAAAAATGTAAATGAAGCTTCATCGGGGATATTATTCAAATTATAATCTGTTCTCGTATAGAGGTTTGTTTCGAAATAAATTCCTAGCGGAGAATTGCGACTTGCAAAAAGAATTGCCCAGAAGTGGGCCGAGGACTAATTGCGGCATTGCGAGTACTCCAGAAAAATTTCTCAGAGAAAATTAATAAATGTAAATAGGCAATTCAAGTCGTTCAAATTGAGAATGCGTGTAATCACATGATTCGTGAAGTGGTGAAACATCTACCTCAGCCTAATTACGTCCCACTGCTGGGCACAGGCCTTCATGGAGAAACACATGAGGAGTATGGTCGTAACACCACCACACTAGCCCAATACGGGTTGGTAGAAACGGTTGTAATAGCAACTGGAACCAACGACTTATCGTGCCTTCCGAAGCACGAAGGAGTTCGAGATCACAAAGTTTTGGTCACATAACCAAGGCGTGAGGAGCTCGGTGGCGTAGTGGTCAGTGCGCATTGGCTTCGATCGAAAACAAAGCTACCTTCGCCATGGTCAGGCCGTGGATGGTTGACCAAGACTTTGTGATCTCCAGCTCCTCCGTGCTTCGGAAGGCACGTTAAGCCGTTGGTCCCGTTCGCATTTGTGACCGTTTCTACCCACCAACCCGCATTGGGCCAGCGTGGTGGTGTTACGGCCCATACTCCTCATGTGTTTCTCCATGAGGAAGGCCTGTCCCAGCAGTGGGACGTATATAGGCTGATGACGAACTAAGGCGAGGTGAAGACAGCTGGTTTTGATATCGAAAGCCAAAGCTTACTAACCACTAATTCACCAAGCTCCTCAATTCGATTCGAGGATAAACATTTATCATAGTCCTCACAAGCACATTTCATTATTATTATTGCGAAACACAAAGCAACGCCGATTTGGTATGAAGATTTTGTAGCAAGCTAATCGTAGTAACAAAATGGAATTGTAGTAAGGATGGGCAAGTCTGATCAAATATCATTGTATCTAAAGCCAGTTCAACAAGATAATCGAAAGAGTGTGTGTGTAGTACACCTCTGCATACCCCTTCGGCGTTGGGCGTTAGGTGTTTGAGGAAATTAGGTCCTATTTAAATCAATTAAACTTCTTAAAAAGAAAACGAAAGAATTAAGCATGGCCGTATAAAAACCTTTTCTTACTTTCAATAACACAAACATCCCCTTATCTGTCGATTCCTGCTTGGTTCAGTGATCACACAGACCGTCATAAAGGTCGTAACACACTTAACTCGGAAAAGGATCGTCACCGTATCGTTACGCCCGCCCGCGCCGCGCCGTCAATTCGGCTAAGGCTAGGCGACGCCACGCTTACGGCTCGCCGGCCGCTGTTTGACGACTAGAAGAGATGCTGCGCGGGTCATTCAGTATCCGCACTTGAAGTGTAGCGGCGGGTAGTAAGATAGCGTACGTAAGCGCGGGAACAGCAAGTTGTGAGCTTGTCCCGAGGCGAGGCGATTACGTTATGATTCCGATTAATGTCTTTTGCAGTTGGGAGTTTCATACAAAGAATACTGAACTGCTATAGTACGTAAACGTATCAACGTTTACGTTCCGTTTCCGTTCCGTGGTATGTGTGCTACGGCCTTTGGAATGTCAATTTAATAGACATTTTTTAGTTTTTGAGAAAATCTCAAATGAAATAACTTGACTAAGTTATTGCCTGCTTTTTTCCTATATTAATTCTAAATAAAAAAATTGGTTCATAGGATCGTAGTTTATATATATAGTTATATATATATATAGGATTTTATTTATAGTTTATATATATATATAGGATAGTTTCATGTGTGACAAATTGGTGTCTGCCCCGAACACACTGCGCGCGCGCCCTATAGGTTTGTCATAAATAAACCGACAAAATGACGGATCATGGCGGCCGCCTTTTGAAATGCTCTGTTCGTGGCTTCATACACGTGGTGTGCTCAGTTCGTACGCGTCCACACTACATCTACTAATTGTATTACATTTTATGTTAGGTTTCACCAGTCTGTACGCACCGTAAGTCACCCAGATACAAGCAGCAGTCATAAGCTACGAAACTCGTCGCGTCACACCACACTCTCCGATCTGAATTACTCATGATGACACAACACGTCCCGGGTACGTGTCGGCAATTTCTTACCACTGGATTCTTTAACACTGGCAGTTCCTTATTTTTCTCTAAGGTTTTTTTACCACTCACATCACACCTGTCAACTAGTCCAATTTATACTGCTTGTTTACAAAAAAGTATTTTAAATTCGATAAAATTTAATAAACAGGTTTCTGAATGACCGTAAGCTAGGACCAAAAGCCTTTTTTCACGGAAAACAAATGAACTATTTTATTGTTTTATATTCGTATTATATATTACTAGATAAAGAATCTAAAAAGAAAAAGATAACACAATAATTATAATTTACCGTAACAAAAATTATTTCGATTTTTCAAAGTCCTCGCAAAGTTTTATTGATGTGTGTGTATGTGTATATATAATAGTACAACACTTTTGCGTTATAGTTTTCAAAGTTTTCATATTAAATATTTGTACGAGTAGGTATAATAATAGTAGGAACTTATTTTTAGTGTGTTTTGAAATTATTTAGTAGTTTAAGTAGAATTTTGGAATTCTGTAAATCAGTAAAAATTATCTAATTTCTTCAGCATTGCATGTTTATATGAATTGAGGATATAACGAATTTATAGACTATTTTATGTATTGATCCGTAGCCTAATATCCATACACAAGCGACATAAACTGATTAACTTTGCCTAGTTTATATATTATTGTACCTTTCGTCAAAAAAAACATGTAAAAGCAATTGAACCTCTATTCTCTAGAAAGAATGCTTTTAATTGTCTAAGTGTTGAGTAACCGGCCACACATTCTTTAGAGTTTTCATTACGTTTACAAATTCCTTACTTTTGACTTACGAAACCGCCATGTCTCTTTTTGCATTTGTTACAATAATTATTGAGTGTTGTCAAGTAATGTTGTTGTCCGTCGTCTTCTGCCTTTATACGTCCCACTGCTGGGACAGGCCTTCCTCATGGAGAACCACATGAGGAGTATGGGCCGTAACACCACCACGCAGGCCCAACGCGGGTTGGTGGGTAGAAACGGTCGCAATAACGACCGGGCCAACAGCAACTAGCTTTCTGACTCGATATCACAAAATATTCGTATAAGCTTTGTTTTTTGACGCGTCATAAGTGTAACTACTTGTTACCTCAATGATTAAATAAATAATTTTATTAGAACAATTTATTGCCATAACAGTTGTTTTTTATCTACTAAGTGATACACACAGACATACTACATTTAATTCTTTAATTCATTTTCATAAATATTACTGTGTGTATTTTAAATGTTTTCATTTTTATGTTAAAGATAATTTTTATTTACTTTGTTTGAATTTATTTTCTTAAGACTTGCAGCGAATATTGTTTTTATTTCTTTAAATCAAAACATGTTGGCACAACCAACATGAACAATTATAATTATTATCACAATGGATGTTTAAGTAGTGAATAATTTTTATGAGAACTTCCTCATTAGAGGTGACAACTTCCAGGAAATTTGCCAATTCTAAGGAAGTATTCACAAAATCTTCCAAAATGTCCGGCAAATTTAGAAGTTTTCAAAATATTTTTTTTACTTAAAATTATGTAGAAATCAATAATAATATGTCACACAGTAAATAATGTTCAAAGTATCCACAGTTTAATAAGTTATAATCAATATTGAAATTTTCTGAAGTTGCTTGTAATTTTGAAAGTTATTAAGAATACTTCCGGTAGTTTTCCTGAAATATTCCCAAGTTTCGGCATTCCGAAGTTTTCACCTCTTTTCCTTTTACATAAAATATAATAGACTTATATTTCGGTACTATGTTGTCCAGGGTGCGCATACGTTTGATAGAATGGAATTTAAAAAACGTTTATTTTATATAATAATTATTTGTTATAACAACACGTAATATTATTATAACTTTGTTTATTATAATGCTTACTTCATATAATATACTTTTTATATAATACCTTTTTGTATAACGTTCATATCGAATAAAGCCGTTTGAAATAACACTCATTTCATATATTGTTTATTTTATATAATTATTGTTTCATACACGCTACATTTCTTAAACTATTATATTAAGATAATAACGTTTCAAATATTAATTAATGCATTTAATCTTTACTTAATATAATATAACACATAATATAACAATCAATTGGTTTAATTTCCTAGAGCTAAATTTCATTTATTTAGTCGAACGATTATTTGGTAGAATTTCACATGGCATTTAAAAATTAAACAAAAATTATATCATGTGATCGTATATGTTTCGATAATTATACAATAAGTTCTTATATTATACATTACATACCCAGTTGTCCAATCTTATTGTCAATATTTTTTCAGGAAATTTAAAAAAATAGCACTGTACAACTTAGTCTCTAATCACGAATGATCGAGTTACAATTGCCCGAAAAAATTATAATTATGCCGAATAATCTTTGATCGCCAAATATAACAATTGGCTCGAATAACGTTTGCTTGAATTTATTAATGACCGAATATGTTCACCCAAAGTCAATAATCTAGAAATCATTTAAACTGCCGTTTCAAAAAATTTTTTTTATATCTGCCTACCTATAAAACAAAAAGTAAAACATCGTTGTCTTGTCGGGGGACCGCTTTATACCTATCCAATAAGGTCATACGATCTTCGTACTTTGTTTTTTTTTGGACGGGGGGTTTTGAAATATTTGAAATATTCATTTTATTCATGTCTTTTTTATTTTTATTCCTGTTTTCATACCTTTGAAATGACTATGCCGGTTTTTATGAAACATAGCTAAGAACACTTTCGACCAACCGTCTTTCAAACGAAAAATAACAGATTTGAAATCGGACCAACCATACCGAGCAGAAAAACTTCTGCCCCCATGGGAAATCGAACCCAGATCTCCCGATCAACACCCGGTGGTGTTAACCATTAGACCAGAGAGGCTGTTAAAATGACTACAGACGAACATATTCGGTCATTAATGAATTCGGGTAATCGTTATCGGAGCGAATGGTCATATCGATCAAAGATTAATCGTCATATAAGTTGTTTGTAACGATTGTCTCTCGATCATTCGTGATTCGGGACTAAGTTGTACAATCAAATGGCAATCGTTTTTATTATGTTACAACATTAATTAGATATAAATAAGAAATTAATTGGTTGTCACAGACAATACAATTTTCTACTAAATAAAACATTTATCCGTTTAGCTAAAAACATTCTATTGCAGATAATAAAAAAAAACTAAATTGTTCTGTTCCAGGTAGGCGTTAGTTTCAAGATAAGTATTTGTAGGCTTTCAAGTATTTTAAGCAAAATTGATTCTGTGCCTATCAACGGGTCGGGCCAACCCCGTTGAAGCGAGAATATTGAAGCCATCTTTGTATACAACATCTCTAAGTAAATATCAAATAAAACAATTTGATATCTGTGCTGGGAATAACCGCCTCTCTGGTCTAGTGGTTGACACCACCGGGTGTAGAACGGGAGGTCCGGGGTTCGATACCCCACGGGGGCAGGGGTTTTTCTGCTCGGTTTGGTTGGTGGTAGGGCTTCTAAGCCCGCCTGGCTAGCTACCACTGTCTTACCTAAATTTGTCGCCATAATAACAATGTTATAAGCATTGTTGTGTTCCGTCAATCAGAGGTAAGATAGCCAGTTCCTCAGTTGTTGAGGATTACAGGTGAAGCTCGCTGCCATCTCCATTTCGGCCCATATCGTCACTTACCATCAGGTGAAATGAAGGCCAAGAGCTTACCTGTCATGTAAAAAAAAAAAACAAAAACTCGTATATATTATATAAAGTTAAGTTACTTAGATAAATGACTTTTTTATAATTATAGTTTTTTTTATGTCCACAATTAAGGTTCAATACGAAAACAAATGCATTTTTTTCCATTTGAATCAACATACACTAATATGATATGTCAATGTATTTTTACTGTGTATAGTTTGGTAAGATGGAGAATCATATGGAAGTTGAATACCGGCTTCGTCGGTTGGAAGGGATAAGGATATATTGGCTACCATACTAGAAATTTCTCACATTGTAAAAATCTGCGATTTTCTGTCTGTACTCTTTAGGCCAAAACACAGCAATGCAACACTGCCTTCAAAAAAATGAAGGTTCATTCAGATGATAATTATGATTATCATTTATTTTGGAGACTCATGAAACTTCCGTAAAATTAGGGTACTGAGAGATCCAAACATCGCAATGCATACATACATAATCACGACTATCATCCCCTAAGGGGTAGTCAGAGACTAGGCATAAGCACCGCAAAAGCAGTCCACCGCCATTGTCCGCGTTTCACCAAGCAGTGACTGCATTTAGCGTGACAGCTGGTGAGCCCGTCGCCGCTATAAGTTATTGGATGTTGTGCAGTTCTATGTCTATCAGTCGCCTTTTACGACACTCAAGGGAGGAGATGGGTTGGTAGTATTCTTTTAATGGGCCGCTACCACACGACTTCGACCACGGAGGTTGTCAATACATACATAAACATTGAAGACTTGAAATAATGTCTATAATATCATCACGCAACCTGGGCTAAGAAGTGCAGCAGCTTTTGCATACTTTTATTATAACAAACTTTATAAAACTATCGCCGTCTTACCACGAAAGACAAATTGAACAGTTGTCTATCACTTGTTTAACTTAACACTATTTAAAGTTTAAGAACGCGTTCAACGCCTGTGTGATTGTTTAGAACCAATATGAACCATTGGAACATATAGATCAAATTTCAGAGTAGGTATAATTAGCTTTAAAAATATTATACCTACTCTGAAATTCGATTCGGAATTATTTAGAACATTTGCCCAACATTTAAAAAACAACATACTTTCATGGGTTGACAGGCAGAGATCTCTGTTAGGGATATGTCCGCCCTTGCAAACATATGTTAACAACCTGTTTTATGTATGTGTTTTTAAATTGCAATAAAGAGTATAAACGATAGCGAGTATTGAAGACACTGTGGCGCCTTGTAGCTTGTCCCCAGCAAAACTTTAAGAAGAAGCACGTATTTATATATTATTTAAAATTGTGTATTTTACTGTAACAATTAAAAAAAAAACTTTTTGTACATTAAGCCTACATTCGTAAAGAATGCCTTGGGCTTATTTTCACACACTAAGCCATTAGTAATAAAACAATATTTGCCGACAATGAGGCGGCCTAGATAGTAAATCTAAGACAATTTCCTGCAGTAAAAGTTATCCTAGATATTCAGTTATCATCATACCAAATGACATCAAAATCCATACTTTAGTTTTTGCGTGATGAGTGTGCAAACATACAGACAGACAAAATGTAAAAATAATGGTGATTTGGTATCTTTATAAATTACTTATTACACCCACATAAAATTTCCAAAATATATTCAATGTACACACACAGCTTTTTTCAGTTTTTATTATATGAATAAATATTATATATAAATTAAGGCTGGGCTTTTCAGGGAGAAATATTCTACTCAAATTTGAACTCTCTCCATACGATTAGACCTAATTGATAGTGTACACTCGTACATATTGAAGTGGACTGCAGAATGTACGATATTTTTGTGAAATGGAGCTCATATTAGAGATGCACCTCTGGAAAAAAATTAAACCTGCTTGCTATTCCATGTTGTTTTTTATTTCTACCAACATGAATAAAAAATTTAAAAATTTTATTTAGATTCGGTTGCTATTGTAAGGGCAGCGATAGAAAGGATAACGTCGCTTCTCATGCAAGAAGGTCCCGGTTCGATCCCCGCCTCTCTCACCGAGTTTGAAAAAAATCACAGGCCTTCTTCATGGAGAAACACCCAAAGAGTTTGGGCCGTAACACCACCACGCTGGCCCAATGCGGGTTGTTTGGTAAAAATGATATAGATCAACGCACAGCCCAAACCACTGGACGGATCGGATAGGGGATGAAAGTTTCTATGGAACTTTGTCAATTTTAAACCGATCGGGCTGAGACTTTGAGAGAAAATTTAAAATAAAAACCAGTAACCGCGGGCGAAGTCGCGGGCAAAAGCTAGAAGGATATAAAATATAACGTCAGGCATGCAGGCATAGTACATGTCGCGAAGGAACGCGATTCTCTACATTAATAAAAGGTGAGTGAAACAAAGCTTATTTTTTGATCCCTGTGTTGGTAACCTACTGACATGGGGAGTCATGGCGTCCCGCACTGTTTGCAAATAAGATTTAACGGTTACCTTTCTTTTCGGGGAGGAAGATTCAAGAAAAGAAGAAGGCAGTCTGGCGGGGGACTTAGACAGTGATGGGCACATGAGACCTGTACACTTGGTAAGAGCTTATTTTTATTATTTGAAATACCCGCCATAACAAGGAGGGCGGATGTTAATACGTAATAAATGTTATGGTACAAATAGAATGGATGGAAAGGGGAAAGCTGTAAGGGGTGGTGGAGGCTTTCCTAGGGAACTTAGGGTTCATATTGGTTTGAAAAGGGCCTCTAAGTAGTCTAAATTAGATTAGTACCAAAGATAAAACGATCCTCACTCACAACTTTGTCGGCGACTTTGTCGTCATTTGTCGTCATTAAAATATAAATAATGAACCCAAGGCAATTTAGTTTGACGACAGTACCTAATGCACACATTACTAAGGATTCTACAGGAGGAAGGTGTTTAAAGATTAAATTATTGACTTCACGCCGGACAAGTTTTTTATAGGAATTCTTCAGAATCTGCGTAGGTAACTACTACTACCTTACTACTACCTTGAACATATTTCGAACATATTACTACCTTTTATCCCGATATTCCTATGGGAACGAGTGCCATGCGGGTAAATGTAAAAAAATTCCTAACGACTCCCGGAAAAATGAAGGACAATACGCCATTATGAACTTTGCTTATAATAAAGAGTAGGAGTAAATTTTCAATTACACTAATTGAGGCTACTGTTCCAATTTGTAAAAATCTTTCAGTGTTGAATAACCTATTTATTGAGGAAGGCTATAGGCTACATACCATCACACTATCTCAAAGTAACTATTCTACGCGGACAAAGTCGCGGGCAAAAGCTAGTCATATTATAACCGAAGGCTAGCCTGTTGCTATGTTGTTACGCAATATCCAGAATAAAAATTTGGTACCCACAAAATAGATAAAAAAAATGCATTATACGTTAGTACAAAAATTAATGCTTGCTAACATAGGACTTTCTTGTGTGTTTGTCGGTAAAGTAGGTAGATATCACATCTGCCCTTAACTTGCTACGATGCTTAAGCCATCTTCCCTTTTCTTGTACAATCATTACTCAAACCATACATGTCTTTTGCTTTAAGGTGGATAAAAAAATATATGAGTATAAACATTATAGAAAAAAAACTATTGCAGTGTTCTACAAGAATTAATGACCGTGAGCTCCATTCACGTATAAAGTTACTAATGGATACTAAAGATAATATTGACGTATTTTATCTACCCATTGTTCAGGCTATTTGAACACCAAGGTGAATTTCACGTCATTGGTATTGACAATCAATATTAATTATATTTAGTTTAAGCTTCCTTGAATACTCTTTATATTGTTATTTTATCATTTGCTGCTTCAAATAGCTTTTGTGTAAATTTTTGTATATTAAATAAATAAATAAATAATAAAATTATTGTTTAAATTGTGCAATACAACATACAATTATTACTTATATTTAACTATAGAACAAAAAACTAAATGGATACCTAAGCCTGGTTGACATAACAACTTGTATCTTAGGTGAAGAGAAGGTGCTGACTCAACTAATTACAATACAAAAACATTACATAGCAAGTAAACGACAACAGTATTATAACAATATCTATGTTTATGTTGTGGTACATAGTTTTCCCTAAGATAGTATATTTTACAGAAAATCTGTAAAATTTATTGCGTGACTTTGTGAAAGGCTTTGTCTCTTTTCGGTCTTGGTTTATAAGTTAAGAGGAGAAAATAATATAGAAGTTTCTTGCTCCCACCCTAGGTGATATAGATACTCGTAAGTGGTAAAAGTAGTGACAGTACAAAAATTTATCCGAATTGTGGTATATATCGGTTCGCCTAATTATTTGTACTTCTAATAAGTAATGGCGCACAAACGGTTAGCTTAAAATTTTTCCCCATAATTTCACTCTTCATAGTCATGTTTGGTATAATTTCTTATCAATCTGTAAAATCTTATCGTATAAATTCTTATCTTAGATATTTAACAAAAGCGACATCTGGCGGAACATTGCGTAATTCCTAACGTTTGCAGTTACTAAATATTAATTCACACAAAATTATAAAATCACAAAGTACAAAACGCCTTCTGTTTTTAAAATGGCGAAGTCTTGTTTTTACATTAAAAATAAAGAATTCGATACATGATATTATCATGTATCGAATTCTTTATTGATATATTATATTATTATAATATTATTAGGTCCTTACCTATGAAATTGGTGTTTTGTATGGAGATTTTGGGGAATTCTGCATTTTCCATACTAACATTTTTTCAGTTTTCTTCACAACGCCAAATCCAAAGATAATAATATTTGGCATCTATCATTAGACAAGCTTTAGTAATATGTGTAATATGACACTTCATAAAAATTATTTATCGTTTTTAAGTGAATGCAATTAAAATGATGTATTCGGGAGGCACTTAAAAAGAGTTGTCTCTGTGTCCAATTTTAACACAATTAAACTTAAAACAAATTATCAAAACAGATCAAAAGAGCTCAAAAATATAGTCTATTTTTAGACGAGGTAAATATTTTTTAGGAATACTCTCAATCTTAATAGTTACAGACAAAATACTAAGAGAAAAAAAAAACACCAATTTCATAGGTAAGGACCCAATATTATTGCAGCATGCAAGCAGGCATGCAGCATGCAAGTAGACATGCAGCATGCAAGTAGACATGCAGCTGCAAGCAAGCATGCAAGATGGCTTCTGGCACGACTCCGGGCCTGGGGACTTCGGTGGACCCACGCGAGCTTATCGTTGCAGATGGTTTTCGCTCACGAGCGTTAAAACCATCTCGCGCGCCACCTTGCCCCTCAGAGCCTACGCGGGAATTAATTACATTCTAAAGGTAGGGCAGACAAGACTAAATGGAGTCGGATTAGCTTCTGTCAATTTATTTTTGCAATAAAATTGTATTGTCCTAG
The DNA here is from genome assembly GCA_910589355.1 of Parapoynx stratiotata. Classification (NCBI taxonomy): domain Eukaryota; kingdom Metazoa; phylum Arthropoda; class Insecta; order Lepidoptera; family Crambidae; genus Parapoynx; species Parapoynx stratiotata. Next base: position 4,617,055 of record OU342457.1, read on the forward strand.
AAGACAATTTTTGGCACATTCGATATGAGATAATAGGCTAAAGGTTAAAACAATTATCTTTCTACCGAAATAACAATTTGCAAGAAATAACTAGAAGAATAAACATATCATGGCAAAAATATTGGGCGCATAGAAATATAATGAAAGGAGAACTACCGCTTTTTGTGCCATCCTTCCTTGTCTAACATACGGCTCACAAACATGGACTTATACAAAACACGTAAATGAAAAAATTTGAGTACGTCAAGCAGCTATGGAGAGATCTATTTTAAGGATTCGAAAACAAGATAAGGTTCGCCACACTAAGATAAGGCAAAAGACCAAACCAATCGATTTTCTACTTCACTTTATGAAACTACAATGGAAAAGGGCTGGACATCTAGCCAGAACAAAAGACGACCGATGGACGAGACATGCAGCAGTATGGAACGGACCAAATGGTAAAAGAAAACGAGGAAGGCCAACAAGAAAATGGGCCGACGATATAAAACAAACAGCAGGAGTCGAGTGACAAAGAAAAGCAAAAGACAGGAAGGAATGGGCAAAAATGGAGAAGACCTTTACCATACAGATGGGTTCTCATTAAAACTTAAAAAGGAAAGATCGAATCAAACAAATAAAATTATTATAAATTAAAATTTTTATAAGATTTAATTTAATTTTATTTTATTTTTCTTTTAAATTGCATGAAAAATTAATTGTGAAATAATAAAGGTTTATTTATTATTATTAATAGGCTAAAAGTAGAGCTTTTATATGTATAAAAGCTCTACTTTTAGCACTATAATTATACTAATACAATATTATAAACGTTATTTTGGTATTACGTCAATTTCGCTTAATATTAAGCGAAATTGACGTACCTAATGCAAAAATAACGTTATGCCAATATATAAGGCTATTTCATATTATAGATCCCGTAATATTTTTTAGGGGAAACAATAATTGTTCGTTTTAAGTTTAAGCTAATATATTATATTTGTGAATTGTAATTTATATTTTTGAATTAAAGGGTTTTCATTTAATCATATAAAGACAGAACTATATTTGGTTGCTTCAAGGGTATTGAGTAACATAATGGTCATTCAGTATTTTTGGCGAGATTCTGATGCTGTATTTGGTGTTGTCTCAGGCCGAGAATAAAAATATGATCGTTTTCAAAACATTCAATCGGTATTAACTTGGCATGTTAAGGGTGAATTTTAGCTAAAGTTATTTATTACACCAGAGTGTAATAAATAATTGTTTCACAGATGACAGGACATTTTCGATCGCTTTTCTGAAATTCAATTATTTTCCCAGTTATAGCGAGATCTCGAAAACAAGCGTCGCTCAACAGCGACATCTGTTACGACGGCATTGAACAACTTGCAAACGTGGGTATGCTGGCACAGTTACCTACATATTTATCATAGATGGAGTTAGTGGGAAAAGAATAGGGCGAAAATTAATTTGTCTTCGGAGATTTAGCGACGGATTTTTCGTTTCATTTGAGATACCTACTAGATAAAGCTAATAGCTCTTTGTTATTTAAAAGCTTTTAAGGATAATATATTATATGATTCTATTGTATACCCAATAATAATTTAAACAATGTTACAACTTACAAGCAAGTAGGTATGTGTTAAGATGATAAATATTGGTAAAGGTATGTACCTAATTTATCATCTAAAATGTAGTGAGCAGATTTCTTATTAGAATGATCTTTGCCTAGATAAAGAAACATTTGTACTTAAATGTGGTTAGCGTTATTTTCACATTTTTAACATCTTAAACAAACATCGAAAATTATTTCATTAAAGTAAACGCGTTTTATATAATTATGTGTTATTAAATGGTGTGTAGTGATGTAGTAGTGTTTTATAGTATTTTAACCATAATAGAAAATTAAAAAATAGTGTCCACAAAAAGTTTGACAATATTTGTTAGCGCCTTACTTATTAATTATAAATACATAACGTTTACGTATAAGTTACATAGACAGTGAATAACTTTCTCGTTTTTTAAGTAGGTATCGATAAGATAGCAGTCATTTGGAACAGTACAATCATCCACATACTAATTAAAGTTAATGTTATTTATGTGCACAATAAGCGCTTAGAGGCTGAGGTAATTTTTTATATCCAGTGTCATATTAGCAATAATGTTGCCATTGTCTTAATACTACTACGATATAAATTAGTTTCAGAAATGAAAATGATTCTTAAGAACTAATAAATGTTACAATTTTTGTATATTCTTTGGTAAGTAGTAATTTAAATATGTCTTTGTATTGTTGAAAAACAATGTGTGCAATTTTACATTTAAAAAGTAGGTAATCATCGTTGTCGAGAAACGAAAATGAAATGAAAAGAAATTCTATACATGTGCACTATTAATGCGAATATCACTATTATAATAATATCAGAGAAAAAGAATCCTGAAGTTGCGTAAAAAATACAAATTAAATAAATAGATTAACATTATCTATTTATTAAATTTGTATTTTTTACAGAACTTCAGGATTCTTATTCTTTCTCTTTTGTCTTGATACATATAAATTATTTAAAAATATTTTTGATGAAAATTCTAACGAAGTAAATTTTGGGCTTGTGTACGTACTCGTATAACTGAAATAATTTTCTTTGACATTTTAATTTTATAAGCTTTTCATCGATAATGAAGTTCTTGAAACGAAACATAGGTAGGCTTAAATTGTATTTCTTTAGTAGAATAATAACAAAATATTGTTATGATGTTAACGTAATATTCCCTCGCTCTATCCCCGAAGGAGTGGGAAAGGTGTTAGAAACCCCGGTATATAATGTCCCTATGTGAAATATTGACAAGTACCGGGCACAATGTAAGGCCGACATAGGAACGGTGTGTCATCATCGGTTATAACTCTGATGTTATAAATGCAAGTATAGTTTTTGAAATTTACTTAATCCGTTTAAATAGTAAAAAATGTACTGTAAAACAAAATATCTTAAAATTTTCGTCAAATTTTCTCAGTGAGTCCATATTTTCAAAAAGGTTGTTTTTCATATATTATATTCATTGAAACATTAAGATCGTATAGTAATTAAATTAATTATTATTTTAATACTATTTGGCATGCAAAAGTATACTTACTTAGTACCAATTAACATGGTACTTCAATTATGGAGGACATTTATTTTGCTACATTTCTACTTTTTTTTTTAAATAATCCACGGGGTGTTCCAATAAGGATTAGTGAAAGAAAAAGGAATTCAATGTCCTACTATTCGTCATTCCTTAATATAGAGCAACACACATTCTGAGGGATAGTATTAATTTTCCCTCCTCATCCCTCATGAAAGTTTAAGTTTTGTCATGAGTATAGAAGGAAATTATGACCACAATGAATGATAATCTTTATACTCTGAATAAGTTTATCTAAAAGCTTTAAGATTTTATAAAACTTGTTATCATTGAAATTATTCCACAAGAACAAGTGGATGTTTATCATTAGATAGATGATTCTATTTAAATCATTGTTTATAATAATAAACGTAACCTAATGCATTGTAGAAATTGTTCGCGACTATTATGGCAACATTATGTCTTTCATGCGGTCGGTAAAGCAGTATACACACAGCACGCAGAGGGGTTGTGTTTTTCTGTGACCTGCTTATTCGTCTGTCAAAATATACCTATTAACCTCACTTATTTAGCGATTTATTGACTGCAGTATGAGGACTAATACTGAATTAAGTGGTTAAATTAGTTAACAATTCTACTTGTGTCACGGACAATTTACAATGTGATTTTCATATTGCCTTTTGGCAGAGATAGGTAAGTGTTTATTTTGCTATTTTCGCACAATTTATTTTCGTCCTGTCAGTTTATTGCATGTTTACACCTTAATATGTTTATGACTTCATGAATCAAAACTTTTTGGGCGGCAAAAACTTTTTAAGTTTATTTGTGTTTCGAAAATAAAGAAGTGTCGGCGAGAGCAAGCATTTATAATAATTTTAAAGCCGTAAAAATTGTATTTAAAACTTATGCTTTTAAAAATTATTAGGAGAATAGAAAAGCTTTGGATTAATATAAACAGTTACCTAATTTCGCCCGGAACTTTCTGAAACGAGTATTTTAACAGTACAAGTCACATTATGAAGCTAGGTAAGGGTTAAATTTGAAAAGTACAATGCCTTTACTAGAAGTTTATTGAAAATTCCAGTACGTCCGTGATTGTTGGAAGTACAAAATGTACAAACGAAAGGAAGTCAAAGTTGTTTTCGATTTAATTACTGAAAGAGCGGAGCGGACGCTTGTGGTGTTTATTCTCAGTAATATGAGTGGGTACCTATCTAGTAGCAGCTAGCTACGTCTTCCTAGACGAAGTTGGACTGAGGGAGTTCTTTCAGAAATACGTTTCTGTAAACATAGCTTTACATAGTTCAGCTAGCACTGAGACTTGGTGTCTCAATAGGGATCGACTTTACTTTAAATTAACTGATTTTTTTTATTGTTCATTTCAAATGAAGTTCTGACTCCGTTTCATTAAAATTTTCTTGAAAATAAATAAACCAGCGACCCGTCCCGGCTTCGCACATGCAATGTTGATACTAAATTATGCATATTAATACAAGCCTTCTTCTTGAATCACTTAATTACAAAAAGTCGCAAGCATATCTATGCATGTAAAGCAAAAGCAACTCCAAGCTATGAAACGTTTATGATAGCATTTAAAATCTCACCCTTCCGCGCTCTTCAACATGATTACGAAGGCATACATAGGTACTCAGTCGTTACTAGCAAATATTCTGAAATACTACAGTATTAAAATGTTGGTAATTTTTTCCGAGATTGCAATAGGTACTTTTAAGTACAAAATTAAACAAGTCTTCGTTGCCAAAGTTTTTTAAAAGTTCTTTGCAAGCGTCATTCGTCAGGTTTCGGTGGTTGCGCAAATTTTTTTTCACAAAGGTTACATTTACTGTCGCTGTTGGCTGTTGTTACATCTTTATTTAACTTTTTTTTTAGAGATTTAAAGAGGTGAATTGTAAAGCCATCTCAAACACGAATTATTTAACTTTTTCATTCCTGTTTATGGACACGGCTTGAAGACACGGCGACCTACCTCTTAATATAACATTGGCCAAAAACAAACCAAAAGCTCAAAACCTGCTAATATGTAGTTTTACAAAGGCCTAGTAAGTTAAATTGCAGATAAGTAAATTAACTACACTTACACTCTTCTACAATATTGAGAAAAATAATGTAACATATTTAGTAGAAAAAAATACAAAAATGTTCTGTAAATTTGAAAATCGTAGCCAAGCTTTTTGAATACGTGGTGAGTGAAGCTTAACTTACAGATAAGTTACAGGTGACACGCTTGTATCAGCCGGTCAGGGTTTTAGTGTTCCGAAACTTTTTATGATACGTCAGATTGCAGTCCCTGGCTCTCCCGAATAAATTACAAATAGGATTCTGCGCAGAATCCAATCGTACACCTGCCGATGTGTGCATGTTTGAACTTGACTAGACTCACAGAGTTTATCTCTGATAAAGAAGTATTTTGATCTTATTTTTTATTTATCAACGTAAACTCTGAATTATTGAGAATCGAGACGGTGCTGTTGGTTTGGCATTTAATTCAATTTGTATTAAAAATGGTTATGGTAAGTCCCTTTTTATTCTTGATTATCTATTTCAATTCTGATATATAACTTATTCTGTAGCACCTGAATAATGTCGAATGATTTTGGAAGAATGTTTCTGTAGGTATTATTTTATACAAGTAAATCGATGTTTCCCAAATTCTTATTGTAACTAATGAATGACTTGTATATTTTTATTATTTTTTGTAATGTTATTTTATTTGCTAAAACATGGATGTATACATGAGATCATATTATAATCATAATAAGTTATGGATTGTTTTAAACTCTTTTAACAATGAAATATATTTGTATTTTTATACGACTAATCACAGAAATAAAATATTCAGTAATCCTTGAAAAAAAATTATGACGGATAATATTTTTTAAATTTTCATTATAAAATATTTTCGATTTTTTTAATTTGCAAACACCTTTCACCAATTCCCTTTTTTTTTTTTCAAAAAGAAGTTGGTTAAAGGTAGATGTTAGCATGAAGCTCTACAGGGGTTACATCCTCTCAATATAAATTATTTGGGTACCTATAGTTTTACACCCTAACTAATAAACGAGGTATAAGCTTGAAATAGTTATTCAGTGTTTTGTCTTCGTCAGACATTCAGAAGAGAGTAGTTGTCAGAAAGTGACAAAACACTGCATAACTATTCCTTCCTTAAAACTCGTTTATTAGTATGGGGGTTTGTAGTTAGTACTTAGAGTTTATCTTACTATAGTCTATAAAGTATTGTTGTTACCATAAATTGTTTAAGCCAATATATGTACTTTTTACACCTTATGTGTTCATACGAAATATATAAAAAATCCTTTGACAAGTATCTAGACTTAGTATTATTTTTGCGCTGTTTTGTTCATACCATCAGCCAAAAGCAGTTTCTTATAAGCAGAATTAATAAATAAATTGATTTAGTATCTAAAGAACAATATTGGCATAAAACATATAAGCATCCAAACATTCAATACAAGGAAATTCAATCAAGTAATAGTTTTCAATTGTATAACAAGCTTGTATAACGAAGAGTTGCCATAGACCGTGTCGTGACGGTCGCTACAGTACAGACGTTGTTTGCATTTCTATAGTATAAACAAGACATATAAATGTTGATTAAGACAATGTATGCAATACGAATATACAATCAATACTAATGTGTAGTTGTGTTGTAAAATATATGTATATATAAGCTGAGCGTAGATATCATCGGGCAGGTGATATAAAATTTCTTATAGATCTAAGAATATAAATATTTTTTCTGCTTAAAAAATTTATTTCCTTTTCTACTTCTTACTTATGCTTAAAAGGTTTCTCGTCTACGGTGGCTTTATTGAACACATAATACAGAAATCATATTTTTTAATAATTAATAAATAATTGAATTATTAGTGTTTGCATAGATGATCCATGAATAATACATACTCGTAATGCCAATAATGGCATTAATTATTTCACTCCCTAAACAAATCTTTTGTATAGTTTTAATAAAATAATACTTATTTTAAGTAGACTGCGACCTCCCAACTTAATAAATGATACCTTGCCTAATACGCAGGCTACTGTCTCCGTACCTTTCTGTAACCTTTGAAATACTACACCAAGAACAATCTGCAGCTAATATCAAACTTGTTAGTAGTTTCGTTGAGGTATTCCTCGTAGCGCACCCATTTTGAAGCGCACCGAATGAAGCGCACTAAAATTATTCCTCAAAGCGCACCTATGTTTAACTTTTGAATAGTGATGGGGATACTTACTGAAACTATCGATAATCAACGATCTAAAAAAAATAAGTGACATTAATCAGTGAGTGGTATACGTTTTCTAAATAAAGTTGCTCTTGTATATTCATATCATTTTGGTAACTCCACACATCCATCTCAACATTCGCAGATTTAGAAAGATGGCGTAAAATATCTATAGTTCCAAAATAGTACCAGGCTGTCATAACTGTGTAGGAACTATTTACTTTAATACCTTACCTTAATTGATCTGCCCTATTTTTTGGGGAATAATTTTGGTGCACTTCATTCGGTGCGCTTCAAAATGGTGCACTTCGTGGAATACCTCGTTTCGTTGTTCTTATCAGAAGACGCATTTTTTAGCAGAGCAATAGATCAGAGCAATTTCCTAGTGTCAGTAAAGTAATTAGAAGTTCACTAATAGCTTTTCAGGACTAAGGACATGAACGCCGCGATATACCCGTGTGCAAATTATGTTTATGTCACCAGTCCGTTTTGCTTATATGTAAACTAGCTACATAATAGTTTTTCGTTTTTTTATGTCGTAACTTCCATAACTAAATGGCTATTGTCTTTTAGGCAAGTGGTGTTCTGATAACCCACATTGTGGTGAAGATATTTTGACAGGGCCTTTGTGCTTATGAGTATTTGGCAGTCGGTGAAGTGACAAACGTCAAAGACAATTTTTCTTTTTTTTTCATCTCTTTTATTCTACACGCAAGTTAAATTTATGCACACAACTCCGTCTCCCATACATAGATATACATATACTGTCGTATAGATCACCTGACAGCTCAAAAATGCATTACCAATTTTGAATTGTGAATGTGTGCATCTACTAGTTACGAGACGATACTTCTTACAAAAAATATCGATAGTTGCAGTCACACCTAAGTATAAAATAGTGTTTTAATTATATCTTTTTAATTTTGAGTAACATTTTTTACTGATGTTCTCTCAAAACTATAATATTTATCTTCTTTGGCTGTCTTCTTAAATACGTGTATGCTTTCAATTAGACATGTCGATAAATTGTATTTTTACCTTAATTCGAAACAATTTGTAAATAATTTCACTATCTATTTATTTTTTGACCCTAAATAAAATAGTTATTCATAAAAGATTGCATAGATGGCGACCTCAAATTGACAAAATAAGAAAAACATACAAAGTGACAAAAATCTATTCAACGTCAAGGCCTTTCGGTAGTGTGTAGAAAAAAATCATTTGTATATAATTTTTAATTTTATATATATTTTTTGCACTTATTTTGACCTGTCATAAGTGTATTTGTTTCTTTACCCACATGAATTTAATACATTGAGTTTATTAAAGTAAAACAAAGGATAAATATTATCAAAGGAAAATAAATATACGTTTAAAAATTATTGTTTTATTTACACTTTATGTATTCATATTTTGGAGGTAAATTACATTTTTTCTGTAAGTAGGTACTAAAAAAAATAACTTATTAACAAACAATGCAATTCTTCACAATATTTGGTTTGGTACAAAAACAATTTACATTTTTTATTAGTCCTTTTTGCATAACGTTCCTTGCTTTTAAATGGTAAATTAAAATTTGTTCTACTTAAAATATCAATAAACTAAACATCGATAATAGTGTCGATAAATTTTAGTCAAGCGCTAACGTATATGTAAATTGTAAATTAATTCTCAAAATCTTGTAAACTAGAAATAAAATAACTTTTATATACACAAAATATTAAATTATAATAAATGATTGACGTAATTTTACAGTAACATCATAGGAATGTCCAATTGCAAACAAAAATAAACGTTTTATTGCTGTTACAATTTTGTACGTAATTACCTGTGAAAACTGCAGTTTTCTGGATTATTCCTTTGGTTGACACCACAATAAATTACATCACATATAACCATATTTCGTAGAAAAAATATTTGCTAGAAATATTTTAAGGTCTTATAGTTATTATAAAATTTCCAGAGATAATTGTACGTGTTCCGAGTTGTGTAAAGCTGTCAATCGAATATGGTTATAAATGACAGTCAATCGCTTTCTCGTTCATGCTTGTTATATCTCCATAAGCGATTTTTTTGTCTCTATCTTCTTTGGTTGTCTACTTAAATACGTCTATGCACCCATAGATATTGCTGCTGAGGAACTGCAAATATGTTGCCGGTCTTTTTGGAATCAGTACGCCCCTTTCTTGAACGACTGCAGGTTTTACGACCCGCAAATACTGCTGGCGAAATTTGATTCAACAGTTTGGATGTCCGTGGCAGAAAATGATTCGAAAAATGACAGACAACCATCCAGACCAACGGAAAGCAGCGCCTGGTGTGACTCCGAAAACAACTTGATACAGACTAGCTGCGAACGGCGTGGTTAGCACTGTAAAAATGCAACATGACAAAATTACCAAATTTTGACGACCTCCGTGGTAGAGTGGTCTGTATGCCGGTCTCAAGGCGTCGCCATCTTAGAACTTCTGGGTTCACACCCGGTGGGGGCAAATGTTTGCGTGATGAATTTTTAGGCATTTGTTCTCCAGTGTTGGATGTTTATATGTTCGGGATATTTATATGTATTTATCTATTACATATATTTATCCGTCATCTAGTGCCCGAAACACAAACAGCATTAGGCCCACTTGCACAGTCGAGAGTTAGCACCTAACCTGGGACAAATATTAGGTCCTTACCTTTGAAATTGGTGTTTTGTATTAAAAATTATGAATAATATAAATAAAAATATTTAAAATAGAGATTTAATAAAACAAGCTTTGACGTTCGACTTCAATCAATTTCATATATATTTAATATTTTTCTTTTTCGGAGTAATGTTAGTTTATAATAAATACAAACTCTTTTGACACGCCCCCTTAAACTAGCATTAGTCTAATTATTACACGTCTGAGTGTACTTTATGAAATTGTACTAACTACTAGTTCATCCATACAAAATTTATGTTTTGGATATGGCAATGATTTTGTACAAATATCTGCTATCATTTCATTTGTAGGCATGTATAAAATCTTAATAAAATTTTGCGCTACGGCTTCTCTAACAAAATGATAACGGACTGCAACGTGCTTTGTACGCTTATGGAAAACTGGGTTACATGCTAATTTTTGAGCAGACTGATTGTCATTATAAAGCTCTATGTCCTTATTACAGTCGTAAATAACAATTTGATCATTGAAATTCAAAAGATTGCTCAAAAAATGTTTTATATACATCGCTTCTTTTGTTGCTTCCGACAAAGCAATGTACTCTGCTTCTGTCGAAGAGAGTGCAACACAAGTTTGCTTTTGACAACACCAGGATATTACATTATTATTAATTTTAAAAATATATCCAGTAAATGACTTACAATCTATGTCACTGGCCCAATCTGCATCCGTGTACCCAGTTATCTTAAATCTTTTGCTATTAGTACCTTTGAAACACAAAACGGTTTTCAAAGTGCCTTTTAGATAACGTAGTATACGTTTTGCAGCTAACCAATGTTCCTCTGAGTAACAACTGTTAAATTGGCTCAAATATGAAACACTATAAGCTAAATCAGGTCTGGTCATTTGACATAAATACATTAAAGAACCTATTAGTTCCCTATATGGTAAATTATTATTTGGAGAATTCTTATTCGGTACAAGTTTTATATTAGGCTCTAGTGGTGTCTTTACAGGCTTGCACTCACTCATGCCAAACTTTTCCAAAACTCGTAGAATGTACTGCTCCTGACTTATTCGCAGTTCACGTCGACTCTTATCATGAGTGACTTGAACACCCAAGGCATTTCTCAATTCACCAAGCTCTTTGATTTTGAATGCTTCGGACAATGCCTTTTTGAGTGAAATAGCAAGAGATCTGTCATTATACATAAGAAAGAAATCATCCACGTACAGTGATATGATCATGATACTCTTTCCCTCCCCTTTCACAAAAATGCATTGTTCAGTTTCTAATTGTTTATATTGTAAATACAATAATACATCTCTGACTTTGGAATACCAAGCTCGTGGCGCCTGTTTCAATCCATAGATAGCCTTTTTAAGTAAGCAAACTTTGGATTCATCGCCAGGCTTAATATAACCGGCTGGCTGTTCCATGTATATCTCCTCAAACAAGTCACCGTTTAAAAATGCGGTTTGAACATCTAAGTGTTCGATGTCAAGGCTTAGTTCAGCTGCTACACTAAACATCATTCTCAGGGAAGAGTATCTCACTACAGGTGAGAAAATTTCATGGTAATCTTCACCTTTGCTTTGTGTGTAGCCTTTGGCTACCAACCGCGCTCTATATCTACTAATATTTCCTAGAGCATCACGTTTAATTTTAAAAATCCATTTGTTTTTGACAATATTTTTATCACATGGTCTATCAACTAAGGTCCATGTCTTGTGTTCATGAAACGCATCTATTTCTGTTTGCATAGCTTCCTTCCATAGCAATGCATCAGGAGCGCTTAAGGCTTGAGCAACAGTAGATGGTTCTAGTTGATCACCACAATAATGAGATATTGGATTTCCATACCTTTCAGGTACGTTGCGATCACGTACTGGGTACCTTCTTTGTGATCCTTCAGTACTCGTACTCGCTGTAGTCTCAGGTTGAGGCACATCTGTAGTAGCATCTGTATAGCCATTTATACTTATACTCGTGTTTGAATTTTCCGTTTGTCCTTCAGAGTTGTCATATTCTTCATCATCCGATTCACTGTTCACTGTAAATTGGAACGGTATTAAGTGAGGTTCGTTTGTGGTATTACAAGAGAACTGATTCTCTATGAATTTGACATCTCTAGATAGAGTTATCTTGATAGTGCTAGGATCAAACAACCTATATGCCTTAGACGTGTCGTCATAGCCAACAAACATAAACTTTTTGCTTTTTGGTTCTAGTTTGTTTCGCTTAGTTTTATTTACATGAGCATAAGCATCGCATCCAAAGACTTTAAGAGAATTATAGTTGAGAGGTTTATTTATCCAGACTTCTTCGGGGGCTTTGAAATGTAGTTTCTTAGTAGGCGACCGGTTTATTAAGTAAACTGCTGTATGAGCAGCCTCAGCCCACAGTTTATAATCACATTTAGAATCGTATAACATACACCTAACCTTTTCGATTATAGTGCGGTTCATACGTTCAGCTACCCCATTTTGCTGTGGTGTGTAGGGCACTGTCAATTGATGTAAAATACCTTTGCACTTAAAGTATTCCTTTAAGTCTTTATTGCAGTAATCCCCAGCATTGTCCGAACGAATCACTTTTACTTTTGATGCACATTGGTTTTCAACCATGGTAATAAATTCTTTAATTTTAGAATTCACTTCGAATTTATTCCGTAAAAAGTAAATAAATACTTTTCTACTATGGTCATCAATAAAAGTTAGAAAGTATTTCTTACCTCCTATAGATTCGACGGGCAGCGGTCCACATAAGTCAGTATGTATCAAGTCTAAATTATTCTCAGCTAACTCTTTGTTGGAATTTGAAATAAATGGATCTCTTGAATGCTTACCTTTGATACAAATCTCACACGTATTATTTTCCTTATTATCTGTAAAGTTAATGTCATTAGTATGATCTCTTAATTTTTTAAGAGCTTGTAAGTTCAAGTGACCCAAGCGCTTATGCCAAAGATCAATAGATTCTACAGCTTTGGAAATATTGGCATATTCATGACAGATGTCAAGTTGATAAGCCTTTCCTACTTCAGAGCCTGTAACTGCAACTTTGCCTGATATATTACAGTCATTAGAATTATAAATTTTACAGCCTTTAGAATCAAATACAGTGACATAGCCTTTCTTAACAAGATCAATAACAGATAATAAATTTACAGAAAGATTCGGTACATACATTACATTAGAAATAGTTTTGACTTCCATATTTGAAAGCTTAATTTTTATATTACCAATTCCTTTACATTTTAATTTTTCACCATTAGCAACTGTCAAGTCAACCCCGGTAATGTCTTGATAGTCTTGAATCCAATCCTTACGACCAGTCATATGATGCGTCGCTCCTGAGTCGATATACCATATTCCACGATCTTCATTATGAATCGATAATGCAGATAAGGATTTAGGATTTTCAGGATTCTTTTTAGATTTATTTTTATCAAACCAACATTCTTTCTTTGTATGACCTGCCTTCTTGCAGTTCCAACACCATTTTTTATTCTTTTGGTTATCTTTTGACTTCTTTTTATCTCCAGAATACAAACATGTCTCAGCATCCTTATCGTTGCCGTTCCACTTGGTGTCTTGAAGTAATTTAGTTTTAATCAAGTCACTAGTTATGGTTACACCGGAGTGTTCCAATGCCATAACCATGGGTTCGTATTCATGAGTTAAGCCTTTAAGTAATACAACACCAAGGAATTCGTCATCTACGGGTTTTCCTATGGCGCGTAATTGTTCACCAACAGAAATAGTGTCATTTACGTATGATTGCATCGAGCTATAATCAGTTAATTGAACAGAACATAACTTACGGAGTAGTTGTAAACGTCTAATCAACCCTTTGTCGTCAAATACCTTCTCTAGTGTATCCCATGCATCCTTGGCCGTGCATATATTTATAAGATGTGGAAAACACGATTTATCAACCGATAAATTTATTTTAGATAATGCTTTCTCATCTCTCCTCTTACGAGTTTCGGCCGGAGTGCTATCTCCTTCTGGATATCCACAAATGCAGTGCCACAGATTTTCATGAATTAGGCTATTTTTCATAATAAATCGCCAATCATTATAATTTTCTCTGCCTTTCAATTTTTCAATTGACATAGAACACGCATTTTCTTTTTCCATAATGAGTAGGTTTCACTAGATAAATTATTTCACTAAACACTATTTTATATTTAATTATCCAAATAATGGCCCATAACCTATTAAAAATTATGAATAATATAAATAAAAATATTTAAAATAGAGATTTAATAAAACAAGCTTTGACGTTCGACTTCAATCAATTTCATATATATTTAATATTTTTCTTTTTCGGAGTAATGTTAGTTTATAATAAATACAAACTCTTTTGACATTTTGTAGGGAGATTTTGGGGATGTCTGCATTTTACATACTAACATTTTATCAGTTTTCTTCACAACGACAAATCCAGAGATAATAATATTTGGCATGTATCATTAGACAAGCTTTAGCAATATGTGTGTGAACACGCTTGATAAAAATTATTCATCGTTTTTATGTTAATGCAAATCAAATGATGTATTCGGGAGGCAGTTAAAAATAATTGTCTTTGTGTCTAATTTTAACACAATTAAACTTACAAAAAATTATCAAATTAAATAATACAAGCTCAAATATATGGTTTATTTTTAGAAGAGGCAATTATTTTATAAGAATGTTCTGAAACTTTATAGTTAAGGACAAATTGCTAAGACAGAATAAAAACACCAATTTCATAGGTAAGGACCCAATATATTGGCAAACCCTGCATTAGGCGCTAACTCTCAATCGTGCAATTGGGCATAGTTGCTTAAAATGGGGCATTTTAATGGGTGTGAATCATACATTCCCCGTGCAGCCGTCAGCGCGCACAGTTGCTTTACTTTGCGCCTCCGCTCAATTTACGAAACTTGACTTTCGTTAAGCTTATTCGGTCCGTAGCACGAATCCCGCTATAGCCCGCGGTGCATAAAAATCATTTCGGACACCAATGTGCTGTTTTCACAGCGCCGACAGTTTTTGAATGATTCAATAGAAAAAAATGCAAATATTAGGTCCTTACGTATGAAATTGGTGTTTTGTATGGAGATTTTGGGGATGTCTGCATTTTACATACTAACATTTAATCAGTTTTCTTCACAACGACAAATCCAGAGATAATAATATTTAGCATGTATCAATAGACAAGCTTTAGTAATATGTGTAGTATCACACTTCATAAAAATTATTTATCGTTTTTAAGTGAATGCAAATAAAATGATGTATTCGGGAGGCACTTAAAAAGAGTTGTCTCCGTGTCCAATTTTAACACAATTAAACTTACAACAAATTATCAAAACAAATCAAAAGAGCTCAAAAATATAGTCTATTTTTAGACGAGGTAATTATTTTTAAGGAATACTCTGAATCTTAATAGTTACAGACAAAATACTAAGAGAGAAAAAAACACCAATTTCATAGGTAAGGACCCAATATAATCCTAAAGAAACATAATATAGATAGTTATTAGGTATATAATGTATATCACCATAATCAGCGATGGTTGTCTCAATTCGTGTATCGGTGCAGTAAGGTCACTTGATTGGCTAATGTAACGGGATGAACTTGCTATTCGCCTTTGTGGTTCTGTGTTTACGCATCGTACACTCCTGGTATGGCGAACTATTTCCGCGTGACAAAACGGCTTTACACAGAATCGGAATTGATTAATTGGCGTTAATTCGACTGATTGGTATTGAACTAGCATTATCGGGTTAGCTTGTAATTACTGGCCATGTAATATATTGTTTAGGATAATAATTTCCAACTAAGAGGTAACTGGGCAGCAGTTGATAATGGCCCTCAGCCTTTATAAGGCCCAGTGCTGGGCATAGGGCTACTTCAACAAACACAAGAGGAGTATGCGCCTTTCACCACCACGCTGGCCCTATGCGGGTTGGTAGGTAGAAACAAGCGGCTGTCAGTGATCTGTGGTAGAAACGGTTGCGATAGCGAGGCGTTCGAGATAACAAAGTTTTGGTCACTTATGCAAGGCCTGACCATGGCGAGGTAGCTTGGTTTTCGATATCGAAAGCCAAAGCGTACAAATCACTACGCCACCGAGCTCTTTAACAGTAAATAACAGTTAAAGGCTTTAACCAGTATACCCATTTCCCCTAATTCCTTATAATGGAACGTGAAAGAAATAAATGCTTCTTGGATATGAGTGAGATTCCTTCCTATGCAAAGTTATTAAAATCATAGTTTCTGATTCTTCTGTTTTTTATCAAAATAACACCTGAGTATAATGATCTGATTTAATTAATGATGATGATAATTAATGATCTGATCTAATGACCTGGGTATAAGGATCCTTAAATAAATTATTGTAAGCCACCCGTAGGTACTTACCATTATATCAATCACAGAATTAAAACAATTTATTTTTAATTTAAAATAATAAAATATTTGCATGGCTTTATTATTAAAAGGGACGTAATTAATTGGACAGCCATTTAATTATTTGGTCAGCAACAAAAAGATCATATCAGCAGAAATCAAACATTTTGTCAGCAATATAATTATTTGGACAGCAAAATAATTAGTTGCAATATAAAGCAATATAAAATCTAGTAAAAGGAGCAATGAAGGATCAAGGATCCATTCCTAGGAAATGTATTCTGATAGATATTAGATTAAGGTTATTTTTTATGACCCTGAAAAACATCAAAACCATTTGGCAGCAGAGAAAACATTTGAGTTGCTGTCCAATTTTTTATTTCTCTGGCAAATTATAAATATCTGCTGCCCATAAGTTGATGCCTAATTAGTTATTTTGCTGGCTGCGCGTAAATTGCATACCAATGAATTATTTTAGGTGACCAATTGTATTCTTGAAATAAACAGCGCAAGCTGCATTATTTTCTCCTAGTTGGCAATATATTAAATGATTCCTAAAAAAAATTAAGAAAAAACCCGCAAACATTTTCTTAATTCCTTGGGGGACACGCAAACGACGGCATTCGCGAACAATATACTTATTATGTTTTTATTGTGTTTCGTATTGTGGAGTTAAATTAACTATGAATATAATATACATACATACAATCCCGACTATTATCCCCTAAGGTTGAGTAAGAGCCTAGGCAAAAGCACTGAAAATGTAGTCCATTGCCATTTTCCGCGCTTCACCAAGCAATGACTGCACTCAGCGTGACAGGTGGTGAGTCCGTCGCTGCTATAAGCTATTGGTTTTTGTGCAGTTCTAAGTCCATTAGTCGCCTTTTACGACACCCAAGGGACGAGATGAGTTGGTAGTATTCTTTTAATGAGCCGCTACCACATGGCGAATATAATAATAATATTATTATATGTATTTTTTTTATTAAAATACATATATTAATATATTCCGTATATATGCCGTATTCCGTATTTCCGTATTCTGTTTGTATATTCCGTTTCAGAATCATATCATATTTTGAAAATAATTAAGCTAGAGATTTTCAAGAAGGGCATAAAACAATTTTATTTTGATCGGTCCGTAACGCACGAGCGGTGTTACCAGCCGGGCGTCCATTGGCTCCGGCAATCCCTTGCCAACAGGTGGGCGGTTTGCTCAATACACTTCACTTTATTGGAAACACTATATGAATTCAGCAATTATTGGATACTATTACATAAATTCATAAAATTCTTATGAAAGTAGGCCGACTGGTTTGCACCCGGTTCCTCTCATCGTCTCTAATAGACTGAGATCCCAGAAGGCCTAGCACGGGCCGGAGGGAAAAAGTACCTGGAGCCAAAATGCTCGTTGCCTCCTGCTTCTTCGTTCGCGCGGAAGCGAGAGGCAATGAGTAATTTTGTCTCCAGGGATTTTTTCTTTCCGGCCCTACAGGCATGCCAGACCAACGTGATTTAGCAAAGCTGAAATTTTGAGGATTATTAGTGTACTGTCTTGTTAAGTCTTGGAGGTATGAAAATCCAATAGCTTGAAAGTAGGGCCGTTTCTCAGGTAGCCCGAAGTAAAGGTACCAAAAAATCGAGCCAAACTACGTAATTTTACCAAAGCTGGATTTCACATATGTTTTGAAGGATACCCTCTATAATTGATTCATTTTTTTTTATACTACCAGGGTTGCAAACAAGCATACGGCCCACACAGATGGGCAGTGCTCACCGTAGCCCATGGACGCCTGCAACACCGAGGGTATCACCAGCGCGTTGTCGACCCTTAAAAAACCTTTTCACGCCCTTTTTGAAGGATTCCATGCTGTAGTCTCTTGGGAAAGCCTCACCAGGGAGTTCATTCCACAGCCTAAGCGTACGAGGAAGGAAATTCCTCCTAAACGCACGGTACGCGACCATTTTGGTTCTAACGTGTGTTATCAGACACTCTCATAAATAATAAAATATTATAGCCCAATCATTTAAGTCAAATTATTTAATGTGATATGATAATTATACACAGTGTCCAAGAAATAGTACGACATACTGCAGGGGTGATAGCTGGGATCAATACCTACTAAAATAATTCAATATGTTCAGAAAAAAATGGTGGTTTTAAAGTTATTCAAAATTTACCATACTTTCCAATACATAATTTTTATTTACTTTAAGTATTGAATGTTTCAAAAATCACCATTAAACAAACATGTTTTAAGCATGTTGTACAAAACTTTTTTTCTACCACTGTAGGTTGAAGTTAAGTGACAAGAAAATCATTCTGCAATAATTTCAACAAAAAAATTTTTTTCTTCAATACATACTTGTTTTTAATATCAAAAATATCAATCGATGAGTAGAGCAACTAACTATTCACAAATAATTTGACGTAAAAAAGTACTATATCAGAAATTCTTTATTGAGATAAGCGAAAAATCCGTTTCAAGGTAGGAACATTTCAATATTTCGGAAATTTTTGAATAACTTTAAAACGACAAATTTTTGCTGAACATATTGAATTATTTTAGTAGGTATTGATCCCAGATCCCAGCTATCACCCCCTCCAGTATGTCGTACTATTTCTTAGACACCGTGTTTATAGATATAATTAATTAATATGATTCCAAATCGAGTAGCCGTTTGCATGATAATACGATTTCTGTTCCAAAAAAAAGTGATTTTAGGGGCAAGTAAATCTGTTGCCATGCGTCGGGCAATGTGAGGGAAGCGATATTCATAATATTTGTTGTCAAGTTTGCATTTATTGGGTCCTTACCTATGAAATTGGTGTTTTTTTCTCTCTTAGTATTTTGTCTGTAACTATTAAGATGCAGAGTATTCCTAAAAATTAATTACCTCGTCTAAAAATAAACTATATTTTTGAGCTCTTTTGATTTGTTTTGATAATTTGTTGTAAGTTTAATTGTGTTAAAATTGGACACGGAGACAACTTTTTTAAGTGCCTCCCGAATACATCATTTTATTTGCATTCACTTAAAAACGATAAATAATTTTTATGAAGTGTGATATTACACATACTACTCAAGCTTGTCTAATGATAGATGCCAAATATTATTATCTTTGGATTTGTCGTTGTGAAGAAAAATGAAAAAATTTTAGTATGGAAAATGCAGAATTCCCCAAAATCTCCATACAAAACACCAATTTCATAGGTAAGGACCTAATATAATATTTCTATAGCTATTTAGTATATTAAATCGTCCCATGGTAAGCGCGTAACTTATTTTTAGCGTGAATTATTATTATAAAAATTCATTTAATTATTAGGACAACCTTCGTGGTCGAGTGGTCTGTCCGGTCTCAAGGCGTCGCTATCTCGAGAGGTTCTGGGTTCGATCCCCGGTGGGGGCAAATGTTTGGGTGATGAATTTTTAGGCATTTGATCTCCAGTCTTGGATGTTTATATATATTCAGGATATTTATATGTATTTATCTATTAAATATATTTATCCGTCATCAGTGTCCGTAACACAAGCAGCATTAGTTGCTTAAAATGGGGCTAGTTGATAGGTGTGAATGTCTGAATTTATTTATATTTATTTATTAATTTATTTATTGTTATTTTTTTTGATTTTGAATTTAGGTAAATCGCTGGTCATAAAAATCGGTATCTTTGCGTCCAGAGTATACTATTTCCTAAAAACGGGGAACTCATTTCGTAAAAATTGTGGTTGCTCGAATGGCTCGATTCATCGCACTATTTTCCCCGCTGTTTGTCGAAGAGCCAACGATTTCGATTGTCGAATCTATAGCACTGTCGTACTTTTCCACGGAACCAAAACAGCTTTTTCGTCCCTTTGCTAAACTTCTTTCTTTGAGCACTGTACGAAGAGACCGGATAGGAACTTCTTCGAGCTGGTGTTTTGAGAACGGTTTCCTTCTAACAAAATGAATTAACAGAGACGGCTATTAGTGGTGCAGTAATACCTATATGATAGTGTATTTTATAAGGCACATTGATATCTATAGTGCTTAGTATTACTGTGCCTAGACACAGTAATAATATATATCAATATGCCCAAGAATTCTCATAAATAGGTACAGATACTATTATCCATACACTAGAACGCGATTACCTTTAAAGAAATAATGTATGGATCTAAAATGTAAATAAAGTAATGTATTTAATAAAAATAATATAAATATTTAGTTACCACTAATAATCAAGAACGTGTTGATGTAAAATGCAAAAATATGACTATGGGTAATTTAATAAAGATTTTATAGTGAAAATTACACATTTAAATAATTTTTTTGCCACCAATAAGATACTTACTATTTTCGCTCGAAACTTGAAATTTCTTAATAACAATATGCTAGTTGATCCAATTTTTTATTGGGCCCCAAATGATTCATTACAGATACCCATCACCATAAAAATAATACAATATTTTTCTGAAGCCTATAACACAATAAATTTTAAATTATAAATTACATTTTGCTTAAATGTCAAAAACGCTTTCGGTCCTGATGGTCTATGAATTATCTGTGCCGTAGCGTCACGATTATTGTAAACAATTCAATACGCATGCGTGAATGCTTGATTGGTTGCGACTGGCGTTTGACGAATTTTGACCATGCGTAGTAATTGTGTACACTAAGTGTAACTCAACTAATTTCACGAACATGGTGGATAGCGTTTTTGGAATAGGTAATAAAACATGTTTAAATTGAATTTCTACAGCAATCCCTTATTTATATTTATCGAACTTGGTATATTTCGGCCCCTTGTACTAAATACTAATTGAATGACACATTCTTTTCATTACTTTTGATATGAGTCAACTAGTCTATTACACAAGCATATTGTTGTCACTTAGACCCTACTTACACTTAAGCTTGTGATTCACAACCAGTTCTCGAAACTTGAGGTACATGTTTTTATTCATAGACACCCTTCGGCATCTATAAATATAAGTATAAGTAACCCCAAGGCCGGACATACAAGAAAATCCCTTTTAAACCCAAGCTATTTTGATGCTTTGAGGGTTAACAGTATTTAGGGCTGAATTAACCTACATAATAAGCAACCGGATTTACATAATATTCGCTTTTATATATGCTCTCAATAAGGCGATTCGCGCACTGAGAAGCACGACGCAGTGTCCGCTTGCGGGTGAATATTGCGCCTTTTCTACGAAGAGTGTATCTCCCTTTGCATAAAAAAACGCATTGGATGCGGCGTATTTATGTGCATCGCCGCGTCTCGTCATGTGTAACAGTCTAAGAATCGCTTTACAGTACTTAGTAGCCGTTTCATGTTTGCACAGGGCGGAAACGGTCTGAAAACGGCGAAAACGGCTGACGATTTGGACACAAAATATCAGACATGTCTCCGAATTGTCATTTTTTATTTCAATACTATTGACGATTCGGATACCTATGAAATAAGGTACAGTATGCTTTGTACCAGCCAGCCAGTTAAATAAATTCCAACGACTTCAAGAAAATATTCAATGGTAAAAACCAAAAAATTGCTTTAAATAAATTCAATTACCTCAAAATTCATGTAACTCTTGTTCGAAGTTATGCAAGAATGTGCCCTGTCCACTGCCACTTAAGGAAGCCGCTGATGAATTTACTCGATAATAAACTACCTACAATTAAGTACTCAACTTTGTATCGGGGGAATGAAATCGTGATAAGCTGTTGACTGCTTTGTTGTTGTTGAGGCTTTGCCTCAACGTGGTTTTGATAGGCCGCGAACTCTCGACGACGTAATAAAAATTTCGTCCAGAAACCTTTGTAGATAACAAATAATGTTAATATTCACGACGTGCTCACCACCTGTCACGCTTCGTGCAGACACTGCTTGGTGAAGCGCGGACTATGGCAATGGACTGGTTTTTCGATACCTTTGCCTCGTCTCTGCCTAACCCTTAGGAGATAATAGTCGGGATTATATGCATGTATGTGAATTCGAAATAAAACTTTATTAATTTGTAAAATTGAGATGTCAATAGGCGATAGGTGACCCACGTCTGTTATACCCCTTCGGGGATTACAGGCGTGATTGTATGTATGAGATGTCAATATTTAAATAAAGCTTTACATTATTGTATTAATTTTTTGTCCAGAATATACCAATTTCCTGTAAGCGACTCAGCAGTGCGAGCATAGAACTCGACAGTCGACAAAGTTGTCGATCGACAAACGGTTTTAATTTACCTAGTCGAGTCGATAGCCGCTACCATAGAAGTGTGATCGACATAGAATCTGTAACTTTGTCGTCAACTTGATATCGAATGTCAAATCATGTCGTTCATTCGTTCTTCACTCATCCTTTTTTTATATGGCAAACTAAAAATAAAATCTTGGGCAAAAGGATCTTGATATTCGTGATTATAAAGATTCCTTAATTTTATATAAAAACTTAGTTGTATTTTTAAAAATCTTTATGAATGAAAATCTCAATGAAAATAGATAGCTAAATAAAGTAAATCATATCAATAAGCATTTAGATAATGCTTTACTCCAAATATTGATACGTAAGTAGCCTGTGAAAATTATAAATGAGCAAGAAATATTGGAATTTTTCTGAGTAACTTCTATTGTGTACCGAGTAGGGGTACGGCCCAAGCGCATCAGTTAAATCATATTCGGTCCATCTCTATTTGATCCAGCATCGCACTGCCAATTCGTGTAATAAAAACACGAGCTTTTATTTTCGATGTAGGGGCCAGGGCATATCGAAGTCCTAATTGAGAGCTTTTTTGCAATACAAACTTGTCGATTTTTTTCTGTCGAACGGTTATTGTTTTATTATTATCTGAGTCTATTTGGATTGCAGATTACTTTATATATTTTGATATTACGATTTTTTTGTTTACTTTAACAATTTCACTAGATACGTATAAGAAAAAGATCTTGGTCATGATATCCAAATACCCAAGATCCCCCGCTAGTATGAACTTGCACAGTATCGTGAACAGTAATGGTCTAAAATTAATTTCGCCACAAAATTCTTAGCGGGAGCGGTAGCATTACTGAATTGTAATTATTGTTTTCCATTATATTCTTTTCACCACAAACCGCCTTTCCATTACATAATACAAAGTCCACACATGTCCGTAACACATACAATAAAAGCAGAACATTTTGAAATGTCAAAGATACCTTGAATTTGCTACAGGTTACGAAAACCCAGTTATAATTTTATTAACACTGAATTTTGTGGCGCAGGTTGCATGAAAAGGAGGAATAAATTTAGTTTCATCCAATTCTGTTGAGCCAGTTTTCAGATGGAACCATAACAATGTTTCAGTTTTAGTTTATGTTTCAGCCCAAATATTTTTTAAATTTTGTTTTGCTTATTTGTAGGGAAGGGAAGTTTCATTGTCACTTACAATAACAGGTGAGAGTAGAACCTGAAATTTCGAAATAACAAATACAGAGGGTACTGCGGACATTTTTATAATCTCTTTGTCGTCGTTTTTTCTCGTTAGTTACCATATTAACAGGAAGCCGGATGTCGATTTTTCTCGTTAGTTATCATATTAACAGGAAGAGATGCAACGCACTATAGAATGTTATTAAAAATGATAAAATACAAGTACTGCGTATTATTTTTCTATTTATTTGGGACAATAAACAGTGTACACAATCTTACATTATTTTACAGTTATAAACACAATACGAAATATCTTTGCGACACAACAACATTAACCACATATTAAAGTTTAAATTTTGAGAGATAAGTTACTGTTACCTAATTTTGTTATAATTATAATTAAAAACATTGAAGTGTCTGCTTGTGCAAGCTGTTGCTAAAATATACCTTAACGTGTTGATAATATGTCAGTATTATTTAAATTATTTATTCCTTAAATTGATAATTCTAGATGACGTTTTCCCGCATTAGTACGACACAAGGCCGTAGCAAACAATGACACATTTTTCCTAATAGGTATTCTATGCTTTAATAATAAAATACGCTATAAAGTAGGTAACTTTATAACGTATTTTATTATTAAAGCATAATACGTAATAAAATACCATGGCATACTAAACCATTGTATCAAATTGATAACGTCTAGATTTCAGCGTTAATAAATAAATTTTGGTAATTGACAAGTTATATGGAAATTTTCTACGAAAACATTTATAGTACATACACTTATGAAATCGTTTCTGTACAGACTCAAATGCAGCTGAATACCTATCATATATGGGATTCCACACAGGCACAGAATGTTCCAACTGAGAACGTACAAGGTATTTATACAAATAAAGATGCGTGGAGGCCTGCTTAAATTTTGAGCTAGAGCGCACAACAAAACCTTTTAATTTATTTATTTAGCAATTTTGAAATCCAGTATCGAAACATCTTCGTCAAATTAGAGAAATTACCCAAATCTAGATATTTATACCATATTTTTGCCCAAAATTTTTTAGTACTTATGTGGTTATCAACATTGTACCGGCCAGTGTTCAGAATTTTTTATATTTTCATATACTTAGATTAGAGTAGCATGTTAATTTTGTTCCAAAGCTGTGAAAACAGAAAATTCAAAAGTAAAAGGAATAATCAATAAATTCGACAGCAAAGATTTTTGTGGCATCTGTCGAATGGATCAGTATTGGCAAAAAGGGAGGTTAGATATATAGAACGCTTAAAACATTTTAATCTGATTTCTTTAGCAAAAAGGAGAGAAATAAGTGATCTAATTTTCTTGTTTAAAATGATTAGAAACCAATATGACTGCCCACAAATATTATGCAAATTAAAATTAAAAGTTCCGAATAGGTATCCACGCTCGCGTGTAACACTCTTCAATGCTCCAATCCGAAAATCTGTTCTGGGCCGTTGCTCTCCGCTCTCCCGTATGATACGGCTATGCAATGGAGTCAGTAAATGTGTTGACATTTTTTTCGATTCCCTTACATCGTTTCGTAGTACATTAATAAAAGAATTACCGCCGTTGCGACATTCAGAGATTGTGTTCCAATAAGTAATATGGTGTATATGTATCACAATTAAAAGGTTTAGTTTAATAAAATAAAATTGAAAAGATTGGTATTAGGGGAACACCGCTCTGTCTCTTTAGGAGCTATTTGTCTCATAGAACGCAGATGGTTAAATTGGATAATTTCACCAGTGGAGATATGCCTGTGACTTACGGTGTCCCTCAAGGAAGTGTCCTCGGCCCTACGCTGTTTTTAATTTACATTAATGACCTGTGCAGTATGCAAATAGACAATTCAAAAATATTTGCGTACGCTGACGACACTGCCATTGTTTTTTCTGGTGCCTCCTGGGAGGACGTTAGGGTTATTGCAGAAAGGGGTTTGGAGAGGGTAGGCAAATGGCTAGAATGCAATTTTCTCACCCTCAATACTGCAAAAACGAACTTTATATGTTTCAGTATCTATAATAACGCGCAGCCCAGTGAAAACTTTGAATTGAAAATACATAATTGTGCCACTAATACATACTTAAATTGTGGATGCTCTTGCCCTGGGATTGAAAGGGTTTCTCAATCAAGATATCTGGGGGTTCTCGTGGATCAGCGGCTCTCATGGTTCCCACAACTTGAACATGTTAGCCAAAGAATTAGAAAGCTCGTATGGATTTTCAAATCATTGAGACATGTGTTGCCAAGAGGATCCACCGCTGGGTCTCGTGATTTGCTCAGAGAAGTTTATGTGTCTTTAGCTCAATCCATACTAACTTACTGAATTACTGTTTGGGGGGGTGCTGTGAAAACGAGATTTATAGATGTAGAACGAGCTCAACGCAATTTAATCAAAGTAATGTATTTTAAGAAGAAAAGATTTCCTACCGAAGATCTTTATCAGATAAGTAAACTTCTGTCGGTTAGAAAGTTATATGTTGCAAATTCAGTTTTAAAGGTACATGGAGGCTTGCAGTATGACCCTAATGTGGCTAAGGGAAGGAGGAAAAAGAATGTGGTAGTAATACCAGGAACAAATACTATATTCGCGAAGCGGCAATTTTATAACCGATCAGCAGTACTATATAATAGAGTAAATAGGGAATTAGATATATACCACAAATCTTGTCGTGAATGTAAGAAAAGTATGCTGTCGTGGCTAGAGGTTAAAAATTATAATGATGTTGAATTATTGCTCGATGGCTATGATTAGTGTTTTGGTGGATCTACGTGAACTAACACACTCATACATAACACACACACACGCAAACGCACGCATGCACGCGCGCGCGCGCACACACACACACACATACACATACACACACGCGCACACACATACACACACACACACACACTCACACGTCACATTCACAACATATTTAGCATAATAAGTAAGTTAAGAGATGGTAGAGCGGAGTTGCCTGGCACAGGCTTTTAGCTTAAACGGTGGCTCCAATCCTAGATTAAGACAAGTTTGTCAATATGCAATAAAAAGATTTTTCATTTTCATTTTCATTTTCATTTCATTTTCATATTAAGTATTTTTGAAAACGCACATTAATATCGCATGCGGTGTTTGTCTGTAATAAGTAGCATAATTAGATCTAAGCAATATTATATGTATTTATATGTTAAAAACATTGTGACTACTGTTGACAAACCTAATAAATAAATAGACATCAGCACCACTATGGTTCATTTTGGATATTATTATATTGTTTGCAAAATTTGTACAAATTTGAGAAATAGTTGAGATTTATGCAGGCTGTTAAGAATTGAAATAAAATTTAAGCCGTGTTTCATTTAGAATTTACGTTTATTTTTATTGATATATTGACATTCTAAATTCAAATTACTTTATTCCCTAGGGAAATTTGATTTCTATTTCTTTAAAAAAAGCATCTTTTAATAAAGCGTGCATTATGTGCAGGCGGTGTATAAATATACATTATATCTTATATGTGTGGCCTTCTGTCATTTCCATGGAAAGATGTAATGAAATGTATTGAGATGTATCTTGCAATAATATACATTATAGCTGCCATCTGTAAAGTTCTTGAATTTTTAAATGATTTTGGAAAATCTAGAAGATTTTTTGACCTTTAATTATTTTAACAAACCAGCCTAGATAGCCTATTGATGGTAAGTGGTTACAGCAAGAAAATTATGACATTAGTATAAGAATAGAAGAAGCAAGAATTGTGCAATAAAATGTTTGTGTTTATAAGACAATTTGATTGATATATATTGTTAAAACTCCTCTACTTTACCATGGGGTCCATTCTTCAGATCTCAATCTGTATCAGTATTGGGAGCGTGAAGTAAAACTTATCATATTATTTGTAACTCATTGCTTGTATTTCAATATAGAACATTCATTTCTAATATTTACAAATAAATTCCCAACTTCCAATGTTTTCAATTCGAAAATATATTGACAGCCGATCGTCCTATTCCTTCTTCTGACGACAAAGTTAACATGGCCGCTTCCGGCTTTCATTCGCCCAGCGATTTGTGCGGGTCAGTTAATTTCTTATTTTCGAATCAATTACATCGGAAGTATTTAAAAACATTACTATATAATATTCATTTTATAAAACAATCATCAAATAATCTTATAACTAATTTTGAGTAAGGAATATGGTACAGATATTTAATTTTCTAGAAAACAGTAACTACATCGACCCCTTCTCCTAAAATGTAAAGGTTCGTTCGAAATCATGTAAAAAGTTCACAATGTAATATAAAATTGCTAACAATATATACACTCATTTGCAAAAAAAACGGGCGGTTTTGATTTTCATTCAACTTTAAAAAGATACAATACAAAAAGGTTTCAATCGTTTGTACACGTTACTGGCCGGTTTTAAAAATACCGTGGTATTTAAAAAAATACGTTCTATATTCAAATTTTCATTTAATGCTCATTTTTACAGAAAACCCCTTTTTATCTTACATTTTTCACGCGAATTTCCAGAAGTTAACATCGACTTTCATAACTTTTATTCAATTTTCATCGATTAATTTCATACCCTTGACTTTCAGAGCTTTATTTATTGGCTGTTTCAAAAATGGTAGATAAAGTGGTAAAAGCTACCAAAATTATCGCGCTGCTTGAAGAGGGTTGCAACCAATGCTTCGTGGCTAGGAGGCTAAATGTTAGTCGCTTGACGGTCCAAAGGACCTGGCAGCAATATCAGGAGACTGGTTCCGTCGAGAGAAGGCCTGGTTCTGGAAGAAAACCATGTACCCAACCACAGGATGACCGTTTTCTTGTAAGTCGCGCATTGAGAAATCGCAAATCTTCGTATGTGGATCTTAAGAACAACCGCCAAGAAGTAAGAAATGTGCATATTAGTCTATGGACGGTCAGGAGGAGGCTTCTCGCTGCCAATATACGCAGTCACCGCCCGGCCCGCGGCCCCAAATTACTCCGTGAGCACCGAGTTCACAGGCTTAGGTTCGCTAGAAATTGTGAATCATGGACTCAAGATTGGAATAGGGTTTTGTTCTCTGATGAAGCCAGGATATCTCTGTTCAGTGAAGATCGACGTCGGCCAGTGCTAAGAAGACAAGAAGAACGCTTTGCAGAGGCATGTTTCGAAGAAATCTCACCTTATGGTGGGGGCTCTGTTATGTTTTAGGCAGGAATAAACTCAATGGATCGTACAGAGTTAGTCTTCAATGAAAACGGCTCACTGACTGGGCATCGATATTCGATACATAACGGAAGTTCTAATTCCTCATGGACAACCCGCATTGGCCGCTCTAGGTGAAAACTCGATTTTTATGGACGACAATGCTCGCGCCCACCGATCTCGCGATGTTAAAGCGTACGTGCAAGAGGTCGGCATTCGTCGTTTGGATTGGCCAGCTCGAAGTCCCGACCTCAATCCCATAGAGCATGTCTGGGACGTTCTGAAACGGCGTGTGAGATCAGTACAACTGGCTCCACAGACCATCAGAGAGCTGAAGAATGTGATTACTGCGGAGTGGGAAGGTATTCTGCAAGCAAGTATGCCCAGATGCCCAGACAAATTGCCCAGCCCAAAGCATGCCCAGACACACTAGATACTAAACATTTATCTGCTTTTACTTTATTAAAGAAAAACAAACAATTTTTTTTTATTTTTACTTCATGAGCTGCATGAAGTAAAAATAAATGTACGCACTACTAGCGAACATACACTACTAGTGAGGTTAAGCATTATTTCCCATAAATTGTATCAAAATTTTGAAATATTGATGAAAACGATTATTTTCTTATTAATTTACCAAATTGTGAGGATAAAACTACCTATAATTATCAAACAAAGCAATATTAACATTTGAAATGGTTCATTGCTTAGGTGCCCGTTTTTTTTTGCAAAGTTTATTATAATATCGTATCTGTTACGGACTAGCCTTAATATCCTCTTTTATGAATCTTTTTATATGCGGTTGTAATTGTCCTTGGTTTTAATGTCGTGTCATTGATTTTCTTTCAACTTTTCTGTAAACTCATAATTCACTAAGCCAGCGTTTTATTACAGTTTTACTATCACTCGTCAACAGTATCCATATCATTTTTCACTCTCCATGATCGTGATTCACGCCTTACTTTCATAACTCGTAATTAGCCATCGGTTGAAAGTGTATTTAAACCCGGCCCTTAAACCACCTCGATTTGCTCAAGGTTAGTTTTCCTAGGTCATTCACCACGAATTTTTCCATTCGCATTTGCCGTATGATTGGCTGAACATTATTTTCCACGATCTACTATTAGTAAAATAATCTGAAAATCATTTTGAAGCTTGCATTGTGCGCCGGTTTAGAGGCACCACCATCTCGGCAGCTTCTGGGTTATTCTCATTAGTGGCAATTATTTGTCGGATGCATTTGTTCTTCAGTCTTGGATGTTTATATATATGAAAATTCTATGATATACATATTAACATTTTCTTAAGGAAATACTACAACTAGATAATTAAATAAATATACAGAATAGATGATTCTGTATATTTATATTATTATCTAGTATGTACTAGTATATTTCCGTCATCAAGTTTCCAATACAGAAGTGGCATTTTGGGAAAGTTGGTAGGTGTGAATGACTGAAATTATTTATTTCTATTATATTAATCTTAATAGGTTAATTGAATCTTTAATGTTAGGTATAATGTTTTATGAGATAACTTTCCGTATGCGGTTGGTCACATGGTCGTTTAGCGATAGTCCGGGTTATCGCGGGGAAGAGCATCGAAAATATATTTATTTGTGATTTTTTAGAGAGAAATTACATCCAATGTGTTCAACCCTACCATACAAATTGAAAGTTATGTATTTGTTTTTTATAGTAGACGTGCGAATTTCGGAGCGACAAAATTTCTGTGCCTGTGAACGTTGCAGCTGGCTGCAATGATCTGTCTTTGTTCTGACTGTCTTTGTTTACAGGTTTACAGGTGTTAGGTGTAACGGAGCAAATTTTAATTAAATATAAAGCTTGCTGGTATTAAATATGACAATTCTTTTTGTCGTGTTGCAGCGACCCATTAAAAGAATACTACAAACCCATCTCATCCCTTAGATGCTGTGTAAGGCGATTAATGGACTTTAGAACTGTACAACCATCCAAAAGCTTGAAGCGGCGACGGGCTCACCACCTGTCATTCAGAGCACATGTGCAATCACTGCTTGGTGAAGCGCGGACAATGGCAGTGGACTGCTTTTGAGGTGCTTTTGTCTAGTCTCTGACTCAACCTTAGGGGAATAGTCGTGATTATATGTATGTTTGTATTATTTTTGTTATTAATAAGATTTTAATTATACATATTTTCTTAATTTCATGAATCATATTGAATTGCTTAGACAGTAGGTACCGGTCATAAAATAATATATTATCAATCAATAAAAATTAGTTTAATCAAAAAAATCAGAGGATCGCTAGTGAAGAAGTTTTTTTTAATACTACAGGCAAGCACTTATCTTCATCTCACCTGATTGTAAGTGACGATAAGGCCGAAGGTGGAAGCGCGCTTCACCTGTATTCTTCAACAACTAAGAGAACTGGCTATCTTACCTCTAATTTCAGGAACACAACAATCTTTTTTGATAATGTTATTATGGCGACAAACTTAGATAAGGCGGCGGTAGCTAACTAGGCGGGCTTAGAAGCCCTAACACCAACTAAACCGAGTAGAAAAACTCCTGCCCCCGTTGGGACCAATCCAACCAATCCAACCTCGAACCTCCCTTTCAACATTCGGTGTCACCACTAGACCAGAGGAGCGGTTGAATTTATAAGTATTGTATTACGAATAGAAAATAACTTTTTATCTAGTGTTCCTTCTATGTGCTTGTTTAATTTTATCTAAGTTTTTCAATGAAATGAAAAGGCTAAAAGGGGACTTTATCCTTTACTTAAGAATATAATTTATGTCATCTTTTTTAATAAAAAAAGGTTGTTTATTTGTTTTTGTTACTAAGTTCGTATAAAGTATAAACAACATAACATCATCCTCCTACTGAGTCAAGCTTTATCAGCAATATTAAATATAATCATTGTCTAAAATAATTATAAATAATGACGCAGAGATCTTATACAAAACGATTTAGCAATCAGTTCATATTTCAGTTCGATGTAGGCGGCTCACAATTTATACTTACAACGAATAATTAAAATCCTGATCTCGTTCAATATTCAAATTAAACGGGTATTTTGTATTGTTGTTTTAGTTCAAAATAAACTTCACGGCAATGTAAAAGTGTGTTAAGAGCGAGACGTGTTTTTAAAATAATATATTAAACCATGAACGATATATTTTTGTTTATATTCTTCAGTAAACACTTAAGCAGAGGAAATTAATAAATAAATCATTGTTGTAAAATGCCCATAATTATTTTGCATCTTCTTACCATAACCCATCGGAAATAAATGCGGACCTGACATTTATGACGACATATAAAATTTCCTTAAATCTTCTAAAGATGACAATCCAGACACAATCGATGTAATCTGTTATCACGCGGCCGGATGAGGCCGATCGCAAATCAAAAGGTTACCGATATTTTTTGCTGACTCCCCTTGCATTACTTCAAGTCCGCAGATATTAATAAGTAATAGGACCCGACGGAAATATCTGCGAAAGAATTTCATACAAAAAATAAATAGTAGATTCTATCGCTTGCTTAAGCAAGACATTCGTACTTACCCCGTGACGCGTCTTGTTGCATTTCAAGCTCAACTGCCGTTAAGTTGTAACAAGATCTTTCAAAAAATTTAACAATTGCAGATATACATAAAACATGTTCATATGTCAATAATCGCCTTCCACGCTAATGCCAATTGATAAAAAATAAAAAATTAACAGACAAACTCAAATGTTATAATTTATAATTATTAATATATTTTTACCATGAGCTACGAGCCCCCAGCCACCCCAGCTAGTCAGCCGTGATATACTAATTTGCTAAACAAAAATATCTTCAGCAACAACGTTCACTTGAGAAGCTTAGACTTGTAGGGATTAATTTTAATTCCAATAGAAATAATTTTTCCTCAGAAAACAAAACACTTCATAATAATATGATACATAATGCTGATTCCATGTACTATGGCCGGGACTATGGCTCGAGGAGCTCGGTGGCGTAGTGGTCAGTGCGTTTTGGCTTCTATCGAAAACAAAGCTACCTTTGCCATGGACAGGTCGTGGATGGGTGACCAAGACTTTGTGATCTCGAGCTCCTCCGTGCTTCGGAAGGCACGTTAAGCCGTTGGTCCCGGTCGCATTTGTGACCGTTTCTACCCACCAACCCACAATGGGCCAGCGTGGTGGTGTTACGGCCCATACTCCTCATGTGTTTCTCCATGAGGAAGGCCTGTTCGAGCAGTGGGACGTATGACGAATACTATTGCAATTTTTTTTACTATCGATAGTTCAAAACAGTAGTATCGACACTATCGATAGTATCGTTGCAAATAAAATCGATAGTGTCGATACTATCAAAAGTTTGTTTTAACGAAATACAATACTATCGATAGTATTGTAGTAATTCAATGGTATTGCCTAGTTCTGTGCTATCGATAGTATCGATACAATCGATTATATCGATAGGCCTATCGAAAATCATCTACCCTACATGATTTTCGATGTTAACTATCGATAGTTTTAATATCGATCCTGGTGGGGGCAACTGGGAACGATAGCACGATGCAACTAGACCATAGCGCCATCTAGCCACAGACATAAGTACTAAACTTATATAAAGAAAGTAGTTTGCATACAAACTCCTTTGTTTCACATGTTGTGTGTTCATTTTAGAATATTCCAAAAAACGAACATGAAGTCCTTATTAGAGGAACAGAAGCTACTCCACACATTTTTGAAGTGTTTGTACGTCTATATCTGTACGAACATCACGCAAATGTTTTGGTTAGCCATCCACGGCCTGACCATGGCAAACATTGTTTTTTTCTCGAAAGCCAAATCGTACTAACCACTACACCACCGAACTCCACATTTTAGCACTAGACAGACATTTTACTCTTAATGTTATCATTTTTCTAATGAACCTAAATGCTCAGACCCAAAATACCATTAATACAATATGTATTGTGAATTAAATACTTCAAAAATTAAGATCCAGCCGATTACGATGGATAATAATTCTATAAACTATCTATGATCTATATAAGATGTTTTATTGCTGTGCTATAACAGGGGAAATGTGTTCAAGTGCGTAAGATCTATGATAAGTTAAGTAGAACTTTGAGAATTATGAGGCTGGCGAGCTTCGGCTTGACGGAGTTCGTTTTTAAGTACATATTTTCTTGACGACCAGCTAAAAAAAAGTGTGTCTGGTATAAAAATATGCTTTCCTTGTTCGGGAGGTGTAATTATAAGGAAATTTTTTAATTCACTATGTTTTAATTTACGATGTGATGTTATTCCGCGTTTGAAGATTATGGAAGTCTTAAATTAATCTATATAAATAAAGTTGTACGACGATGCCTGACGCTATACCGGGTGTCCCACGGCCATGACACATGGAGGGAAAGTATATTAAATATTGACGGTAGGATGTTTTACTGATAGAAGACATCATTTTATTTCTTATAATAAGTGGAACTGCATTCATAGATTTATTAGAAATCGCCTAATTAGAAATCCTTAAAAGTAAATATGTATAAATATCTGTCTGCGTAAAAATTTCAGTTCCTTAGCTTCATATGGAGTTTATTTTCCACAAAATCTCTTAATTTTTACGCACGTCTTGTTGCGACTTAGGATAGTTAAATAACATGAAATTGTTACCAACTACAAAAATAACAAAATGGCCGTGTTGTCAACAGTCAGGTAACCTTCAAAATGTAAATGAAAGTTGATATTGAAAGTTACAGTTGTGAGTTTGTCGATGAAGATCTTACTAAAATCAGTTAGTTTTTCCCTAACCTTTACGGACTCTCAACTATAATCAACTGAACATATTTCGTGTTCAAGCAAAATGATTAAAACAGAATCCCCCTACGCTTCGAGTTTGTCAGCTCATCCGTTTTATAAAGTGGATCAACTAGGGCTTATACCAAAGGGTGTGTAAAATTGATTTTCTCCGCGTAACATTTTGAGTAAGTTTGTAAAGGTGTATAAAGTACTGTTTTAAGAGATATACTTAGAAGACGTAGGTACAAACTTAGCACTTTGGCGGACAGGAATGCGTAGGGATTCGTGTCTTCACTACTTGTAGTGACAGGCATTCTTGAGCATTCGAACTTTACTAGCTCATTTTGGACAAGAGCGCTATGACATTTGTATTTCCCGTATGTTTTCAAGAAGCTACAAGTCCAATTTTAACACTATTAAATTTACAACAAATTATCAAAACAAGTCAATAGAGCTTTACATAGCACATAGACCTATTATATTCTTAAAGGCTAGTGATGATGACACTGTGGCAGTGTCAGAGCGATATTTAAAACAACCTGTATATGTTTCTAAGATATAAATTTAATTGAACAAAAAAAAATTAAAAAATGTAAAGTAGGTATTTATTCGTGGGTATTTCACCGTGCTAATTAGTTTTACTTATAATCGCAAGCCGTTTTTTATTTAATCTGTGTTACAGGCTTATGCATTAAATAACATTTGCTTAATTATAATTAAAATCATGGTAAATCTTGTAAACAACCTCACCTTGTTCACAGGAATGGAGAACAACAATTTTTTTACTACCCAAATGTTACGTCAGTCTACGTAAAACATGTATTTATAATATTTAATATTTCTAATTATCTTCATTTGTTGTTACTCCTAAAGATGAAAACAACGTGATATTGGAAGATTTTAATCACTAAAAAATAATCCTTTCTTAGGGTCGGTTTTTTGATTCGTGATTGGGTTGACCAGTAGTTTAAAATTTGGACCAATGGCGAAAGCAATGTCGTGATATGACAGCTCGTCCAATAGTCGAATTTTAAAATATTACTATAGTTAAATAATCATAGACAGTTTAACCACAACACGCTAGGATTAGTAAAATGGCGGCTGGCAGTATTGTTTGGAATTCTCTTCGCAATCTAACAATTTGTCAAACTGTCACACATTTTGGCGTTTCCTTTGACGCTATTAGTCTAAATTTTAACTATTGAGGTGACTGATATTATGGATAAAAAACTCACCATAAGCCCACTTGCGCAAACCATGGGTTAGGCGCTAACTCTCGATCGTGCAATTGGGCCTTAGTGATTATAAGCTTCCGTTAGCACGTTGTTACTGAAGAAATTTATAGACTTTGGTTCTCTGATGGGTTGTAGATTGTTCTTTATTATATACCTATAGGTATACAATACATGCCATACAATTGCTAAAATAATAAATTACCAAAATGGAGGAGTTCGGTGGCGTAGTGGATCGGAAGCATTGGTTTTCAAAATCGAAAACAAAGTTACTTTCGCAATGGTCAAATCTGGGATGGGTGGTCAAATTGTCTCAATTTAAGGAGCTTGGTGGCGTTGTGTTTAGTATGCTTTGGTTTTCGATCAAATACAAAGCTACCTTCGCCATGGTCAGGCCGTGGATGGGTGACCAAAACTTTGTGATCTCGAGCTTTTTCGTGCTTCGGAAGCACGTTAAGCTGTTGATCCTGGTCGCGTTCGCAACCATTTCTACACACCAATTCGCATTGGACCAACGTGGTGGAGTCATTGTCTTCGTCATCAGCCTATATACGTCCCACTGCTGGGACAGGTCTTCCTCATGGAGAAACACATGAGGAGTATGGGCCATAACACCACCACACTAGCCCAATGCGGGTTAGTGGGTAGAAACGGTCGCAAATGCGACCGGAACCAACGGCTTAACGTGCCTTCCGAAGCACGGAGGAGCTCGAGATCACAAAGTATTGGTCACCCATTCACGGCCTGACCATGGCGAAGGTAGCTTTGTTTTCGATCGAAGCCAAAGCGCACTGACCACTACGCCACCGAGCTTCTAGTCATTGTCTTAACCTAAGAATATTTATTATAAAAGTTGGATAGGTACTCTACAAAACTCAGAAAAAGTTCCTGGGTAAGATTACAGCATTGGGCTAGCGCGGTGGTGTTGCGGCCTACACTCCTCATAAGGAAGGCGTGTGCCCAGCTGTGGGACGAGTAGAAGCTGTGGACAGTAGTACAGTAATAGTTTGTAAGTAAACGCAATTCCGAACGAACCCTTGTTATAAGAGCAAATATTTTAATTCTTTCTCTTGCTCCTTATTGCAGGCACAATGTACCTACATACAAATTATCAATTGATTGTAAATATTATAGAAAGTAATATTAGGTCCTTACCTATGAAATTGGTGTTTTGTATGGAGATTTTGGGGAATTCTGCATTTTCCATACTAAATTTTTTTCAGTTTTGTTCACAACGACAAATCCAAAGATAATAATATTTGGCATCTATCATTAGACAAGCTTTAGTTATATGTGTAATATCACACTTCATAAAAATTATTTATCGTTTTTAAGTGAATGCATATAAAATGATGTATTCGAGAGGCACTTAAAAAGAGTTGTCTCCGTGTCCAATTTTAACACAAATAAACATACAAAAAATAATTAAAACAAATCAAAAGAGCTCAAAAATATAGCCTATTATTAGACGAGGTAAATATTTTTTAGGAATACTCTGAATCTTAACAGACAAAATACTAAGCGAGAAAAAAAACACCAATTTCATAGGAAAGGACCCAATATTAAGACTT
Organism: Parapoynx stratiotata; assembly: GCA_910589355.1. Lineage (NCBI taxonomy): Eukaryota > Metazoa > Arthropoda > Insecta > Lepidoptera > Crambidae > Parapoynx > Parapoynx stratiotata. The sequence goes on from OU342457.1 coordinate 4,654,657, forward strand.
ACGTCTGAAATCAATCTGTCCTCAGCCTATATACGTCCCACTGCTGGGACAGGCCTTCCTCATGGAGAAACACATGAGGAGTATGGGCCGTAAAACCACCACGCTGGCTCCATGTGGATGGAAAGGAACAGTCGCAATAGTGGCCGGGATCAACAGCTTACCGTGCCTTCCGAAGCACGGAGGAGCTCGAGATCACTAATGTTTTGGTCACCCATCCCTGGCCTGACCATGGCGAAAGTGATTTTAAACCACTACGTCACTAAGCTCCTCAATCTTATTTTACTTGTTCCATAGTTACTAACTTCCTTTTGCTACTAATAAGTAACATTATACGTTTTCATTAGCTAGTGAGTTTGGTTCAGATTTGTTTTTTTTATTCCAGTGCCCGCAGGTGATGAGCATAGGGTGCCAGTATCCTTAGCAACTGGACGTATGCCGTCCTATAAGGGTGTAAGGTCTGCCCATTTTTGTTTTTATTCCTGTAAATACTCCACAAATTAATTGGCGTAAAATGATAGTTAACTCATTAGTAACGAATGAAATGAAATAATATGTCGCAACCTACAATATTATAATTTGTAACGCGAAGGGGCATAGAATAGTTGCTTTGTGTGTTTTTAATAATAAAGGTATTTGCGCACTACACCGAAGCATTAGGGTCTTAGCAGACAGGCGGGCTAGGAAAGGTGAGCATTTGTTATCACGTTTAAAACAGTAATATAATGATAATAATAAATCCTTTATTTCCAAAAAAACAACAATATATTTCATGAGATGCCTCCAGTAAGTATTACATTAATGAAACTTGTGTTGCAGACTTTTCGCTCTCACCATTGCGTTACATTGGAAATGAAAATAACATTATAGGTAGTTACATATTCTGAGCCAGGCTTATTCCATGTACATTTTTAAACACAGTGTTTAAATTATTACACTTCGGCTTATACAGAATGGAATTTCGTAATGCCACCTGAAGGGAAAGTCCTCTATCTCTATACTGCAGATAGAAAATTTCACTCAAAGGAAACATTCCTTTATTTTTGAAAAGAAAGAAAACTGCATTCAAAGATTTTCGAAAATTCGCTTGCCACACCCGGGAATTGAACCAACTAAACCTGTAAAACTTACATTCTGTACTTTTATTGCATCGATCGTTAGGGTTAATTATAAAGACGAAATCTCTCTAACAAACTTGATAACTTAAATGAAAGGAAAGCAATGAAAATGAACTTAGAAATTCAACGGGTCAAGTTACAGCATTGTTACTCAAAGATCCATCTGCTGTCCATATTAGTTAATAAAATCATTGACATTAAGGAACATTAGAATGACGAATTAGGTACTATTCAGATTAGTAAAATTTTCAGCCTTAAGAGAACTTTCCCTTCAGGTGGCATTACAAAATTTCATTCTGTTCAAATAAAACTCATAGTGATGTATCAACGTACAGCCCAAACCACTGCACGGATCGGACTGAAATTTGGCATGCAGATAGATGTTATGACATAGGAATCCGCTAAAAAGTTTGTATGTAACTTTGCAAATTTTAAACCGATCGGGCCGAGACTTTGAGAGAAAATTAAAGGGTTCCCGTGGGATAGTTAAAAAACCATAGTAACCGCGGACGAAGTCGTGGGCAACTGCGATATTATAGAATGTCTAGAATGTCAGTGACCAGTCTCAAGAGGTCATATCTAATGTTGCTCAGGATTCCTCTTCCGCTTCCTCATAATGCGAAAGTTCCGCAATATTATGAATTCCTCAACCGTTACCGCATCCTGATAAATAAAAATAAAAAATTCAAGCCTTGCTTATTTTAACTTGACAATGTATATTTCTTATGTGAGAGTGAATGTCATTGAACTAGTCCTAAAAGGCTGGACCAATTTTGATGAAATGTGTGTTGAAACACACACAAAAAATTATCATCACCCTTGTCCTCATCCGCATCTCCAAAATTCGTGCTTGACAATTCCTCGCCCTCATAATCACTTCCTCCCTCAACAACCCTAGTCATATCACGGTTATTGCTCCGGTGCTGTGGGCAGAGGTCTCAACTCCGTCTTCGTTAATGCAGCTGACCTCCTCAGTACAGTTATGGTTGTATTGTTAGACATCCAGTACACAACTGTTTTAAATTACATTCGGTAGGAAGCTAGCCGTAAAAGACACTTAGGTCGTTACTTGAAACGATATACTCTAAACGATCACCACTCTTAGGCAAGTATTACAGAACCAACTGTAGGTCTCTAGGAGAAAAGTTTAAAGCGATAGTGTTATTCTTCACACAATTTTTTTTTACAAAGCCCAAAAAGATAATTTTTATAATCGCTACTAAAGTACCAAATTCTTGCGACAATGTTTGGAACTTTGGAGTTATGTTCGAGATTGGGTTTGACAATTTAATTAAATCAATTTTCCAGTTCAATAATTGTCAAAACCAATGCGATGAGATTAAATTTCAATACAATAATCAATCAATCAAATCAAAAATAATTTTATTTCATAGGCTAAACATAGCACTTAAAATCGTCAACATTCATACATAGTCACATTTCTTATACATAAAGTAAATTTTAATAATAAAATTGACATAAAAGACTTAAAATTCACTGCCGCGAGCGCTTGTAGCAAGTACATCCACATAGCGCTTTGACTATTAATTAGTTTCTATTGCTTGCATGAAAACAACGTCAATTTTTTATCATGAACCTTACTACTACGAAAGTGGCTTGATCTTAGGGTGGTTTCACAAATACAATATGTAAAATGTATGGAAGTTTTGCAGGCGCTGCTTGGCCGCCAGCGTTGGCCCACAGCGCCCGCCGGCGAGTTATCCATACATTTTGACGAAAAGCCAGCCCACCTTTGAACCCACCCCTAGTTCTGATCTCTGTAGGATTTGCAAGCTGCATTTCTTTAACTAGCTTCACACGGTGACATTGTAGACGGACGCAGATTCATGAATGAATTTCATTCATGACGAATGTCTGTAATATTACAGAACGTGGGATGACAGATTTACAGGTTTCACGTGTGTTCTAGACGTCTGTAGCTACTTAGAAACGCTTTTTCTAATTTGATGTTCATTGAAGTCCCTTAAACTCACTCACGCCTTATTCACCGTTCACTGTTGTGTAGCCGGTTGGAAAAACATTGCTGGGAGAACTAAATTCATCACATGCACGTGAATTGTGAATTTCTATTTTAAAATATACCTAAATAGGGATCCTTTTTGGCATAATGTTTTTACTCATAATATACTTTGGCATACGAATTTACGACGACGACCTCCGTGGTCGAGTGGTCTGTATGCCGGTCTCAAGGCGTCGCCATCTCGAGAGGTTCTGGGTTCGATCCCCAGTGGGGGCAAATGTTTGGGTGATGAATTTTCAGGCATTTGTTCTCCAGTCTTGGATGTTTATATATATTTCTATATAATCTGGTTATTTATATGTATTTATCTATTAAATATATTTATCCGTCATCTAGTGTCCGTAACACAAGCAGCATTAGTTGCTTAAAATGGGGCTAGTTGATAGGTGTGAATGTCTGAGGATATTATTATTATTAATTTGGCATGATGTTTTTTGGCCCAATATTTATTTCGCATAATTATAATTTAGACTAATGTAATCCATAATATTATTCCGCATAATGGTTTACGGCATAATGTAAGCTCGATTAGGTACGGTGACGAGCTAAGCGAGGAGGAGTGTTAGGTAGGGTAGAACTGTGCCCTCAACGCGCGAGCCGAGCGAGCAAAGCGAGCGTGTAGCGGCAGCGCCGGCGCAGCGACACGCCAGAATTGATATTTTTTATTGATAATTATTTCTAAAATTTTAAACGAATTGTTAATTCTGCCTTAAGATGGTTATGCCATTTGTTAAGATGGTAGTACGTTAATTTATTAAGCTTGAAAGTTTTATGCAAACAGATAGGAAACCACCTAAATGGTGGTTTGCAAAAAAATTATGTTATGTGTAACAAGAGCTATTTTGTGTATTACTACAAGTGCAGTTTCTTTTATGAATCGTGCAGTATCTATTGGTTCAGAAAATGTTTATACTATGCAGTGCCACACTAAGTAATACGACACACGAAAATGAAATGTAACTAAAACTTTCCGTAATTCTTTGTGCTTCAGATTTAACCATTGTTGTCGATAAAGCAATGTAAAGTAATAAACTAATAGCGACCTTGGTCTTTTCCGAGGTGAAGAGTTGAACATTATAATATGCATTTTGAATTCCTTTTGGATGTTTTAATGAAAAACAAAACAAACTATTATATTTTTTTCTAAATTTAATGTCCATAACACGAATTACATATTAAGACAGACTTCGCGATTAATATCGTTTTCTACCAGTCAACCATTAGGATAAGCAGAGATTTAGTGGCGGCAACATTAAAGTTAACGTTATTACCAGCGGCTCTCAGTGATCTGTGGTTATTACCATTTAAAATAATTTTATTATATTCGTAAAATATAAATATCAAAAAAATACATATACATATGTATAGATACATATAATAAACTGTAGAGGTCGAATGTCTGTACATAACAAAAATCTGAAAATCAAGTCGGATGTATAAAGAGGGAAAATACAATAAATATATATTTTTTTATTTTTTTTGTTTCTCTGTCTGGTCGTCTGTTTGTCGGTTTGTATGAGCTTACCTCCAAAATGACTTGAACGATTTCAATGAAATTTTGCATGGTGATACCTTATATCCACATCTTAGATTCCTTTTATTCCGGAAAATTAAAGGGTTCCCGTGGGATAGTTAAAAAACCAGTAACCGCGGACGAAGTCGCATTCAACAGCTAGTTTATGATAAATATTTTTTTTTTAATAAATAGAGTTACATAATATACATTCACAGTAATAAAATAATTATGAGCTCACGTTGCACAGCCTCAAAAAGTGCTCCCAAACCCTTGATTTAAAGGTAGCTTTGGTGGCAGATCTGATGTCCAGCGGTACAATATGAAATGAAATAAATGTAATGAAATGAAATGAAACGAAACGAAACGAAATGAAATGAACAGTTAGCCTTTTTTAAACAGCCAAAATAACAAATGGAATTTAGAACATTTTAAATATTGTAATATAAGTATGTGCAGAGGAGCAAATTATAGTAGCCACGAATTTTTATCTTTAAAATAATCTTTTATCTTACAATGCCTCTTTTTCATTAAAATTAAACAGCTTTTAACAGTTGACTTCAATTTATACAGGGGCAATACAAAAGATGACTGCAAAAAAAATATTTTTGTTCATTGTTGGCTATAACAAGCTGATGATGATGACGATGGCATTGTCTGTCTAAATACATGAAGAAGAATATTTTTATGTGTGAATTCATTAACCGTAATTTCGGAACGGGTGCGCATTGTCTTACATAACTTTTCAACTCATAACATCGGAAGTCCGAAAATTTTTCTCATACCATTTAAAATCATAATGTTCATTCTTCATAAAAATCTAAAATTAAGTATTAATAACTATAATAATTTAAATTCATAGTACTAATCATAGATTTTGCACTATTTAATATATATTGTGTTTACCATAAACTCGTAGTGGAAACATCACTGATCTATGCGTAATTTTTGTGTGATACATATTGTTTTGTTAATTGTATTGTTTGTTTCCCAAATATAAATAACATAAAAATAAATAAATAAAAAAGTTGAGGGAAAAAGGCGTGATCACATGTATGTATGAAATTGAAATATCACGGCTGTCACGATACTTTTCACAAAGGCACCAATTCCATGTATCGTGCTCTATAAGACTTTGGCAATGCTGTAAATGATAGCAGCCTCACAAACTAACCTCAATTACAAAATTTGCTGCATAGATACTTAATGGAACCCCATGGCCATCAAATTGCTTTACGATCTACGGGCGTCAGAAGATAATGTACTGTTGATATCTGAGCTCACGCTAAATATAACTGCGCGTAAAATCTTTTACACCTACGTAAACTAGTTAGAATGGCAGTTGAAATACCAAAAGCTTTTATTTTACATGGCTACGTGTGAAAACCACTACTTTTCCCATATGGGCAGGAAAAGGCGTAAAAGGCATCGAAGGCATCTTATCGGTCAGCAAGGTGCCTGTTGCCCAAGCTTCTTCCGTATGGATTCTTCCACTACTTACCATTAGGTGATTTTTTATTATCTAAAGCTTTTGCATGGGGTTTTTATCCATAAGGCAACTTCATTGTACCTTATCCTCAATTAATCTATGAAACTATCTTATTTCTAAGTAAAGTTTGATGACAAAGTATTGTTACCGTGTATAATCAACACCATTATTTCCAAAGTTGCAATTTTTATTATTTCTATATCTATTATCTTTTATTATTTCTGTACTAGGATCTGACAAAATACTTTGTACAGGTGATATTTGGCCATATTCTGAGCTTTTTTATACATAAAAAATAACTAATGTACTTAGCATTGCACAACCATCCAATCCAGCTTACATGTGCAGTTACTGTTTGGTGAAGCGCGGACTATGGCAGTGGACTTCTTTTGCGATGCTTTTGCCTAGTCTCTGTCTAACCCTTAGGGGATAATACTCGTGATTATGTGTATGTATTTCTATGTAATATTCATCAAAATTGTTCATCGTTAAATACAATTATAAAATTAGATGGTTTTAATTAAGTGGCGAAAACTAAAGTTTCTTCCTTTTTTCTTCGGGTAAAGAGTCCTGATGATATGTTATATTTTATTAAGGGCGAATTCGATCAAAATGAGATTAGTAACACGGGAATAGCAATACCAAACTGAGCTGAAACGATTGGTCGAATCTGCCCTGTGTCAAACGAGACATTGACACATTCGTGCGCGAAAGACTGCGTACTCCGTTAAAATAATATTATTCGCGTGTAGCAAAACTAGGATAGCTAGTCGGCTCCGCCCTCAGGGCAGATTCGACTAATCGTGTGAACTCAGTTTGGTATTCCCGTGTTACTAACTCAATTTAGTCGAAGTCGCCCTAAGTTAGTTACCTGAGTAATCTTACGAAAAATCTATCTAGGAGACAATAGGGCATGTAATATTTGTCCTCAGCTTATATGGAGTTCACTGTTGGGCCTTCCTCATGGAGAAACACATGAACAGTATGTGCCGTAAAACCACCACGCTGGCTCAATCCGGATTGGTGGGAAGAAACAGTTGCAATAGCGACTTACGGCTTAACGCACGTTTAGGTCACCCACCCACGACGTGACCATGGCGAAGCTAGTTTTGTTATCGATCGAAAGCAAAAGCGTACTAACCACTACGCCACCGAGCTCCTCAATAGTCAATATGCTACATCTGGCAATTAAATACAATAACTAGCTCTATCAGTTTATTTAATTCGTATAGCACAGAGATTTCAGTAGGATATAATATTTATAAGCTGGCGTGGAGGTCGGTGGTGTAGTGGTTAGTGTGCTTTGGTCCTACCAATTTCATAGGTAAGGACCTAATATATTAGGTCATAGCTAAGGACCTAATATATTTTTTTCAGTTTTCTTCACAACGACAAATTTAGCAATATGTGTGTAAGCACGCTTGATAAAAATGATTCATCGTTTTTATGTTAATGCAAATCAAATGATGTATTTTTATTCGGGAGGCAGTTAAAAATAATGGTCTTTTTGTCTAATTTTAACACAATTAAACTCACAAAAAATTATCAAATTAAATACGAGCTCAAATATATGGTCTATTTTTAGAAGAGGCAATTATTTTATAAGAATGTTCTGAAACTTAATAGTTACGGACAAATTGCTAAGACAGAATAAAAACACCAATTTCATAGGTAAGGACCCATTATATACTTTGTACAACAAACTTAGTTTTTTAGGTCTAATTTTATTCTAGACTGTTTAAGTCTTTATTATATTCATTTTTTTCATTTATCCTACCTAAACATATTTATTTTTTGACAAATCACCTCAGTTTTTTTTGTTCTAGATGATATTCCACACACAGTCCCCGTAGTAAAAAATCGGTTTGTTTGAAAACATTTGGTTGCAAACATTTGATCACATTTCGTGTAAACTAGGTTATACCATGTATCAGATATGATTCATGGGACAGGAAACCTGCTAGCATTCTACTCTTTGTACCTGGGAAGCAACGCAAGTTGTTATCCTTCAGTGCATCGATGTTTAGATCCAATGTTTAGTCTGTGTGGTATAATTGTTGCGGTAATGATTCATTGTCTCAGAGGACGTTTTCATTATTCGTAGGTCATTGTTGAGCAGTGGACATCAGATGAAACGTGTCGAATGAGGCAAAATATTATATTTTGGTTAATATCTATGATTTTCGTTGCAATAAAAGGGTAAAAGCTATGTAATAAAGCAGGTTAAAGAAACAAGTCTTCTTGACAAATAGAACTTTTCATCTATTATGTTGATTGGTGTTATTTTTGTTTGTCGTCCTCAGCCTATATACCTCCCACTGCTGGGCACAGAACTTCCTCATGGAGAAACACATGAGGAGTATGGACCGTCACGATGGCGCAACGAGGGTCAGTGGGTAGAAACTGTCGCAACAGCGACCGGGACCAACGGCTAAATGTGCCTTCCGGAGCACGGAGGAGCTCGAGATCAAAAAGTTTTGGTCACCCATCCACGGCCTGACTATGGCGAAGGTAGCTTTGTTTTCAATCGAAAGCCAAAGCGTACTATTACGCCCCGCCGAGCTCCTCCACGGGATAATAGTCGTGCTTACATGTAATGTATTAACTTTGAACAAAGAGAATACTTCTATCTTTGTCTAACATTGAACACATAAGTTATTCACAGATATGCTGTGTGATAAGTTATTGTGTGCGTAATACACACACATTGATATTTTACGAAAAATCGTGCGCAAGCTAGTTGCGCACTTAAATGGATCGCCACTTATGATTATGACCGTTGATAGTACATGTAGTTAAGAGGTATATAGTCAACACATACTGATTGTTAAAGGAAAGTAATTAATTGGACAACCATTTAATTATTTGTTCAGGAACAAAATGGTCAGCCGAAAAATTATTTGGGTAGCAAACAATTATTTTGTCAGCAGTATAATTAATTGGGTGGCAAAATAATTAGATGAATTGCTAAATAATTGTTTAGGCAGCAATATATTACCGGAAATGTATAAAATCTAGAAAAAGGATCAATGAAGGATCAAGTCCTATGAAATGTGTTCTTATACATATATTGGGTTAAGGTTATTTTTTATGACCATTAAAACCCAATATTTGTGTCATCAAAACATATTTGAAGAATTTGGCAGCAGAGAAAACATTTGAGTTGCTGCTCAATTAGTTATTCTGCTAATAAATTAGAAATATTGCTGTCCATAAGTTGCTGACCAATCTTATTATTTTGCTAACCAAAATTGGAATATTTTGCTAACGGTTTTTATTACACCCATTGTTAAATATTTACAAATCTAAAACCCAGTCGTATTTTTTTAATGTTGCAGATTTATATTTTTTTTCTTCGTAAAATTATGCGCACGTTTTTCACACATCCTTTCTCGGCATGTGTTAAGTTAATAATAACTAAGTTATCGAGGTGTACTGCAATTGCCCAGTGTCTTTTACGTCTGGTACACCATAATTAGAATGGCTAGTGGGAATAACTTGGGTATCGAGTCTTCACTTCAAATGTACCATTGTCATTATTTATTCACCCTTTTTGCGGCCTTATCGATTAGCAAACTACACTCGCGAGCAAAAATTAAGGGTCGGTTAAGAAAGATAGAATATTTCGGAAGATAAAGACGCTAGCGAACTGAAATAAACTGTGCATGATAGGCAATTAAATATTCTTATAATGAAATAAAATATTTTTCATAATTAATTTATATTTTATTATAAACATATACAATATTTCCTCCGTGTGCTCTCAGTAGGGCTACTGAGAGCACACGGAGGCAACACCAAGTACTAAAAATTTAATAAAAATAAATTTAATAAAAAATATTGTATTATCCATTTTATTTAAGTTTACGCAAGAAATCCTTTTCGTTTAAGTTTATGTGTTTAAAGAAATATAAATCAATTATGAAAAAGATTTCATTTTATTTTAAGAATATTAAATTGCCTATCATGCACAGTTCATTTCAGTTCGCTAGCGTCTTTATCTTCCGAGATATTCTAACTTTGTTAACCGACCCTTAATTTTCTCGCGAGTGTATATTGCTCGAGGAAACACTTATAACATATCATTACGCCTCTTTCTGTTGTGTTAACTTCAGACGCAAAACAGGCGCTAAGTCGTCAAGTTGCGGAAACCGCCCGCAGAAAGAAGAAGAAGAAGAGGTGTTAACTTCCATATCTCGCCAGAAACGTTAAGGTAATAGAAAACATATTTATGGTGTGAGGAGGTGGCTTGTAAATTATTCACGAATTGAAAAATAAATTCACAATGAGTTTGTGTTTTTGTATTGTCCTTTAAAATGTTCTATGTCGCTTTCTCACATCCAATAAAGGTAATAAAAGCGATATTCTGTTATATTCCATTATAAAACCTCCCTAAACCTCCCTCCCTCCCTTAACCTTATAAGTCCTCCCTTGTATACTTCTGCTTTTTACATTGTTTCTTTTTGTTTATGTGCAATAAAGAGTTTAAAACACGTCCCACTGCTGGGCATAGGCACATGAGATGTATAGGCCAAAACACCACCACGCTGGCCCGATTCAAATTGGTAGGCATCAATTGCAATAGCGACCGCAACGAAAAGCTTTAAGTTTTGGTACCCATCCAAGGACTGACTATGGCGATAGTAGCCATGTTTTCAATATCGAACAACCTACGCCAACAAACTACATGCACCACTGTACACATATAAATGGAAAATTCACAACTTCATTGTATGACAAGAGTTATGTTCTTGAAACTTACTTGTGTGTGTTGCAAAGTGGGGGCAAATTAATTTAAAATTCGAAGCTCGAAGGGAAGAGCTTCGTGGTGTAATGGTTAGTATGCTCTGGCTTTCTATATCAAAAACAAAGCTACTTTTGCAATGGCCAGTCACGGGATGGGTGTCCAATTTGTGACCCCGAGTATCTCCGTGCTTCGGAAGGCACGTTAAGCTGTTAGACCCAGTTGCTATAGCAAACGTTTCTACCCACCAACCCACATTGGACTAGCGTGGTGGTGTTACCGTCCATAATCTTCATGTGTTTTTCCATGAGAACACATACCTACACACTACGTTTAAATTGTATCTTTATAAAAATCTAAATAAGCTTGAGTGGAAGTAAATTTATAATATCGCTGACCACTTCATGAAATTACCAATTATAAGGTAATTAATTAACTAGTTATTTAACTTTCGCATGAAATTGCTCTTTTATGTTATCTGTAATATGCATAAATATTTTCAATAAAGAAGTTATTTTTAAATAAACATTAACCTGAGTTTAAAGTTGAAATCAAAACATTGCACAGTGTATATGTCAATATTTTTGAATTGAACTTGTATTGTTATTGAATTGACATGTCTTCATTATTTTCAAATCTATCCCATATTATATTATTAAGACTTTAATGCTTACATTTCACAAGAGAAAAGTATTATAAATAGCGGCACGTGTGTCATTTTACTATAACGCGATGAAGTATCTTATGCAAATGGTTTATTGTTTCTACGATTTAAATTATGTGGACAAGTTTATAAACTGTCTATAACAATGGACACATTTTCGGAGTCAATTCTGCATCTTCCCAGCTTTTCCCACTCTTGTTGGAGACGACAACATGTCTTCCTATTCAAATCTCATCTGTTACTTCCTCAGTTCGGCTTTTACAATTTTTTTTTCTCAATCAAACCTTGTAAGGAGGCGCTATACCAGTATTAGCGACTCTTTGCTGTTATTGCGCTATTCTCTAGCCATTTTCTCTTTGTTTCTGTCTTTAAATTTACTGTCTGTCTTTGATCTTTCGTTGTCTTGTTCTCGAAGTTCATTGCTATATGAGTTAGCATCTGGAGCTCAGAGTAAACAGAACTGGAGTAGCCTTTGTCTAACATTCCCCTCTGCCAAATGCACAAGCATCGGATGCTTGCACGTTTAATAAAACTAGTTGAGCCGCCATTTTGACAGCCATAACATTGTAAACGTTGCGGCGAACAGAGCTCCCGCAAAAATGCCTGCCTGTGCTGTTTTTTGTTGTAAAAATAAATAGAAAACATCGAGTATGCTAAAAGATGGTGTCACCTTTTATTTGTAATTATAATTTTTAAGAGTTCATGATTATTTACGTCATTATTTCATGTTTTAGAATTCTACGATTTCAAATTTCAAACGCTAGTCTCGTGGGGAGTGCGGCTGTGACGTTGTCAAAACTCACACCCCACGTGACTATTTTAAGCGTGTGTGCGTGAAATTTAAATTTGTGTGTCGAATTATGCATGTGTGCATTTGTAAAAACGGCTGGCTTTGAGTGTAGTGGTAACCTCACCCCCCGCAAGAAATGGCAGAAAAAAATGTTTGAGAAATTGACTAATGGCTACTCCAGTTCTGTTTACTCTGAGATCTGGAGCGATTGGCTCACTGTAAATTACTATAAATATTTTAATATTATAACTATTAAGTGTTTTTGACAAATATATTAATATTTGTTGAAAAGTTGTTACAATATTGCAAGTTACATAGTACAAGTTAAACTATATTTCTAAAATTACCAAAGGCACTATTGTCAGTACCTTTGATAATATCTCGAGGTTTAATTTGTGTGATTTGTGAAACCTACCTTTTTATATAATTGTTCCAGTGTGCCTTAATATATATAATATATATAAGTGACGTCAAGTTTGGAGTTTTCCATTATCATCGGACCACCGCGTCTCAACCTCATACACTTAATCCACCGCTTCCACATACATTCTTTTATTATTTTATCACATATCCTATAAAATTAAATTTTCTAACCCCGTTTCATTTACTATACGTTGATCAGGGGCTTATAGTAAGTAAATTGCTTTATAATTTGTCCATGAAAATGAGAAGCGTGGGATGAACGCTTATACGGGTCTCAGGCCATGCTTATACTTGCTCTGAAGACGTTATAAAGATGCATCTCTGCATTTTTATTTTATGCATATTTGTTTCCTCGGCTCATCAACCGAAGTATCTGTTAGCTTGCAGTCCTGAAACACGGTTGTTGTGTTTACTCATAAGTTTTAACTGGCAGTGGGTAGAGTCCATTGCTTGCAGAACTGATAGCCGTGGAAGCGGAAGGGTTCGTTGGCGGGCAGGTACCGGCCCACCGTTTATATCCTTGGGGGAGGCCTATGTTTAGCCATGGGCGTCTCTAGGCACAGGCCTTGTGTAGGCCTGTTACTGTAATAAATATTAACCTCTGCTAATGATGATATTCATTGTGGAATGCAATATAATATTTTTCTTTCTTTCCCTGTGCGTCATAAGATTCTGTACTTTGTAGTGCACCGTAATACTAACGAGCGACAGATATTCTGTTGCATGAAAATAATGATGGAGGCCATTTTTTCAGTTATTACACTTCTAGGCCAGGTTTGCATACATGGATAAACACATGACAAGTATAGACAGTCAACTTCTGGCTATAGTAGTCACATTTTTTAATAAGCGAGTACTATTTAGTACCTACTTAGTTATGTGCAGACCGTACAATCAGTACTATCAATCATTCGGTAAAGTTCGTGTTCGATCAGTAGACTTTTTTACCAAGTGACTGACATCAAAATAATTAATATTCTTTTATTTAGTAAAAAGGATAACCCTTTTACATTTGCACAAACTTGCAGTTTTAACCTTTTAGTTATAAATTTTAACAATACATATTGGCAAATTTTTGCACCAATAATTTCAAATGTAAGCTTATTTTTATTAAATTATCTGTCAAATTAACACGCTATTAAACGGATAAAACTAATTAATGGATAAAACTAGATTAAATATTAATGATATTATAAATAGCAAAGAATGTTACTGATTTATTTTATCACAAATGTGGCGAATTTAACATTTTTCAAGTACCTTTTTAAGCATGGTTTTCTTCTCCACTTGTCGCTCTTTATAAAAAGTATTGCTAGTTCAGTGTTGTTTTTTTTATCTTATAGCTATTATTTATTTATTAGTCCAGAAGTGGGTCATGAGTAGGCTAGTGATGAAGATCTCCAAAGACACAGAAATGTATTCAAATAATTTGTTATTCGTAAGGAATTGCAAAAAAACTTTGAATTAAATGTCATTTCTGAAAATCGCTACTTCTTAAACAACACTACTTAAAACAACGCTACTGCGAATTTACGAATTTACAATTCCTCAAAATCTAGGATATGAAATCTCTCAAAGAGAAATAGAGAACACAAAACATTATTAGCTTACTAAATAATTAGATATTTTAGTTGGTGGCTTAGGGTTGTTTTTGAGAATGAATATACACTCACAATGCTGAATGAATATAATTCACATGTGCGCAATGCTCTATTATTCAACATTCGCATATTTTGACTTGGATTAGACTCCTGGTTAATTTCGAAACATATAGACCGTGGCTGGAAAAGATGTGTTCGTATTCATATGTGGGAAATATTCCGTTTAGATTTCTCGAGTTGTTGGCTAGATTTTAGTTGGATTAATTAATCTCTATTGCAATCCGAGAAGGTATTTTTTAGAAAGGTCAGCGTGTATCTTCGACAAAGAATTTTACTGTTTGTTGTATTTTAATAACGCAGTTGGATGTTCCTAAAGAGTAGTTAATGATCAAGGCATAAAGATATACCCTAAAATATATAAAAAATCTGGCCTTGGCCGTAAATTATATTTTAATTATGAATAAAAAATTCAACAATTCTAATTCCTTTTAGAAAAATGTCTACCTATCACAAAAAAGCAAAATAAGCGATTTATTTATTGGTCGAGCATGTTATCTATACATTCCTATATAATAAAACTGTAAATAACCTTTTTCTATAGATTGAATATATTTTAAAACAAATTCTGATTGTGCACGCCTCACGCAAAAACTGCTAGACAGATTTTGGTGAAAGTTATGGTGATGGCTGAAGTTATTAAAAGCGTTCCAATGAAACTGAGATGTAGCGTGACCTCTACGTTGCTTAGTCCGCAAATGCTTAGTGCGGTTGCCTCTTAAGGAGAAAGTCCAACACGATAAAGAAAATTTATAAGAAAAGCCGTCAATTATACAAAAACTATTTGTCAACTTTTTACCTGTGCTCAATTAATGGTTTTTGTACACTTTACCCTTTGTTTTTATAAATAAATAAATAAATATCTTCAAACATTCACACCTATCAACTAGCCCCATTTTAAGCAATTATGCTGCTTGTGTTACGGACACTAAATGACGGATAAATATATTTAATAGAAAACATAAATATCCTGAATATATATAAATATATATAAACATCCAAGGCTGGAGAACAAATGCCTGAAAATTCATAAACCCAAACATTTGCCCCCACCGGGGATCGAACCCAGGACCTCTCGAGATGGCGACGCCTTGAGACCGGCATACAGTCGACCACGGACCACGGATGACTACAAAGGCGAGCGTTCTGATCCATTACAGCAGTAAGAACCCACTTTCTGACTAGACAATAACTATTAACTTACTATTTACTCTATAATAGTTTAAAAACTAATTCTTAAGTTTTACTTTTATTATTATGAGCCAATTTAGTACAGCAAACTTGATTAAAGGAGTTATAATTTAACAATTTCATGTACCTGTAACTAAGACTGCAAGTCATGCCAAGCATAAATTCTCATATCAATTACTAGCGATTAGTAGTGAAACTAGATAGAATCGAAGTTACCTTGATGTTAATATGTGCCGTTGCTACAGGGACAAGTTTGGGCGTCACTAGTGCATGTTCGATCTCGAGTGGTTAATTAAATTCTATTGAAGCCCAACTAATATTGTTAGCAATCTATTAGGAAGTGCTGCACCGATTTCTTAGGATTTGAAGTGGAATGGAAAGTTAGGACAATCAATTCGTACCGTCTCTATCGCTGGCTGGTCGATATGGAAAAATATATTTGCTTACCAATTCGTTAAATCATTAAGGATCATCGTGGCTAAAGGTTAAAAAAATGAGGTAGCCATCGAAATTATTGTTTAATCGAGATATTGTATACTCGTAGACCACTTGTCATAAAGTAAGATGAATGGTTAAAATATTCTTATTTTTATGCTTTTCTTGGTTTTGCAGGACTTAATACTAATGACATATTCGTTGTTTTTTATTCATTAGTGTAATAGTAGCTAGGAATTTTTTAATGCTTTCTAAGGTTACTGGGAATCCGCTAGTATGGAGCCTTCGCCTCTGGTATTTGATCGGGGTTAGGAGATGGACTGGTGAGCTGATATCGACAGTTTTTAATCAATTCCTGTTAGCCTGTGGGTGAATTACATCAAATTCAGATTTTACGATATTTCAAAAAATATAAACGTACGTTGTACAAGCATTCGTGGGTGCAATATTACACTTTAAAGCAAATTTTTTTTAGTCATGATTGATTTGCATAACATCGGATAGTATAATGATCATTTTGCAGAGAGTCTTTTGGTAGACACATATTTGAAATACCTTCAAGAGACATAATTTTGTAAGTAAGAATGAATGGTGAATAAGGCCGAAACTTCACATCCATGATAATTCTACCAAAGTTAAAAGGTATAGGTAGGTACTATCTAAAATTGTGCCATATTATATCTTGTTTATTAAGCTGTTGAAATTTCGGGTTTTTAAATTTAATTAGATAATGTTTATTCTATAAATAAGAACTTTTTATGTACTTCTTATTGAACAATAACACTGCAATTATCTAACCTTTAACTAAACAACTATTTAAGCTTTAATCAATGTTTAAAAATTACATTATTCATAAAACAGTTCTAATTACTTTTTATGCACTTTGACGGCCCGTTTGGTAGAAATTGCGTCGAAAAATAACAGTGGGGTAATGCGGTTATTTTGATGAGAATTTAACTCATGCGCATCGATGCGCATGAGTTCGCCGTAAAGCCGCTTCCCGCTTTCCGTCCCTAAGTAGGCATGCTTAGATCTTTATATCTACACAACGTATTTGTATGCGGTTTTTTAATAAACTACCGATTCAACAGAAAGTTTTATGTATATAATAATATGTAACGTGCGTAATATAAATGAGTCGCTAGCGAAAACATAAAGGCTAAAAAAGAATTCTCCAATACGCTATCGTCACTTCAAATGGGCCGAACTCAAATCTCAGTAAAGTTAACTGTGGAGTTTCTCTGGCAGTTCAAATTAAATATACGCGGAAACTGCCCGCTGTCGATATGTAATTTGAGGGGTTGACGAGTGAAATGGAAGTGAATAGTTAACATCGTAAACAACATTAATTCAAACAACAATTTGAAAATTCGGACAAAACTCTTATACTTTTTGTAGCGGTCTCGAGAAGCTTGCTCGATTCTCTCCATAAAGATAATTATAGCTACGAAATATTTTTGAAAAATATGCTAACTTTCACTTCAATGTCCACGCACACTTAATAATAACTACTATCTCATTCAAATATGAACCTTAACAACACAAGAACACAAGTGCATTTTATTGCATGCGAATGCAATGCAATGCGAATGCGAAACTTCGTCACAATGTCATAAAACTCAATTATGTAATGTGACACAGTCCCATGTTTTCATGGGAAATGAGAGCCCATTATTAAAAGTCTGTAAAGAATTAGTGCAAAATTTAGTTGGAAAATCACCGTGAGGGCTGGCCGCTAATCTGCACTCTGTAGAGGGTGGGGTTGCACGGATTATTCCATCATACACAGATTGAAGTACATTAAAATATACAAAACGTTCGTTACATTTTGCACCTTTCAGTCTCGTAGCTGGAGTCGCGAGAATAGCCGGTTTCTACCAAATATTTTCACTAGGAAACTGTTTCACGACTTTTTTTGTGTTATGCAGTTAGAATATTATATTTCATGCATACAATTTACATAATAGTAATAAACTGTCAAATATTTAATATTAGGTCCATACCTATGAAATTGGTGTTTTGTATGGAGATTTTGGGGAATTCTGCATTTTCCATACTAACATTTTTTCAGTTTTCTTCACAACGACAAATCCAAAGATAATAATACTTGGCATCTATCATTAGACAAGCTTTAGTAATATGTGTAATATCACACTTTATAAAAAATATTTATTGTTTTTAAGTGAATGCAAATAAAATGATGTATTCGGGAGGCACTTAAAAAGAGTTGTCTCCGTGTCCAATTTTAACACAATTAAACTTACAACAATTTATCAAAACAAATCAAAAGAGCTCAAAAATATAGTCTATTTTTAGACGAGGTAATTATTTTTTAGGAATACTCTGAATCTTAATAGTTACAAATACTAAGAGAGAAAAAAAACACAAATTTCATAGGTAAGGACCCAATATTTTTTGTTATTAATATATTAATCGAGATCCCTACTCCAGCTACGAATTTTAAAATTCAGTAAATTTTTTAATAGAGAGACGGTTATAGAGAGTATACACATAGTAACATTTAAAAAAATACATCAAATATTCCATCTGTCTGTCTATTCGATGATGTAATTTAAAGTTTGATAACAAAATTCAAAATACATTCGAAATTATTATTCGAAATGAAGAGAAATACTGATATTTTTGCGAGTTAGCAGTAAAAATATAGAAAAAAAACAACTTATTTAAAGAAACGAAATGTAAGTAAATTTTTTACATCACGCCTATTTCCCCGAAGAGGTAGGTAGAGGTGTTAACAACCAAATTTCGCCAGATATTTATTATTAACTATCAAAAAACATTAAATATCTCTGCGAAATGCGCATAGAAAATGTTGATAAAAATACACGTCGACTTAATCAAATCAGATATAAATTGTAACGAGGCGCTATAGCTATATTAGCGAGTCGTTGCTTCATTGCGCTCTTCTCTGGCCATTTTTCTCTTGTTATCCGTTTTTTAATTTACTGTCTGTCGTTTTTTATTTGTTTTGTTCTCGAAATTCATTCTTACAAGAGCCAGCGCGTAGAGCGGTTGACTCACTGACATTAATTTAAAATATTATTTAATGTATTTAATACAGTGTTGATCAAGTTATTAGCTTACCCTAAATTTACCTTTTTATATAATTGTTCCAGTTGTGCCTTAATTTACAAATAAAAATAGTGACGGAGTTTTCTTCACACTCACTACCTCCCCGTCACAAAATGATAAAAGGTTTTCTGTTAAAACGTGCATGTGAGCAATCCATTAGTTCGAAATATCTCGTTATATATAAATATGACAGAATATTTATAGAACTTGTACTGTTGGATAGCACGAATGTGGGTCTTGAGACCTCTATTGCGTACGTAATAAAAGCTGTAGTTGTGGCGCAGCTGTATACCTAGCCGTGCTGCTTATTGTTCCAAGTGTGCTTTTCCAACGTGTTATATTTAGCAGCTTTATCGGAGATAACGTTAAAGACTGATGAAGCACACTGTTATAGCCGTAAATAGATTTACTTGTTTAAACGACGCGTATATTTATGCATATGTCAAGAAGAATATTTTTTATTATGATAATGTGTTATGTTAACTTTTATCTTTCTGAACATTGAAATGTAAGTCTAATAAGCCAAATCGGGGATGACGGCACTACTCGTTCAGTGGTCGCGGGTTCGATCCCACCGCCAGCACCACTGAGTTTGAACAATAAGTACAGTTGATTGTGAATATCGCTTGCCTCACATTGTGCCCGGTGCATGGCAACAGGCTTACTCAGTAGTACGGGGAGATTTCAAATCGTAATTACTACAGATTAATAGTCCAATACAGCAGCACAATCTCATTATTGTGCCTCGGCTATTTCAAACAGCTAACAGATCTTGATTTAACTCTAATTAGAAACTGGACGCTAGCATACCTGGATCATAATGGATTTAGAACTATAGCTAATGAGTTCCATGGCCATACATTATAGCAACCCCGCGTAATATTACTGGTAAAACAAAAGATATGCTACTATTGCATACTAATTAGTTCGGATTCCATCATATTAAAGGGTAATCATTGCTAGTGGAAATAGTTCAACCTTTAAGTATTTGAATTGTAATTAGATCCCACCATACAAGACATCAGTCTTATCACCATCATAAGATTAATAATTTAAGTATCGTGTTAACAATTAAATCGAATGAATCATGAATGCATCAGCCAAATCCCGCTAGATAGACATATCTAGCGGGATTTGACTGATGCATTTGATTGATGTTCGTTATCAGCCTATACATGTATATGTCCCACTGCCGGGCACAGGTGTTCCTCATGAGGACTATGGGCCATAACACGACCACGCTGGCCCAATGCGGGTTGGAGGATCACAAAGTTTTAATCTTACATCCTCCTCCTCCTCAAACTTGGTATACTTCGGACCCTTGTACTAAATATTAGGTCCTTACCTATGAAATTGGTGTTTTGTATGGAGATTTTGGGGATTTCTGCATTTTCCATACAATTTTTTTTTCAGTTTTCTTCACAACGACAAATCCAAAGATAATAATATTTGGCATCTATCATTAGACAAGCATTAGTAATATGTGTTATATCACACTTCATAAAAATTATTTATCGTTTTTAAGTGAATGCAAATAAAATGATGTATTCGGGAGGCACTTAAAGAGAGTTGGCTCCGTGTCCAATTTTAACACAGTTAAACTTACAACAAATTATCAAAACAAATCAAAAGACCTCAAAAATATAGTCTATTTTTAGACGAGGTAATTATTTTTTAGGAATACTCTGAATCTTAATAGTTACAGACAAAATACTAAGAGATAAAAAAAACACCAATTTCATAGGTAAGGACCCAATACTATGTGAATAAAAATTTTTATATGAATCAACTAGCCTCTTCTAAATTATAGTTTTTATTTTGATGTTAGAACTTCGTCGAAAATCAAATGAGGCTGTAAATTTTGTTTTAGATATTAGGTCCTTACCTTTGAAATTGGTGTTTTGTATGGAGATTTTGGGGAGTCTGCATTTTACATATAAACATTTTATCAGTTTTCTTCACAACGACAAATCCAAAGATAATAATATTTGGCATGTATCATAAGACAAGCTTTAGCAATATGTGTGTGAACACGCTTGATAAAAATTATTCATCGTTTTTATGTTAATGCAAATCAAATGATGTATTTATCAAATTAAATAATACGAGCTCAAATATATGGTCTATTTTTAGAAGAGGCAATTATTTTATAAGAATGTTCTGAAACTTAATTGTTACGGACAAATTGCTAAGACAGAATAAAAACACCAATTTCATAGTTAAGGACCCAATATTATTGACATTAGTTTGGTGGAATTTTCCTTCGGTTCTTATGATAACGAGCTTAAATTGAAAATGTGTTTCTCCAGCAGTGCGAGCATAGAACTTCGACAGTCGCCATATTTGATCGACAAAAGCATCCGTCCTTTTCACTCCTTAATATTCTTCTGTCATATTTATCGAATTTATCGACAATTGTCGATCTTAGGCCCAATTGCACGATCGAGAGTTAGCGCATAACCCAGGGTTTGCCCATATATTTGCCCCAGGGTTAAGCGCTAACTCTCGATCGTGCAATTGGACCATAGACGTCAAATTTGGCTTATCCAATGTTCTAATGCTCGTAGCGCAGGATCGACAACTATGTTGACATAAGGACCTCGTCACTGTTGTTTACAATGTTCGAGTTCCTTAGACAAAAATTTTAAGAAAAACATGACGATGATTTGGATTTTTTATAAATTGGTATATTTAAAGATCAAACTAGTTGAAGAAACAGATAAATTAAAAAAGAATCGTCTGTTTCTTGTTATATGGAAAATGGTAGGATTTCATTGGGATCAGTATTACTATCTCACGACTAATTGAGTCACAGCCTAACCTTCGGGGCCTTTCCAAATCTGAATCTGATCTTAGTTTGAATCTGTTGCTGCACTCCCTTCCATTTAGCAAATGAAATCGGCACCAGTCATATTTTTTTTTGTTTATCTATGACAGGTAAGCTCTAGGCCTTCATCTCACCTGATGGTAAGTGACGATAAGGCCGAAGGTGAAAGCGAGCTTCACCTGTAATCCTCAACATCAGAGGATCTGGCTATCTTACCTCGAATTGCCGGAACACTACAATGCTTAAAACATCGTTATTATGATGACAAATTTAGGTAAGACGGTGGTAGCTAGCCAGGCGGGCTTAGAAGCCCTACCACCAACCAAACCGAGCAGAAAAACATCTGCGCCCATGGGGAATCGAACCCGGACCTCCCGATCAACACCCGGTGGTGTGCACCACTACACCAGAGAGGCGGTTAAATTTGTATGAAATTATTAGGAATTAATGTGGAGGCGGAAAAATAGCCACAATTCAAGATTTTATGGTTTACAAGTAAACCCTTTGTCTTCAAAAAATCTCAGCACCTCATTATAATCACGCCTCTATCCCCGAAGGAGTAGGCAGAGGAGTAAGCACCCAGAATTCTCCTCCACCCCACTAGACTATTCGCTTAAGCTATGTCCTCATTGTCAAAATGAAAATGAATTGTCAATTGTTTCTTTGGATATTGGAATACTACTCCACCACCTAAGACTACTCCACCAAGAGTAGTGTCTATAAGCTTTGACTTTTAATATTGTAAATATACTAAGTTTCGCCTTGATCCGTAAATGGGCTCCACATGTTTGATCTGGCTTTGGAATATTGCATCACCTGTGTTATCCTGAAGGCGTAAGTGGAATTGTTTACACTTCCATATTTAGTCAGATACGTTTGGATGTTCGAATACAGCTTTAAGTAATGGAATTGTTATTTAGATTTAGATTGTCTTGCTATCAAAAAAGATAAATCCTTTCACGTTTTTTCATAAAAACACGATTTTCAACTACATAAGCATTATTTAGTTAATCTACTGTGTATTGTCGTCGAGGGGTTTTGTCGTAAATAAAAGAATATCTATATGAAAACCCGTGTTTGTTCTAGATGTCGTCTGTCACTGTCTTGATGTTAAAGCTAAAAGTACGTCATTCAGTGATGTCGTCGTCAGTCATGAAGTCAACCATGCAGGTTGGACGCAACATACTGATTAAGTTTTAAGCGGATCGAAAAACAGGTCCTAAGGAATTCACAAGCATTGGAATTTCCTAAGGGTCCGTTTTTGATCCGTAGTCAGGATGACCAGTAGGGTAGAGTATGGACCAAAGGCAAAAAGAATTATATCGTCATATGACAGCTTGTCCAATAGTCGAATTTTCAAATATAACTAAATTTTTAATCATTAAAATTTTACCACAACACGATGCTGGAAAGATATATTGCGTCGAATTTTCATCGCAAACTCAACAATTTGTCAAGCTGACCTAACACTTTTTGTTGTTTCCATTGACGCTGTTAGTGTGGAATTTAACTATTGTGGTTTCGATAACTACGTATCAAAATCTCACCCTTATTCGTAAAACAGTTTTAATTTGTATTTATTTTTCTCTTTGACAGTCCGTTTGGTAGAAATTGCGTCAAAAAATAACAACTGTTTTTCGTCCCCCATTTAGTTAATTAACACACTTTTCGTAAGTTCGTCTAATTTGACAGATGTGTCACATTACAAACATACAACAGGGTTTTGAAGTCATATTTACTTATACATTGTTTAAAGTATTGCATAAACTTTAATAGTGTTTATGAATAAACGGATTTATTTGCAAAAAAATGACACACACAAACACACACACACATATTTACATACAAAACAAATACAGGTACAACTTACAAATACGACATACAAAGTTCTTCTTCATTACACAAAACAATACAATAAATATTACGAAACAATGAACAAAAGGTAAAATAACAGTGTTTGTGGACAAATTGGAATAAGAAAAATTACAGTCAACAACAGAAGTAATTGAGTAACTATTTAAGCCATAAGAATGCAAAAGGGCGACAGCACTGGTCACAATGTGAACCCGCAATTCCAGCGGCCTGTAGGCCTAGCACGAGCCGGAGAGAAGAAGTCCCCGGAGACAAAATTACTCATTGTCTCTCGCTTCCGCGCAAACGAAGAAGCGAGAGGCAATGACGATTTTTGTCCCTGGGGACGTTTTCTCTCCGGCCCGTGCTAGGCCTTCTGCTCGAACGTGTAGTACCCTGTCCGTTCCATCTCGGTTACCGGTGAAATTATCATAATAATATAATTATTTCATATATATTTAATAGGTGTTTTTATTTTATCAGGTATCAATGCTGATGAGGAGAATATAATGATGTGAGTATGATTCTTTATTCTTATTTATGTAAGCCAAATATTACACTCACATAACTTTTCGGTCCGTGAAATCGGTTACAGGATCATGGGGATTATCTACTTACATCGATTTCTGTTTAAAGCGGCTCTTAAAGCGGTTCTACGACCGTGTAGTTGGACTTGGAAGGTCCACATAGGCCTCCCGTAATGTGTGCCACTTCACCCTGTCTGACAGTGTTGTTGCATCTGATTCTAGCATCAGCTATTCTTAAAAAAGTATCATAATCATCATGAAACTATGTTCGTGCAGTGCTGTACTGCCCAACTAAGCGCAAAAGCGGTATCTCAATGAAAGCGTGTTTTGAGATATTTGAAGTTATGTAAAAATAACTTTATTTTACATTATATATTGTCTTTTTTGCTTAATAAAAGGAATTGATATATTATATTAGGTCTACTTGTTATCACAATAGAAATTCTGCCACGTAATATTGATATACCTTTAATACCCTTAGTAATTTAAGGTTAAACTGAGATAGATAAATCTTATTTAGGTTTTTTTTTCATATGTTTTCAACAAGATAGCGCTATAAGGCTAAGTCCATTAGATACGTATTTTTAAAAGATATCCGATGGCGTTAAATCAAATTTACGATTTTTTTGGAAATACCGCTTTTGCGCTTAGTAGGGCAGTATAAGCCTTTTTGAATGGTCGCCACCGCTGTCGATCGTCGGCCGCGGCCAATCTTCTTTAGCCTATCTACGAATATCGTCATCCCATCTTGTCGCAGTTAAAAGTATACTTTTGCGCTATCTTAAATGCTTTACACAAGTTATTACTTAAACTGATCTGGTAAAAATATCACTTGAAGTTCTCGTCTTATTATAATGGTATTTTTCTCCAGCAAAACAAATTAAGTGCTATTACATCAAATTCAAATACGAATGAATCTTTTTCCAGTGCTAAGGGTGTCGTTTAAATGCTTTACGTTACTTAGTCTTGTCCAAAGCTCAAAGCTGTGCTACGAGAAACTTTTAATGTAAAAGTACACAGTTTTATTCAAATAGAGAATCTTCTGATTCAAGTGATCGTTAGTACGAATGGTTGAGCGGTACAAACTTCTTTATCAAGTAGGTCTAGTTCTACCTAACTAATAGGTCTTTACCTATGAAATTGTCGTTTTGTATGGAGATTTTGGGGAATTCTGCATTTCCATACTAAATTTTTTTCAGTTTTCTTCACAACGACAAATCCAAATTTAAATATTTGGCATCTATCATTAGACAAGCTTTAGTAATATGTGTCATATATTACTAAAGCTTGTCTAATTCACTTCATAAAAATTATTTATCGTTTTTAAGTGAATGCAAATAAAATGATGTATTCGGGAGGCACTTAAAAAGAGTTGTCTCTGTGTAACACAATTAAACTTACAACAAAGTATCAAAACAAATCAAAAGAGCTCAAAAAATATAGATATTGTCAAAAAATATAAATATAGATATTGTGGTATTGTCTATTTTTAGACGAGGTAATTATTTTTTAGGAATACTCTGAATCTTAATAGTTACAGACAAAATACTAAGAGAGAAAAAAAACACCAATTTCATAGGTAAGGACCCAATATAAAGGCTATGTGCTTTGGACATACCGCAACAAATGTGTCATTGACGCACGTTTTTGGCTATACGAACCGCTTGACCTCACGAAAAAATCCCGTCTCCATTGTACTCTAAGCTAGTTCGAGGAAGTGACGGAGTGGTTTGAACTATTTGGTTTCGATATTGCAAAGTTACTGTCGCCATGGATGTTTCGGATAGGTGACGAAAAACTTTGTGATCTTGAGGATTTCTGTACATTGGAAGGAACGTTAAGGTGTCCTGATTTCTAAAGCAACTCTTCCTAAAAAATCTTTATTGGGTCAGTAAATAGGTTTAAAACTCCTCCTGTGTTTCAGCTGGATCTGCACTCTTAGTGTAAATTTTTTATCGTAAAAAACTCAGCAACTTAATTTGCGTTTACAATGTCAATTTCTATGGGAAACGCGATTTCAACAACTTTTTTTTTTTACCTTTTCCATAGAAATTGCCATTCTTAACGCAACTAAGAAAGTTAAGTTTTTTACAATGAAAACTTACACTAGGGTGCTGTATCATATAGTGGACGTATACAGCCTGGCGATAGAATACCGAAAATAGTCATTCTTTACAACCAATTTCTTATTGATTTTCTCAGATAGAGTCATTGTATTGAAATTGTCTTTCATTTTCAAGGAAAGCGCACGTAAATATTAACATTTATTATTTTGTTTTTCAAAGGTATCCAAACATTGCAGACGTTAATATTTTTACTTTAAGGGAGAATCGATATAATCTACGTGAAACCTTATTTGGTGGAGTTTCATGGAAATTGTAAGCCACTAGATAGTTGTTTATATAAATATACATGTTCAACTCAAACGCTTGAGCCTTAATAGGGTCAGTTTTTTGATCTGTAGTTAGGTTGACCAGTAGGTTAAAATATGGACAAATAGCGAAAACGTACGATGTCGAATTTCGAATTAGTCGAACAAAATTTAAATAATCATAGACAATTTAATCACAACACGATGCTGGGATTAGTAAAATTGCGACTGGCGGCACATCTGATGTATATTGCTTCGAATTTTCATCGCAAATTTAACAATTTTTCAAGTTGACGTGTTTGCGAGTGCACTGGCATTTTGGCATTCCCATTGACGCTATTGCTCTAGATTTTAACTATTGAGGTAACTGAGGTAACTATTACGACGGATCAAGAACTCACCCTTAGAGAGTAAATGCCTTGGGGAAAACCGGTGCGGAGATTGTGTGTTTGAGGCAACTAACAGAGCTTTATGGACATTGCAGTGAATATCGTGTAGCGTATGCTCGTTGCTTTTGGTTACATCAGTTAGTATCAGAATAATATTTACTACAACTTAAAGATGAAAAAACCTTCCGTTGTTCACATAGGCGTATATGGTATGGGCGAACCTTGACTAAGCGGTTTTAAAGAGTCATTGACCGGGACACAAAATGAATGTATGTACCAACTGCTTTGCTTGACTAGCATGACGTAAAAGGCGTATTGGGTACTGGGTCTGTGATTGTGTAGGGGATGAGCTAGCCACTTGTTACTACTCTTTCTTCACGATTTTACATCTGACCAAACCTAATTTTTGTATGGCTTAATATGGTTTTAAGGAACACAGTGCTCCTTGGACTCTGCCTACCCCTTCGGGGATTACATGCGTAATTTTATGTATGTATGTGTGTATTAACATCATCCGCAGAGCCAATTAGGGCTGAATAAGATCTCGCTAGTTCATTTATATACCGAATATATAACTGGCGCGTCGCCCCTTGCCCCACACTTGCGATTATAAATAAGTAGAAATGAACAAATATACGGCTTTTATAAAGGGAAAAATCTTTAATTATCTGGTTCACTTGCACATATTCTCAGAATAAAAAAGAACAACTAATTCTTGACATACGTCAAAAAAAGAAAACATAAACGTATTCCTTAAATACAAAGGAGTTCAATACAGAACACATATTGCGATAACCTGACTTATGTTCCCAAATAAGTATATCGATAAAACTGATTCTATTGTCGTTTCTTTCAATAAGTTTTTAATTACAATACATTAATTGAAAACAAAAGAAAATTAAACAATAGCTATATTGTGTCGCAGAAACACCCACAAGTAAGTACCATTATATGGATTTTACAGAGATCAAAAGCCAACAGCAAATCCATAACTCAAATATTTTCCAAATATCAATGAAAACAGTAATATCGGCTTCGTTATTAATTAAAGTGCTTCTGCAAAAAGAGAAAAAGTGTATTTTCGTAATATAAAAATACATATATTGAAATGTATACGAATTTATATATCCCGATCGAGATCTCAAAGGTAATAATTATTTTATAGGTATACTTTTTAATACATGCAATTTAAATGAGAAATAATTAAAAAGAGCTCCAGATATATAATATTCAATTACTATTATAACGGCTGTATGCCCGAAGGGGTGGGTAGAGATTCTAACACCCACTTTTCACCTCATACCTTTAAGACCCCATGTAACAGAAGGGCCATGTAACGGGCTCAGTACACACACTGTCTATATTGACGCATTATAAAAAATATTGTTAATTGTTGTTGTTTCAAGTACATTGAATGTATTTTAGTGTGCCTAATCGCGTGATACTTATATCATTAAACACTCCCAAAGGCCCGTATTTAACAATTTCTATTATGTTTCAGTTTGATATAATCTACTCATACTAAGTACTAGTGTAGTGATTGAATTTTTTTAAATGAAGTATTAATGCTTTTAAAGTAATTATATGCCGTCCTCAGTTTGCTTTCACAGAAATGCTATGAAAATTAAAATAGTTAAGTAAAATATAAAATCATTCGACTTCTTCGTGGGTGCCTTAATACCCAGACTTTTAAAAATACTGCAATTATTGATTGATTTTGATATTCTTTGCAAGTGTGGGTCCTTCCATTTGGCCAAATTATGTTTCGTTAAATTTCAATTCCCAAAAAAGTTACGTTACGCCTTTTTTTATAGCAGCATCGTGTTGTGGTTAAATTGTCTATGATTATTTAATTCTACTGGTCAACCTAACCACGGATCAAAAATTGTGCTTGTCTTTAGTACCTGTGACTGTACCATATCTACTGGAAATAAACGCTTCTTTCTTGTGAACCATCGGTGTTTTACGTTTTCCTACAAAGAAATACAGTCCACACAACCACACCCCAACAGGGAGGTATGCTGCGGTTCTGCCACTCTAACCCCCAAATCATGCATTAGAAAGATCTTGGCATTTTTTCTTTAGCACGACTTATATCATATTTGCATATCTGTCAAAAACTGAGTTCAATTTCCGATGACAAATTTCGTTAACTGCGTGGTTATGTGAGCGATTGCATTATTAACATTGCTTTTATTAGTTGTTTAGGAAATTATGCAGGTGAAGCTACCTTCCACCTACGGCCCTTCATCACTTACCATCAGGTGAGATGAACAGAAAAACACCAAGAGCTTGCCTGTCGTAAAAAATAACTTTATGGTTTATACTTCACAGTCATCTTTATCCGCTGACATTTATATGTTGGTCACCTTTTGCGGATTCGGCATCCCCTAATGTGCGCCATGTTCTTCTCCAGTTTGAGGTTTCCTTATTTATATTTAAACTGTTATTAGTATTTGATGTGTCTAGTCTCATGCAAGCTTTGGGCTATTTGAGCGGTATGAATATCAAAAGCTATTTGCTTTCCTTAATGAGATCTGTTACGAGTAGTAAACCTTATTAGGTACCCTGTTAGGTAGTTTTAAACTTAGTTTACCTATGCGTCCAGCGACAGTAATAAAACATAAATTTGCTTAAGAAGATTTCATTAGAACAACGCCGCCTAGGAGATGGAAACAATGAAATTACTACAAGCGGAGTAAGTCTTTGTGATATAATCAATATCCAGTTTTTATTTAGTTATATTTACAAAACATTAGGAATTTTATAAATTGTGTAGAATGTGAGTTGTGTTATTGTGTGAGCCGTGTGGTAGCGGCTCATTAAAAGAATACTTCCCTCGGGTGCCGTAAAAGGCGACTAATCGACTTAGAACTGCACAACCAGCAGCTTATAGCGGCGACGGGCTCATCACCTGTCACGCTGACTGCAGTCACTACTGGTGAAGCGTGGAATAGGGCAGTGGACTGCTTTTTCGGTGCTTTTGCCTAGTCTCTGACTAACCCTTAGGGGATAATAGTCGTGATTATATGTATGTATGTTTAGAATGATCAAGAACTGCACCCATAGTGTAAGTTATTATTGTAAAAAACTTTAAATATTTAGTTGCGTTAAGAATGACAATTTCTATGCGAATCGTGGTTTCCAGATACTTTCTACTTTTCACGTTTCCCATAGAAATTGAGCTTCTTAACGCAACTAAAAAAGTTATGTTTCTTATAATGATATCTTACACTACGGGGACCGATAGAAATAACTAGCTAAACTAAGTCATATAAAGATTATTTTAAATGCTACGATTTTAGTTCACATATTTCATTTCTTCTATTCTTCTTGTTTGTTTCGGGTGTATTGTTTAGTTTGTATGTTTGAGTTTATAATGCTTATGCAGTTTATGTCTCTGAAAAGTTGCAATTTTTTAAAGATTTTTATGAATTTCCAGGTTAGTAACTGTACCACAATGGAACATACAGACTATAAGTATGTTCCTTATGATTTCGGGTTCTAACTTTAGTCTACACAAAATTACCGAATGTTGACAATTGCCGGAATGGCATAAGAAAAGATTGTAAGAAAGCCTCTTTGTTTTGTTTTGAGTTTTGATTGTAACTGACAATTAGTCACAATGCTAACCTCCTGGGAATGCTCGTCCCATCGTAAGGCTCACCAGCTGTAGCGTATGTGAAAAAAAAATTATGATAAAAAATATTGCAATAAAAAGTCTTAAATTAAGCTAAGCATTTATTTTATCTGATATACTTACTTATTGTAAAATAATTTATGTTCCAATAGATCATTTGTCAAAATAAAGACCATTTTTTAATGTTTTGTATGTTTCTCTTTCATTGAAGACACTATAAAGTGGATCGCAAATTTTAACACATGTGTTTACATATTTATGTTTACAAAGTGCATCACGGTCGCAATAACACTTCTAATTACAGTTTCTATGCAACGTCGACATCTACCTACATTCTACAGCTATATACGCTACGGTAAATATGTTTCGACTACGTTATCGGTATCGTATCTACATTGACAGTAGCTTCTGTATGTATCTGACAAGCTACGGTTTATCGTTGCCGCATGTGTAACTTTTTTTGTCAAACCTAATAAATTTGGATTACAAAAATACTAAGTGAGTGACATCTACCATATGGAGAGGCCATATGGGCCATGCAGGTAACTTGCTTGATATAAAGTCTATTAAAATGTTTGAGCTATTAATATATTTGAGGCGAGTCATAGGGATTATTTTCCCTTTCGAATGTCCGGGATAACGACGCAAAAGTCGAATTGTAACAGAGGAAAGATAAAACGAAAACGGGTTCGATGTCAAATGGTTTATAATAATTTTCTAGGTCCGACTGATGGTTTGTAATAATATTGGGTCCTTACCTATGAAATTGGTGTTTTTATTCTGTCTTAGCAATTTGTCCGTAACTATTAAGTTTCAGAACATTCTTATAAAATAATTGCCTCTTCTAAAAATAGACCATATATTTGAGCTCGTATTATTTAGTTTGATAATTTTTTGTAAGTTTAATTGTGTTAAAATTAGACACAAAGACAATTATTT
Source organism: Parapoynx stratiotata (assembly GCA_910589355.1). NCBI lineage: Eukaryota > Metazoa > Arthropoda > Insecta > Lepidoptera > Crambidae > Parapoynx > Parapoynx stratiotata. The sequence continues at coordinate 4,686,357 of OU342457.1, forward strand.
TTAACTGCCTCCCGAATACATCATTTGATTTGCATTAACATAAAAACGATGAATAATTTTTATCAAGCGTGTTCACACACATATTGCTAAAGCTTATCTAATGATACATGCCAAATATTATTATCTCTGGATTTGTCGTTGTGAAGAAAACTGATAAAATGTTAGTATTTAAAATGCAGACATCCCCAAAATCTCCATACAAAACACCAATTTCATAGGTAAGGACCTAATATTAGTTCTTTTTGTATGTTTAACCTCTTGAGAGTCAGTGCGAACATCATATTGACGACACTAAAAGAAGATGAGTCTGTTTCGACTAAGACCAGACTTACATACGCCTTTTTCCCACAGGGGTAGGCAGAGATTACATCCTTCCACTTGCTACGATCCCTGCATATTTCTTTCGCTTCATCAACTCGACTTTGGCAATAACTACACCTCTCCCTTTCCCGAGGGAGAGGGCGCATTCAGGTTATGGTGTACCAAAGCCGTAAAGGCTTAAAACACCGGTGGTGTTTAGTCGGTAAGAGTCCGACATAACCCGCCCGGGCGACGGGTAAACAACGAAGGTATTTATTGTATTTTCAATATGCTACACCCAAATGGGTTTCATGGTGATTCTATTACATTGTAACACCTTTTACTCATGAATGCAATAAAGAACTTTGAATTAAAAAAAAAAAAATTCCCCTCCCTTCCCCCCGCCGCATGAGAAGGTAAATACCCTCCTCCTCAATAACACGATTATTAATTGGTACTATTGTTCCCGATACAAGACATAATACTACTAAGAGATAAAAATATTCTTATTCGTATAAGAATATTTCCAGAAGCGTGTTTTGGAACGACAATTATATTTGGAGTCCTTCAAAATTCTTCAATAACATTTTATTGCCAATGGAATTGTTACCTGGTACTTGCATTCAATTAAAAAGTTCTAGAAGGATATGTTTCTCTAACATGCATGCTGTGTGATGTGCGAAATGTAGTTCACTTAGTTTCTTAGGTGTAACTTACCGGAGAGAAACTCTTGAAATATCGGCTCTAGTTTAACTTTGAATGCAGTTTATCCATCTTTCTTTTGAATTTTATCAAGTTGTTACACTGTAAGAGGAAAATATATTTCAATAAAATTTTCAATCCACATTCTCTTAGGGTCTTCACACACCGAGGCGTGTTGCGACGCGTCGATGCCTAAATATGAGAATTTCAATTCGCTAACGATCGATTCGCTAACGCAACTCAGGGAGGCGTTGTGCTACACCTTAAATAATATTGGGTCCTTACCTATGAAATTGGTGTTTTTTTCTCTATTAGTATTTTGTCTGTAACTATTAAGATTCAGAGTATTCCTAAAAAATAATTACCACGTCTTAAAATAGACTAGATTTTTGAGCTCTTTTGATTTGTTTTGATAATTTGTTGTAAGTTTAATGGTGTTAAAATTGGACACGGAGACAACTCTTTTTAAGTGCCTCCCGAATACATCATTTTATTTGCATTCACTTAAAAACGATAAATAATTTTTATGAAGTGTGATATTACACATATTACTAAAGCTTGTCTAATGATAGATGCCAAATATTATTATCTTTGGATTTGTCATTGTGAAGAAAACTGAAAAAATTTTAGTATGGAAAATGCAGAATTCCCCAAAATCTCCATACAAAACACCAATTTCATAGGTAAGGACCTAATATAAGATTTAAAACTTTCGAGTTGCATTGTATATAAAAGTTATAACACCGGGACTACACGCGACGTACATTATGTAGTATATAGATACTACTTACTGCTGGACGTTTCGGCTGGGTTACACCACCGTGGTCACGAGCTGTAAGTGCTACTTACTTATTGCTATAAACAACATAATGTACGTCGCGTGTAGTCTCGTTCCTATAACTTTTTTATACCTTGAATAATAATTTCAAATTCTTGCCTGTAATTGTAACTGGCTTCTTTTCGCGTAGTAAGAATATAAAATTATATTTTATGTAATTTTATTTAAGGGTGGTTTCATTATCACAAACGGCAGCGTTAACCGAGTAAGGACGGGGCACTTCTATATGTATATTTTATGTGAATATCTTTTCCCTCACATTGTGCCCGGTGCATGGCAACAGGCTCACCACATGTTACATTGTTTATTTCATGTTATTTTCATGTTATCTTCGTGAAATTGTTTATTTCATGAAGAGAATACATTCGAGTCGATATTGCTCTGCAAAATATATTTTAACAGAACTTAACAGAATGATAAACAAAATTATGAGTGGTATTTGCATTATTTAAAATAATATATGACCATAGTAACAAATGCTGTGAATATTATGAGTTTGGTGCTGGAAAAAAATGTGGAAGTATTTTTTCATATTTGACAGGCAACCTCATGGCTTTCATTTCACAAAATTGTTCAAAATCTATCGTTATAATGAAGTATATTCTCTCTAGTACTATTAAAAGGAGCTCGGTGGAGTAGTGGATTGGCTTGGCTTTCGGTATCGAAATCAAACCTACCTTCGCCATGGCCAGCCTTGGATGGTTGACCAAAACTTTGTGATCTCGAACTCCTCCGTACATTGAAAGGCACGACCGTTTCTATCCACCAACCTGCATTAGGCCAGCGATTTTGATGTTACGGCCTGTACTTGTTTCTCGCTGTTTCTCCTTGAAGAAGGCCTGTGCCCAGCAGTGGGACGTATATAGGCTGTGGACTAAGTATTATTAGTTGAGAATACGTTTCTTTGAATTTATATGTTATTGAAGATGTTCGGTTTAGCTCAATCGCTTGTACGCTGGTTTTAAAGTATCGCCATCTCTCAGATCCCGGGTCGAGTCGCGAACACTGGAGAAAACATATTTGTTTCATCAGTCATAGATGATTATTTTAATTTTAAATGTCTTATATTTGTCAGTAATTTGGGTTCCATAACAAAAGTACGTTTGCTACTTTTTGGCCATATTTGATAAGTGCGAAAAATAATTTACTTACTATATCTCATCTCATTAGGATTCCGCAACCAAAGGGTAAAAACGATACCCTATTACTAAGACTTCGTTTCCCTCCGTCCGTCTGTCACCGGCTGTATATCATGAACCGCATTGCTAGACAGTTGAAAATTACACAAATTATGTAGTTCTGTTGCCGATTTAACAACATTAATTTGTAAGTACTAAAAATGTATTAAATATTAGGTCCTTACCTATGAAATTGGTGTTTTGTATGGAGATTTTGGGGATGTCTGCATTTTAAATACTAACATTTTATCAGTTTTCTTCACAACGACAAATCCAGAGATAATAATATTTGGCATGTATCATTAGACAAGCTTTAGCAATATGTGTGTGAACACGCTTGATAAAAATTATTCATCGTTTTGATGTTAATGCAAATCAAATGATGTATTCGGGAGGCAGTTAAAAATAATTGTCTTTGTGTCTAATTTTAACACAATTAAACTTACAAAAAATTATCAAACTAAATAATACGAGCTCAAATATATGGTCTATTTTTAGAAGAGGCAATTATTTTATCAGAATGTTCTGAAACTTAATAGTTACGGACAAATTGCTAAGACAGAATAAAAACACCCATTTCATAGGTAAGGACCCAATATTTTACCATACAACAAAGGCGACTATTTGCCCTTTTTTCTCGATATCAATAATGACAACAGGTAGGCACTTGAAATATTCACAAAATACTTAATTGTATATTTACCTTAAACTATTTTAGGTTATAGTATGATATTTGTGCATTTGACTGGTTTTTTTATAATCACCTCGCTAACATAAGTTGTGTGTTTAGGAAATTATAATATTCTTATAAATTTACAATTTTATAATTTAAAAAAAGAACACGTTTCTGGGTTGTATTTGTAACAAACCTGTAACCAACTAAAGTCAAAGTGGTTTTGCGAAACAACTTCAAAAAAGGATGCCTTACAAAATACCGGCGGTACGTCATCAGAATCAAGGAAGAAAAAAATTGAAACGAAAATGGGGGAAAGTTGAGAATAAGTGTGGTAATGCAAACTTTCGTTGGTCCAGATTGCGAGAGAGCTTGCGTACCAACGGTAGGACAAAAAAAAGAATTTTGAAATCGAAAAATGTTTTCTTTTGAAATATACATACATACATCATACATATATCATACATACATCATACATATACATACATTTATCATACAAGTGAAAAAAAAATTTATGATTGGCTATTTAAAAAAGTGGCTCATGAGTTTCTTGCCGGGTTCTTCTCATGAAAAGCCTTTCTCTCGGAATCCGGCCGCTTGTATCGATTACAACCACAGTCAACGAAGTACCTGTACTGTCCTGTGGATGTACTTGTTACAAGCGCTTGCGGTAATGAAGTTTAAAACAATGGTTTAATTTAATACTGTAATTTAAAAATAATTAATAATAAACTATTTATTTGTAAAATGCATAATAATGTAAAATGTTGACGATTTTACGTGTCGAACTTGGCCTATGAAATAAAATTCTTTTTGATTTTGATTTTGACATATAATCACGACTATTATCCCCTAAGGGTTAGTCAGAGACTAAATAAAAGCACCGCAAATGCAGGCCACTGCCGTAGTCCGCGCTTCACCATACAGTGACTGCACATGTACAGTCACCGGCAAAAATATATGATGATTTTAGTACCTTGTCATTTTAAGGTTTAAAGTAAATTATTTGTTTTGCGGACTAAATTCTGGTGATATGATAATGTGACAGAGTACTAAAATCGTCATATATTTTTGCCGGTGACTGTACCTACCTACTCAGCGTGGTAGGTGATGAGCCCGTCGCCGCTATAAGCTATTGGATGGTTGTGCATTTTTAAGTCCATATGTCGTCATTTTAGGAGCTCAGTGGCGTAGTGGTCAGTGCGCTTTCGCTTCGATCGAAAACAAAGCTACCTTCGCCATGGTCAGGCCGTGGATGGGTGACCAAGACTTTGTGATCTCGAGCTCCTGCGTTCTTCGGAAGGCACGTTAAGCCGTTGGTCGCGGTCGCATTTGTGACCGTTTCTACCCACCAACCCGCATTGTGTCAGCGTAGTGGTGTTACGGCCCATACTCCTCATGTGTTTCTCTATGAGGAAGGCCTGTCCTAGCAGTGCCCAACAAACATTTATTGGCTGAATAATTTTTGTATAAAAGCAACTCGACTGACTTTAAGCTGCATGGGTTGAGGTAATAACGTCTGTGTAAACGCTTATAGAGACGATATTCAAAGGGTTTGGGCACATTTTATCTTGCTTTAATTTGGATAACCGCTGATTAATGGCCACATACTATCTGAATAAATGTACAACAGGTTGGATATCTTCTGAATAAATGCTGAACTACCTCTAATCCAGCACCTATAACTTAATTATCCAGTAAGTAATATTTGACCTCAGATATTCAGTTTATATTAAGACTTCAGATGTAAATTGTAATTTTATAAAGAAATAGTTCAAATAAAATTAAGAAAATGACAGTTTTGCGAGTGTGATTTGGATTTCTAGTAAATTTACAACAGTTAACAGCGAAAACTGGTTAGTAGTTTTATTTTACGTATTCCATGAATTAGAAGTGAATTTGTAAACGCATGCTACTTTACGGTGAATATATATATAACTTTATTGTAAAATTTTCATGGGCCACACGATAAACTACTTTAAAGTTAATTATTATTTTTTATAAGGTAAATATTTTCCATGCATTCTTAATATTTTAGTACAGGAAAATAATGAGGCTATATTGTTGGTAACCTAAAGTATTTTTACTTCGGGAATCTATGTGTTTGATGAGTAATTTTGCATTATTTTTTATAAAAAAAGGTTAGGTAATGGCGATATGTTTATCTTGATTAAGATCCGCTCGTTCAGTGGTTTTTTTGCTTATTTCTGTGTAATAGTTCGTTTGTGACTATTTATTCAGGTATAATATAGTTAAAAGTACAATAAACATAACTTTTTTGAAAAACAGTTCTAAAATTACCCACATGTCAACTTTTACACAGTTTATTGGGGACCATTTGGAAAAAACATGATGTCCGTGTCATGTTGAGTTACCATGTCACTTATGAGATAATTCTTCGAGGAATGATCCTTCCTCTAACAGTTAATTGATGGTAACATGATTTGAATTTAGATTCTTAGAATTAATATTTAATTGAAATTGCTACCTGACCAATACTAAAAATTCTTTCACCGTTAAATGTTGAAAAATTATGGTATTGAATATTTGTTTTTTCTTTGTATAATGTATTGTATAATTACAGATTGATTCCGAAAGTACGTGTGCAGTGACAGAACATCCTTTACTTGAAACTCATAGCACGAACAGTCACATGACAATGGTCAAAGTAACATATCAAACGACCAACTACGAACGCGGGACGAAGTGCGAATGGGACGAAGTGTGCATAACCATATTAAATTTCAAAATACATACTTAATACCCACTAATTCCATATAACTTTAATATCTCGTTTATTTATTGGAGTGTTTGATTTTATAAGAATTGCAAATAAAACTTATACTTAATAAAAACTTACTTCGTTTTATTTTACATCGATCGTTTCCAAGAGATGTCTATACCTACTAAGTCAAATGGCAGAAAATTTATAACTATGCTTCTAGTGTATGTAACAGAGGAATAAAATATAGATTATTTTTGTACGAGGTGACCACCAACTTATGACTGATTTTATCAAAGTCTATATCGACTATTGTACGGTTCGCGTCAGGTAAACTTGCTTTGAATACGAGTATATTTAGATAAGACGATTTTAGAGGAGTTTGTAAAACTTCGGATAGATTTTCAAATCTACAGCCTTTAATACTTTTTTCAGATATCTCTTACATTTCTATAATTTCCTTCCGTAGCTGTAAAATATTTGTCACGATCTTTATGTGAAATTATAAATGTCTCCAAGTTTACTATATTGTAAAGTCTACTTTTTGTAGTATTGGGTAGTTAGTTTTGAGTCCAGTACCCTTACATTTTTTTTAAACAACCCATTTCACTGCTTTCTATTAACCTTTTTGCAACTTGCATTAATGGCTTATTTCCATGTCTTAACAACATTTTTACCACCAGAACTTGAATCGCTTTGTTCAAAATATTGACATACGGAACCCTCTTCATTAATTCCACTCATGCTTGGGCGCGGTATATAGGTATCACTTATTGCTAGATTTATTTCTGCTGTTGAACAGATATAACTTTTTATCATGTGGTACTCCTTTAAATACATTCTTCTTATCCCTCCCGTTCTTTTTCTTTTTTTCTATGAATTTGAGGCATTTTTATTAATTCTTTGTGTTATTTAATCACATATAATTGGCTCGTTTTAGATAAAACCATTTGATTCCTCCAATAATCAGGTACTATCTGCATAAAAACCTTGAATTAATATATGTTAATGCTGTAAGCTGGATATAGAGGTGTTGTGCGCTTCTATCGCTGAAAGTGAGGTAAAAGACCGTACTCATTTACAATTTATGCAATCGTTTGCTGCATAAAAGCTTAAAAATCAGAAAATATCCAGCTTCTGTATAATAAGAATAATTCAATGTGTTGTGCAACTTACAGCAAACAACAAAACGCATATACAGAAATAATCTTTATAATTGAAATGATTGTCGGAGTTAAACAGAGCAATGTGAAACCTCCAGCTACTATTCAGATGTAAGCTGTCTCATTTGCTTCAATTTGAATATAGTTTATTTAACAGTACTACTTAAGACCAGTATTCAGTTTGGATAAAGATTATCAACCGTATACAGAATTTATCAAGCTTATAGAATTATTATTGTTCAGAAACTCTGTTATTCAACATAATGCTCTCACGTCAGCTGAAATACAAATATTTTGAAGCTTTAAATTGCCTGTTGCCGCAAAAAGTTGCTGTTATGTGACTTAAATGTTTGTTGGGTGGGACGTATGTAGGCTGATGACGACGGGTCTGAACTGGCGGGGTCTATACCAGAAATGCACCGTGAATTATTTCATGAAAAACACAAGGTGCCATGACCAAGCCATGACCCAGCTCTCAACTGACTGTTCACAGATTCAACTCGTAAAGTTCGTCCCGTCTCGTTCTGTTTCGCCGAAATAAAAACTGACAGGTATAACTACCGTGATTCATTTTTTTAGACGGTTGACGGTGACGGATAGAAAAAGAGTGACATGTTTCCTTTTAGGTGGATTACCTATCAGCACTGTCATTCGTCCAGCCACGTACCGGTTCGTTTGGAAGAGATCAAAAAAAAAAAAAAAACAAAAATAATTTTATTTCATAGGCTAAACATAGCACTTAAAATCGTCAACATTCATACATAGTCACATTTATTATACTAAAAGTAAATTTTAATAATAAAATTGACAAAAAAGACTTAAAATTCACTGCCGCGAGCGCTTGTAGCAAGTACATCCACATAGCGCTTTGACTGTGATTGTAATCGATACAGATCAGATAAGAAGTCACGATTCCGAGCATTGGAAAGACCATGAAGAGAAAAAAGTTAGTGTAAATAAAACTGATGCGTCTTTCATCACAAAATACTAAAAGTGTCGGATTTTAGTTCGTAATTTTGAAATTATTACAAAATCTGCCATAGGAACTGAATAACCTAATGTTAGCGATTTATATCATCGGATATTATGTTCGGTCGCCGCTCAAAGCCGTTCTTTTGTTAAGTTTAAAACATTGTTACCATCCTTATGTGCATTATTTGTTAGTCGAGAACCCGCTTCAAGCTGCAGCAGTACTCAACCTCAATCTTTGAGATCTATTGTGATTTTAGCTCGTCATTTAGTCCAGTACTCAAATTGCCGTTTTTTCTAAAGATTTTTTTTAATTTCAAGAATTAAAACAACAAAACAAACCATAAACACCACCAGACTTAGGAATGACGAAAAAAACAATATTTTCTCTAAACGTTACTAGGTACAGTCGAGTTCAAAAATATGTATGCACGTTTGACAGTAAATGACTCTTATTGGTAGGGGCTAAAGACTATCACCTGTCAAATGTGCATATATATTTTTGAACTCGATTGTACTAATAAAGTCCTAAATGCTGACGAAAATGTTTGGAGAATTGTTCAAAATTGGCTTAAACAATTTAAATAAATGAATTTTCTAGTTCAGTATTTATTCAGACCATTACTATTAAGACCAACATCCAGTATTTATTAAGACCAACAATCCGATCAATTATTATTAATTTCTATTGCACTTATGTAAAAAAAAAAATTTAAAGATAAATGTGGGTAAAATACTGCAATTCGATACTTTAATCGACCCTTATCTTTATCTATACATATAATAAAACTGTAGAGATCGAATGTCTGTACATAGAAAAAAAATGCTTTATATCAATCCAGGGGGGATCTTTTTTAATTTTTTGTTTCTCTGTCTGTTTATCTGTTTCTACGGGTTAATCTCCAAAATGGCTGGACCTATTTCAATGAAATTTCGCATGGTGCTACCTTATATCCCTGGTCAATATCTTAGATACTTCTTATTCCGGTAAACATCAGTAATCGCGGACGATGTCGCGGAATCATTAACAATATGAAACGGAATATTACTATTTTAATACTTGGGGACTATTACTTGGATTATTATATTTTTTTTACATATAGTATGTATCAGTAAGCTGTTGGCCTTCATCTCACCTGATGGTAAGTGACGATAAGGCCGAAGGTGGAAGCGAGCTTCACCTGTAATCCTTAACAAGTGACCAACTGGCTATCTTACCTCTGATATTTATTTTAATTTAAAGAACGTCTTTTAAATTTGACATGGTTTAATGATCACTCTGCTGGGCTGTAACTCATGTATAAAATATATCAATAGATGCCCCTGCAATATATAACTATGAAGATTAGCATGTATTGTAAGGAAGCATACACAATGAAGCCAGATCTCTCGTAGGAACACAATGCTACAACTGTTGACTGTGATCTTCTATAAAGTCTATCAGAACACACTGTAGGGATGCGTCTTTATTAATCCATTTTAATATTAGGTCTATGAAATTGGTGTTTTGTATGGAGATTTTGGGGATGTCTGCATTTTACATACTAACATTTTATCAGTTTTCTTCACAACGACAAATCCAGAGATAATAATATTTGGCATGTATCATTAGACAAGCTTTAGCATTATGTGTGTGAACACGCTTGATAAAAATTATTTATCGTTTTTATGTTAATGCAAATCAAATGATGTATTCGGGAGGCAGTTAAAAATAATTGTCTTTGTGTCTAATTTTAACACAATTAAACTTACAAAAAATTATCAAATTAAATAATAAGAGCTCAAATATATGGTCTATTTTTAGAAGAGGCAATTATTTTATAAGAATGTTCTGAATCTTAATAGTTACGGACAAATTGCTAAGACAGAATAAAAACACCAATTTCATAGGTAAGGACCCAATATTACGTTTGTGGTCATGTATGTTTATATTGTTAAGTACCAGTAGTACCTTAACAATTTTCTTTGATATAAAGAATATTTGAATTGCCGCTGCGCCAAGTACTTAATATGAAAATGAATTAACGAACTAATTGAATTCATAAAATAATAATGTATAGATTTATACCTAACTTTACTTACAAAATTGTTATTATCACGTTTATGAACGAAATCATGTAAGAAAGATAAAGTACTTAAGCAAGCTCAGCTAAAAATTAAGCGAAAGATTCTTAAAATAAAACAAAAATTTAAATACCCCGTTAAACAGAGTAAACTTTTAGGTATCACGTTTTAAATTAAAATGGATTGCTATTGGAATGCACAGAGTAATAGTAGATTAGTAGCCAAGGGCTGTAAGGCATCAATTGCAGCCCGAGATATTTAGGCGCACGAGCGCAGCGAGGGCGCTTATAGTTCGAGGGTGCAATTGATGCTTACACCCGAGCTAACTACTCTGCTTTACATCTCGATTGTGAGGTAAGTGGAAAAAAAGGCATTACAAGAATAAATAAATTTATTTTCAAGAACTAAATTTACCTTCGCCGTTCGATATTCAAAATTGATGAAAATAGCGAAGCGACCTCTTTTGTCACAAGAATAAATAAATTTATTTTCAAGAACTAAATTTAGCTTCGCCGTTCGATATTCAAAATTGATGAAAATAGCGAAGCGACCTCTTTTGTCATTGGGCTGAATGCATGATGTCTAGTGCCAGTAAGATAGTTAGATGTACGCGAACTTTTTGAAAGAGTTTTTTTTTTAATTACTTACCGCCCTAGGGCGTTTCTAGCTACATTATTAACCTAGGGCGGTAATTGATCACTTACAACCCGCATCTGGGGGTATTTAGGACCTACTTACCGAACATGAGAGATGTAAAAGTAATAAATCATGAAAAGAAATAACACCGATAAAATAGTAATGTAATGTAAATAACCTGCGGATCATAAGTACCTTTTGCTTAAATTAAATATATTATGTCGATACTAGATACGGTTAATTAGGAATATCGTTTGACTCGGTGCCCAGTTTAAGGAAACAGATTGAGCTTGTTACATTTTTTTTTGTATTAAAAAGGTAATATGAAAACAATTATAGGGTGGTTTCATAGGTAGGCTGGCCGCGTACGCGCTTACAATTACGCTGGCTTGCCGTCTTATTTTAGATGCCTTTTAGGTGTTTTATCAAAATCTAGCAGCCCACACCGGGTGTACGGGTTCTATATTAAGCATGTATTACATTAATATACATGAACACCTTTCTCATAAATCGCTATCTGAATTTACGAAAACCGCATCTAATTCGTTGCTTGAACCTGAGTAAAAATGATTGAATCTTAGTAATCTTTGAAAACACGTAATTCAATGGGCGTTTATCAGAACTTTCTTGTTTCATACGAGTACTGTCCACTGATTGAAGGTAAAAATACGTTTTATTAAGTAATTCAAGATTTAAAACTAGATTTAGTGATTTTTTGACATTTCAGCCATAGTGAAATTGTCAAAAACTGACAAAATCGAGATTTAAACTAGGTTTAAAATTTCCTGCAAGTGGCCCTAGGTCATAGAGCTACTGCCTATTATAATTTTCTGTGCCATTTGTGCACGATAAAATAATCATATATGTTATATCATTTACTTCATATATACATATACATTAATACACATCATATGAGTCATATAGTCATAATTATAGTTAATATCCTATATATCATTTAAGTACGCGAACACGCACACACACACGCACGCACGCACACGCACGCACGCACACACACCACACACACACACACTCACACACACACACACAGAGACACACATACGTTCTGTTTTGTTTTATTCTACTTTATACATATATATTTAAGAATGGCAAAAACTTTACTAAATCCTGCAAGTCCGGTGGAGGGCGCTAATGTCTGTCATACAGTTAAAAAAACTAGTAAAGGCGTTAACGTTCAACCGTATCATGTTATGTCGCCAAAACTTGTACCTATTTTTTAAGATACTAGATGTAATAAGTTGTACAAAATAAACTTTATAAAAAAAAAAAGTATGTTACACCTACAGATCATGAGATCTTCTTCAACCTTCTTGGTTACGCCATCGCCACACAAAACAAAACAAAGTGTCACGTGCGTAATGGGGATTGGTTAAAAATGTTTGCCTGGCAACGCTTACCTAGCAACGGCCGCCTAGCAACCGATCAACAGCTTAACGTAACGAAGTACGGAGGAAACCATAGATATACATATACTGACGTATAGATCACCTGACAGCTCAAAAATGCATTACCAATTTTGAATTGTGAATGTGTACTACTAGTCACGAGACGATACTTCTTACAAAAAATATCGATAGTTGCAGTTACACCTAAGTATAAAATAGTGTTTTTAATTATCTCTTTTTAATTTTGAGTAACACTATTTACTGATGTTCTCTCAAAACTATAATATCTTCTTTGGCTGTCTACTTAAATACGTCTATGCTTTCAATTAAACATATCGATAAATTGTAGTTTCACCTTAATTCGAAACAATTTGTAAGTAATTTGACTATTTATTTTTTAACCCTAAATAAAATTATTATTTCATTAAAGATTGCATAGATGGCGAACTCAAATTGACAAAATAAGAAAAACATACAAGGTGACAAAAATCTATTCAAAGCCAAGGCTTTCCGGTAGTAAACTGACTGAAAGAAAGAACTGGTATGAAAAAATCATTTGTATCTTGTTTTTAATTTTATATATATTTTTTGCACTTATTTTGACCTGTCATAAGTGTATTTGTTTCTTATATTATTAAGGCAAAAAAAGGATAAATATTATCAAAGGTAAATAAGTTTACGTTTATAATTTTTTTTTATTTACACTAAATATGTATATTCATATTTTGGAGGTAAATGACATTTTCTCTTTCTCTTCTATAAAAAAAGAACTTATTAACAAACAATGCAAGTCTTCACAATATTTGGTTTGGTACAAAAACAACTTACATTTTTTATTCATTCTTTTTGTTCAACGTTCCTTGCTTTTAAATGGTAAATAATTGTACTACTTAAAATATCAATAAACTTTTTTTTCAATTAAAAATAAATATCGATAATAATGTCGATAAATTTTAGTCAATCGCTAATGTATATGTAAATTGTAAATTAATCCTCAAAATCTTGTTAACTAGAAATAAAATAATTTTTATATACACAAAATATAAAATTTTAATAAATTATTGACGTAATTTTACAGTAACATCATAGGAATGTCCAATTGCAAACAAAAATAAACGTTTTATTGCTGTTAAATTTTTTTTTAAACCTGTGAAATCTGCAGTTTTCTGGATTATTCCTTTGGTTGATACCACACTCAATTACAGCACATATAACCATATTTCGTAGAAAAAATATTAACTAGAAATATTTTAAGATCTTATAGTTATTATAAAATTTCCAAGGAGATAATTGTACGTGTTCCGATTTGTTTAAAGCTGTCAATCGAATATGGTTATAAATGACAGTCAAACGCTTTCTCGTTCATGCTTGTTATATCTCCATAAGCAATTTTTTGTATCTATCTTCTTTGGTTGTCTACTTAAATATGTCTATGGAGGAAACCGAGACCTAGAAGTTTTTTCATTCAACCATTATGACTCAAATAACACTTTTTCAGCGTCATATGATTTAGCTCCGCCGCGTAGGAGTCGTCAGAGTGCTCGCGGAGTCGCGGGCGGCCGCGAGACTTTCCAAGTTTCTCAAGCGATACTATGTATTACAAAAATTAAGATAAAGTTTAAAATATGACACTGACGCTCGCCACTGCGCTGCCATTTCGGTGTGATTTGAGCCTGTCTATGGGATAACCTAGGGCTATAAGCTTACTTCTTTCTTCTTTGTCCTGTTTTTCCCAATTCTATTTGGCGTCGGCGCAACATGTCTTCTTCTTCCACTCTTATCTTTTACTCGCCAAGTCAACACTCACTCATCACATCATCATTCACACAATCCAACCATCTTTTCTTTGGTCTTCCTCACCCCACACGCCCATCCACTTTCATATCCATAACTTTCCAGGTGGCATGATCATTCTCTCTCTTCAATACATGTCAGAGACACGCGTTTTTCTCTCAGTTTATCAGCAATCGGGACAACTTCCCCTAATAATTCCTCATTCTATCCACCATCGTCATAACACACATCCACATCAACATTCGCATTTCAGCTACATGCAATATTTGTTCACCCATCTGCTTTACAGGTCTACATTCCGATTCATACATGACGACAGAACTCCTTTATTAACAATATAAATACTCCCACACACCTCCTATACAATACAAGTGTAACCACATCAAGGAGCAACTCCTAATAAATACAAATATAAACATTTATATATTATTATTTTCAGTCGTAAAGGGAATTACATTTTAAGATTCAGTTTAAAATCAAATGAAAATTACTCAAACGACTGTAATCTTCTTTTACTATCATAATGTAAAGGGAGCACAATACCTTCCTCTTTCTTTCCCGTTCTTCTCAGAACCTTCCATGGAAGGAAGAAGGATGGAGTAATTATATTATAATAATAATTTTATTTATCATTTGTTAGTTAAAGTCATTATCCTAATAAATATTTTTATTTTTAGTGATTACTTACGCGAAAATATCAGCAAAGTGTTGTATCAAAAGTTAGTGATACGGAAACATTTTATTTTCACAAAAAATAGATAAAGGTACTTCCCGCTTTTGTAGCAAAATCTCCGACTTGTTGTTTTTGAATTATCTGCAGATTTTTGGTTTAGGCCAAATAAAATCTTTACTTTATCCTTTAGCATAGCCTTTATCCGTCCCTCGGCTGGGCATAGATATTCCAAAATGGACGTTATACGAGGATTATGTACCACAAAAGTGGCCCACCCGCCTAATGCGGTTTGGCAAATTGAAACGTGTGCAATACCAACCGGAATGCAAAACTGAGGTTTGATGCACCTTCTGGGGCTGGAAGTTATTCATATCCAAAAAATTTGGTCACCCATCCCGTGAAATAATCTTTTTAAAAGTGCTCGGATCACGAAACCGGGATCCTAAGTGGTTTATAATATTGTACATTATCTACTTAAATGTAAAGTTTTCATTGTTAATCGTGTCCACAAGGTCAATTGCTTTTAAAAAGTGTAACAGTTTGGTAGAGCTTAAAGTTTATACGTGTTATGTATAGTGTTTGAAATAACAGATAAAAATCTACAAAAGACTACAGTCATCCTTTGGAATTCTTTACCTCTGGACATCAGATCTGTCACCACGAAAGCTACCTTTAAATCGAGGGCTCGCGAACACTTTTTGAGACAATGCTATTACGATCTCATCTGAACTTACATAATTTATTCATTTATTATGCGTTAGTCTATTCATTTATATTTTTTTATTAATTTATTTTAAAATACACATATAATTAGTTATTTTATGTATATGTGTATATATTCTTTTGTGTGGTTATAAATTTAACTTTATTGTTGCCGCCACTAATTCTCTGCTTAGCCTCATGGTTGACTGGTAGAGGAACGATGTTAGTCGTTAAGTCCGCTATATATACATTATTGTGTAATGGAAATTAAAGGTTGAATAAATAAATCAATTATATAAGGTCGTCGCTTCGATTATCTTTTGTAATACTGTTTCAATATAACTTTTAGCATAGTAGTGTACTTCTTGGACCAATGCAACAGGCTGACTTCTATTAGCTTACTATATATCGGTGGACGATAACCTCCACCTACCCCTTCGGGGATAAAGGCTATGACTTACGTAGCAAGGCTTTCGTAGGCGGCGGAAGCGAAAACATGTTATTTTGCTTGTTATCAAAAATAGAATCAAAAGTAAAATTACCTAATTACAATTAAACGGTAAGTTGTTTACGAATTATGGAGTTTCCATAATCCAAACGCGTAAGCTTAATCTATTGATGTTATTGAGAAAAGTGTAGGTACAGTAACAAGCAAAAATATAAGACTCATTCCATCGTCCTCACTGCTGGGCACAGACCTTCCTCATGGAGGAAGCCACCAATCTGGCAAATGCGGGTTCGTGGGTAGAAACGGTTGCAAATAGCGACTGGGACAACGGCTTATCGTGCCTTCCGAAGCATGAAACAGTTTTAGTCATCAATCCAAGGCATGACCATGGCGAAGGTAGCTTTGTTCTAGATATCGAAAGCAAAGCGTACTAACCACTACGCCATCGCCACCGAGCTCCCCGCCTGTTACATAAATGAAAATCATTCGTAAATTATTTGTTTCTGGTTATTATTTAAAATGTCAAGCTACTAAAACAGCTTATAATATTCAGCCTCTTTTTTGTTTTGACGGGATATGAATTCTGGACTTGGCAGAATTATTATCAATATCAAAATATCCACTATGAACCGTAATTAAGTTTTATTCAAACTCAGTGGTACAGTCGTAGTCGGTGGTATCGAACCCGCGTTTCCCGCGGCCTCTCAGACGAGTAGTACCCAATCCATCCCAACTCGGATGCCGCTTCCTTTTAATTGCACACAAATAAAATTGACATTAATGCCATTTGCAATCACGTCGTTACGTACGCACACAACAAACTTTGCACACAGGTATATTCTTACACAGAGACATTTTGAGACAGAGACATACATGAAGTTGACGTTCGATATTCTAAATAAAATTTGATCATATAATTTCGGCGAGAGGGGCTACTCATTGATGGCATCTCCTGTGTTTAGATACTCAATGAAAAACAGTCATACAAGTTTTAGTCATATATTTTTGCTGGAGACTGTACGAGAAGGTACTACGAGCATTTGAAAGTTAGAGTCGTTGTGATTGAAAAATTTTATGCTAGCATTGTCTAGAATACCAGGAATTCTTTTACTAAAATTGCATAGCAACTCTTCCCTTGGCAGATCAGTTTTGATTTTTACCTTACTTCAAAAAAGGAGGTTTCTCAATTCGACCGTATTGGGTCCTTACCTATGAAATTGGTGTTTTTTTGTCTATATTTTTGAGCTCTTTTGATTTGTTTTGATAATTTGTTGTAAGTTTAATTGTGTTAAAATTGGACACGGAGACAACTCTTTTTAAGTGCCTCCCGAATACATCATTTTATTTGAATTCACTTAAAAACGATAAATAATTTTTATGAAGTGTGATATTACACATATTACTAAAGCTTGTCTAATGATAGATGCCAAATATTATTATCTTTGGATTTGTCTTTGTGAAGAAAACTGAAAAAAATTTAGTATGGAAAATGCAGAATTCCCCAAAATCTCCATACAAAACACCAATTTCATAGGTAAGGACCTAATATATGCTTTTTGTATTTTACCAGTGCAGGAATCCTGTGCCAGAGGATTATCAATCAGCAAATCAGCAACACTGCTCGTCCTTACGTTGACGATTTTGATCTTTCTGACTAGCTTTTGAGCTTTTTAAACCGGAAAGAGCTACTCTGTTGATCCATTGTCAAGCTGAGAAAACGGTTAAAATTGTCCAAATGTCGACAGAGATAATACCAATATGTGTGACGTGTGACGTCATGATAAAAATATTAACCAATAACGTAAACGTATGTCGAGAGCTGGTAGCAAGGTCACCATAATCACGTGCCTTAGTCAAGAGAATACGAAGAAAAAGAAGATGATACCAAAACGTGCAAAAACTTGACTAATAATATCATCAGATTTTAGTCAGGTAATCCTAGAGTATTTAACTACTACATAACACAATGCTGCATTGAGGATAATGGTGGATGTGGTTCACAGCTGATGTATAAAACTGTTTCGCAAATGTCATTCTATTCATTGCATACCAATGGTTAAGCTGACGTCACACATTTTAGCATTTTCGTTTTCATAGACGGCATTGGAAAAGATTGTTTACTTGATTACGGATCAAAATACTGGCCCTTAAAAAGCGGAATACACTTTTTCCGCAAGGCAAAATATGCGTTGGACATCGAAATTAAAAAGTTTACTTTGAATCATTGGGGGCGTTGATTACAGACCAAAAGACTGCAGTTTTCCCTTAAATCTCTATGATTACGGTGAATACTTGGGTTTTTGATGTCCACACCTTTTTATTCACTGCTTTATTAGCAGCATTGATGCAGTTTTAATTAAAATTTTGTTCGGTTTTTCTTCAAAGTTTTCAGTTCTACATAACAGGGCTGTTTATAAGAAAACGATATTAGTTTCTTAATTTTTACACGTTTTGTGTTATTAGTATATTTATTTTTTACTTTATTTTTCTATTTCTGCTTTAAGCAGAAAATTAAACAAGAATTACTCTGGTAGAAACGGTAGATCTAAAGGATTTGTATTCATGTATTATAAATACCCATCGCTTGAGCATAATAATAGTTACTATTTATAAATACGTATACCTAGTTTAATACAGGCCGTTAGAGTATGTAAAATGTGTGAATGTACAAAACAAATTATATATTATTATAATAGATACGAAAATGTGAATATATATGTATAGCCCATCTTTTTATCACGTTTCGCTTTTTTGTTTTACAAATAGAATAGTACCTATATTGATTCTTTTTATACTAATTAGGTTGAGTACCGTAACTAGCTTGTAATGCAACCATCGAACGGCCGGCGAACAGCGCCGGCTGCACACGTGCGTTTTTTCCTGAGTTTTTTACGTGTAAGCGCACGCGTGTGGCCGGCGGCGCGGCGGGCGCTGTTGGCCAGAGCCGGCCACCGGCATAGCTCTAAAACCACCCGTAAACAAAGTCGCTGTCGCACACCGCACCGCACGTTGCAGACCATGCAGACCATTGAATATGTTTGACTCAGGAAAAGTAAAATTGTTACTATTAACGTAACAAAACAACAAACTGAACTCAGTGATTGCATTACACATGTAATTAATTATTGCAGGTAACTTGAATGTTCTAAGTTAATGCTAGTTTGTTATTATTTTAAGATGTAACGACGTTTTGTCATTTAATTTGTATACAAATCTAATAATACTTGTATTTAGTTGCGGTGTAATATTTCATTACTCTAAACAAATATCAACTTATTTTGAGTGTTCAATGTATAATATTATATTTATTAATAATTATAATTAATCATATTGTATGCTTTTAGGATTATCTTCTTAATATTTTCTAATAATACTCTTAGTAATAATGTCTCATAAAATTGTATGTATATGTTCATTTGGGGCTGACTAAAAGCGTTCTAAAATAAGTTGTTTTTCTCGTGATCCTTGAAAATTCAACTTCAAGCGCGTATCATTTAGCTGCTGTAGAAGAAGTATTTTTATTACATTTGTATACTTAGATATAGCTAAGATGTAACACAAAACGCTACAAATATCCCTAAAACTTGTAAAAACCAATTTCCATTTCCTTGAATAATAATTCAATTGTTTATATTTAAAAAGTATTAAAATATCTATATAAAAAACAACATTCGTATTTATTTTTACAATCTTTTAATTGGTACCCGTATTATTAACTATTATTAATTACAAATCGATTCATTTTCTTCGCGAAAATGACAGAAGATATATCCGTCCTGCTCATTCTTACCGGAAGCACGATGATGGCGCCGGTAACCATGGTGAGTGTAAAAAATGGGGCGTGTTTTCGAATCCATTGAAATTAAAAGCGATGCACTTCAGCGCAAATATGGGAGTCTGGAGGCAGTAGAGGCGTGGAGGAGTAGGGACGCGCGGGGATGAACGCAGCCTATATCAGGACGAAGCCAGGGCTCAGGCACTCACTCGCTCACCGCTTCCTGGGACGGACGCCTGACCCCGAACACCAGTCACTAGCTATCTTCATTTATTTCACCGCCAATTTAATTTTTTTTTTTTAAAGTCATTTGATTTTTCTTCCATTTAATTTCAAAGCTAGTGACTGGTGGGTCGCACGTCCGTCGTCGCGTTTCCAACACCGGTACAGAACTTTTTAGAACTTTGTTTGAAATATCGGTCGCTGTTTCTAAAGTATCCTTGTAATTCGATTGCAGTTAAATTTCTTTTTATGGCGCGATTAAAGTAATGAATGTGTGCAATATTCGTTCTAGGTTTAATGTCGGTAGTTAAAAGTAGTAATACATTGACATTGGTACAAGCTAATCATGATAATGACGAACGGTATAAGAATGCAGCTGCTGAGGCCGACCAGAAGCGCCGGTAGAAGATCAAATCGGTAAGTATTTCATATAAGTTAGGAAACATTTAAAAAATAGACAGGAAAAAAAATCCAATTCCATTCAGTAAAAAATCATCCATTATTCTGCTACAAAATCTAATGTATGTTATTCAATTTTAAACTTTATGAAATTACAAGTAAAATATTATAAACTCACATTTTTATTGTGAAGTGAAATAGAGACTCTGAATGGTTTTTTAAGCATTAAATTCGTTTTATACACTAAACTGGTAGAAAGTTATTTTCAGATTTTTGTTCCCAGATTAATAATGTTTCCAACAAAAACTTCATGAAATTTAAAAATGAAACATATTTTGAAAATACGAACTTTTCGTATAGTAATTACTCTCGGTTACTGTAAAAAAATTATTTACTGTTTTCTGCGCTCTAAGAGTTTTTCGTAATGTACATCTTGGAACCGTTACGAAACCCGGGATAAAAACATGAACAAGTACCAACAAGTATCTACTTAAACGCGAAAATTACAAGTAAAAAAATTACATATCGCGGTGAAATCTGTCCTGTTGCTGTGTGCTGTAGGTACAATTGTTTTGTTCCGCAATAACTTGAGTCGTTTGGTAGTGGCTCATTAAAATAATCTTCCCTTGGTTGTCGTAAAAAAAGAGACTAATGGACTTGAACTGGACAACCATCCAATAGGTTATAGCGGCGACAAGCTTATCATCCGTCACGCAGAGTCCAGTCACTGCTTGGTGAAGAGTGGTCTATGGCAATGGACTGCTTTTGCGGGGCTTTTGCCTAGTCTCATTAATAGTCGTGATTATGTGTATGTATGTATAACTTTAGTTTGTGACATATATTGAACTTACTCAATAAAATTCCTGATTAATAATTAAAATTATTTATCCAAATAAACTGAAACTTAAACTTAGCACTCGGCGCAAAATTAAAAGTTTTGAGGAAGTTAAATATATTAGACTATTTTAATAAGAAGTTAAATTCCAGTGTAGGCAAATGTACCTTTCCAGAAAAATAGCACATTACTTGAAAGTCTAGTCTTATTCAGATTTTTACTGAAAAAAGCGTATCAAACGTTTTTTTTTCAGTTCAGCACTTACTTTAAAAGTTTCATAATTGTCGTGTAAAGTACATGTCCCGTGTCGGCTTTTCCCGGGCCGTCTCGGCGATTCTCGGTCCGACTTAAACCCCTCGCTCCGCCGTTAAAAGTTCCAGTTTCAAACTTCTACATGAAATAAAAGAAAAACTTCCGTCGTGAAACAGACATGGCAAGTATTAATTTGTCTAATTGAATGCAGCTGAATGTTAAAGCAGTTTAATTTGAAATGAAATCTATGTTAATTAAAGCTAAGAAAAAGACAATCCAATTTAAAATAACTGTCCCGATTTTAAGCAAACATTTATATCGTTAAAAACGAGAAAGACAATAATTCTCAGTAATAAAATGACTGAATTGGCTTAATTTCTCTATGAGAGACTATGTCACTTTTCATCCGGTGTGCAGCCTGCGTCTTATATAACACTAGCTGTTGTCCACGACTTCGTCCGCGGTTACTATGATTTTTTAACTAACCCGTGGGAAGCCTTTAATATTCTATTATACCTACAAGTTATACTAGTTAATTTTCCTACTTTCAAAACAATACCACACACGAGTGAAGTACACAGTAAAGATCAATTACTGATAGTTATTAAGTCTCCATACTCCTGTCCTGTTGTTGGCTGCACATGTAAATTGAATCTAGGACTTGAAATTAATCAAAGGCCTTTTCGGTTGCGTAGAATCCTATTGAGTCCTAGACAGTCCATTCGATGATCCCATTCATGATTACAGCTTAATTATTGGCAAAGTCAGCATCAAAGCGTAGGTATAGAGGAGGCATAGGGACGCACGGGTGCAACTAATGACCAATTATCAGAATACGCTTAACCTGACAATGGTTTGCGAACATTGGTGTTCTCGTTGACCCTCAAGTAGTTAAGCTTAAACTAACTCTTGTAAGCCGTCAATTTTTTCTCGCGGACAAAAAATTTTATACTGAATATATTTTGTGAATCTCTTTTTACTTACTTATTCTCAAAAGTCAAGAAACTATCACAAATGCTGCTTATAATTTCGCATCTACAAATAGTATAGTAATAGTAGGTTTGTTATTATCTGAGTTTCAACCCAAATGAACTTAGGTTGTGACGGGGATCGCTGGCCCCACGTTGGGCGCCAGTGTGATGGGGAAGTAGCAAATAAGAAGAAAACTCCGTCACTATTCGTCACTTTTTTATTTGTAAATTAAGGCACAACTGGAAAAATTATATAAAAAGGTAAATTTCACAGAATACACAAAAACAATTTCACAATTAACACTAAAAGATATTATAAAAGGTAGGGCTACTTACAATAGTGCCTTAAAGAAACTTATAGACTTTATAAATTGGGTGAAACTGATAACCCAAAAATCTTGTGATCTTGTAACATATTTAGGATAAGCTTATAACTTGATTCATACTGTATTAAATACATTAAATAATATTTTAAATTAATGTCGGTGAGTCAACCGCTCTACACGCTGACTCTTGTAAGAATGAATTTCGATTAAAAACGGAAACCAAGAGAAAAATGGCCAGAGAAGAGCGCAATGACAGCAACGACTCGCTAATATAGCTATAGCGCCTCGTTACAAGGTGATCCAATCCCGAATTGAATTATAGGGATCACATTCATCACAATCAAAAACGGGATACTAAACAAGATATAATCCTACGAAATTTAAAATACAAGCAATTAATGAATACATGATATTTTTTTCCCGAGTATAAAATCAGAA
This sequence comes from Parapoynx stratiotata, assembly GCA_910589355.1. Classification (NCBI taxonomy): domain Eukaryota; kingdom Metazoa; phylum Arthropoda; class Insecta; order Lepidoptera; family Crambidae; genus Parapoynx; species Parapoynx stratiotata. The sequence goes on from OU342457.1 coordinate 4,709,840, forward strand.
ATAAAAAACATAAGTACACAGGAAATACTGACGTATTTGTTATAGATTCTACTTGAGTTAATTCTACTCCCAATTATATTTCCAAGGGCCCTTCCAGAGGTTTCAACCATCTTAACAAAGATGGTACTTTTATAATGCAAAGAGATAGGCAGTCATATCAATATTACAATTATGGATGTTATTATTTACCTTCAATCATATTTAATACAACCATTTTCTTTGTCTGAATATGATATAAATTGAATATAAGAAAATGATTCATGGATCATACTTAAGTATTTACCTGACAATAATACCTGTGTATAAATCTTTTATTAAATGTTTTTCTTTCTTTCTTTCTTTATTATCTTTTTAATTCTTTATCGTACAAATTAGCCGATATAGGAAAATGACGTCTACTTTGTATTCCAGTACCAAAGCATTATGTAAAATTAAATTATGTAAAACTTAAGTAGTTTTCTATGAATATCCTTCGTCTTCCTCTAGCATAGCAACAAGTGCTCTCGTTCTTACATAAAAATTAAACATAACAGACGAAATATTGCTGATATCGCATCATGTAAGTAATTATAAAATGTTACAAATTGCAACCCTTCATGGGCTGGCGATAAGCTGATTTTCCATTCACACTTCCCTCTTAATCTCCCACATATTTCGATGCATTACGCGAAATAGTAATTAAATAGTTCGGGTGCACCTCTACCTCTGATATGGGCATTAATTTACAAATTGTGACTGCATGAATGTCAATAGGTTCATTACCCATTTGCACTTTCCTCATTGTTTTCCATATTTCGTCGGTTCATTAAAATTATTGTCTGCTTACAGACGCGGCATGATACACGGGGCAGGACGCGCGGTTGGTGGTGTCTTCGGGTCACGCAAGAGAACCACATACATATTGATTCTGCTGGCTTGCACCATCGCGACAGCCATCTTCAGCACTATGACAAGTAAGTGTTAGAAAAAAATTCTTTAGCAACAGGTGAAGGGCGCCAAAAGCTGAGATGCGGAACTAGTTTAGGGTTTCGTCATCTTCGATTATTCCTGACTATTTGAATGACAGATTCGGTAGAATTGACACTTGTGACACTTTTGAATTAAACTGGACGATTGGCCAGTAGGAGGTGACGAAACCAAAACCAAAACCCTTATTAATACAGGATTTAGGTGCCGTATAGAAGACGTCTCCATTCAGCAACACCCAGATGACACTGCTTCAACCAATGTTTGTCAGTGTATTTTGTACCCTTGGGAACGAAATTAGCTTTTACATAGGGCTGTATCGCTTAAAAACCATCATTTTCTTTGAAAAGATGACAACTAAGAAACGCTACATTTTCTTTAAAAGTAAAGCTACTTTTGTTGTCAGCAAGGAGTATTAACTCTGCGCATTTCTGTCAAGCCGTCAAGGTAAGTTTTGGTACAAGATTTGGAGTGTGGGCGCTGAGTGAAGAGAATTGCTTGTCGACGAGGTCGTCGGTTCAAATACTGCCTGAATCTCTGGACTTGAATAAAACTTGTTCAGTTTATCATGCATCTCATGCCTTACAAGGTGGAAAATAAAGGCGAAATATTTTAGACCCCCAGAGTTATTTTTAACCCCTGGGCACCGCGAACACATAGTGGTTGGTGGTCATGGTTTGCATACAATAGATCTCGTTTTGTGCCCGTTGACTAGTTAATATTAAATATGGATATCGTTTTGGAAGACTTGATGTGATGTTATCGTATTTAAAAGAATACCTAACTATTGCAAATTATACCGGATGTACCACGACCATGACACATGGAGAGAAAGTATATTAAACATTGAAGGTAGGATGTTTTACTGAACTGCATTCATAGATTTATTTAAAATCGCCTGCGTCTACCGGGAAACGAACTCACGAAATGTGAAAAAAAAAAAAACACCATGTATTTTATGATAACCGTTACGATAAAATGTATTTTAAGATCATGAAATTTTCAAAATTGAACACGGACTACAATAAAATAGAAACGTACGTACGTAACAAAACGTACGTATATACTTTCCCTCCATGTGGCATGGCCGTGGGACACTGTAAATTTTTTTTATACAGATAAATAACAGGCAGTAAGCACGACGCAGTTAACCAATTACCCTACATTTTATTGAATTGTTCTTAGAACTGAACAAGAAGCACGAACTAAAATGTAATTACAATCGAACCGGGAATGTTGTCTAGTGTTAGAAATCAATTTCCTAGTGTCGAGCAGTCCATGAAACTTTGTTTAAAACAAGTTTTTCACACTGTCAATGCTGTCTTTGTTTAAAACAAGCTTACACACTGTCAATGCTGTCTTTGCTTGCTTTTATATTCTAGTTAAATTTTGTTCCTTTATTTTGCACTTACTTTTGTGCTTTAAGACATAAAACCTTTACTTTTTTAATGTTAGCTTTCTTTACCTCTCTTCATTTCTCTAACACACACATATACACGGCGAAAGCAGAAATGAATATTGTTCAGTATTTTGAGAGCGTTTAGGAACTGCAGAGACTTTAATGTATAATTTACTTCGTGCTATTTTTTATTATTCTAGAATATTATAAAATCCAACATATTAAAGCCAAAAATTAAATAATAATACTTTTAATGAGAGAAAGAGGGAAATAATTATAATTTACAAATATATTTTGGCTTCAGCACCTCACATACTCGTATACGTAATATCTAATAATATGAGGACATAACATTCAATGTCTAAAAACATTAAATAACATATTATCAATTTTTTATTTTCATTTGTATGTGTTCGACTTTTTTTTTGTCATCCAAAATAAAAAGTTTTAAAACTGTTTCGTACTGAATATTTTTATCATAAGTCACAAGTTTTTATGCAGTTCATTGAATTTTCTTGTTCAATGACAATGAATCATGTTTTCTGGAACAAACGATTACAACTTCAACTTCTAAGACAACAGAGGAATTCTCTAGCAATAATATAATAGTAAAAAAGGTGAATCAATTAAATATTGTTCACCAAAACATACAAGGCTTAGCTGGTAAAGATTTAGAAATAAGTTTATTTTTGAGTAGTATGGATATACATATCTTATGTTTGACAGAGCACTGGTTAAAAGAAAGTGAAATACCTGCCTGTATTGAGAATTATAATATTGCTAGTACATTTACAAGACAATCTGCTATTAGAGGTGGATCTTTAATAATGATATTAAATAGTGTAAAATACAAAAACAGACCAGACATTGTTTCTCACTCCATTGAGAGAACAATTGAAATTTCATGTGCGGAATTGGAAAAACATATTATTATATGTGTATACAGACCCCCTTCTGCTAATTATGATCTTTTTGAGTCTTCAATGGAAAATTTACTAAATGTAATTTCTAGAATTAACAAGAAAGTAGTTGTATGTGGTGACTTTAATATAAATATTTTAGAATCTTGCCCAAACACAGATAGATTTATAAATTTGTTTAAATATTATAACCTACAACATACTTTTAAAGAACCAACTAGAATCACACCCACAACAGCTACTTGCTTAGATAATATTTTTTGTAACTGTTTTGTAATAAAAAAGGGTATTGTTAATTTTGTAAACTCGGATCATAGTGGACAGTTAATCTCAATTGAACACGATAACGTTAAACAAATAAAAACAATTACGTTTAGGCCTATAACTGACAACCGATTAAAGAAATTTGAAGCAAATGTAATTAATAGACTCCACCAAATAAATGAAATAGATGATCCAAACCTGTCATATAATTGTATGTTCCAGCAACTAAATGAAGAATTTCAAAAAAACTTTCCACAAAAGACCATTACAATTAATCTTAAAAAGAAGTTTAGTGATTGGGCAACTCCAGGAATTTATAAAAGCCGACGGAAATTATATGACTTATATTCTCAGAAAGTGACTTCCACTGATCCAGTTTTTATTGATTATGTTAGAAGGTACTCTAAAGTTTTTAAGAAAGTCTGTACTATTGCGAAAGCAAATTTTCTTAAAAACAAAATCAGTAAATCTGACAATAAAGTGAAGACTACTTGGAATGTAATAAATCAAGAAACACGTAATAAAAAAAATACTGATAAATCTTTGAAAATAAATTTTAATGGCTGTATTGTAGAGGATGATAATGGAGTTGCAAATACTTTTGAATCTTTCTTCTGCAATGTACCCATAAAAATTACTAACGAAATAAATTCGAGTACTAAGCGAGCACTACATGTTTTAGAATTAAGTGTTGATAAATGCTATACCCCTTTTGATTTTCATGAGATCAACTGTAGTACAATTTTAGAAGCTTTTAAATCTTTAAACATTAAAAAAACTGAAGACCTATGGGGCATGTCTGTTAGCTTTTTAAAATCAATAATGAATTCTGTAACTCCTTATTTGACATTTATTTTTAATAAATGTATTAATGATGGAGTTTTTCCAGATAAAATGAAATTAAGTAAAGTAATACCGCTTTTTAAAACGGGAGATAATAGTGACCCCACGAATTACCGTCCCATCTCAATTTTGCCCACTCTTAGTAAATTTTTTGAAAAAATCATTTTAAATCAATTACTTTCTCATTTTACTAAAAATAAATTATTTCATGAGAATCAGTTCGGGTTTACTAAAGGTAAAAATACTACAGATGCAGGAATTGCACTTATGAAGCACATTTTTGACGCTTGGGAGCATCAACATATGTTGATCATAAAACGCTTTTGGGCAAATTAAAGCATTATGGAATTTCTAAAAATTCATTAAAAATTATCGAATCATATTTAAGTAACAGGATACAAAAAGTTGTTATAAATAGAACTGAGTCTTCCGGAGCGCCGATGCGTATGGGCGTTCCTCAGGGATCGATATTAGGACCACTACTTTTTTTAATTTATATAAATGACCTACCTTACTACTCAAAATGTTTATGTGATACGGTATTATTTGCAGATGACACATCATTAATTTTTAAAATTAATAGAAATAAAGTTGACTTTGACGATGTAAATAATGCTATATCAAAAGTACTTGGCTGGTTTGAAAATAATAATTTGTTATTAAATTCAAAGAAAACTAAATGTGTTAAATTCTCTTTACCAAATGTAAGACAGGTCAACCCTCATATTAAAATAAATCATGAAATTATTGAATGTGTAGATTCCACAGTGTTTTTGGGTATTACATTGGATTCAAAATTACAGTGGTATCCTCATATTTCTTCCCTCTCTGGAAGACTCAGCTCCGCGGCTTATGCTGTAAAAAAAATCAGATCCTTATGTGATGTGGATACTGCAAGACTTGTTTACTTTAGTTATTTCCACAGTATTATGTCATATGGTTTACTGTTGTGGGGGACAGCAGCTGATATTAAAGATATATTTATCTTGCAAAAAAGGGCTGTGCGTGCTGTCTACCAACTTAAGCCACGTGACTCACTAAGAGATCTGTTTAAAGAAATAAACATATTAACTGTTGCATCCCAATATATTTTTGATAATATTTTATATGTTCAGAAATATTTACACATTTTTAAAAAACAATGTGATGTTCATAATGTCAACACTAGGAATAAAAATAAACTCGCTGTTCCAAACTTTAGACTTCATAAGACAAGTCGGTCATTTATGGGGAAATGTATACACATTTATAATAAAATACCACCAAATTTAACTGAACTGCCTTTACACAAATTCAAACTATGTGTCAAACAAAATTTAATAAAAAAGGGTTACTATACAGTTCAGGAATATTTGGACGATAAAAATGCGTGGACAGATTGACACGTCTTTGTTACATATTGTGCTGACTCGTAATGTGGGATGTTGCCAGTCGCTTTTTAATTGATTTGTTTTTATCTTAATTGCTTGGCGAATTTCAACATCGTTCATTGTTTCAAGTGCTCATATATTCTTCCTGATTATAATGCTAAAAATCTATGTTCATAATATCTATGTTCACCCATTTGATTGTACTAGCCTAACATTTATAAAAAAGAAGAATTATAAAAAATGTGAAAAAAAGAGCAACCCTCGAGTTTCTGGCTCGCTCTTCTCGGGGATGTCTGCGTTCCGAGCGAGTGGTAGATTCACTAATTTATAAATTGACGTTTTTAAGTGTTTGTATATCAAGCCTATAAAATAAAGATATTTTTGATTTTGATTTTGATTTTGAACTAGTTAAGACTGAACTAGTACGATTTAAATAAAAAATGTTTCAAAGCAAATAGCAATCCTTATTCATTCCTAGATAGATGAAAATAATTGTTAGATAACACGCGAGAAAATAAATCAAAGCGACTTTTACTTTTATTGAACGAACCATCTTCATCGTGTGAGTTTATTGCGATAAGTTACACATAAAATATTTGTATTCGTTTTACATTGAATGAAAATGATTTATAGAACCAATTTATTAACATTTTATATACATACATACATACAATCACGCCTGTTATCCCCAAGGCAGAGTCCAAGGAGCACTGTGTTCCTTAAGACCACATTTAGCCATACAAATATTGGGTTTGTTCAGATGAAACATCGTGAAAGAGTAGTAACAAGTGGCTAGCTCATCGCCTACACAATCACAGACCCAGTACCCAATACGCCCTTAGTCGCCTTTTACGACATGCTAGGCACGAATAGCAGTTGGTACAACTCGTAATCTTGTCGGGGAAGAACGGAAACCAAAATATAAGCAATATCAAGAAGAGATAAGCAGAGGTGTGTTACCCGACACAAAATGAAAAATTAAATGAATCCAAAACCAATCTGTTATTCAAACCGCATCAGCCATGACAAATGTTACAAGCCACTAAATAGAATCTCTATATTCTGAGCGCTGTAAAAATATTAAGAGTCCACCGAACTTCTGGCGCTGGCGTAAGCGCAGCGGCTCCAACTAGGATGGACGGCCGCGGAGTAATTCTTTCGTATGATTAAAATAAATACACATTTCGACAATACAGGAAATATATGTTATTGTAGAAAACATGTTGTTTTGTAATGATTCAAAAGCTTATGACTTTATATTTTTGTCTATCGAGCCAACTACGATTAATCATGTTTCTAATTTATAACAATATGATTTATAGCATTAATAACAATACAGCAAGGGATCCAATAAACGCAAATATAGCGCTTAAAACTCGGTATACTCTGTACATTTGATTGAATGCATATTACTATGAATTAACTATAGCGATTTTGCTTAGCACAAATAATCATACTACGAGTACCTATAATAAAATGACAAGAGCGTACGCGAAAATGATGACGTCTTTATAGGGATGAAGCGCATGTTACAGGACCAAGTTAAGGTTTCTTGCCCACTACATCAGTAAGAGAGTGTGACGGGGTGAAGCCGGGGATAATTAAAATTCAGTTGGGTCGTCACTTAAGTATCGTATATTATAATGAAGATTTAAGGCACAACTGAAACAATTATATAAAAAAGGTAAATTACACTGAACACAAAACAATTTCACATTTAACACTAAATATATTTTAAAAAGGGTAGGGCTACTTACAATAGTGCCTTAGAGAAACATATAGTCTTTGTTATAAATTAGGAACTGATAATGTGATTTGTTGTAACTTTGTCTCAGCTTATAAAATTGATTCTCTTTATAAATATTTTACAATTATTGTTAGAAGGGAGTCAACCGCTCTACGCACTGACTCTCGTAAGAATGAGCTTCGAGAACAAAACAAATAAAAAGAGACAGACGGCAAATTTAAAATCGGAAACCAAGAGAAAATGGCCAGAGAAGAGCGCAATGACAGCAACGAGGCGCTAATGGCGCCTCGTTACAAGAGTATGACGGTGGGGGACGCAAAGATCTAGTGGGTTCTAGCATCGTCATTGTAAGCTCCGATGAAGTGGGCAGGGACCTTTAAAGAGTTTGAATAAACTAGTCTATGACTGGAAGTGCAATGATAAGTGACCGTGAACTATTTAAAAGTTGCAGCTCCTTTGTAACACGCTCAGCCTTTACAACAAATTAGGACGACTTTCCGACTTCACACTGCGTGTCATTTGTAGCAAATAAAAGGTAGCACTTGAGAACTACCTGTTAACTCAAAGGAAAACTTGAAATTGCATCGTTTGTTGCAGCGTAAAGTAATTTATGTCGCTCATGTTATATAGAGTTAAGTTAAGTGCAATTATGACACGGTAATTTACACTTCTACATCGTTATAATTATGTTAAATCTGTGTATTTTTTATTAGACTATCTGTGTACCAAATTTCGGTTAAATTGGTTTAGTAGTCATGACGTGAAAGCGAGACAGACAGACAGAGTTACTATCGCATTATAATATTAGTATAGATATGCCTAGGTAGAGCACGCAAACTCAAATAATACATGTTTGCCCTTATTTTCATAGAGCAAGAATAAAAAAATATATGATTTTCATAATGGATAGTCCAGAAAGCAACCATTGTGACGTTGCACATTAGCACGCATTTCCCACGACCATGTTTCCGTGCTCAATCAGAAGTCAACTGAAGCATTTACCTGGTATTCTGTACATTGAAACTGATACCTGCGCAATCAGAACTAGTTGGAAAAACTAAACATTAAATGTTTAGATTTTCCAAGGAAAGGTCCGTTTTAATCCTTTGTCGTCAAGACTAGATTATCATAAATTACATTGTGATAATCTACACTTTTAACATTACATAACATTTTGACCGCCTCTCTGGTCTAGTTGTTGACACCACCGGGTGTAGATCAGGAGGTCCGGGGTTCGATTCCTCACGGGGGCAGGGATTTTTCTGCTCGGTTTGGTTGGTGGTAGGGCTTCTCAACCCGCCTGGCTAGCTACCACCGTCTTACCTAAATTTGTCGCCATAATAACAATGTTATAAGCATTGTTGTGTTCCGAAAATCAGAGGTAAGATAGCCAGTGCCTCAATTCTTGAGAATTACAGGTGAAACTCGCTTCCACCTTGCCTTATCGTCACTTACCAACAGAAGAGATGAAGGCCGAGAGTTTACCTGTCATAGTTAAAAAAAAATTGCATGTTCACACGCACTTGCTTGAAAGCCTATTGCGCATCGTCCTCAGCCTACATACGTCCTACTGCTGGGCACAGACCTTTCTCATGGAAATACCACCACGTTGGCCCAATGCGAGCGTGTGGGTAGAAACGGTTTGTAATTGCAACCGGGACTAACGGCTTCGGAAGGAAGCACGGAGGAGTTCGAGATCACAATGTTTTGGTCACCCATCCACGGCCTGACTATGGCGTAGGTAAAAGTACTAACGTATTTATCACAACGCCATCGAGCTCCTTCTATTGCGCTTGGCATAAGGCAAAAAAGGCGTGTGGCTCCCACACGGTTCATTAAAGAATACTACCAAGCCGTCTATTCCCTTGGGTGTCGTAAAAGGCGATTAATGGATTTATAATATTTTAATATTAGGTCCTTACCTATGAAATTGGTGTTTTGTGTGGAGATTTTGGGGAATTCTGCATTTTCCATCCTAAAATTTTTTCAGTTTTCTTAACAACGACAAATCCAAAGATAATAATATTTGGCATCTATCATTAGACAAGCTTTAGTAATATGTGTAATATCACAGTTCATAAAAATTATTTATCATTTTTAAGTGAATGCAAATAAAATGATGTATTCGGGAGGCACTTAAAAAGAGTTGTCTCCGTGTCCAATTTTAACACAATTAAACTTACAACAAATTATCAAAAGAGTTCAAAAATATAGTCTATTTTTAGACGAGGTAATTATTTTTTAGGAATACTCTGAATCTTAATAATTACAGACAAAATACTAAGAGAGAAAAAAAACACAAATTTCATAGGTAAGGACCCAATATTAAACTAAATAATTAAATATGGCTTTGTACTGTATTGCTTTGTATACATACATTACAAAATAACGCGAATTCGGGAGTTTCCAGCGATGTAATGTATACTACTTTAGAAGAGCAATAGAACTTTTTTAATCGTGTTATTGTTATTTTTAAGTTAGTAAACTTTGATATTGACTGTGATCTAGTCAAAAATATATGCAAAACATGCCTTCTGCTACTTCACACAGAAAAATTTTACGTCCTGCTGGCCGTTCCGGCCATTGGCTGGACATCAAAAACCGGTAATGCCTGAAAATTCATCCCCCAAACATTTGCCCAAACATTTAATCGAACTCAGAACCTCTCGAGATTGCGACGCCTTGAGACCGGCATACAGAATACTCGACCACGGAGGTCGTCAAACTTACAAACACAGAGTGTCTTCCAGCACCCGTCACACTTTTCTACCATAGATCTTGTGTGGCCACGAAACACACGGTAATCATACACCGTGTAGTTCACACGAGGCCAGTTGCGGCGTCCCACGTCTCACAGTCCGCCGGGACGCCAACCGTGTAATCCATTGTACGTAAATTGCGCGCCGCTGACTCGCTGACACACATGTTTTTTGCGGTAATTTCACGTTCAACGCTTTTACTTGCAGGTAATTAAAAATAATCTTTTGTTCTACCAAAGCGGAAGTTCTGATAATCATACGGAAAATGCACACCCCTTGCAACCGCGTAGGGTGTGAGATGTAGCTGTATGTTTTGTGTCTCTTATCTTGTTTCGATGAGAATGGAAACATAATATTGCACCAAATGAACACAATTTTTTTTACAGAACGAACGAATGCTGTTAGTTCTATCTATCTTCCTCGTACGCTTAGGCTGTGGAATGAACTCCCTGGTGAGGCTTTCCCAAGAGACTACAGCATGGAATCCTTCAAAAAAGGCGTGAAAAGGTTTTTTAAGGGTCGGCAACGCACTGGTGATGCCCTCGGTGTTGCAGGCGTCCATAGGCTACGGTGACCACTGCCCATCTGTGTGGGCCGTATGCTTGTTTGCCACCCTGGTAGTATAAACTATACAAATACATGCAGGTTGGGTTATTTGGCTCGATTGAGCGATTTTGGTATGTAGAAAGTATATGATAGAACTATAAGGCGACATCAATAATCTTCTCCAGGGGATGATACTGAGAATTATCTAGCCTTGATAGTTAGGTACGTTATGACTGGAACAAACTTCTATTTCCAAGTTTTAATAGTTCGCTTACTTCCGTCCGCTTTTACAACTTTCCATATTTCCACTGGTATAAGAGTACTGTCTGAACCAATTGCTTTACCATTCTTCATTCTCTTTACTGATATTCACACTTAATCCGTTCTTACGTCTTTAAGATCTCTCACCATATTGAGAATTACTTTTGTATCGCGTGGCAAAAAAAAAACTAGACAATATCTTCAAAACTATTCACCTCTGAGAGTTAAGTTCATAATGAAAAAATGAAGCACATATTTATAGCTTTCGTTTAACATTATAATCTGTGGTGGCCCGTAACTTTTATTTTTGGTCTGCCCAGTATCCTTTCTTTTCCGAACGAATGTACATTTATTAAATTTTCTATTGCCCGACTTTAAAATTAATAATTTTAAATGTTTTCTCAATTACGATTAGTTTTTTTTTTACCAACCCGTATTGGGCCGTGGTGGTGTTACGGCCCATACTCCTCACGTGTTATTCCATGAGGAAGGTCTGAGACCAACAGTAGGACGTACGAGTATATAGGCTGAGGACGGGCGGACGGATTGTTTTTTCTTTACTGTTTTCTTTCTTATAGTAATACCTACTAGTCGGCGCAGTAGTACACTGAAGGTTAAACAAAGAAAAACTGGTATTTGTTTGAGTTCAAAAGATTCTATTCTTCATAATTTAATGCATACTTTGTGATAAGATAGGAATGTTTTGCAGTGCTTCCAAGGAATGAAGCAATTAACTTCGTCTTCTGTTTTTCAGATTGAAAATTAACAACAACATGCTTTCATAATTAACGTTTTTTTATTCTTTGAAATAGCAAATAGTTGTTACTGCGATTAATATTATTTCTATAGTATTATGCCTTTCGCAATAATGACATAAGAGAGCAACAATTATAGATATGTCTATTAGTGTAATTAACAATTATGCCCAGTACCTGCCCACCTGCAGACAATGCCGGGACTTACAATACGCACCCAATATCAAATTTAATTGGCTAACGGTTATTTAAGGATACAATATAATTATTCTACAATTACTGGATTGTTTACGTTCATCTATGTGATTTGCGTAATAAAGGTCATGGAGGAATTAATTATTTCATGTCTGATAAAACTTTTAAAACTTTTAACGGTAGACATTACTAGACATGTATTGATGAACGCGTTGTTGCTTTCATTGCATTAATATTTAATGGTATCGCATCGCCTATTATCTGGATGAATTTACATTGTACATTGAAACAAACGAGAAAAATCATAGGGAAGAGAAATAACCGCCGATCTCAGTAAGTATTCAGAAACGGAGGCGAAACAAGTAAGGCTCATTAAGCTATCACCTATCCAAGAAGTGGAAGGATATGATCAGTGATTTTCTCGCCTTTCGAACCTATTGTAAAAAGTAAGATCTGTCTAACATGCCCTTCAATATCGAGGACTTCCAAACAGTGCTGAAAGTGTAATCGTACGCGCAGAACGCTGAGAAAAAAAGGAGTTTGCAACATCTGTATATAACATTTATACCAGTCATTGTTTATCTTTGCCGTGACGCAATCATTGTTATCTTTTGCTTTGTTGAGTCGTGTGGTAGTGGCTCATTAAAAGAATACTACCAACCCATCTCTTCCCTTGGCGTAAAAGGCGACTTAGAACTTAGAACTGCACAACCATCCAATAGCTTATAGCGGTGACGGGCTCACCACGCTGAGTGCAGACACTGCTTGGAGAAACGCGGACTATGGCAGTGTCCTAGTCAGTGGCCTAGTCTCTTACTAACACATAAGGGATAATAGTCTTGATTATATGTATACATATTGTTATCTTTTAAAAAAAATGTATATTAATCGTTTGTGCAATAATAATGAAGTGATTTGTACAAATTCTATTAACAAATTTGTTAAAGCTCTTATTATTCCATGTGTCCGTTACCGACTGGTAATGAAAGCATACCGGGTTGTTAAGCTCTCAGTGGCTACAAAACGAGACACAAATGATAAATACATTATTATATAAAAAAAGGAGAACCGAGTTTAATAAAAAATAAATTTAATACCTATTAATTTTATTTTTATATACATTTTCTCTTACACCCTCCATCAAATTGTAACCTACCCTTTATCAAATTGGTTAAGTTTACGTTAACTAAATATACATATGATTATTTATTTTATTATGATTATTATGATTATTTATATTTACCTAATATGCATCCGAATAATATATTATGGAAGCGGCATCTTAAAATATTTTTATTTCAAATAAATTCCCGGGATTTCGGGATTGCTTATCTAATCTGAATATCCGATCTCAAATGATATGATAATGAGGCTATAATCATAAAATCTTTATCAAGCAACCTATGTTTGTACGATTTTGTATCTTATGTATAGTTAACATTAGGTTTTTTCCAGCTGAGCTGCCTCGTGAGGACAAAATGGAAAGGAGAATAGCAGACTTGCAGTCGCACTTGCACTACCTGGAATCGTTATATCGTTCAAGACAAGAAGATCTTTGGACGTTACAGGTAAGCATATTTACTGAAATGCTTGAGATATATCCTCTTCTTCTTTTTAAGGCCTAAACCTAAGTATTATTATTATTTGTGGTAGTCAGGGCTGTTTCGCATCACTGCGACATAATAAGATCTATTGTGACCAACCTCCAATGTAAGTTCTATTTAGGCCCTTCAGTAGCTCCATCAACTGGGCACTGTCTAAGAAAATTAAGATGTTCCCAGTTTGGATTTTTTTTATTTCTTTTGGGTCGAGGGTGTGTTTCCCCAGGTGTCTGCTTCTTTCGTGAATCAGCGGTTCACAGAAGCACAAGAGGCGCATTGGTGTTTCACGCTCTTGTTGGCAAAGTCTGCAAGTGTCAGTGTCCTTTAGCTTCATGTTGCAAACCAGTCAAAGTTTTAATCATTACGCTCAGGTTACTCCTGTCGAGCTTTAATAGCTCGTCAGTGCGTCAACCTAAGTATACAAGTTGTATTGGTTTTGAGTGGTTACATATTGGGGGGCAATTTAGGGCACTCCCCCCACCACCCCGATGTAGGCCCTTTGTTGGCTCTGATGTAAGAGACATGAGTAGACCCCTTTAATCTGTAGTCATACTATTAAGTAACGACCATCATATTTCGTTCTCCTTAAAAGTTTGTATAGTATATTTCTAGTATTCATGATACTATAACGTAAACTGCTTGTTTTATGCTTGTTCGTAGATGGGAATGACACATGTTATTTGCACCTGGTAGTCTTCAAACTAAAGGACTGATATTGACCTTACAACATAATTTTTTTTAATATTATATAATAGGTTTTTACCTATGAAATTGCCATTTATTTTCTCTCTTAGTATTTTGTTTGTAACTATTAAGTTTCAAAATATTCTTAAAACATAATTACCTCCTCTAAAAATAGACCATATTTTTGAGCTCTTTTGATTTGTTTTGATAATTTGTTGTAAGTTTATTTGTGTAAAAATTAGAAATGAAGACAACTCTTTTTAAGGTCCTCCCGAATATATAATTTGATTTGTATTCACTTAAAAACGATAAATATTTTTTTTAAGAGTGGTATCACACATATTGCTATAACTTGTCTAATGATATATTATATACCAAAAAATATCTCTAGATTTGTCGTTGTGAAGAAATCTGAAAAAGTGTTAGTATGGAAAAAGCAGACTTCCCCAAAATCTCCATACAAAACACCAATTTCATAGGTAAAGACCGATTATTATAATAAGATAATTTAAAAAATCTTTTTTTAGCATATTGTTACAAATAAAGTTAGATCAATAATAGTGTGTTAAAAGTACCAAATATAACATTATCATATAGTCACAATACATATCGATGTAAGAAGCGTGTATTTTATTTATCGATAGCAAGAATGAACTCGATAAACGTGCAGTAACTCCGATCTCTTGTTTTTCGTTATCCCACTACCGACGCTGTTCAGTTTAAACAAACAGAATTCGATTGGTTTGCACTACGTGATAAATACCCCGTCAATAAAACGCAACGTGCCATCAGAAGCTTACTCGAATTTGGACGATTTTATTGAACCAATTCATCTAAAAGCGTAAACAAACGCAGTGTTTGAGTTCCGTTCAAATTTCCAGGGGAAAGTACTGGCGAGGCGAGAGAACGAGTCCCCCGCGAAAAAGGCCACTCTTGATGCGCTGGCTGGCCCAGAGGCAACGATGACTCCAGAGGTCCAAGCGTTGCTGAAAAACATCAGTGGTAAGTCTCATTTACATTTTGTGTATAATAAGAAAGGGATGATACTTATTATTGAAATGAAATGAAATGAATTTATTCAACACAAATAACAAAAGAACATACATAGCGCCATTCTCTAACTGTTTTTAACACGTTCGCGGACGGTGAGTCACCCTGCTTTAGCACTATTTTATTGTATGGGATTTTTGCGATTGCTCTAGCATTTCCGTCACGATGTATGCATGCGTCAAATGTCGCCCCCATACATTTGACGAATGCTATAGCATACGCGACCATGCGGGGTAGAGGAGGAGTAAACATTGTTTTTTCTTTGTGAGCTGAATAGGTCACATGCGACAGTAAGTGATCTGAGGTTGTATCAGCATTGGCAGTAAGAAATAGATAACCCATATTTTATATTGAAAATACAACTGCTCAAGCATCACTGTCAAAAAAACTCAATAAACTTGGGATGCTGTAGCATCCGCGACATAATTAAACTGTCCAATAAGAACGCTATAGCATGCTCATCCGCGAAAGTGTTAAGCCGAGATCTAAGCTTGAGTTTGCTGTGTAACACGGGCCTTGGACTTTGCATTTTTTTCCTTCTTAATTTTTTTGTCCTTCAAAGCGAATAATATTGTTTCTCTGTAGATTTGAACCGATGAACGAAATGGCTTATTTTCTTTTTTAAATGTCTGAGTACAGACGCGTGCAAAAATATGTGTACAGTTTAGTGATCATTATTAAAGGCGAACAAAGACTTGCAACTGTCAAATGTATATACATATTAACGTGACTGTATCTGTCTATTGTACATTTGGAAGGATGAAAAAGTATAATAACTTTACCAAATATTGAATAAAAAATAAATCAGATCGAGAAACATTTTATTCATAGAGCAACAAAATCAGATATAGTAAATGTGGAAATAGTGTTTAAGACGAACCGAGTCCGGAGATTTTAATGCTCGCTCCCCGGGTGTTTGTGTCTGTGTCTTTCCTTCCTCTTTCTCCAGTAACCTACAATGGATCGGGTCTCTTCAATGAAAACCGTTATTAAAATTCAACTGAAAATTGTATTTGCTAGAATACAATAGTTGGATACAAAAAGTACTGATCGCGATAATGGGTGAAGTGAGCGCCGCTGGAATGTGAGCGTTGCTTTATAGCAGGTTCGGCGCTCGTAGCGGTCCCCTCCTCCCTCGTCGCCCGCGCGTGACGTCACCAGTCCCACGCGTGGTCGATGATGTTTGGAATTGAGGCGACCTTCATTAACACCGGGAAATAATTTAAATTGTATTTGCTGTTACTTATTATGCAGTTTTTGATCCTGATTGTTGAATTAAGGCTCTAAATTTTAATCTATGTGGGGTTAATTTGTTGTGCGGTTGAAGAAAGGTTCGTTTAATTCATTATTTTATCAACCGTCTCCTAGTCCAACACAATAAAGTGGGTATTTTTTATATTGTACATACATACAATCACGCCTGCAATCCCCGAAGGGGTAGGCAGAGTCCATGGAGAACTGTTCCTTAAGACCACATTTATCCATACAAAAATTGGGTTTGTTCAGATGAAAAATCGTGAAAGAGTAGTAACAAGTGGATAGCTCAGCGCCTATACAATCTCAGATCCAGTACCCAATACGCCCTTAGTCGCCTTTTACGACATGCTAGGCAAGAAAAGCAATTGGTACATTATTTTTGTGTCCCGGACTATCACGGAAAAATAAAAAATTATATATTGTGAAAATATTATATAAAATCTAATAAATAAGATTTCAACAACATTTTACAAAGATACACATGAAAGTGGTATAGTATGAAGAAATACAATGAAATGCCTGCTTGTGACAAGCTGGATTCTAGTGGCAGTTTGCGTCAGAATTCTGGTCTATTTTTATAAAAAGCTAAGGCAATGTTTCAATAGCACTAAATACATTGCAGTAAGATTTAAATAAAAAATTGTAGTTTATGTAACTGTCACATAATATAGGTTGTTAAAGCACGAGCATGGTTTTAAAAAACGAGCCTTGGCGAGTTTTATAATAGTATCACGCGAGTGTTTTAATACCGAGTTATGTGCAGTTGCATACACTACTTTATCTACACTAATTATTCAAAGAAATAAAACAAAAAAAATATTTTATGTTATTTATTGTTGGCTATCTGGAAAACATTTGCCATAGTTTTGTAAGTTTTTAAAAAAAATAAGTGTTGCATAATGAGTCCAACATGTTGCATAATAGTTTCCATTTTTAAATTTTCGTTTTATCATCTGTGTTAAAAAGTATGTCATTATGAGTTCGAGTCTGAGTTCATAACTCGAATATTATAACATGAGTGTAGATAAATATGTTTAAATATTAGGTCCTTACCTATGAAATTGGTGTTTTGTATGGAGATTTTGGGGAATTCTGCATTTTCCATACTAAATTTTTTTCAATTTTCTTCACAACGACAAATCCAAAGATAATAATATTTGGCATCTATCATTACACAAGCTTTAGCAATATGTGTAATATCACACTTCATAAAAATTTCAAAAAAACTTAAGAAGAGTTGTCTCCGTGTCCAATTTTAACAACAAATTATCAAAACAAATCAAAAGAGCTCAAACATATAGTCTATTTTAAGACGAGGTAATAATTTTTTAAGAATACTCTGAATCTTAATAGTTACAGACGAAATACTAAGAGAAAAAAAAAGCACCAATTTCATAGGTAAGGACCCAATATTAACTATGCATCACTATAAAGTAACTATAATATAAAAACTTTTAAGGCTAAATAACGATGTAGTTTAAATTAACGGTTATGTCATTAGCAACTATCGTCATACTATAGCTGCAAATATTATAAATAAACTATGCTTTTTCAAGTAAGTTTTAATTAAAAAAGCGCCCGACCAAAAGAAATCGAGGTTACTGGTAGTTCCGCAAGAAGTCATAAATGAAAAATTTCCCTGGAAGGCAGAAGCGACAAGATGTTTACGAGAGTCCTTCAGCGTCTGCTATGATAATTAATAAAGTCGTGGAAAACCACACCCCATCGTCTGATATTTAAATATATGCTGCTCCATCACGTGGAAGGACGCTTATACGTACGAGTATACGTAATTGACGTTAGACAATCGCCGTCACTACGTCTGCTGCACAATTATTTTAAGTTCACATAAATTTATTGACAGCTTAATATTACATAAACAATTATTTAAACTCATTCTGTGCTAGTTCACGTGAATGGTTTTGATTTTAACATTGAATATTTTCAAGGTCGGAGCAACCCGTGCTTTTACTGTTTTGAATTATTGATGTTGCTTTTAGTGTTGGTGCATTCGGCTTTATACTGAATTAAATATAGGCTTTCAGTTGATTTTATTTGTATTTTAGTTAGAACGTATTTACATAATGATATTGTCTATTTTACGTGTCCCCTTCCAAAATAGAAAAGTCGAAAGTCGACATTGAATCTCAAGAAGAGATAGAAGCTCTATGAATAATAATAATGATCGGTCCTTTTTGGATTTAAATATTGTTACTATGGAAGGGAATCAAATAGGAACTGGTCATGTTAAAAAACTGAGGTTATTGTAGAAAATTAAAATTAAAATAAAAAAGATATAGGGTCCTCACCTATGAAATTGGTTTTTTTTCTGTCTTAGTATTTTGTCTGTAACTATTAAGATTCAGAGTATGCCTAAAAAATAATTACCTCGTCTAAAAATAGACTATATTTTTGAGCTCTTTTGATTTGTTTTGATAATTTGTTGTAAATTTAATTGTGTTAAAAATGGACACGGAGACAACTCTTTTTAAGTGCCTCCCGAATACATCATTTTATTTGCATTCACTTAAAAACGATAAATAATTTTTATGAAGTGTGATATTACACATATTACTTAAGCTTGTCTAATGATAGATGCCAAATATTATTATATTTGGATTTGTCGTTGTGAAGAAAACTGAAAAAAATTTAGTATGGAAAATGCAGAATTCCCCAAAATCTCCATACAAAACACCAATTTCATAGGTAAGGACCTAATATTTTGTATTCCAACAAAACGATGTCGGAGGGATAGCAATATCTCTTTGTTATTAAACATTGTTAATAATAATAGATTTTATTTTATTTTCAAGTATTTTTACAAAGATCCCACACTGGAAAAACTATTTTGCAGTTTTTATAAGACCCCTCACGTCCAACTTGCGTTATTGTAAACGTGATTTTCATTCATTCATTTTAAAACCATTCTTTAATATCAATGGGTTTTATTACGAAATTAAATACAAATAATTGTTTAATAAATACGGATGCTGCATCAATACTGTCTGGAGCAATTACTAGCATTGCCGATGTAATCCGATAAAAGATGAACATTATTTCGTTTACCAATCATACCAATGAAACAGAATCAATCAACCTCTTTGTATTTTTAATACCATTAAGAATATCATTGATAGCATTTAGCTAATTAAACTCTGTACTAGTATCTTGTACATACTAAGAATGATTTATATATCTATTTTCATGGCTACCTACAACTTCATCAAGCTCAAAAGTTTAACATTATTATGTTATGTTGTTTCATTGCCAATACACTTTACATATTGAATTTAAAAAATCCTACTTCTAGATGGAGGGATACTATTCTTGGATCTCCTAAAAAGGCTATCAGGCACTTGTCGTCGCTAGTAGAAAGGAAGAGTATGGGCAAATATCCCTTATACTCTTTAGAGAACTCAGTGACTCATAGCGATCCAATGTACAAATTTTCTGTAGTAGTTATTTTACTGAGAAGACATTATCTATGAGGTGCTGAGTGTGAACCACAGATATACATTTACATATATAACGCAAGTATCGTCATCAGCCTATATACGTCCCACTGCTGGAACAGGCCTGCCTCATGGAGAACATGAGGATGAGGAGTATGGGCCGTACACCACCACGCTGGCCCAATGCGGGTTGGTGGGTAGAAACGGTCACAAATGCGACCGGGACCAACGGCTTAACGTGCCTTCCGAAGCACGGAGGAGCTCGAGGTCACAGTCTTGGTCACCCATCCACGGCCTGACCATGGCGAAGGTAGCTTTGTTTTCGACCGAAGCCAAAGCGCACAGACCACTACGCCAACGAGCTCCTCACGCCAACGAGCTCCTACGCAAGTATAACGATTTGTATTGAAACCGAGCGTGTCAACTTTTTAATCTCTGCGGTGACGTCAGCCGTAATTTTGAGACGGGAGATCTAAACTGATTGAAAGGTACCGATGCCTCCACTAATTATCACACAATGAAGCATTTTTTAAAGTTTTTGCAGCCATTCGGACCTGCACTTTCTAGTTAGTAGCGGCGTACCTCGACGTTTTGTCTTGTTTTCGGAGACTCGCATTACATGCATTTGCGTGATATATTTAAATGTGTATCCGCGATGTGAACAATTTTCCACACAGCTGCAAACAACGCACAATATTCCACGCAAGGCATAGGCTTGAATATTGACACGTTTTTATAAGACGCCGAAGTTCCTTGGGGAGGCTGTATCCGTGGATAACATGCTCTGATCTGCTAACCTACTCTTGAACGCAATCCCGATCGATCGACATTGAGATTGTGATGTTTCTTACTCTTCAGTTGCGATACTAGGGCCTTAAATGGATTCGGCTATTGAGTGACTTCAAATTGTGCGGCTATTGAGTGACTTAAATGACACTGCGTTTTGCTAAAGAAATCTGCAGGTATTACCGAGATTTAAGATCGATTTATAACCGTTTGAATGTATCCATGGCGCACTGTACACAAGGTGTGTAATTGCTTAAAACTACAATAATATTACATACCTCATTATATTCAGATTTTTACTATCGCGGTAATAAATGCGTTTTTTAGTTGCTTTTTTGTAGAAATAATTACTTACTATTTTATTTATAAGAAAGAAGAATAGGTGTAGAAGACAGTTGATTTACATTGTTCCATTAAAGTTCACATTCGCTTAAAATAAAGTGATTAAGTCAGAAACAAAATGTTGCATTGCCGTTTGCAATACGCTAATTGATCGACAGATTTAAGTGCTTTAGTTTCAATAGGTACAATTTTTTTTTTTATAGCTTGATGAAGAAATCAATCAATTTGAATACTGACGAACCTGTCCAACTCCGACTGTATATTGCCCAACCTTTCAAGTTGATTATTTACATTGTTGATTGTTAGTTGTTATTAAAACGTGTGAGTCTGTGCTGGCGATTTTATTATCTGCGAATTGCGAATTCAGTGAGTTTATTGCGGTAGCCACAAAATATTCAATGTGAAATTGACAGCTTTTTCAGCAACCGAATGTGAATTACCATTTATTAACATCTGTGAGTCACTTTCTGTGGGTTACCTGTGTTTCAAATGCGATTATTGCAATTCATTGTTTAAATATGGATATTTATTACGAAGCGCTCGCGCTAATATATAAGAAAAGTTAGATGATAGATTGAGAGACGATTGAATGAGCTCGGTGGCGTAGTGGTTAGTACGCTTAAACTCGATATCGAAAACAAAGTTTTCTTCGCGATGGTCAGGTCTTGGATGGATGACCAAAACTTTATAATAATACCACCGAAAACCCAACATACATAAACAACACCGTTAAACCGTCTAATTTATTATATCGAATGATGGTGCTGAACTATTTTAGCGTGATTTTAACTAAAGCGGCCTAAGCGGCACTTAGGGCCTGTTTCACAATCGACCAGTAAGTTCTGAATATCTTACTTGGCAGTTAAATTTACATAAATTTCATATTACAACTGTCAAATGATCTGCCAAGTAAGCTACTCAGACCTTACTCGTCGATTGTGAAACAGGCCCTTAAGGGTCCGGCGAACAGTGAATTTTTCATACAAACGTAATACCAAAATCATTTTCAATTTGAGAATATCTGGACATATCGCTGTTATTCGGATTAAGAAAGTATTTTTCTGTTTCTGTTAAAAAAAATTTGTTCAAAATATTTATAAACTTATAAATATATTCGATTATATTTCGTAAATTTTTCGACGTTTTCGGACATATTTTCCGCTAATTTGTTTCATATTAAAAACGCAATTAATCATTATGTAATTTTAACAGAAACATAGAAAAATACTTTCTTAATCCGAATAACAGCGATGATTTGTCCAGATATTCTCAAATTGAAAAATGATTTTGGTAATACGTTTGTATGAAAAATTCACTGTTTGGCGGACCCTTAATGTGACGGACGGGAAATTACGGAACCCTACACTGACCGTCGACACGCTCTCGCCCGGTTTAAATTTTTCTCTATATGCTAAAGCTTATGCCATCTTACTGTTATATTTAATGTGTTTAATACATCGCTTGCGTACGCAATGA
The DNA here is from genome assembly GCA_910589355.1 of Parapoynx stratiotata. Taxonomy (NCBI): domain Eukaryota; kingdom Metazoa; phylum Arthropoda; class Insecta; order Lepidoptera; family Crambidae; genus Parapoynx; species Parapoynx stratiotata. The sequence continues at coordinate 4,732,513 of OU342457.1, forward strand.
ATAAAACCATCTACTAATATAATCAAGAAGTTTATTTCTTTAATTTCAGGTACAAGAGCGGCCACTGGTGTTATTCAGAAGAAATTGGATACTTTGAAGCTGCCGTTTGTATACCAACTACTACCACATCTGATGAACGACCGAAACAGTGTAAAGCCGGCATACCATCTGAGTAGTGAGAGAATGTTTGCGGAGGTGGTCATTGGGATTCCCACAGTGAGGAGGGACAAAGAAAGTTACCTCATGGTCACGTTGACTGTAAGTGTGTATTTTTAATAAAATCTCCTCCTAAGCCAACAAAGTATTACAGTATGAATAATTTAATAGGGGCATTTTGACAGATGAGCAGAACATGGACCATTTACATTGGTATGGGAATCGATTAATCTCACTACAGACAACAGTCAAAACGCTCTACAAATAACTGTCAAAATACAGCTATAAAATTATTCAGACTAGTAAAAAGTTTTTTTTTGCGTACACTGTTGATCGTTGAAAAGATGATTAAAATTTTACATTTTTTACTGAATTAAGCAGCCAGTAAGCAGCAGGCATTAAATAATTAGGTTTAAATATTAGGTCATTACCTATGAAATTGGTGTTTTGTATGGAGATTTTGGGGATGTCTGCATTTTACATACTAACATTTTATCAATTTTCTTCACAAGGACAAATCCAAACATAATACTATTTGGCATGTATCATTAGACAAGCTTTAGCAATATGTGTGTGAACACGCTTGATAAAAATTATTCATCGTTTTTATGTTAATGCAAATCAAATGATGTATTCGGGAGGGAGTTAAAAATAATTTTCTTTGTGTCTAATTTTAACACAATTAAACTTACAAAAAATTATCAAATTAAATAATACGAGTTTAAATATATGGTGTATTTTTAGAAGAGGCAATTATTTTATAAGAATGTTCTGAAACTTAATAGTTACGGACAAATTGCTAAGACAGAATAAAAACACCAATTTCATAGGTAAGGTCCCAATATTAACAAAAATATCTTATATTTTTAATAATCGAAACCAATGATGGTAAGTCATAATTTGGTCATTTCAGTATGTACACTACTCTTAATAAGTGTTATCTGATCGTCGTTTGATACATTTCATTTTAATATTTTGTTTAGTTAATAAATAACGTGTGTAAGATGTTATAAAATAGCTATTTCTTAGTAGAATACGTCCTCTATATTAATATTTTGGTAGAAAACCACATAAATATAACAAAATCTGGCTATTTGCAATGGAGTTGTACATTTTATGCTTATGAGTATGCTTTTCCAACTACATAAAACAGCGTTTTTAATTGCAATCCATAATTTTTACTCCGAGCTTCAATTAGTTTCCAACATTCTACTCGTATTTTACAGATTTAGTTATTACTTATTTTTTAATACCTGTGTTACTTCGAGAGAATGAGCTCATTTTTGCTTTGAATTTTTTTCTCAATATTCCTAGTTTTTATTTTAAGCTCTTTATTGCACATAAACGAAAAAATACAGTCTAAAAAGCAGAAGTATACAAGGGAGGACTTATCTCTGTAATAGGGAAATTTAATTTATTTTTTTATTATTTCATCGGTAAAAAGGTTTATCAATGTTGTTATCATTTAAAAGAATAAAAAATATATTGTGAAGCGGTCGTGAAACGGACAGTCAAAAATACAAAATATTAAAAAAATATTTTTTATCACTCATGCTTGGAAAGTAGGTCGGCAATACCTGAAAACCCGGATGAAAGTAGTACTTTTCGTCTCTAGGGACGAAAAGTAACTCACAGCAAACTGTCATTTATAACCTATTTTATCGACTTATATCTATCAACTAAATGGCAAAACTAAACCATGGAGGTCCGTAGACTTGGTACAAAATTTATGAGGAGGCCCAAAGGGCAATACCATTTTTCTGTTTAACCATGAATATACCCACATGTAACTATATGAATAGCGCAACTATAAGTAAGAGGCCGTTGTAAAAAGTACTGCATTTTAGTAAAAAAAGGTTAGCTGTCCTGCTCGTTAAATATAATTTTTGTAATATGCTTTTTATTTTTCTTTCCTCGTATTCGTAATGAAAATCACAGTGATTCCATCGGATGAATTGTTTTGTTCCTCGACCTTTAATAGCGTCCTCGCTACGCTCGAGCACCAAACCCCGTCTCAGGACTACTTAAGTAACTTTAAACCTCTATAATACAATGTACTGTTTTCGTGGCCTTGTAACGTTACGCCCCCTCTCTGGAGGAAAAGGGGCAAACGGAGCAGGTAAAAGAGAATAGGAAGAAGTGTAGTGAATAGAAAATAGGGAGAACTCTAGCTACAAAATCTATACAACGGTATAAAAGTAAACATAAACTATTTATTATAAAAACACGAAGAATAACGGAGACGAAAGAGAAAGGGAGGAAAGTTAGGAAACGCACTTAAAGTCCATAAATATTTACACACGCACAAGGAGAACGGGAACGGAGTCAAAAGGGGACTGATGGTGGGAAGTACTTATCTCACTAATTATGACGTCACGAAGAGGCGGCCGACTATACGAAGAACTCTCGCGCCGGTGTTAACCGCCTGGCAGTTACTCGCAGTGGGCGGCACAGCAGGCAGCTCAGCACCACGATGCCGACGCGGGGGTAGGCCCACAATGGAAAGTAGAGGCCTCGGGGAGACACGGAGCACGGAGAGTCACGAAGCTCGGAGAAACTCGAAGCTCGGAGAAAACACGGAGAGCGTCTCGTAGGACCACAGCTTTGATTCGATTCAGTCCCGGGCCAATGTCAAAGGCACGGGAACAGCCAATATTCACATACGTATCAAAAGACGCGACTCGAGGAAATGAACCACGATGTCTGAAATCATCGCCTTATATAGGAACGATCCCAGACATTTAATTTTGAAATAAAAAGAAAAGCCAAACAGAAAAGTAAAATGGTGCGTATTCTCTCGGTAGCTATAAGACAGAAAGAGAAATAAAATAAAATATATAAAACCTACGTCTAAGTAAATATGGAAGGATGACAATTGATACGTCATGTCAAATAATTAAAATATTAAATATATTGAATAATGTAATTAAAAATCGAAAATACTACATAAAATAATATGAAACGTTAAGAGAAAAAGCATGAAAATAGATTCGCCATAGATTAAATATATAAAAACTAACCCGAAAACCCTTACAAAATGAGATAAAAAAGAGATATAGGCATAAATAGATAACCCCATACAAATACAAAATATTGAAATAACTAACTAATAGTACAAAATGGAAGGGAAGACTCTATACTACATGATGCGCTACGAACTAAAGATATATCAGCTACCGAGAAAACCCTTGCAAACTGAGAATTTTGAAAGTTATAGCCAAAAATACACCACCCATACAAATAACAAAAACCTTAAAAACTAGCTTAAAACTAAAGAATGGAGCGGTAGGCTCCATGCTACAGCCTCTGAATTCAAAGTTCATTAAAATTTGTGTTTTCTCTATGAGAATTGATCATTATTCTTTACCAAGCATACACCTTTATATTACCGATAAATTCACTTATTTGTACACGACTAGAAATTAATGAAGCCGTGTCCACATAGCAACTATACAATACTTATGTGTTAGTTTCACTACTACTATCTGATAAATTGAAAAAATGTGTGTGAAAAAATGACAGATAATTCCATAATAATTCAGTACCCGTAGTGTAAGTTTTCATTGTAAAAAACTTAAAAAACTAACCTATAATTGGTTATTTTCTCTGGTTACAGCATTTGATAAGTGGATTGACTGATGAAGATACGAATACGACATTGATTGTGGTAATGGTTGGAGAGACGGACCTGGAGTACGTCATCAATACAGCCAGGAACATCGAACTGCAGTGAGTAAAACAAAAAAATAACGAATTCATTGCAACGCTTGGTTTGATTTCCTTTAAATTCCAAAAAGTCCACGTAATAATAATCATCATTTATTAAGAACCACAGTGAATGGAATCTATACCTCTGTGCTATTCATTCTTTGTAGCTAGTTTGGCCATAAATATTGCTACAAAAAAATTTTACGCAATATTTATGTAATTTAGAATGTGTTATAGCCCGGTTGAAGCTAAAATACTTAGGACTGGTTTACGAAGACGCGGGGTGTCGAGCGTTGCGTGTGGCGTGGCTTACTGCGGCGCGTCTGGCGTTTTTACTGTTTATAGGGAGGCGGCGCGGCGCGTGATGCGGCCTGTGTCGTCCCACGTGAAAACTCAAACATTTAGAAGTGTAGGGGCTCGCTTTAGGAAATGCAATATGTTGAGGGTCGCGTGCGGCTTGGGATGCCGCCTGGTCGCCCGCTGCTTCATTCGGCGCGTTCCCCTGTTACGAAACTTGCTAGTTAATCCAACGCGACCTTCGCGGCGTCGTATGTAAAATTGTGTTTTAACCGCCTCTCTCTCTCGTCTAGTGTTTCACACCATCGGATGTTAATAGGGAGGTCCGGGTTCGATTCCTCATGAGGGCAGAAGGTTTTCTGCTCGGTTTGGTTTTACCTAAATTTGTCGCCATAATAACAATTTTTTAAGCTTTGTTGTGTTCCGGAAATTAGCGGTAGCGGTAGCCAGTTCCTCAGATGTTGAGGATTACAGGTGAAGCTCGCTACCACCTTCGACCTTGTCGTCACATACCATTAGGTGAGATGAAGGCCAAAAGAGATTACCTGTCATATATAAAAAAAATGTCGCTTCATTCGCAAGCGACGCTACAACTTAAACAAATACTTGCAAAAACGCTTCTCCTTGAACGCTCCAAGCATTTCCGTATGTTTGTGTTCATGGCTCCTCGTTTAAGGAGGCCTTAGAATTCCTGCTTTTCTCAAATATTTGTGTATACAATCCGAATTATATTTATAGATTTCCCAAGCACGTTGAGAACGGTCTTATTGAAATAATATCGCCATCACCATCATACTATCCTGATTTTGAATACCTGCCAGTAACTCTTGGAGACTCTCCGAAACGAGCAAAGTGGAGGACTAAACAGAACCTTGACACTATCTTCCTAATGGCTTACGCTCAATCTAAGGGTACCTTCTATTTGATGCTAGAAGATGACGTTATCGCTCGAAACAAATATATGCAGGTGAAATATACGTGTTTATTTTTGTGTTTCACATATTTGCTAATACTAATGTTGCAAGCCTTCTTCGAAGATGCTGGTCATCATAAGCATATTAGATTTACCATGGTATTTATCTGAACTTTCATCTTTGAAAAGTGCGCTTTATATTATTATTATATGCTGATAATACTTTTGCATGTTGAGCTTTTTCTTTACCCCTTATACATGCATATAAAGCGACTGTAATTTACAATGCGAAATCGACTCTATTCATTCATAAGCGAAGTGATAATTTTGCAAGACACAACATAAATATAAGCTGTGTGTGACATGAAATTTTCAGGATATCAAGTACTTTACAGCCTCAACAACAATCGCAAATCCAGATTGGTTTTTCATCGAGTATTGCCAGATCGGAGGTATCGGGAAATTGTTTAAGTCGTCCAGTTTGCTGCATTTCATCACTTATGTACAATTATTTTATTATAATATGCCTATTGACTGGTTACTGGAGAGCTACTTAGCTGACAGGGTCTGCAGTATTGAAAAGGCAGCGGTAAGAACTTCAACCTCTGTGGTTATTTGTTTGTTTTGGCGTCTGTTATATTTATTAAAAGACGGGACGAATTCGACCAAATTTCTATTAGCGTCACTGGTGTACATACATACGTCCATACATATAATCATGAGTATTATCCCCTAAGGGTTAGTCAGAGAGTAGGCAAAAGCACCGCGAATTAAAGCAGTCCATTGCCATAGTCCGCGCTTCACCGAGCAGTGACTGCGCTCAGCGCGACAGATGGTGAGCCCGTCGCCGCTATAAGCTATTAGATGGTTGAGTAGTTCTTAGTCAATTAGTCGCCTGGTGTGGTATAGTAATACCAATGCTTTAAAAGATCTAATCAGCCATTAAATCGGCCCTAACATCGGCGACTACATTACACACTACAAACGGAGGACTCAACCATTAGAGTTGATTTCACCAATGAAATTCAAGTATTTATTGGTGTTCGAACCACCGTGTGATAACACGGATTTGTTTTTGAATTCGCCCCGATGATTGTGTTAAGAATGTTTTAACATAACCACAAATTTATACATTTATTAAAATTTCAGAAAGTGTGCCAAAAATACAAACAAGATATTAGGCCCAAATACAAAACTTCTCTATTCCAACACATTGGATTGTATTCATCGTTAAAAGGAAAAATACAAAAAGTTAAGGTTTGTATCCCCTTCTATGAATACTGTAGTAGGTGATGTTAATCACTGTGAGACTTGGCCGCACATACTTCATATATGGACACCTTTCTTCTTCGTCATCTTATTTTTAACATAAATCATGATATTTTCCACTAAATATTTTAGATATGAGTATTTAACCGGGCATCAAATAAAACAAAGTAGATAATGAAATAGGTATAGTTCTCTTGTGAAACTTTGTTGCGAATCATTGATAAATAAAATAGAAAATTTAAAAATGAAATTGTTGGAGACTGCTCGTTTCTTGCATACTTTTTTCTTCATTCTTTGTATAACCTGATCAGGAAAATAAAAATCCTGCTCAAAGGCCGCCAGAAATTTGTTGCAAAACTATGGATACTTAAAAAAAAGTAAAATGTTCCATATTCGTACTTTCCATGTTAATATTGGTTCTAATGCACTAAAACAACTAAAATTAAATGAAATAAACTGAATTAAAAGAAGAGAAAAACTCTACAAAATACGTGGCAAATGACATAAAATGAAATTGACCAATCAAACTACCTTGCCATTAAAAGAAATTAGTTCAAGTTTCCGTAATATGGCGAGGTTTTTATTTTCTTGGTCAGGTTATAATGTATGTTGCAAGTACACTAAAGAAGAGACAGTGTTGCCACATAACAAATTATACTAAACAAAAATACATTTTATTTTCTGATGCCGCTAGTCTGAGTGTACAAAATAATTGTATCATTTTCCATTTCCAGGACGTCCATTTTAGGCCAGTGCCAACATATTTTCCCCATCTAAATCCACCTGTCTCCCTCATCCGTACAAACATACAAACGCATTCGGGACATTCGCTGAACAGAGCTTATGACGGAGATACTTTCTTCTGGGGCATGAAGCCCAAGGAGGGAGACTTAGTTGAGTTCTGGTTCAAGAGACCGACCACCTTAGAACGGTAAGGGGTGATTTAACTACGGATGATCAACGTGAGGTAATGCCTTCACGTTAATCTTATGGATATTATGCTGAGCAGTTGCTATTCTAAGACATTGTCTTTGTCGTTGTCTGAAGATAATTTTTATTTAAGAGTTATAATTTTTACAGAATATAACCTTTTCTTCTAGAAATGGTCTATAACTCTATTTGCGGTTAGTCGCGAGTAAATAACATATCATCACGCCTCTATCCCCGAAGGGGTGGACAGAGGTGTTAAGCACCCCCATTTCGCCATGTGAGCCTGTTGCCTGCAGGCGAGCCTGTTGCTATTTTGTTTATTTTATTTTATTTATATTCGGAAAACTAATGGTAAAATTTACAAAATATGCTATAAAAGTAGAAATAGGTGCCTCATAAAGATTTCACAATAACAACATATTAAAAAACAAAACATAGCGTATCTAACCGATCTAAGTAGAAAACGTTATACGGTTTTTTTATACAATTAAAGTTGGAAAGAAAGAAATGCAGAAATACACAAAAGTATGATAATCTAAAGGTGTAAATTAAACAATAAATAACAAAAGAAAAATATAAAATCGCTCTTTAAATCGCGTCTTTTTCAAACTCAGTGGTACCGGCGTTCCTTTTTTTGAGTAACTCTAATTTCTTTTTTAACTAACTCCCTTAAAACTTTTGCGAGTACTAGTGGACTGTGAGTACTGCCTCGATAGTCAAGACTAAATACTACTGCCATATATATTTTTATATGCAGACGAAATTCTGTCATCGCGACGTATAAGTATAAGACGACCTCCGTGGCCGAGTGGTCTGTACGCCGGTCTCAAGGCGTCGCCATCTCCTGGCGATCCTGGCGAGAGGTCCTGGGTTCGATCCCCAGTGGGGGCAAGTGTTTGGGTAATGAATTTTCAAACATTTGTTCTCCAGTCTTGGGTGTTCATTATATATGTATTATATTATGTATATTCTCTATAATTATATGTATTTATTTATTAAATATATTTGTCCGTCATCTAGTATCCGTAACACAAGCAGCATTTAGTTGCTTAAAATGGGACTAGTTGATAGGTGTGAATGTCTGAGGATATTTATTTATTTTATTTATTTAATTTATACCTGACTGATGTTAGTCTTATATTTTTTCAGTTACACTTTCAGAAGCGGGAACGCAGATCACCCTAACGACAAATTCTACAAGACCACTGTAGAAGTGTTGCCAGCTAACCTGTCCAATTTTACTATAGTTGGCACATTCGATGAATTTGGCTTGGCTGACAGCGAGCTGGAGAAGAACCTGGGACCCCTGTCGGCTATCAGGCTTAAGGTTCACAGGGATAGCCTCTACTGGTGCATCCTCAGCGAGGTAACTAACATATTTGTACGTAGAATAGAATAGAATAAAATTTTATTCAGTACACACGTGAGCATTTCAGTTGAGTCGCTCGTTGGTTAGTACGCTTTGGCTTTTAAAAAAGCAAACAAAGCCACCTTCGCCATGGTCAGGTTGTGGATGGGTGACCAAAACTGTGTGATCTCGAACTCCTCCGTGCTTAAGGCATAAGCCGTTGCTCCCGGTCGCTATTGCAACCCGCATTAGGCCAGCGTGGTGATGTCACGGCCCATAATGGTGTGCTAGTTTCCGTGAGGTCTGTGTCAGTGGAACGTAGGCTGAATACGAGACAGTTCAAGACAACAATAATATAACAAACAATACAGGATAAGGCACTGAAAGGAGTCGCACTCAGCATAATGTCATGGAAGTTAAAGTCATGCCTTCTTGTGGAAGTATCTCTGCTTGTTTGATGTTGATCACATAATTCGCATACAGATTACTACATTTATACAATTAAGATGGAATTGACTTTTCCAAACACATCACTATTACACAAGGTGTTTCTAAACTGCCCTAAAAGCGAAAGGGGGTTGTATCCCTTAAGAGTTTCTTGACAAAATATGAGGAAAGGACCTTGATTTAAAAAATCGTCATTAAAGCAACTCTATTGAAAGTTTAGTTTATCAGGAGAAATATATTCCTAAATTTTCAACTCTGTTCTGTTCTAGCGTTACTAAAATAGATTTTAGGGATGAGTTTTGAAACGCAAGTGTATAGGTTACCTCTATCTTACGTCTAGTTTAAATAAATATACCGAAACCCTTGTTTCCCTTAATAGCTTAGTATTCCTTTCCCTGTTTTTAAAAAGAAAAATTGTGTATTGTTTTTTCATGCATAGAAAGCTATAGTAATTATATGTAAGTATTTGGAGAGGAAGAAATATTATAATATATTATCCCGCGCTTAAAAAGTCTATATTATAAGGTAGACCTCCATCAGCGAATAATTATCTCTCTATACATATAATAAAACTGTACAGGTCGAATGTCTGTACAAAGAAAAAAGATGCTTAAAAAAGTTCATCGGGGAAAACTGCAATCCATGTAAAAATTTTGCGTGAAAATTTGCGTGCTACCATCAGTCAGACTGAAATTCATTATTAAAATATCTATGATTGTATTTTGTATCTTAGTATTGTATTGTAACTTGGTTTTATTTTGTAATAATTACTAAATAATGATTTTAATGTCTTACAGATCGAGCTAAAACCAATGGAGGTGAGGTGACAGAGAAAAAGACAATTGCTAAGGAAAATAATCAAGAAACGCCGTAGACCCCTACAGAGATGGCAGGAATAAGTTTATAATTTTAAACACACGAAAGGATGTGTCCTTAACAGAACACGATCTGACCCATGATTCGTTCAATTGGTAAATCATTAAAATGAAAAAAAAACAAGTAAAAAGTTCCATTGGATAGCACATCCTATATTGCGTATGCGCGTACTTAATTAAGATAAACTTATCTAGTCGTAATTTGGTAACACTGGGTCATGTTCAATTTTAATTGAATTTGATCCAATTTTTGTAAAGTCTCTTTTAATCTCATTTGGTAATTATTTCTTATTTGATTTGTTTACATCATGTAGGTACTTAACTTCGGTTAAATTCTTTTTGGATTTAGTTTTATTTATAATAACCGATTATTATATTATTTTTTATATTTTTTAATTAGATATTATGTTCAATTTAAGTACTATAAGATAATATCTTATAGTATATACATACATCACGCCTATATCCCCGAAGGGGAGGGTAGGATGCGTTACACGTAATACACATATTATATTAAGACTATTATAATAGCCGCATGCAACGAATATCACATCATCACGGTGCAATTGTGTTTTAATGACGTTAACTATTATTATAGTGTATTTTTCTAAAAAAAAATCAGAAAAAAAAAAATTAATATTGGTGTCGTGAACACTTTATTATCGCAAATGCTTGCTTATTGTTTACTGTAATGGAAAAGAATGGAGGACCATCCAATTGGTATGACTGAACCTGTTCCGCAGATCACATATTAACATAAGTGTGGCACTTCTGTTAATTTGTGACATTTGTTTTAAGTATGAAGATTGCATCTAGAGTTTGCGATTGGCGAGGGCATTATACTGCATGGGTACTAGTTTGTAAAGATGAGAAATGTGATGATAATAATATCTACATTAGCTGAGAAATAATCACATTACTAGGTCTTTGTAATTTATTGAATATTGTTTGGGGAGAGACTAGTAAAGTTTACTTCACGTTTAATTTAACATCCGAGTTGAATTGATCGCCGCCCTCTGTTATAGTCAACAATACCAAGATAGCGTTTGTTAATATTCGCAAATTTTATGAAGCTGAAAGGCCTCGTTAATATTATTATTAGGATTAAGCGTTATCTAGTTGAGTTAGTAAATGGTCATTGGATCAGAGAGAACTGGAAAGGTTAGAAGCTAAATGTGCTTAGTTCCAAATTAAAAAGAAGGTTATTTACATTTTTTTCCGAGGAAACAAAATTTAACCCTTAATCATCGAACACATCTATTTTTTTAATTAAACAGCCAGATTCTGTTAAACATTCTGTTCGACAGAGGGATATCCAACCAATTTTTATTAATTAAACTTTCTTCGTTACTCTTAATATAAAAAAAAAACATTTTATGGAAATGGTAAGGGTTAAAGGTTTTGGTTTAATTTGTAAATAGTATTTATTTTAAAAATAGGTAAATTACCCACCATTCAAAGGCTTGCTTGAAAAAGGTTGAGATCTTATGGAAGTTTCAATTCTTATTATCTGTTACTACTGTACTCCTGGTAAAGGGGTTAATTCTGTTGTCCTTAGTCAAAAATAGCGAAATTATTTATTTGCTACAATAGTACAGGATTTTTTAGTTGTGCTTTTTAACTCTACAACTTTTCAATATTCAAATATTTGTTATAAAAACAAAAGTTCGTTTCAGAGTCAGCGTTGATTTATTATTGCCTTGTCCTATTTATCACTCAACAAATTGGGTTTAGTTTATATAAATAATGAATAAATCCACGCCTCTTTCAATTATTGTTCTTTCGATAAAGAATTTGGCATAAGGTTCATTTTCCAATAATTATAACAATTTTCGTTTCGATTTTATTTCCAAAATTTTGAGACACAATTGACACCTCTTTGAATAACATAATATGCATGTGTTTAAAGAACATTATTCTTTAAACACTTTCAATATTTTTAGTACGTCCTTTATTCTTTTATTGAACTATAGGGTGGTATGAAAATGAAGTAAGATGGTTTTCTTTAATAATAATGTATTTATTTCTTAATGTCTAAGGTGAGCTAAAGTTGTTTTCATTGTAATAAGAGAGAAAATTTATTATTATGTTATGTTATGGGTTGAAAAACACAGATATGGAGATACCACGAATGTCATTAAATGGTTAAGATTTTCTATTGTTGCTTATTCGATTTTTTTGTCGTTCGAAAAGTTAAATTAAATTTATTATTATTATTATTAGATGTTTGGCCTTAATTAGACTTAAACGAACAAAATTTTTAAAGTCTTCCAGCTCAAAACTGAATAAAATTTTCTTAGAAAATTATAAGCTATATTAAATGTTTATTTTTTATGTTAATTACATCTTATTTAATTTGGTATTTACTTTAAGTTTTGTTATTTATAAGCTTTTGTTAAAGCTCTTTTTTATTTTGTATTTATTTGAAACTATTAAATAGTTTTTGAACTTAAGTTTTTTTTTATTTTCTTATCGTGCAGTGTTCAATAGAATAGGATTATTGAAATAGAACGGTATGTGATTCCTACAATAGTTTTAAAACTGGATGCATGACGGAATTAAACGCGTAGTAGCTGTTTATAATAGTAAGTAATTGTAAATAATAATTTGCTTTAACTATTTTAATGGGCTGATTTGAGCCCCTAGCGATCCCAAAACCCAATATCATTATTTCATTTTATAACTCTAAAACTGATCTTTTTGAACGTTCCAAAAGACCATGACTACAAAGGACACAGTGTAACACCGAATGAATGCCTGTTCAGTCGAATTCCTTTTCTTGATTCCTTAAACGGGTTTTAAGCAAATCATTTTGGTTAAAACCCGGCTTAAAACCAAACGGGAAATTGAAAATTTTAAAGTTTCGATACCAGATCTAATTTAGGATTTATAAAATGAAATACATTATTGGCGCTAGGTTGGCCCCTTAACTTGAAAATTAGGAACACGTATATTAAAATAGAATTAAAATAAAATTAATACGAATGAATTTGTGTATTTTGCGCGAGTGAGTGACTGAGTTTTAGAGCACATACACACTGCCATTTGCGAAATTTGAATATTTTTCTACTTAAAACTGAAACGCACAGTTAATTAAGATTTTAAAGACTTAAAAACAGTAACAGTCCAAAAAAATAAAATAAAATAAAATTAAGTGAGTAAGAGAGTGCAGTAATGTATGTGAGTGAGCAGCACTTTTTAACGCGAGCACATTAGCCAAATATAATAAAGAGTATTATAGCGCACGTAGATTCATTGGTCTTAAAAAGTATTAAAAAACAAAAAAAAAAAAAAAAAGAAACAAAAGCAAAAAAAAAACAAAACCAGTAAAACTCAAAAAAATCTTATCTTATTGTAAATATCATTTTTCTCATTACCGTATTATTATAGGTAGCTGCAGTTACTTTTCACATGTAAAAAGTAAATATTTGCAGCTATCTATGGACATGCTAGACACCCCTATATAAGATACCATAATATATAAGTAATAGGTTTTATTAATTCTAATAAGAAAGATTATGAATCTTGGAAGTTGATAAGTGTAGAAACCATCCCAAAATCCAAAACAGTAAAATCCATATTAATTTCTTGAAATAAAAAATAACACAAATGCAGATTAACAGAACCGTAAGGATCACTAGGTATGCGCTTAGAGATTCTTGATAACAATTGTTAATATTTATTTTGCATTTAGTTCTAACTCTTACTCTCTCTTACTTACTCTACTTCCAATGAATTCAATATATTTTTTTATCAAAACACAATCGCACCCATGTGAGTTGTTGGTTAGTTGTTAAACGCACAAACAATACAGTATTGACAGGATTTTGCGCCGCAATATATGAAGTGCTTCGTAATGGAATCTGTTTCGAAGTAACTACAAGTACGTTTAATTGCAAGGACTACATTACACTTCCCTCGAAATTGCAGTATAATCAAAATACAAGTTTTATTTTAGAAAACTGTCTAAATGCGAAACTACCTTGTCGTGAGTGCGCGACCGACACGACTTGACACTTGTAATTTTGTAATCGTTATCCTTGCAATATTTAAAACTACTTACATACTTCGAAAGTAGAAAAATTGCCGGATTGGATTAAACTTGCTAGTAATTAAAGCATGTTCACGTGATCATCAAATGTCGGCTTGCTTATTGGTCCGTGTTTGTTAATTTCCAATATACTTACTAAAAGTACTACAGTCAAATACTTTAATGCCAAAGAACATTACAGTACTTACCCTCGTGTTTGATCGTTAGAAACCACTTATGTTTATCTACATAAATTACTTTCATGTCAAATCTAGATCCTATTAATCCTATTAATAAAAAAAACTTCCTGATCAGTGAGTACGCTCACTACGCTCACTTGTCGCCATCGGATTTAGCTTGTACCAATTCAAATAGATATATCTAAGCTTAGATAGTACATTTCATGTCTCTTTATAATTCATGTATACCATAGATATAAGTATTCAAGGTTAATGAAACGTATGTATACCGTCGATTCGAATTAAAATTTCTTAGAATATAAGGTTTAATAATGAAAGCTATTCCACACTAGTACTTCATAAAGGGGTGAAACAATACGCGTATATAATACATATTGGGTCCTTACCTATGAAATTGGTGTTTTTATTCTGTCTTAGCAATTTGACTGTAACTATTAAGTTTCAGAACATTCTTATAAAATAATTGCCTCTTCTAAAAATAGACCATATATTTAAGCTCGTGTTATTTAATTTGATAATTTTTTGTCAGTTTAATTGTGTTAAAATTAGACACAAAGACAATTATTTTTAACTGCCTCCCGAATACATTATTTGATTTGCATTTGCATAAAAACGATGAGTAATTTTTATCAAGCGTGTTCACACACATATTGCTAAAGCTTGTCTAATAATACATGCCAAATATTATTATCTCTGGATTTGTAGTTGTAAAGAAAACTGATAAAATGTTAGTATGTAAAATGCAGACATCCCCAAAATCTCCATAAAAAACACCAATTTCATAGGTAAGGACCTAATATATGGCAGTATTTACCACACTGTCGCATTGGCAGAATCCAGCCAAAGATACACAAGCGTACGTACGCAAAAACATTGTCCAAGCGTTAGACATGACTGAATGGTGCTATGAAGATAGTGTGTAATAACTTTATCAGTCTTTTGATCTTAAGATTTAACTTTTAGAATCAAGTTTCTATTCAATGACTTATTCAAGTAAAGGTCTAGACCATTGATTGCTAATGTATTAATATTTTGTTTGCCAACATTAAATAATAAAAATCTTCGCCGCTTCGGAGTGGTTAGTATGGTTGCTCTGTTGCAAAATTGCAGCTTTGACAATACAAGTTTAAAAATAAGTCTGTATTCGTAAGAATTTTAAAATTGGTCATAAGTTCGTTGGGTAGTTGGTATATGTATTAACGGGGCACGTAGGAACTCAATACCGAAAAACTTTACATTCACCATGGTGACCCTTATTGGCTTACTAATATTTCCCAGCTCATGTATCTCCGTGCTTCGGAATCACGTTAATCGTTGGTCCCGGTCACTATTCCCACCGTTTCTACCTAATTCGCACTGGGCATCTGGTGGTATAATGCCCCCTAGCCGCAAGTGTGACTTCAAAATAGGAAAACCTGTGTTCAGCAGTGTGCCTTATTTCTTGGACTAGGTATGATGATGATAACATAAACTTAATCAAGGAAAACTAATTTGACTCTTCCGAGTTATTTATTTCGTTAATAATTTAATTTGAAGTCAAAAGTATCAGGCGCGAGATGTACTCGTATTTATGGAAAAAATTTGGTAATCTATGGTCTGGCCTTTATCGATCGTTGTCCATGGAAATAGGAGATTTGTATTTGTAATGCATCTTAAATTGAATTTTAGGAACTTCATGTTTTTAATTGCTTGTATAAAGTAGATGTCTCACTGAACCTAAAACCAATCCTAAAAAACTGACCACAATATGCTATTTAAGCGCTCACCTTGTAATTATTAATTACACATACAGTTCATAACGTTGAAGATCGTAACTTCGACTTTTTTCAGCTTTTTATAAATCTAACTCTATCCTTTTCGTTTCTCTTTCGCCCTGTTTCTCCTTACTTCTGTCTTATTCTATCTCTCTTCATCTATCTTCATTTTTTTACTTTTTCTATTCCTCTTGTTTATCTTTCTCTCTTCCTTTACCTGTCTTTGTCTATCTTATCCTGTCGTCATAAAGAGCAAAGGGAGGAAACCTTCTCTCTCTTTGTGTCTCTCACTTTTAGAGTCTCTTGTCTCTATGTCTTCCTCAGTTAATGTTCTATTCATTCTGTCTCTTGATCTATCATTATCTCTTTTCTTCTATAATTCTTTCTCTTCCTCTATTACCGTTTCTCTCTCTCTCTTTCTCCTTTTCTTCATTCTGTTGTTTTTATCAGATTCCGATATACACAGCTTTTTATGATGCGATAATATATTCTTGAAGTGCCAGTTTTTGGAAATCATAGTGCGAAGACAGCTTGGAATTCAGTATTGTCAGTATACAATTTCGTAAAATATTAAAAACAGACTGTAACTTGATCCAAGACAGGGATATTTTTTTCGTTGCGTGTTTTTTTATGCATTCCATTATTACAAATGTCAATTTCACATGGACTCCAATAATCTAAGCTATTTGGTACCTTTAAGCTTTAATTCGTTTGTAATTGCAAAGTCAGAACATTGATAAGATTAAATCTTATTACCTGTATAGGCGTATTATGAGTAATTTCTATTGTTCAAAATAAGTTTGCAAGTCACTGAAATTCGGATGAGAAATTGAAGGAAAAATTTAAGCAGAACCAAATCACCAATGATTTTACTGATAAACACAATTAGAAACTAGACAAAAGTTAAACAAGGTATATCATAGATAACTATGGTTACAGAATCTTAAATATTTACACATCATCATTTAAACACGTCTCAAGTCTTCCTTTAGTAAGACGAATCTTATTTTACAAGCATTCATTATAACGATAGTCACTTTTCGCCATATAATTCTTCTGGTGCTCTTTTCAATAACATTCAATTATCGTTCTATCTCTCATCATATCCATATGGTTTATATAAATTCACCAGATGGAGACTGTACAGACTCATCTGCGTGGTTATCAATATCTTACTATTTCTGCCGCAGAGCAGTAATGTTTTCCGGTTTGAAGAGTAGGACAGGTAATGAAATTACTGGGTTCAGTGCCTATACATCTTGTCACAGGTTGCATCGTACACTGTTCCTATTAGGGATTGCAAGGTGTAATAATCGACGACCTCCGTAGTCGAGTGGTCTGTATGCCGGTCTCAAGGCGGCGCCATCTCGAGAGGTTCTGGGTTCGATCCCCGGTGGGGGCATTTGTTCTCCAGTCTTGGATGTTTATATATATTTCTATAGATTCAGGTTATTTATATGTATTTATCTATTAAATATATTTACCCGTCATCTAGTGTCCGTAACACAAGCATCATTAGTTGTTTAAAATGGGGCTAGTTGATAGGTGTGAATGTCTGAGGATATTATTATTATTATTATTATAATACTTACAGAAACACATGTGAGCGACTGTAGCCTTTCAAAGGTGGGTAGCTGCTTATTTACCAACACGTTGAACAAAAATCTCTTCTACAGCCTCCTCTGTACATTTCTATTACTTCCATGTCCATAGTCTTCATACCCATAATTGTCATGTGCTCGTCCGTTTTTTCATTGATTATCCATAACAGGCACGATACAAAAATCTATGTACTAGCTAAATGGGGTTCCCCAATGGGTTCCTCATGCTTCTGACTCGTGCGACCTAGAGACTTTTGCTGGCAGAAGGATGTTGTCTTTAGATAATTCCCCAGTGTTTCATAAAATTATAAAGTTAAATATATATAATAGTACATAAAATTGAAGATTATTACTATCTACTGTCTGGAAAGCTCACTTTTTCCGTGACAACTTCTTTCTCATCTCTTCTCTTTTACTTCACTCCTCTCTCTCTCTCTATCTCTCTCTTGTCTTCTCTCATTACACCTTCCTCTCTCTTTCAACTGTCTTATTACTACCTCCTGTCATATCTATTTCCAACTTCCTCTCACTTTCTACTTTTACTTTACTCTATTACTTCATCTCATCATTTCTCTTTTTAACTCTCTCTCATTTCTCAACATATTACTCACCCGTCTTTCCATCTTTCTCTTTTTCTCTTCAGATCTTCTTCTCAATTCTCCTATTTTTACTTTCTATTACAATCTTACTCTCTGTTCCTATCTTCCTCTTTCGTGATCCATCGTCTTCTCTTTCCATATTCTTGTATCTCTTGGTACCTTCTGACACATTTCCAATATTCCTCTTAACTCTCTTCCTTTCATATTTTCTTTCTCTCTTGACTACATTTATTATTCTATATCAGTCCTACTGTCTTTCTCTCTCAATTTCTCTTGATCTCTCTCCTTTCTACCAATCTTTATCTTCTTATACTAACTTATTCTTGGCAACTCATAAAGAACAATAACTTATCTCTATAAATCTCACTTATCTCTATGAATGTCTTAAGAAAATCCTTCCATGCCATATTTGGATCTCAAAGCTATCAGACGTAGTTGGTACAGCATTAAAACTAGAAAAAGCCCCAATACAAAGTCAAAAAAACATTATAAATAGACAACCGGATTCTTAAGTCATGAATAACAAAGTAATACAGACACAACAGAAGAAACATCGTTCTGCCAGTACTTCCTATAAAAGCAAATGTCATCATTTGTATGTTTTGTTACCTTGGGCCATATAGAAGAGATAATTTCCCAGCTAAAGCCTGTGGGAAAGAAAAACATTTTGCCAAAGTTTGCCTATCAAGCGTTAAAGCTAAAAAAGAACTGAATAATAGAAACATTGAAATGTTATATGACCCAGGTGCTATTCATTCTGTAATTGGCAAGTCCTTCTGGAAATCAATTGGTCGCCCAGAACTTAATAAATGTAAACAACTCGTAGCCTACAAAATTTTAAGTACCGGTTCCGAGTAACGGGTAATGGCCCACAATGTTTTCAGACGAATTCCATAGCCTTTTTTAAAAATTGTGGAATAACACACATTCGTACAACTCTTTACTATCTCCGTACAAATGGATTAGCTGAACGGGCTGTACGTACTTTTAAGGAACACATGTTAACCGAGAGTTGAATTTCAGAACCATTTCAACATTGTCAAATTTTTGCATGCATACCGCAACACCCCAGGTAGTTCAACAAACCGAACACCCTTTGAAACGCTTTTCGGCAGACCTATACGCACAGCTTTCGACTTATTTAAACTAAATGCGACGGAAACAATGGAAAGAACACGCTTCATACATAAATTTAATCTGTCGAAAAGACAACAAATTGCAAGTATGGGTGTACCCCAGGACACAGTATGGGTGGATCGCATAACTTCAAAGAGATCCGATTTACGATTCAGGCATGATAGAAAAACGTACTGGGCGCCTTAGTAGGGATTCCTCAAAGTAGTCTCTAATTAATTGAAATTACATAATAAGAAACAGCTCTCTTCTCACTAACTAAATTTCATTGGATAAGAATTGGATTTCTGTAATCTTGAACACTTTTTATAAAATATCAAAGGACATTTGACGTGACATCATATCAATATTGATTTGTTAATATTACGTTACAGAAGGCCACCTGCTGATCAAATAAAATTGACGTATTCAAATCATATAGTTAAAACATCTGAACGTCTGACAGTCAGTCGTCTGATAAGAAGCGGCTTGCAAACTTTGGGAGTTACTTGGCGGTGGTAAATTTTTATTCTGTTTGATATTTTTAATTACTTTTCAAACTTGTATTATTTTAGTTTTAGACAGAACATTAAAAATAAAATGTAATCATGAAAAGCTTTCTATGAAGCTGTTGGTACGATAACTAATAAGATCTTGTCTAATGCTAAAGAAATTAAGTAAATGTTTTTAATTTTACCCTAAAACTATTTTGACTTTAGAACCTGCACATAATACTTTAATTATTATGTATCTATGAAGCAACATGAAAGGCAGGTAGTGAGGTCTTTGTAGTTAGGAAAGTGTCATTAATTGTATAATTGATCTCGAATTCTTCCAGTCTTACAAGTTTTGTTGGCTTGGATATTGATGGTTTATACCCCTTAATGTACATACAGAACTGCTGGTCTCATTTCTTAAAAGCATTAAGTTGCCTAGATTGGAGTCATCAGCATTCTAATGTACCGAAATTTAGGGGTGGGCTGGATTTGACTGAATAGGCTAAGTGAAAATGCGTTATATCGAGTTTGTCGTACGTCGTAATTCATAACCACTGAAATAAATACTTTTGTCATACCTTTTATAGTACATTTACAATACGCTGTACGCTCTAACGCAACATGATTTGAATTCCTAAATATATGTAACTCTGTGAAGGTGCTGTGACCGTTTCTGGATAGCCTTTCTTTCCCACGACCTTTTCTTCTAGGCAATTTTCATGTTGATGAAGAGTAGCTCCGTTATGTACCTATATGAACTCCGTGCACATTTGACTTAAACTTTCTTACAATAGTAACTTCCCAAAGCAACTTTTATTTGAATGCGACAACGAAAGACAAGGTTAGCAAATTAATTGAGTGGTTTATCTTTGAGTTCATTTAGAATGTACTGTTTTATAACTTGTTTAGGTATAGCTTTCTTGACAAAATTGTAAGGGGAGCATTTGGTACCCATACATAATTTGAATCCAAAATTATATTGGAATTCATAGATTGATATCAGCAAGATTTTTTTGTAATTTTTATTCCGAACTATGGCTCCTGTTTGCCACGACATGTATGCATGAATTTAATTCTGGTAGATTTAACAATTTCAAAATAAAATTTTTATGAATTAAGCAAAAAACTGGTTTTATTTCTGATACATATTCTTACATCTTACCTATTAAACAGTTGCACATCACTTTATGGTGACATACATCTATTAGTATTGTTGATATTATAACGGAATTCTTACAGGTAGTACAGATTACACAGATTTCACGTTACATAGAGAATTTCACGTTCGTTCTCCATGGACAGAATGATTCTAAAAAAAAGAAATATTTTTTATTCCTCGGGTTAGCTCATTTTTAACCGACTTCAAAAAAGGAGGAGGTTATCGATTCGACGAAAACTTTAATGTTTTTTTTATTACATACTGTTGGGGAGTCAGGGTTTTCCTTTCAATGATGCGTTTATTAAAAGTGTAAAAATAGTTTATTGTCTCGAATTACATCGACTAAACTCAAGAAAGTAAATTCAAACGTATATGCACACCGTGCCTCTCGTTGGTCGTCTAATCGCTTCTTTCAACGGCTTCTTCCAGCGATGTTCCGCCCCACCTCTCACAGATGGCGCTAGTTACCGCGTAGACACATACATACATATAATCACGACTATTATCCCATAAGGGTTAGTTAGAGACTAGGCAAAAGCACCGCAAAAGCAGTCCACTGCAATAGTCCGCGCTTCACCAAGCAGTGCCTGCACTCAGCGTGACAGGCGGTGAGCCCGACGCCACTATAAGCTATTGGATGTTGTGCAGTTCTAATACCATTAGTCAGCTACCTCTTTTGTATACAAAAAAGGAGGCAGAAGCACTGCAGTTAAGTATAAGCTGCTCAATACTTCACGCACTCGAAACTAACCTTCTCTTGCAACCTACAGTCCTATTTACAACTGCCAGATAATGTTATTTCGGGCGCTAGAGTAGAATTTACATTCAATATTGTTTGATGCTACAGAAATTAGCAATAAACTTATTGGCCATCCCCGAGCGTTGAGAGTCCTGTTTTGCTTGGAAAAGACGGATATAAATCTGCCTCATTAATTTATCTTAATTGCTAAATACTCGCAATATTTCGTCTTCAGCCTATATTACGTCCCATTGCTGGGCATAGGCCTTTCTCATGGAAAAACAATGTGGTGTATGGGACCGTAACACCACCGCGCTGGCCCAATGTGGGTTGGTGGGTAGAAACGGTTGCAATACCGACCGGGATCAACGGCTTAACGAGCCTTCCCAAGCACGGATGAGCTGGAGATTACAATGTTTTGGTCATCGAGCTTTATACAGGATTATTTTTAATGAATCAACAACCTCTCAATAATAAGGGCTAAAGTCGTAAATCAGAACATAGATTTACTAATGTAATTACAGTACAGCTTATAAGTTAAATATTTTTTAAATTTTATTGAGTTATGGTAAATATCGTAGAACAAATGTTGTTGTTAATGATGTAATTATAATGGGCTGCAGCCGAAGTCTTAAAAAAAAACAAAACTTTAAATACTTATTTATTAGAAAAATGTAATTACAATAATTAGCTATAATTAGTTTACGCCCGATGTAGGTGGAACAAAAGTGAACGAGTTGCGATGCAAGATGTCCGTAGCCGCGGCCGTGGCGTTTAGCTGACTCGGCGCCTCGTGTTTCCTTCAGTGTCGCTATTTACTAAATTCCAATCAGGGTCATGCATGGTCATCGATTATGTGTTGTAGTCTGTACTTAACAATATTAGCTACCTAGACTAACAATGTTTATGATTCAATAAAATAAACCCTGCTTAGATAGAAAAAAACACGCATAGCCAACCCAAGAATAGCCAAACCAAAAACTGACACTTGAGTATAGTACGTCTCAATACAAGTTGCCAAAAAGGTACACAAAGCAAATGTTTCGTCTCTAAAATGTTTTGTGATGACCGTAGGTAATTGAAATCAATTGAAACGGACAACAATTGTTACCGTTATTTATATTTACGTGCCAATGTTTATGTAAGAAGTGCGATTATTGAATAACAAATTCGGTAAGTCGGCTTTTTTGTTTACCTATTTGGCAACTTTGATTGAGACGTACTATAACTACACAAGTGCTCCTAGCGGCGACTTCATACGTGATAGCCCTTTTTGCGAAAATATTATACCTACCTGACATATTTAAAGGAACGAACTTTCCAAATCGAACCAGTGATAACAGAATAGGGGCCACTCCACTCTATTTCGACTAGTTAACTAGTAAGTTGCCAAGTACTTGGTCGTGATAAGCGCTATTACAGATTTTTTCACTTAGGATGATCTCTAGATAGCTGTCAAAACGTTTAAACATTTAAACCGCCTCTCTTGTGTAGTGGTTCACACCACCGGGTCCAATTCCGTGGTAGGGCTTATAAGCCCACCTGGCTAGCTACCACCGTCTTACCTTAATTTGTCACCATGATAACAATGATATAAACATTTGTTACCAACCCGCATTGGGCCAGCGTGGTGGTGTTACGGCCCATACTCATGGAGAAACACATGAGGTTTCTCCATGAGGATGGCCTGTGCCCGAGCACACACAAATAATTAGAGATGTCCCGAATATTCGGCTACTATTCGGTATTCGGCTAAATCACTATTCGTGGCAACTTCACTGATAATCCTCTCTGGGAGCCAGTTTTCACAGACTTAATATTACAATTTTGTAACTCTGGTTCAAACCCGTGTAATTCACCCTAAATAGACCTGTTTAAAGGTTTTTATTTTGTGTCAAGTGCGGCTGTATGAATAAGAACTTGCTGTCCTCACGATTTAAAAGTAGAAAATTAATCAATACGCGAGGCCCAGAGAGTCCTCAGCGCGAGTCAGATTGACAAGCGGAAATATAGACCAATGTTTGTTTCTTTTCTGCACCCGGCGAGATAGGTTGTAGGCAGTAGGCCGCTTCTGCATTACTTAAAAACAATTTTTTTGTAGTAATATTTACGAGAGCTTTTTGCGGCTTCGGCAGTTCAGCAACAAAAGAGTAAGTATGACTTGAATTAGGAATTAAAACGAAGAATTTTTATTAATTATTACATTTATTAAAAATTGTGCTGCACCAGACCCCCAGCCCCTTCCCTCCAGTGTTGAGTGGCCTGCATTATTGATTTAAAATTGTAATAAAATTTTTCATCTGAGTTTGAAATGCTTAAAAGTTCTTGGGGAGCACATTTGATTTTTAAGTAGAATAATTAAAACATACAATTAAAAGTTTTTTTGATATGATTATTGATTTTCTTATCATGAGAACAGAAGAATAAAATATTCTTTCTTTCATTTCGTTGTTATTTGAACGAACGAAATATACTCATTATAAAGAAATTTGGTACTTGTCTTACAAATAAAACATCAATTAATTACTGGTGGGCAAAAAAAAATTAAATTTAAACTATCCAAAGCTTTTGGCAATGGTATTATCTTATATATAAATTTATTTTACTTTCAAAGTTCATAATTTATTTTATAGTAAAAAATTAAATTAAAGATTCAATCAACAAAACGATCAAGACTATCTACTTACACTGAAATAATTAACTACTTAAAAAAAACATTTACTATTGTTAATATTATGTAAAGTTTTAATGCTGTTTTATAAATCATTGTAGTTATCAAAAAAAAATATCTTAATATTATGTCCGAACATTTTAAGTGAAATTACCTCTTTTTTACAGCCTGTAATCTTCTATAAAAGTTTTTTTTAATAATTTTGTACAGCTAACATAGACTTAAAAAATTAAAAGTTAGAAAGTTAATTTTATGTCACAAATATTTTTTTATTTCCAAAATCGATACTATGAAAAAAGACTAAAACTTATTTGACTTGAATTTCAAACAAGATAAAAAAAATACACAAATTATAAATAAAATTTAGAGTTTTTGTCATTACCAAGTCGATTTTCTTTGAGCAATTCTTTTCTAGTCATAAAGGAACCTCTAGATGCTAGCATTTATGAGTTACAGATACAAACATGTTGTTTCAGTCAAGGACTTTGTTTTTGGTCTGTGAAGTGGGGGGAGGGGTTCATAATTTTACGCTCAATCGATTGAGGTCGTCTGACGTAGGTACTGGGCAGAGGCAATACAAATGCAACATGCATACAACAATTCGAACAATATGCGTCATTAAGTACCTACAATTAAAACCTATTTTTATGTAAGCTTGGGTGATGTTACTTTCAATAATTTGTGACTAACGAATACTCTAGTAGTTTATACCTAAAGCTTTTTGTCTTCAAAAAGCTTAGTGACTTCAAATCTGAGTAATAATCAGCCTTGTTCAGACTTATCTAAAACAAACCACCGTTTGACGACCTCCGTGGTCGAGTGGTCTGTACGCCGGTCTCAAGGCGTCGCCATCTCGAGAGGTTCTGGGTTCGATCCCCAGTGGGAGCAAATGTTTGGGTGATAAATTTTCAGGCATTTGTTCTCCAGTCTTGGATGTTTATATATATTTCTATATATTCAGGTTATTTATATGTATTTATCTATTAAATATATTTATCCGTCATCTAGTGTCCGTAACACAAGCAGCATTAGTTGCTTAAAATGGGGCTATTTGATAGGTGTGAATGTCTGAGGATATTATTATTATTATTATTATAAACCAGTAATACCAAGTTCACACCAACTTCTGATACTCTTTATTTTTTTATTTTGACATAGAACTTTGTTGTAGTTGTAGCTGACTTTAATTGACAACAAGAACCTTATCATGCATTTACCCCAAAGGGTAAATGCGTGATAAGGTTCTTGCTGTTACG
Organism: Parapoynx stratiotata; assembly: GCA_910589355.1. Classification (NCBI taxonomy): domain Eukaryota; kingdom Metazoa; phylum Arthropoda; class Insecta; order Lepidoptera; family Crambidae; genus Parapoynx; species Parapoynx stratiotata. The sequence goes on from OU342457.1 coordinate 4,758,075, forward strand.
TTTTAACATCCAAATTTCTGACTATACTTATTGACCTTTACTTGAGATTTTAAGCGTAATGATACTCAATATACGTTTACAGAACCAACATTGCGACATGTACCCTTAGTGTAAGTAATCATTGAACAAACTCAACCTTTTTTATTTGCTTTAACAATGTCAATTTCTATGGGAAACGTGAAATGCGCCCCTAGTTGAAATTTGTTGAAATCATAGAAATTAACATTAAGTTTTTTACATAAAAACTAACACTAGGGATAATGGTAACAAGAGTGAAACGTGAGTTTGTCAGCATTATGTAGGAATTAGTCCGGGTCCAAGCAGCGAATGTTTAAAGAAAAATGCTCCTTATTTTCTGAGTGGAAGTTTATTCAACCCTGCTTTTTTCGCAATTATTCAGTTTCGGTTTCAGTTTTATTTTACTTTGGGAAGCTTTAGTAGGTCTCTTTGCGTCACCTATATATCTATTACAGTATTTAACACGTTCGCGGACGGTGAGTCACCCTGCTTTAGCACTATTTTATTGTTTGGGATTTTTGCGATTGCTCTAGCATTTCCGTCACGATGCATGCATGCGTCAAATGATAGGATGCTCCCATACATTTGACGCATGCTAGAGCATACGCGACCATGCGAGTTGAGGAGGAGTAAACATTGTTTTTTCTTTGTGAGCAGAATAGGTCACATGTGACAGTCAATGATCTGAGGTTGTATCAGCAGTGACAGAAGAAATAGAGAACCCATATTTTATATTGAAAAAGCAACTGCTCAAGCATCACTGTCAAAAAAACTCAATAAACTTGGGATGCTGTAGCATCCGCGACATAATTAAACTGTCCAACAAGAACCCTATAGCATGCTCATCCGCGAAAGTGTTAATAACCCAGAACCAGGATACAGCTAGAGAAAGCCATTAAATTATTTATCTATACAGACTCTTCGACTAACACCTAGCGAACAGAATATTACAACAGCTCGATGCGAAAATTAGAAAACACAATTCATCTAAGAATGACAGGGTACAAAACCAATAACAATATTAGGTATGATTTTTAAATGACTACAACATGTTTATATTTCTAAATTTATACGTTAATAACGTTTATTGCTACATTCAGACTATTATTAGATTATAATTTAAATACACATGCATAGACCCTATATGTGAAAATTGACAAACGGTCGGACAAACGCTAGACTGAAAAAGATCTCTAACGAGTGGTTCAAAATGTATGGAAAAAATTTATATACGCCGACATACTGTTGACGCGCAATTCTGTGAGCCATTCTGAGCTCAGTCCACAATTGCTTTGACTTACACACGAAGGTGTCACTACGTCGTCCTACAAAGATATAGAAATAGGAAATATTTATGCGTACCACGCTTATTACTCAACTTTTTATAAAAGCAGTTGTGAAGGTATTTACTAAGCACAATATCGAGACGCCCAAAAAGCGTTTCGACGCTAATGCTCAGTGAAATTAAATTAAACCGCGAAATTAAAGCTTATAATATAGTTATAGGTTGTTGTGCGTTCTGCAATCAAATTGAAATTGCAAATCGGTATTTGAAGAAAACAAAAAATTTATAATTATTAGATTAGAAACATGTCCCAAATAATTTTTCATTCTAAAATCCATGCTATGAAAAAAGACCAGAACTTATCAAACTTGAATTTCAAACAAAATAAAATAAATACACTAATAAAATATAGGTTTAGAGCTCTTGTTATTACTAAGTCGATTTTATTTAAGCCATTTTATTCTTGGAATAAAGGCACCTCTCAAAACCTTTACCTATATTTAGCAATGTAAAGGCACCTCTCAAAACCTTTACCTATATTTAGCATTGAAAACAAGCATCTTTGTTTTCAATGCTAAATATAGGTAAAGGTTTTGTAACCTCTAATGAACGATAATCTTTAGCAACAAATCATTTAAAATATAAAAGTAAAATAATCTGTTTTTCTCATTTGTAATTCCAAATAAGGATGTTCGAGAAAAACAAATATTTTTAAACAAAGCTCATTCCATCGAAACTTCACAAGGAAAAATTACCAGCCTTGATATAGTTAAGAAATTCAATCGGGATGAATACACAATTAAAATGCGTAATAATATAGGGAGAGTGCCTTGAAAGGGACAGTTGCTTTGACATTCTTATATAAATGTCCTCAAAAAAAAAATATCGATCTCAACCTATGAAAATAGAAGAAACAAAAAAAAGACGTGAGGCACTCGGGGACTGCCGCGGTAAAGTTATTGCATAGCATTTTGTATCAACTTTTGTATTTATCTATGATATTGGATATATGAATTATGGAGTTAATACTAGCACTTTTTTTAAAACGTTTTAACTGAAAAATTATGGGCCACTGCGAGCTGTCTCGACTATACCCGCAGGACTTCTTGGACGAATGAAGAAAGTCTATTATTAAAAATAACAGAATTGACTCTTACTCTTTTGTTAAATTCACAGAATAGGTCACTCTTTGAAAATGACGGATGCTGAGCAACAGATGGAGGAGATTGAAGTTCTTAACTCGATTTACGAGGGGGATCCTAACTACAAGCAACTGAATGATACTACATTCCAGTACAAGGTATTTCATTATAAATTCATCATTATCATTGACCCGTTGTTATCATTGTTCGATATAGGTCTCATCTAATAGACACTACCGCTCACGATCTTTGGCCACCCTCATCCACTCGTTCTAATCAATCTACGAATGTTGTCATCAGATCTCGCAGAGCATCCTACAGTAAATTTCCCGAGTCTTCATTTCGCGGTTTCCATTCTAAAACGTTAGGACGCCAACGCTCGTCTAATATTGGGTCCTTATCTATGAAATTGGTGTTTTTTTCTCTCTCTTAGTATTTTGTCTGTAACTATTAAGATTCAGAGTATTCCTAAAAAATAATTACCTCGTCTAAAAATAGACTATATTTTTGAGCTCTTTTGATTTGTTTTGATAATTTGTTGTAAGTTTAATTGTGTTAAAATTGGACACGGAGACAACACTTTTTAAGTGCCTGCCGAATACATTATTTTATTTGCATTCACTTAAAAACTATAAATAATTTTTATGAAGTGTGATATTACACATATTGCTAAAGCTTGTCTAATGATAGATGCCAAATATTATTATCTTTGGATCTGTCGTTGTGAAGAAAAATGAAAAAAAATTTGTATGGAAAATGCAGAATTCCCCAAAATCTCCATACAAAACACCAATTTCATAGGTAAGGACCTAATATAATCAGCCCATATTTTAGTACTCGCTTTGACAAAGATTTGTGTCTGTGGACCAATGCAGGCTGTTGGTTAAGGCGATGATAGCAAATGTGCGAACGTTAAAGATAATTGCAAAGGTCGAACGCCAAATTTTTATTTTAGTTTTCTTTTTGATGCAATTTATTTTAAAGTGAGTGCTTGTGAAACATGCTGTTGGTAGCTCGTAGATAGAGCAAAGCGATATGTCATTGATGTTTCTAAATAGAATGAAATATGTACTCAATGACTATCTAATAGGTATTGGTTTCTGAATTTTATGTCATATTTTAATTGTAGAAAACTATAAATCATAATGTTCATTGGGTACATGTTTTTTTATCACTGCTGCTGTTCTTAATAACTCACGTTACAAAATTTATAATAACCTTGAATAACTTTTTATATTGTTTGCATTACGCGAATAATAGCTACCCACTGCAAAATGTGTATAATTGAAAACACATTTACTTATTTTCAGTATACTGAAGAAAACAAGTCTTTTATAATGGAGGTCTCCTGGGGCCCTACTTATCCAACCGAGAAGCCCAAGATAAACTTGGACATCTTTTACAACCAAGGATTGTAAGTAAAATGACACTTTTTTATAAAAGCTTAGCCATTAACTCATCATCTGATGATAGATGGGTCCAAATGCGAAGATAACAAGAACAGGGAAGTGCTGGTTTAAGGGAGTTAGGGGTGAGACATGTTGATTGCAGCAGCGTATTAACAACGTTGCATTGTGTAGGCTGGAGCTCACGCTTTTAAATAGAAAATTTATGATCTACAGCGAGGCGCCCTGGTATGTGATAGCCAACACATAATGCACGCAAAGGAACCAACAGAACGCACGTGAGAGGATGATCCCCTCCCTAAACCGATCCGCAGAAAGCGCACTGACCTCTTATTCTGTTTCTTTTCTCTTTTTTTTCTTTCGGATTTCTACTCGAATTCTCGGACGGTCGGAAAACAAACGAATCGCGGTATCTGTATTCAGTCACTTTTATTGCGGTGAATTAGAGCGAGACGAGAAGTGGCTTTCCAAATCGTATCCGTGAACAGTGTAACTTTTAAATTTGAAGAGTTTCCTTGATTTATCCAGACTCTTACCTGATGAATTTAGCTTGTGAAGTTATATCCTTTCAAACAAAAAAGAATTTTTCGAATCAGTTCAGGCGTCTTTGAATAATCGGGGAACATTCATAAATTTATAACGAATTGAGAACCGTATACTTTTCGAAGACGATTAAAAAAGCGCCATGGATTTCACCATGCAGTTACCAGATGATCCCAACGACGCTGAGACCTAAACTGAGTTCCTATCTAGATCAGTAGCCAGCGGAAAGTACAGCAATTTTGTGTACTCGTATAGCCTTCGATATCCGGAAGCCACGTTGTTCTACCCAGTTACTGCCTGAGGTCTAGTAATAACGTAAATTTGAGTGCCTTTCTGCCAGGCCATTGTGCAAAACGGAAATAATCACTCTTTGTGATGGGCTTTGAAATCCCCCAGATGAGAATCCCCAGAGCTTCGCAAATGGATACATATGACGTAGTAGGTCTGCCGTTTCAATAACATCGATAGTAGGGCTTGGATGTCCGCGAGGTGTACTTTGTATAAAAGAGACTGCACCCGTGAACATGCCTGCAGTCTGCCAATAACCAAATAATGAAGATGGCTTAACTAATCGTATAAAAGCTCCTTCAGACACTGTGGAGACCCCCTTCCTCATCCAAAGATGGCCGGGTCCTTTCATCCAGCCGCCAACTTGCACAGGAGAGCATCCTAGTATTTGAAGGTGGCTGAAGTGCTACTTGTGTTCCCTACAATCTGCGGTCGGCCAACGGCTGAAACCATGTTAAGGGTCCCGCAACCTTACGGAATGAGCTTGCTGTTACCCAGCATGCAGTTTTCCCCAGAAGCTAAAAACCATCCAACTCAGTCCAACTAACAACACTCAAAACCCCACAGTGGCACTGGCATTCCTGCGCACACCGACATAACACGGAGAACCGCTTGGCGCCGTACTTTTACAAGAGGATGGTGGAGAGGGTGGTCGCGAGCCAGGCGGTCTCTATCGAGTCCTATCACCCCACATAGGGGGACTTGTCGCCATAGAAGATACCGTTGCTCAGGATGGACCACGACGAGGTGGGTCCCCATCTCATCGCAAAAAAAAATTTCTTTCGCTCGGTGGTGTGCATTGCAAATAAATAACGCGATATCAATTGAACGGTTCTTTGGTGTTCAAATTTCCTTAGTCTACTGAGCTGTAATCTAAGACTAACAAAACTTAGGACCTGGGCAGCAAAATTTAAGCGACATGTCGGATAAACAATATTAAATTTCTATTATACACTGTGTTTAACTACACTTCCTTTCAGGCTTTCATCTGTCAAGGCTAAGATCATGGCCATTGTTGATGCTGAGGCTGATCAATGGTTGGGTTGCGCCATGACCTACACTCTCTTCGAATGCTTGAAGGAGAAGCTCACTGCTATTCTGGCCGAACAAACTGCGGAGGAAATTTCCAAGAAGGTGGAAAAAACCTTAATCGGGAATCAGGTAATGATATGAACCTGGATGCAGCATGTCACATTCACTCTTCATATAATTAAGTGTTACTAAAGGTGACAATCGGCCTTCAGGGCCATATCCTAAACTATAAGGAATTTTGGAAAATGCTCAAAGGAGTCACGAGCCCGATTTTGATAAAAACAAAAACTGCATCATTGAATTTTTAAAAATTCAATAGAAAAAAAAAAGGAAAAAAAAAACCACAACCTGTATTATTACACCATTTGATAGTATTTTTAATAAGGATCAATTTCTGGGAAGTAATGATATACGGTAAACTTTAGAATAGACCGAACGGAATAAGTATTAGAAAGAAATAAACTTTATAAATAACCATGATACACTGAATATATATATTATTAGGAATATATTATTAGAATTATTAGGATTCCTAATAATTCTAATAATATATTATATATATTATATATATATATATATATATATATATATATATATATATATAATCCCTGGCAGGGATTATTGATTTGTCTTAAATCTAATGATAGTTTTTGTTTTTATTTAAATCGGGCTCGTGACTCTTTTGAACATTTTTCGAAATTCCTTGTAGTTTAGGATTTGGCCCTAAAGGCCCACTTAAAAAATTCTGTATATTTGGTTAGTACTCATAGTAAACATTGTCAGTGTAATAAATATAGAGTTGTCATCATCAGACAATCGGATATGTGAGGTTGGAACTGTAACTATAGACAATTTTTATTTTAATCAATATTTATTGGATTGCTGCAATGCTGGGCATATAATTGCCTACATAATTATAGCTTCAACTGCCATATCGCCATTTCTAATCTATTCGTTATCACTGTAATCACTTTAATCCATAAAAAAATTATAAAATTTATTGCATTGATCATATCATACATATTTACAGACTATAAGCTTTTCACTTCTAATTTTGTTTGCTAGCGCTCACTTTAGTGTACATATTATTATAACTAAAATTTATCATTATTATTTTGATAGATCAATCAAATTCAGTTTTGTAATAAGAGAAATACTATGCAATCATCCTGAAATAGTCTGCCTCGAATGTCATTGGAACGGTTAATTAACTGACTGACAGACTGATACCAAATCATGTTAATGTTAATTCAACAGAGTAAAATTCCCATCAATCCAAACATAAACATTTCATTTGGAAAATAATGAATCATCCACATAAAATATTTCATTTTATTGGTAAAAGATGGAATCATCAGTCAAGAGACGACTTCTAAATTGTGAATCAACTATTAAATCGGGCTTTATGAGACTTTTACAGAGCTTTTTGTGCTCGGTGTTCAAAGCAGGCCGCAGCTCGCGGACTGGCCCGCGACGACGAGTGAATCCTCCAGTACTTCTGGTCCACCCCTCATCACCCCTCATCTTTTCTCTAAACTGGCTTTAAAAAGGTACCTGGATGTCGTAAACCTCGGTTTAATAGTAATTGTTTTTATCTATCTCTTTTCTTCGACAAAGATTATTTTAATATTTATTACCTATGTTGTTAAACCTTCTTATAGCAGGTCTTTTTTAAACTTTACTTTGTTTTATAAGGATTTGTAATGTAGGAAAACAGCATGGAATGTTTAAATTGTATTGTTTGGAGATTAAATTTTTTTTTGTAACACGATGTTTAAAGGCAGAGGTGTTAAACACCCACATTTCGCCGTGGCGAGCCTGTTGCCATGCACCGGGCACAATGGCAAAGGCAAAGCGTTATAAAATAATCCGTACAGTATAATCAATTATCATAGACAACCCCACCATCAGGCGAGATTGTGATCAAACGCATTAAAAATTTCTAAAAAAAAAAAAAATATTTACATACAAGTTGCCCGGGCATAGTTGTGATGTTCAGAAATGCTTTTAAGAAAATTGACAGACTTTTATAGCCCCAAGTACAGCCTTATAAATGAAAAATAGTACTCAAAAACCAGGCATGGCTAATTTTATATCGTAAAATCCATTCAGTCCATAATATTAAAAGCTGCATAGTCGATGGCATTGCTCTTTGAAAACCAGCGATGGCTTAAACCTATGGAATGTGAAGAAATACATAATGCGAAATGCGCTGCATTTGTAAATAGGATATAATACTCGCTTTATTGCATTTGAAAAAATATACAAAACATATAATTAGTAACGACCTTGACGCCCGAGGTTTCAGTTACCAAATAAAAAGAATTAAATTTTCATGCGCAAATTAAAATTTCTTTCGTAGTTTAAACTAGGTAGTGTTTTGTAGTGATCACAGTTTTAGGATTAGTTAAACACGTTAAGCATGAAATGGAATTTTGGAATTCCAATGGGTTTTTATCCAGAGGTGTGCATGCATTTATATTGGCAGACCTGGCGGAAGATGCGTAGCATAACGTCCCGGTCAGGTCTCTAGAACATTGTTCATCTTCAAGCAAGCGTTCAATTACTTCAACAATTAGTAAACAGGTCATCCAATAAAGTTATCTAACAGAAATAAGAAAACCTTCCCAATACGTACGAGTATATACAGTCTTTTATGCGTTTGTACAAATAGATTCGATCAATGATACGCCAAACGCACCTTCCGTCAGATCTGCCCTCTGTTCTAAACTGTTGGAATATAAGCGAATCACGAAATGATTACCTGGCACCTTATTACATTGAATCAGCGTGAGATACATATATACATTTACATAGATAACGCAAGTATAACGATTTGTATTGAAACCAAGCGTGTCAATTTTTTAACGTGTGACGTCAGACCCGTAATTTTGAGACGGGAGATCCAAACAATTTGAAAAATGTCAGTAGTAATTTCTTTTACTCCTTGAGAATAATGGAGAAGTGACCCTTAGACCACTAGATTAAAAAAGACGATTTCTCCGTGATTGTGCATGAGTGTATAAATTTACCTTACAGGTAAATAGTTTTGTCACGACACGGTTATATCAAACGTATTGTGATCTACACACACTATAAATTTAGAGAGCACCAAAATTTCGATCTAAAGCTTAATGTATTTGTAGTCTATTGTTTAATAACTCCACTTTTTACAGGTTGAAGCCTCAAGGAAAGGAAAGAAGAAACAACTTACAAAAGCGCAGAAACGTCGAGTCTGGAACAAAGCCGAGGCCGGGAAAGGGGGGGAAAAGCCTCGAGGTTGTGACTGGGTCGACGTGGTCAAGCATTTGTCCAACGTCCCGGCCCACCACCAGACCGCCTCCTGACATACGAACTAGGACACCCAGACCTCTCCACGGCCTAACACAAGAAGGAAATGAGTCACGACCTTTCCTATTTATTTTTAAATTTTTTCCTCCTCTTTGCTAAATAACTTTACACTTTCTACTTCTGGAGACTCAATACATGTTTTTGGGGTGACATTTTATTTGCCCCGTAGTATAGTCGATAGGATTTTAAGAATATTGGGGGTTGTTATGAACACTCGGATACAGGGATTACGAAGTATTTGTTTTTACTCTTGCGTATCCCCTTCATCCAAATCCCTGTTAATTATTATATAGTAATTTAATTTTACGAAATTATATTGAAAATTATCACTGATAAGTTGGTTTTGTACGAGCCGGAGTCGAATTTAATATTTTTATTATTATAAGCGTGTCAATACGCGATTGTGGTCTAGATTTAGAATTATTTACGAATAAAGATACCTGAAGGTTTGACCATCAAAGCGATGTGATGTCTCGTGACCAATCAATAGAATTTATTTGGATAAGCGGAGGTAAGTAAAACGTTATTCTCTATTCATGAACCAATCAAATTGGTTACTAAATATATTGGCCATAATTCTTTATATAATGTAAGACTTAGGTTGTTTAAGGCGTACTCGATAATAATAATAATAATAAAATCGTTTATTTTCTCCCGAACAGTTAGTCTTTCTTGATTGGGGAGATACGGGAGATATAGGGAGCATCCCAAATAGTAGTATTTAAATATTTACACACAATTTTAAACCTGGTTTAAAACTCCACTTTGTCATTTCACCCATAATGTAATTGTCAAAAAATTACTAAATCTTTATCGTGGTAATCCAACACATCGAAGTAACACCAAAGTGTCTGCCATCGCCAAACCCTCCTAAGATGTATTGAAATGCAAATACTGAAAAAGTAATTATACTGAAGACATGGCTGTATGGGCCTAGTTCCCTTTGCCTTATGGAGAATTTAATAAAAAAACGTTTCAAGTCTCGGTTAAAATTTCCTGCAAGACGCCCTTAGTCATGCAACGCTATTTAAGATTTAAGCAATTGCTTAACCACAATAAAACTGTCGCCTAAATCTTAATTAGCGTTTATGATTTTTATAGTTTTACTTTTTTATTAAGTACTCTTAATTGAAATAAAGCTCAAAATTAATGAGTGATTCTCGACAAATAACTATTTATTTTTAAGTTAAGCCAGATCAATAGAAGTTAAATTTCTATTTTAGTAAATTAAGTATTACAAAATCAATTAATCTCCGCCCAGAGACGAATGAAATTAGAAGAGGAATAATAAAATATTTCTTATGTTAATAATGTTCTCCCCACCGCCAATTCCCTCTTAATTAAGTTTTTTTATTTTATTAATATTAATTTACCTAGAATGTAGAATTGAGGAAAGCTAAGCGAACGTAACAGTCATCATGCAATCCCTAATAATTGTATAACCATAATCAAATTTATATATCAATTTATAGAATTGTAAGGTAAATTTTAAGGCATTTTTCATCACATTGTTCACAAGCATTCCACACCAACCGTCCTTTGAATGCGCCAACGCAATGTTGTTACATTGCATTGGTGCATTCAAATTGCAATGGAACACCATTCTCGAAAGATAGCCGTTCAATTTTAAAATGTTTGTGAATGAAGTGGCAAGAGCTTTTTAACTATTTTTGTCACTCTATAATATCCTACAAGCGTTTTCAAGGAAATATCACTTGTGGTGGTGTTATTTAGCTCGCCGTTTAACTTTTAAAAATAAAGCGTAATATTTCTAAATGACTGTATCGAACTGTCTTCTAAATGCCATATCTACTTCCATTTTGCAGATTTGTACACGTATTTGGAATAAAAATTGGTTGGTGATAGTGGAGTTAAGGGGGTTTATCTCCAATTTTACAAACAAGCGGTCAATACTGTAACAAGCGTGCCGGGGTAGCTGATATGTGTACTTATTTAAGAAAAATTGTGACATATATGTTACAAGGACTGCTAAGACTGCCTTTGCTAGGTTCTAAATTTATATAACTACTTATCTACAATTTTAAAATTTGAGAATCAGTATTGTTCCATTTAAATGGATAACTTAAAATTAAAGTAAGGTGCAAATTCATAACTGTATTATGATAGTCTTGTACGATCTTTAGAAATCATGAATTGTCAAAAACATCAAGGGACTCTAAAGCCCACATTCTCCTTACTTCTTAGATGCTTATTCTTCGCAAGCGAGAGAAGAATCGGCATTTATTACGGTGGCAGGTTACGTACGTCAGATTAGTTTGTAATAACTTCGTTCTTTATGTATTCCAATACTGTACGTTTCCGTTCCATATAATGAAATAAATGTTGTATTGCTGTATCGGTAGGTTTTTTTACTTTAAAAAATTAGGATAAGTACTAAAGATTTCTGTTGGTTCATGTAGTTGGGAAGTACTTGAAGTCTGTTTATTCTGACTTGCCCGGTTGCTATTTGGATCACAATCTTGTTCCTTTTTGTTTAACAAAATTACAAAATAAAGAGTCAATCATCTATACCAACAAAGCGTTATTGCAACCCGGTCGCTATTGCGACTGTTTCTGCCCACCAACCCGCATTGGGCAAGCGTGGTGGTGTTACGGCCCATACTCTTCACGTGCTTCTACATAAGGCCTGTGTCCAGTAGTGGGACGTATATAGACTGAGGATGGGACAGGACTGAATAAAATAAAATATTATCCTTATATTTTTGGATGCAGGAATGTAATAATTTTCTACTGCAATCTAATTATAATAAACTAGATGAAACAAATGAGGCAACCGTCTTCTTATGAGTTGCTCCATTTAAGTATTAATTAAGGAAAATTATAATAGATGTCGCTTGTACAATGTATACTGGCGACATCTATAGAAATTTTCTCAAAGCTCAAAGACCACTGATGATGCTTTTTAGCGAAAAGCACAACCATCGGTGTGCTTGATTGCTTTGCATTTACAACTAAAAAGAATCAACACTAGATAGCGCTTCTCAAAGATTGAACAGGAATCATGAAAGTACGCCCCCTAGTGACAAATATTTTTATTATGGTGATTGCCACCCTGAGCCGCACGATGGAGTGTTGTGTGTGGATGCGTGTTCTAAAGTTGTACGAATAGACGCACAGCACAACACAGTGAAAATGCACCTACGCGCATAGATGGGTTTCATGCGCCTACATGCGGAGAGACAAAGCACGTATGCGCGTAAATTAAATTGTATATAGATCGCTATTCCCATACATGGGTTTTTAGTTCGTCTTAAACTTATTATTGTTGCTTATACCCCTTCGTTCGATTTATTACGTTAGGTGGCGCTACTATACTAGCAGAACTGTGTAAATAGTTTTGTAGGACTTCTGTATTTATTTTGTAAACCAATTTTTGTTTAATAAATAAATAAACAATAAATAATTATTCCGCTAGTATAGTAGCGCCACCTAGGTTTGGCACACTGAGACGTGCGTGATTTACAAACAGATTTTATTGTTCCGTGGAAATAACAGCCGTCGATACGCGCGTAGATGCGTATAATACTTTAAGAATAGATTCTTCTTTTTTTCTCTTTATTGGGGTAATAAACAGCAACTATACATATTTTGAATGACAAAAAAAATTTTTAAGTATGGCTAGTATAGCCACCAACAACATTTACCACATATTACTAGACACACATTTCTAGCTTGCGCTGATACAGTACATACTATGTAAATAGATTGTAAAAACGATGTAGATTTTTAAATAACCAAAAAAATTCTTCTTAAAACTCTGTGCTGGTCGATTGCAAACTCCCTCGAATCTACTCAATAAGAAGCGCATCATAGAGCCGCCGAAGATTGCAGAAGGTCGCTGGGTGAGGGAGCTTTATGGAGAGCATAGTGAGAATACATACATCCAGTAAAACACCCCTAGTCTTCATTTTAATGGAGTTCAAAAAGAGCCGATAGGTGGAAAACAAAAATATTACAAAAAAAGGACAGAGTTAAATACAGTGTGAATATCGCCTTATGACACCACACAGCTGACATAAACATAACTTGTGTATATTGGTTGACCGAAATCTTCCTAAGCATAGGTGGTACTACGTGACCCAACGTCATTGGTTGAAAATATTTTAAATTTTATTTGAATGCGACATTATTTCAAGCTTTTTTATGTTTTACTTCAATATTTGGTGTAAAAATAAATAGCAAATTCTTATATACTTACCAAACATTTATTAAAGTAACGACTTCCTTATACATTTCATCTAATTAGCATCTAATTACAAAAATAAATATTGCTGATTGAAAAAATTCGGATCACTGCAGATAGATTGCATTCCTATCTTGACTAATGATATACCTACATATCGAGCACTCTGTTCAGGGTTTATGAGAGTGTTTTATTGCACTCATAAACTTTATTTACAAATTGAATTGCTATTTTACAACATTAAACATATTTAGGGCGTCTTGCAGGAAATTTAAATCGGAATTTAAAACTAGATTTAGTAATTTTTAGACAATTCAATTCAATTTTTTTTTCAGTATAGGTGAAATGTAAAAAAATTACAAAATCGAGTTTTAAATCTCGATTTAAATTTCCCGCAAGTGGGCTTTACTAATTTTTGAATATAAACTTGTAAGATGACTGTGTTAAGTATCTTCATACTCATTTTATTATTTCACATATGTTATTTAGCCGTTACACGGGGATTTACATATTATTATCTGGCGAAATGTGGGAGTTACTACTAATTGCCTTCGGGGAAAGAGGGGTCATGATAATTGTGCGCATTTTATTTAACTCTTCTTACAATTTATCTATTAACATTCTTTGTATCATGACTTGGCCTCTGTCTCGGGCTTAATTTAATATCGTGCTAAAAATTAAGCTATTTTACAAACTTATATTATTAATGTTGTTCATCGTTAACGCCATTCACATTAATCGGACGACAAATCATTAGATTTTCGACCATAACGCTTTTGTGCTTATACAGTGTACGTTTTTTGTGCTTAATTTGAGGAAATATTAAAATTTTTTGTTAGCACTATTACCCAAAAATCCACATTCTTACTGGTTACGTACGAAACTGAAAATTTATGTTCCTTTGACATTGCAAACTTCAAAACTAGGTGTATGTGTATGTGTTCATAATTTTGGCCGTATTAAAGCTTAGACATACTTATATTTAATTGGATAAAACCAATTTGTGTTACACGGCCAAATTACGAAGATTGGCAAGTGGTTCGTCCATCAATAAGTGTCTCTAACACCCAGTTGCAGAAACTCTAATGCTCGGCATTATCTCTAATGCTCCATTAAATTTATTTATTGAAGTGTCAAAAGAACACCTTAGCGTAGTTTTTACGTTGCACAAAACGACATTAGCACCCTGCTAAAGAGACAATAGCTAGAACTGTTTTGTGTGACAACCTTAAATTTAATGAACTTTAAAGTTTTAATGTCTCATTAACAATTGTCGTCCTTAAAAAAATCTTTGTGCAACTGAGTGTAAGAGTACCTAATTTTAAGGTGGTGGGTAGTTCTCTTACGAGTTTAAAGTAAGTCTAGAATCAATCCAAGGAAATTACACAACATTGAAGAAAAAACATGATAAGTTTTTTCTATAGCAAAATTTTTAATATACTTTTTGGTGTTCTAAATTTTCATAATTATATCATTCAAATCAACGAAAAAAGTATCACCATTTGAAGTTACTGCTGTTGTAATAGCAAAATAATAAGTTTTAACAAAAACTAAAACTCTCAAAGTAGCTATTAATTAATTTCAGTTGGCATATTCCTAACTATAGCTAGACTTGATGAGATAAAGCTCTGAAATACAACTTACATACTTTTACTTACGAAACTATTTTTATTCCTTATGCAACAGTCGCAAAGCAAAATGTAGTTTTACATTTCGTCTTTAAAAAATATATAGATCGACTCTCTCCTCTACATTTTAATGAAAACACGATCACAGTATTAAAAAGTAGACGTCTAGAGTAGTCCCCTACTAAATATACTCGATTATTGCCGTGCTACGACTAGAGCTTTGAAGGGAGCGGCTGACGGTGTGGCGCCATCGACATGGTCCAACGATGGTAGGGGTTCGCCGGGGACTGGTACAAATGAAAATTTCTGGAGCAGGCTCGTGGTGAAGATGAACATGTTGCATTTAGCCAAGACGTCACCCATACACCTGTGCTTGAAGAGGCCGAAGGGGAAGTAGTGGTCTGGCAGCTTCACCTGGCCATCCGATAGGAACCGCTCCGGTTTGAACGCATACGGATCTGGGTAAAGCTCTTCGTCCATCAGTATGTTTGTGTAGTTAGAAACTATCATTGTATCCTGTGAACAAGGAGATTTAGTAGAAAGATATCCCTTTTGTAGATTATAACATAACATATTATCACGTGTAACCACCCACATTTCGCCAGATATGTTAAGTCCCCATGGAACAGGTGTGATGCAAGCAATATTCACTGTACATAAGTTTTGTTTAAACTCTGTGGTGATCGGACCCGCGCCTTCTCGAACGAGTAGTGCCCCGTCCGTCCCTACTCGGCTGCCGCTGCCTGTAGATTATAATTCGGATCTAATAAGAAAAGATGTTTAATGTAAAGGGAACATGAAACGTTTCTTTCATTAAGAACATTGCCTAGATAGTTTGGCGAATGGTTAGAGTATAGTAAAGAGATATCAGAAGAACAAAAGTGAATGCACTTAATGGATACATTAATTTTGACACTTTTTGTCAGTAGGCAATGATAGCAGAGTTAGTACAAAGTTAGTGGAAATAATTTCTAACATTGTACTAACTCAATATATAGATATTGTAAATATACGCTTTTCTGGTTTCATGCCAATGTTCTTGGCCTCTGTTACTTAGGCACTTAAATGTTTGCTTAACCATATCCAGAAACTGTAAAATTCATCCAATGTTGGTCCGGGACACAAAAAGAATGTACCAACTGCTTTTCTTGCTTGTCATGTCGTAAAATGCGACTAAAGGCGTATTGGGTACTGGGTCTGTGATTGTGTAGGCGATGAGCTAGCCACTCGTTACTACTCTTTCACGATGTTTCATCTCACTAAACCTAATTTTTGTATGGCTAAATGTGGTCTTAAGGAACAGAGTACTCTTTGGACTATGCCTACCCCTTCGAGGATTACAGGCGTGATTTTATGTATGTATGTAGTTCAAGTTGTAATGTTTAATCAGATCGCGTAGAGTTCAATAAAGAGTAATGAATATCATTGATAATTTAATTTATTTTTTCTGCGATAGGTATATTACTCATATACACAACCTCTGTCATTCAAAGGTTAAGCTTAATATATTTTATTATTTCAACTGAATAACCTGGTTTTACCGATTGCACTACGTATAATCCACAATTTTTTTTACGAATAAAACCACCCTGTTTGTTTTAACGAAATACAATTTATATGGATGGAAATTTATCTTGTTTTTTGCTGAGACTAAAAATTTCAATTTGCAAAGTGTTAATTGAGTCAAATTAGAACACATTCATATCGATAATTTCATTCATTCTATCAACGTTAACATTATTACAAACGTTATTAAATAATTGTACTGTACACTCCTATCTAATCGTGTGATGTCACAAAAGTGTCACGCCCAGTGTCACGCCCGATTCATTTTTATATTTATCTTTAACATATATTTATTACACAGACTCCTATAAAACTAAGATTTAAATTCTCCCTGTTATTTAAAAACAGATTACACAGATAATTCTAAGCTAAGTCAGTGCGAGCTACTTACAACACGCAGCTTCCGTTACTTAGAACTGACTGCATGACTAAGTACTTCATATTGTTTACAAATCACTTAAGTTATTACTCTAACAAATCTTGAAAACCATTGTGTAAAAAACGTAAAAAAGAAGCAAATGTATGGTGTCGATCTAACAATATTGAATTTTGCGCGCGATGTCAATATACTCGTATTATGGAGCTATATTTTTGATGAAAAGTGTCCTAAATACACTAGAATATATTTAGATGATTTTCTAATGTAAAATAATAATTAAGGAGCCGAAGAAGCCGTAAATAACTATTTTAATGGACTATGTATAAGCAAAATAAAAATTGAGGTTTTTTGGTCAATTGTAATTATGCGATAATAATATGTAAATGTACTTTTTAGATAGTGGATGACTCCAAACATTCTAGCTCTGAATTTCAAGGGACAATTCATTAGGGCTTGCAATTATTATTAAAAGGGAACAAAGCTGTGCTCGTGATTTTATTTTTTGGTATCAATATGACGGTATCGTAATAGGTATTAGGCATTATTAGTATTAGGAATAGGAGCAGTCAGTCAGTGATGTTATAATTTACCTCAGGAATGTAGTATCCAGCTAACTTGGTGTCTCTCAAGGCTCGGTGTGGGACTCCGAAGGTGCGTCCCATAAAATGTCGGACGCATTCGTGCACAAAGGCACTATTGTACGGCATCCTGAAAAATAAATAAGCTAGTTAAGAACGAATTAAAAACAAACCTAAATCCATACTAATGCGAAAGTAAGTCTCGCTTTCACGTCACAACTATTAAACCAATTTAACCGAAATTTGGTACACAGATAGTCCCAAATTTGCACTGAGAAAGGACATTGGCTACCTTTATCCCGATATTCCCATCCCATGGGAACGGGTGCCATGCGGGTGAATGTTAAAAATGTAGGACAAATTTACGCCACTATGAACTTTGCTTCTAATAATAGAGTAGAAGTAAATTTTCCATTCCACCAATTGAGGCTACTGTTCCAATTTGAAAAATCTTTCAGTGTTGAATAGCCTACGAGTATTTATCGAGGAAGGCTTTATTCTACGCAGACGAAGTCGCGGGCAAACGCTAGTAAATAATAAGTGCCTGAAGATGTATGTATTCTTTTTAAGAATACAAGCAAACCACTCCACAAATTTTGTACATCCGTTCCTAATAACTTTTATTATAATTAAAATCAGTTTTCCTACCTTTTATTATTTAAATGAAATAACTTTGCGTCGGTTTAATATATGACAAGAACCAGATGTACGAAGTTATTAATATTAATTTTACAGTTGAAAACTTTCCACGCGAATACGAGCGTGCACTCAACGCATGAATCACATCGTAAATTTCATCTAGGTCAAGATTACATCTATTTGATGTCAATTATTGATTTGTCTTATCAATAGGTAAGGTAAAAATAAGCAAAGGGAATTCTGAACTACGTCATCAGTCTATACTTCCCACTGCTGGGCATAGGTCTTCCTCATGGAAACAGCCGTTATGCGGAGTATGGGCTCTTACCCCACACGCTGGGCCAATACGGGTTCGTGGGTAGAAAAGGCTGCAACAGCAAGACCGGAGGAGTTTGAGATCACAAGTTTTGGTCACCCATTCACGGCCTGACCATGGCGAAGGTAGCTTTGTTTTCGATTTAAGCCGAAGCGCACTGACAACTACGCCTATGAGCTACTCAACATTTATATAGATTTAATTAAATGTAATTAACGTTGTAGTTCATAGAAATGTAAGTAATGAAATACCTAAAACAAGTAATTAGAGGAGCGAATTGTGTTTATATTAGGTCCTGACCCATGAAATTGGTGTTTTGTATGGATATTTTGGGTATGTCTGCATTTTACATACTAACATTTTATCAGTTTTCTTCACCACGACAAATCCAGAGATAATAATATTTGGCATGTATCATTAGATAAGCTTTAGCAATATGTGTGTGAACACGCTTGATAAAAATTATTCATCGTTTTTATGTTAATGCAAATCAAATGATGTATTCGGGAGGCAGTTAAAAATAATTGTCTTTGTGTCTAATTTTAACACAATTAAACTTACAAAAAATTATCAAATTAAATAATACGAGCTCAAATATATGGTTTATTTTTAGAAGAGGCAATTATTTTATAAGAATGTTCTGAAACTTACGGACAAATTGCTAAGACAGAATAAAAACACCAATTTCATAGGTAAGGACCCAATACTTAGATATATGAACCGGGTGTAAGCGTAGGTATTAAGCAGGAATTCTTTATGATCAAGTTCCCTCAGGCATTTGCCGAGCTTATTAATTCGCAGCGTAAAGATCAAATATTGTGAGCACATGAACAACACTCATTTGAATTCAATGTATTACATAATACAGTAGAACTCTTATTAATGTTACATTTAACAAAAAGGCGGTGTAATTACTGCGGTATATTACAGCAATTTTATAAAAAAATTTGAAGTACTTAAAACTTCTTAAAGATAGTAAGGAAACCGAAAAATTTATTTGTTTCATTCCACGTTGCATGATTTTAAAAAATTTGTACGTTCGAAAAAAGATACAAAAACAGGTCAAACTGAGGAGAGAAGCTTAAAAATGGTTAAAAATGGAATTTTGCTATTTTTCGGTTCCATATTAGTGATATTAGAACAAGTTACTTTCACATAAATCTTGTCTTAATTCGGAGATGTTAGTTAGCAAATCAAATGCAAAGCACAGAGATACAAACTTTGAATTGGTGGGAACAATAGGCAGTAATTGCTGGACCTGACCTTTGGGCACTCGGTTCTTGGCTCAACCAACGCCTCATGCACACTACTGACCCAATTTCACAAATTTGCTTCGATATTTGCATTCGGTTTCAGAGCTTCATTTATTTCAAGCTATTCATTGATATAGCGTACGTAGCGTACGTAGCGTAGCGTGCGTATATTGGCATGACTTACTTTTTGTCATTTATTTATTACATACATTCTGACTCTGACATTTTATAAAATTAAATGCAAATGAACGAATGAATGCATTACGCCATTTGTCAATCGTAGAATTAACTAGATCAATCATTACGCATAACATCCAATAGAAAAAAAACATGAAAGGTAAAAGCTTAATGGTTCACGGTTGGTTATTTTTTACAATAATTTGAGTACGTTTTATCACAACCACGCGTGCCTGATGGAAAGCACAAAAAAAATTCTACTAGCGATTTGGTAGGCTTCTCTAAAATCTACGATTCGATTTATAAATTTTTATTTATAAGGCAAGATACCTGTTATATTTGCATTATTATTTTACTACATTTGTATAAAATTTCTAATTAATGAAACGAATAATACTCACGTATCGCGATCGTCTAAGCAAGGCAAGCGGTTCCGACCAACCACACGATCGATCTCTTCTTGACACTTCTTCTGTACTCCTTGGTCTCTCACTAGGTAGCTGAATCCAAAGCTCATGCTTTTGCTAGTTGTTTCCGTCCCTGCCATGAACATGTCCATACACATAGCCACAAGTTGACCTTTCGAATAAGTATTTACTTCACCATTCTCTCTTAATATTCTTATATAAACGTCCATAAAATCTCTATCCTCTTTATCAGGATCAAATCTTTCCTCGTGCCTTGCTATCTCGTCTCTTAAAAATTTCCAAATCTTCTTATGCGTTTTCACGAAAGCTTTATATCCAGACATTGCAGGTGCTATGATACTTAAAATAGGGAAGTGACTAAAGGAAGTCCCAACCATGTCAATGGCGGAAAACAAGTCAAACAAAAGACCTTGTAGTATTTGCATGTCCGTCTCCTTTGGATTGTATCGAATACCAGCCATCATAGTCCACAAGGTGTTCAGAATGTAAGTATTAAAAAAATTGTGCATTTGAACAACTCCTTCACTATTATTGTTTAACGTTTCTCGCAAATCATTAATAATACAAGCGGCTTCTGCACACGCAATGTTTCCCATTCCTTTTCTGCCAAATCCGAATTCCCTCAAATGCTTCACTAAGAAACGTCGTTGCTCTTTCCAAAGTTCACCGTCTGTTAAAAGCACTCCTCTTCTCTCTCCCCATGTTCTTGTTTGGTAAAATATTCCTTTAGGCCTACCGTCTAGGTCTTCATTACAAAGCATTTCCTTGTTGGCTTCTAAGCTGTTAACCATGACAATTCTGTCTTTTCCAATTTTGAGTCCAAGCAGACCAGCGCCGTTGCAATATGTCTTGGATAGTTCTTTCACTGCTTTATAAAGATAGCCAGTCTTTTCTCTCAGTTTTGCCGCTTCGGCAGCACAACCCAGGACTGGCACCCATTTGGGACCAGGTGGGAATTTCTTAGGTTTAATTGTATCCAAATATAGTAAAGCGCAGACCACTAGCACGATGGCTAGTGCTGCCAACCACATCTGAAACAACAGAAATGTATATAAAAATAATGGAAAAAAATATTTTATCACTATCCGTGTTATTTTACAGCTTTCCGACGAGTTATTTGTTAAAGATTGCTGTCTAACGAAAACATCGTCAATTGTGTCATCAAGTTGTAATTTGTATAATAAACATACATTCCTTTCTAATTTACACAACGAAAGAGCATTCTAGTCATGCATTAAAAACAAAAAAATTGATGATTATTGTACTTTCCACCTCCATTAAAAGAAAACATAATTTTAATAGTTACAAATTATATGAGCATTGCATTGGCCAATACGAGTATTATATTAGTCGATTACTTAAAACGATTATTAATAGTAAGGAGGACTACGTGACGAGGATCTATGTCAGTGATTTACTTAAGCGTTTACTATCATTAGTTCAAGTTCCAAATGGATATTTTGATGTGACTCACGTAGCAAAAAATTGTATAATAAGGCTTGCAAAACAAACACATTTCCCTCTATGTAATGACTTACAAAAATGGCCCACGCTATAAATTTTCTCTAAGCTTAGCAAATATCTTATCACGGTAAGTAGTAGATTACGTAGGTAGTTAAGGTACCTGATAAAAAAACAGACATAAGGTAAACGCAGGTATTACCACGGTAGTCAAAAATCTGCAGGTTTTACCGAGGTATGTAATATTATTGTTGTTTTAAGCAATTACAGGTATATAATACTTTAAAATATATAGTACTAAAAGATATATAATACTTAAGAAGTCCAAATTTTACTACTGGACACAACTTGTGTATTTGCTTAAAAGTACAATATTACATACCTCGGTAACACCTGCAGATTTTGGACTACCGCGGTAATACCTGCGTTTACCTTTTTACTTAACACCTCCTTTGGGGATAGAGGCATGATGATTCTTGTGTCGATCCTTTTGAAGAAATTTTGTATTTGGATGCTTAAATACAAATCATATCTAACGCTCTATTTAATTCATACGCAATGTATTTGTTCTGATTATAATTTTTTGCACGGTGGTAGGTGCCCAAGCATAACATAGACAAACGATTAAATAACACCACGTTAGGTCTGCGGTTGTGATGTGTGACGTGTGAATGCGGACAAGAAGTGCACATAACATTTATAAACACTAGGTATCTTTAATTTAGTACGTATTTACAATGGGCTTACAATGGGCCTAATAAGAAGGCTCAAGGCCACTCAAAGGGCAATGGAGAGGGCTATGCTTGGAGTTTCTCTGCGTGATCGAATCAGAAATGAGGAGATCCGTAGGAGAACTAAGGTCACCGACATAGCCCACAGAATTGCGGACCTTAAGTGGCGGTGGGCAGGGCACAATGTTCGTAGAACTGACGG
The DNA here is from genome assembly GCA_910589355.1 of Parapoynx stratiotata. Taxonomy (NCBI): domain Eukaryota; kingdom Metazoa; phylum Arthropoda; class Insecta; order Lepidoptera; family Crambidae; genus Parapoynx; species Parapoynx stratiotata. The sequence continues at coordinate 4,780,702 of OU342457.1, forward strand.
CCGTTGGGGCGGAAAGGTTCTCGAGTGGCGACCACGTACTGGGCGCAATGTAGGAAGGCCCCCAACAAGTCCACCTTGTCCACGATCTGACAAAGGTCGCAGGAAATCGCTGGATGCGGGCGGCGCAGGACCGCGAGGTGTGGCGATCATTGAGGGAGGCCTATGTCCAGCAGTGGACGACAATTGGCTGATAGATAGATAGATAGATAGTACGTATTTCCCTCTGAAACTTAATCACATATCTATTTCTAATAAGTTCAGTCTACTCTAAAATTAAATGATCTTCGCAGTAAGATTCTATCTCTTGGTATTGGACTTGATTCTTAATTTGGTAGGGATTCATCTAGTACTATTTTTTATGTGGCGATGACACGAAAGTAAGAACATCAAATACTAATTTACGAGCAATAGTTTTCGAAAATTTGTTTTCGTTTACATACTTCCTTTTAGAAAACACTTAAATACAAATTATTGGGTCCTTACCTATGAAATTGGTGTTTTTATTCTGTCTTAGCAATATGTCCGTAACTATTAAGTTTCAGAACATTCTTATAAAATAACTGCCTCTTCTAAAAATAGACCATATATTTGAGCTCGTATTATTTAATTTGATAATTTTTTGTAAGTTTAACTGTTTAAATTAGACACAAAGACAATTATTTTTAACTCCCTCCCGAATACATCATTTGATTTGCATTAACATAAAAACGATGAATAATTTTTATCAAGCGTGTTCACACACATATTGCTAAAGCTTGTCTAATGATACATGCCAAATATTATTATTTCTGGATTTGTCGTTGTGAAGAAAACTGATAAAATGTTAGTATGTAAAATGCAGACATCCACAAAATCTCCATACAAAGCACCAATTTCATAGGTAAGGACCTAATAATTTGAAATCTTCCATAAGACTTTCATTGAAAAATTTATATCAGGAAAATTTTAATCAACACTTGTCTGGATTCTGTGTTAAGCGAAGTCTGGCATTAAATTTTGTAGAGAAATAAGTAACTAGAAAAACGCTTTACAGATGACATCCAATCAACATGTAAAGCGAAATTTTCTACTCTAAAGGTTTTTCATGTAAGTTTCTGAATTTACGCTTCAATGGCCTGCATCTTGGGTGAACGAATAACATGTGAAAATAATATTGTATTTAATAACAAAAAGTTATTTTTAATTTCGCCAGAGCGTAAATTAATTACAATAGGTAATTCAGGAAATCTTTTTACTCCATTGAAGAAAGTAATATCGATAAGTACCTACTTAACTGTTCTTAAGCTTATTAAATTTTAGTCCCTTGTGATCCAAGCGCGTTCCAATTTTCTCGGTCTTATTAATTAGTACTTTATTTACCTTGTGATTATAAGTTGAATCTGTGTATTCAGATAAACATTTAATGGTGGCCTATTATTTAACTCCAAACTAAACATGGGTAACTCAACGAAAATCTCTGAGCTGCAGATCAGGGTCCTGAGTCTGCTAATTAACAAATGGCACAATATAATGAAAATAGTCTTAACGATACAATTTTTACAGGTTGTGGTCATTAAATCATTTTTTTTTAGATTTAGACTACGAAATGTCTTTGAAATACTAGTGCGATTATATTGCCATAGTTGTAAGTTAGCAGAATCGGGGCCCAGATCACGGTTCACGTTTGTGATCCGGAGCTGTGAACCGGCTCACAGATCAGGTCACATCCTAAATCTAAAGTAGGATCTGCTTCAGGCGCGAACCGCAGGGTTTTGTTTTGACCTTTTTTTACGCTGTTCGTCGATTAGTTTACGCATGCTTCAACAAATGGCGTAAAATTCATTAGAGCAATTTATGAATTTACTCAGGCAATGAATGAAATAAAAACAAATTGTAAAAAAATAAGTCGTTCGCTTTTTCATTTACACTATATAATTGCTACACAGAAAAATAGTGGTAAGTCATATTACATAGTACTATCTAGTCCGATACCGAGTACTCCTAACCGCCACCCAACCTGCTGACCGGAGCCGGAAATGAGCCGGAGCCGCAGAGCTGCAGAATCATCGCAGAACGAATGATCCCGAACGTCCCCGATGAGCCGTGCCAGAGACACTCGGAGCCGTGAACCTTTTGTTCTAACGTTGAGTCGCAGCTCAAACAGATCAAGCAAAGTGATCTGATTCTTTGAACCAGTTCAGATCTGAGTTCCTCATGTCTACTCCAAACTGCAAATTTCCACTTTATCGTATTTTATGCAAATAATATTGCACATAAAGAAACAAATGTATCAGCGTGTCGGTTATTGTGCTAATCACAGGCATCAAGCGTTTATTACATTTGTTATGTGTTTTTACCCAACAATTACGTTCGAATTATCTAATTTGCTACAAAATTGAGACTTTTTTGTTGAAATTGTAAACATATTTGACCTCCATCAATAGTGAATTTAAGATAAATTCATGACGATGTTCGCTCTCGTGTCATGATTACGTTTTGCCAATAGGGGCTTGAGGCGCAGAACCAACGAGTTGGTTAGGTAATATACTTGCACAACGGTTGGATAACTGCTCGGATGACTGCTTTAAGCGTTACAAAATATTCACACAAGTTTTTGTACTTTACTTGAGTCTTGCTCGTACATTATGATATTGTTAACTCGATGCTCTTTAAAAAGTCGATTTTTGTTGACACTAAAGAATTTCTAAAGATATTAACTTTTGTCTAATATACTGTTATTCACTGGTAATTAACATTTTGAAAACAAAATAATAAGTTATTATTGGCGCTGCGGAGAGTACGCATAATACACAAGAAATGATTATAAAACTGTAAAGCAAACTGGTTCATTAACAAAAGACGCAGAACTTAAATTAAGAGAGTACACAAAAAACACACAAGCAATTACTGTAATTGTAAATGGTGAGCTGGATAAAAGTACTTTAGCTATTAAAATTGGCAATGTAAAAACATGAAAGACGGGTCAATTAATATTGAAGTACCGACCAACTCAAATGGCAAAACAATACAAAATCAATTTACAATCACCTAAGGCTTTACTTGTTTAAACCTAAGACACTTAAGATTAAGCTTCCACTCTGCTTCAATAAGGGTTAAAGTCCGAGAAAGAAGATGGGCCTATTCAAAGTGATGGGGGAAGCCATAGAATAAGATATATTATAGCACTTCCAGTATTAAATCCTTGTTACAGATTTTACTCATAAACCAATAACTGTACCTTACAATGAACACCTGCCACAGTTATTTAGACTTTATTTATGTGTACATAAGGATGTTTTGATTAAAACAATAATGCAAGCATTTCCACCAAACTCATTATTATTTTAAGTTAAAAATTGAGTATTTTTTGCAATACTATCATTGAAAGCAAACAACACGATTAGCATAAGTAAGATTTAATTTGTATCAAGATTATTTAAAAATTCAAATATTTTTTTTAATTTTCATACATATAATTACAAAATGTTCAATGGAAATTTGTGGAATAACTAATTTATATCTCCGAAAAGGTCAAAACCCACATAACAACCACACAAAAAAATATGTGACAGCCACAGCCACTACTATACAAAAAAGTATAATCAATTATTTTTTTTAATTGGATTATTTCGGGACTAATTTCAAATCTAGCCTTGACTATTCATGTCACATAGCTCAATTTCTTTTGAACTTGTATGCATTGTGTAACTGTGAAATATAGTTATATAACTTTGATGAGGGGTCAAGGCCCATCGGTTTAGTGACACAGAGATCGCAGCGAGTAGGTCAAATCGGCTTAACACTTTCGTCACGGAACATTTGAAAAAACGCTTTCTGATGATTTTTCAATAAACACAGTCATCTTTATTTGAAAAGTTTTATGTTCCCACTAAAGAATAACAAACAATAATTCCAGCATGCAATATTTGAGGTTTACTATTGAATGTAATAAATGTGTTTGTTGTCCAAATAAAAAATAAATTAAGATTAACAAATTTTTGATTCAATTAATGTTTCCGAAACTATTACGATTGTAAAGTAGGTTACCTTTTAAAATCATGTTTGTTTATACGAGTAATTATTTATTAATAAAATTCTTGATGTATTTACTTGTGTAATATTGATCGTAACTCGTAACAAACTATAAAAATATCTTAAGCATCATCACCTTTACCCTGGAAGGTGTCGACAGAGGTGTTAACACCCACATTCCGCATGTTATAGAGAGGTCCTTATGTAGTAGGTGTCGAGCATATCTTGTTGTTATGTACAGAGCCCAATGTAAGGCAAGCTATTCAGTATATAGTGGTGTGGATGGAAATGAACCAAATGGAAATAATTTTGAAAGAACGTTTTAAGAATGGATACAAATTAAAATAGTTCGGGTGCTGTGTGATCTTTCTTAAAGAACTGCGTTATATCCACAGAAACATGTGAACTCAGGTTACTCTATAGCTTTTGTAGTAGGAAATAAAGTAAAATTAAAAAGACACTAAAGTCACATACAGAATGTATGTGACTTTTGTGTTTTTTGTGAAACAACAATTTTAAAAGCTATATTGTTCGCTTCTGTAGCCTTAATAACAGTAACAAATATTACTTAAATATCGTATTCCGTTACAATTTTATTATGTTTTGAGTTTATTTATATCGCAGAATGATGAAAATTGTCATATAGTAAAGCAAACGAATACAATACTGCCATTCTAATGTAAGTTTTCATTATAAATAACTTAACTTATTTTAGGTGCCTTAAGAATATAATTGTCTATAGGAAACGTACTTTGAACTGTTTTTCGCTAGGGGCGCTTATACGTTTCCTATAGAAATTGACATTCTCAACTCAACTAAAAAAGGTTGTGTTTTTTACAATGGAAACTAACACTAGAAGTATCGAATGAACCGCTTACGTTTCAAAATGAGCCACCAAAAACTATTGTGGCGTTTGGTATCCACTTAGTGTTTCAGTGACTCATTCAGTTTTTTAATGCAAGGGTAGGATTTCTTTATTATATGTGAGAAGTGTGGGATGTGGGATAAGTTAGTTACAACCCCTAAATAATTTATAATAACAATTATATCTACAGATGTCATCTTGCTTGCTCCACACATTAAGCAAAAGCGAAAGTCTAAAATGTCCTGCGAATATAAACTTTATTTACAAACTTAAGAACAGCTACCAGCTTTAGAAGAACTAATTAAAATCTTTGCCCTTTTCCCTCTTTAATTGGGTTTCATTCTCCTACATTCTCCTCTGTCACTCCTCAGCTCAACATCCACACAAGAAAACAAGCATGTCATCCGTCTTATTTACACTTGAACCCTACTCATTTTAGAATTTCGTTAACAGTACCCTGGGGTACAGATGGGCCCCAAAAAAAATCACAATATTAAAGTAGACTTATAAGGATCCGTTTAACTAGTTTGTCGTATTTTGCTTTGACGCTAATTACAAATGGATGTTTTGCACGAAGCACATAGTGTGTGTGACTTCGGGTTCGTCGACGTTGAACAAAAGGAACATCATCTAGATTTTGATCATGAAGGACTTTCCATTGCTACTAGTTGTTTTTTCCTAAAATATCTCAAATACTTAATTGTAAGGACGTGGGAAAAGTTTGGTTAGGCTGAAAATTTTCTTCTAGATGGGGTTTGATGAGATTTAAAGCGAGAGTCTTCAAGTAAATGCAATATTCCTTATAAGTGGCCGTTTAAGAATAATATCAGCTTCGCCAAAACAATATGTAATTATAAATTTAAAACACAAAAACAGCATCTTTTACCACACGTTAAGTATCTATATTGCGTTGTAAAATAATTCTACACTAATTTATGTCCAAAACAATACAAAAAATAATAAATATTAGAAAATTCCAAAAATATAGATATAAAAAACACTTAATTTAGTACCCTGGGGTACTCGTGTACCCCAGAACCCACGTGCCACGTATTTATTCCTAGCAGGATTGTTGCTCGACTATAGAATCCACTTCCCACGCCCCGTTCAAATACCCCGACCCACGTAACAAACAGTCAAATAGAAAAAAATATGTAAACAACATTTTTTTTTGTTCCCTAGGCTCTATGGTGTTTTAATCAAAGTAGGTATGAAACGCAATTATGTAAAAATTTTATCTTTCGCTTTATCTAAAATAAATGAGTTCATTACAATTAAGATGTTGAAGAAACTACGATTATCCAATCATAATGAAACTATCCACCAATCAAATGTTCGGAGCGACTTTTCTTTTCATAGATTTTTTTTGCGTTGTTTGGTGCTATAAATTATTTGGGTTTTGGAACGCTTAACTTTTATATCGGCGTATAATTTATGAAAAAAAAAGTGAATCTGTATAGCCATAAAATTACTGAAAAAGAATCAAAGAAGCTCAAAAATTTTAAGTTTTGCTGTCCTATGTTCGTAAACTTAAAGAGTTTTACGCAGTACGAGTACGTTTTGTATTTCATTTTCAGTGCACTTAATTGGATATCAGATATTGATGCTTACAATGAAATATACATAAATCGCAATTCCAAAATCGATATTTACGATATCATTATGCGTTGCAGATAAAGTATACAAAGCTTAAAAATAAAAACAATAAAAATGATCAAAGCCCGTGCGAAAGAGTCTGCATAGATAATATGGGTAAGTCGAATATCTATTTATTATAATATTTTACAATTTTCATAACAGTGTGTCATGCAGTGATACTAGAGTTTTCAAATATTTTAATTGATTATTATAACTGATAACTAACGCCGAGTATACCTAGACCTCTGGGTTATATATATAACTCTAGTTAGTAGTAGTTTAAAATAAGTAAGATACTATAATTATGGTGATTCAGGCATCGTTACAGAAAGGCTCCTGACCAAAATAGTTTCAACGGCTTTCGTAGCACGAAATAGCTTTGAGTGACCAAATTAAAAAATATATATTTTTTATTGTTTGTATGAAAAGTAATTATAGTCATGAAACGAATTGAAACGAAACATGACAATCTTCTGCTATTACGAAAACAATAACAAAATTCAACATCTCATTCTACTATAATGAACTTTTAATTAAAGAGTCATGTGGTAGCGGCTCATTAAAAGAATACTACCAAACCTTCTCTTCCCTTGGGTGTCGTAAAAGGCGACTTATAGACTTAGAACTGTACAACCATCCAATAGCTTATAGCGGCGACGGGCTCACCACCTGTCACACAGAGCACATGTGCAGTCACTGCTTGGTGAAGTTCGGACTATGACAGTGGACTGCTTTTGCAGTGTCTTTTCCTAGTCTCGACTAACCCTTAGCGGATTAATATAGTGGATAATAGTCGTTATTATAAATAAGTATGTATTATTAATTTTGAAGTTAAAGAAACTTTATAATTAACCAAAAATCCATATCCCAGTTAGTCCATTATAGGCAAAGTTTACTTTGTTTGATTTGTGTCTTAGAAAAAAAATCCTCAAAATGGGCTAGTTGACTCGTATCAAAAGTAATGAAAATATATTTAGTACAAGGGTCCGAAATATACCAAGTTCGATAAATATAAAGAAGGGATTGCGGAAGAAAATCAATTTAAATATGTTTTATTCTTAGATCTTTTTTTTCATCTGCCAAAAATGCTATCCACTATGTTCGTGAAATTTGTTGAGAATTTGTTGAGTAACGCTTCATGTAAGCAATTACTACGCATTGTCAAAATCCGTCAAATGCAAGTCGCAACCAATCAAGCATAACTGTCGGCTATGTCACGCATGCGTATTGAATAGTTTACAATAATCGTGACGCTATGGCACAGATAATTCATAGACCATCAGGACCAAAGGCGTTTTTGACATTTAAGCAAAAACATTGTTTATAATTTAAAATTTACTGTGTTTATAGGCTTCAGAAAAACATTGTATTACTTTTTATGGTGATGGCTATCAGTAATTAATCATTTGGGGCCCAATAAAAAAATAGTCCACTAGCCTATTTCATTTTCAGTTTTTCATATTTCAGTTTCAGTTATATATAATATAATATAATACGCCTATAATACGTAAGCATATTTGAAGAAGACCACAGAAAACAGTCCACATTTCACAAAACATGATAAATTTTTATGTAACAATAAAAACAAGCTTAACAATGTCATCCATCTTGAATAATCTTGATGAACACAAATCATACAAAGTGCACAAAAAAATAATATGGAAGTAGGTATTTATATATATATATATATATATATATATATATATATATATATATATATATATATATGTATATAGCAAATTTACTTGTTTAATGTATCCATAAAGTTATTTAAAAAGAGACACTCTTGTTTATAATATTTTGCTTCTAGAAGTACAAATTAATGCCATTGTAGGGTGGAGTTCGCTTATTAGATATAAGCATCAAATACCACCTTATTAATTATTATTTATTATTATTATTAATTATTATTACTTCACTTGATTTTCATATTATTATCTGAAGTAGTGCAATATAAAACATGTATCATAAAAAAATACGTTAGATACAATTCGACAAAATTGAGTACGAATTATATTCATAAGCCCTGTAAAAAACTTTGCAAACTATTATAAATACTTATCAATATAATAAATTCGCATTGCATTATATTAAAATAAAAATGTTAACACTAACATGCAAACAAATTAATAGTTCATTAAAAGTTCAAAAACAATGCTAAAATAAACCGAAAAATTCACACCGTTCTGTAATGAAGCTTTGTTTACACGTACACGAACGTTACCCGCCTTCGTTACATAATCATCAAACAAAAAATTCACATCATCAGATTTTCCGTTGAGGAAACTCGAATTTCCCAAAGAAGGGAAATCGGGGCTTAATTCACTTGATTGAAAAAAAAAATTAAAAAAAAACAATATTCACCTTTGATCGGCGTTTTGGTCACAGGTTTTGCTCTCACTGACCGCGGTCCGGAAGTGCTTGTTCTAATATGGCAGCCCCGCCATCACGCAACCGGCCGTAGTATGCACGTTGCGTAATGTTGCGGATTCGACGTTCGTGCTACTTGCGGAAAAAGACCATGTCAATACGAAATTAAGTTTAAAATTATTATTTAGGTTGATCTTCAAGGCTACGCGCTTTCTTATCTCAACACCATAAGGCATAAGTTCTACAGATATTTGAACTACAAAAAGGTTGTATCGCACTTTCTTGTCAGAAAAACAGTGTTCTATTTTTAAACCATAAAAAGGTTGCAACGTAGGTAATAAATACGTTAAAAACCAGCTGGTTTAGAATGGACCACACACAACTCAGGGCTCCGTAATCAACGAATACATAACACGATTTTATAACCAAATTAATAATATAAACATTAAACATCAAGGAATATATTGTAAAACCCTCAATGACGTCAAAATAAAGATTTATTAACGTTATGCTTAGAAATAAGTCGAGCCCGGCTCTGCTGTGTATTTTGGCGAGTTATTCGAATTGTTCTACGGATATATCTTCTTTTTAAATCAGCTGAAGAAATAAATAAAAACATAAGAACACAAAAGCATTCGGTAGTGGCTAAGATATTCAAGGTATGCGTGGATTTTCAGTTTGCATCTCTCCAGCAAGATTTGAGAGTTTAAATGAAGTTAAACTTAGATAACGAGTAGTTCGAGCTCTTTTGCTTCGCTTGTCTTTTGAAGTGGCCTGGCCTCTGTATCCCAGATTTTAATTTCATTGTTATTTTTAAAGGAAAACTATTGTTGACTATTATTTCGATGAAAACCTTTTTCGGTTCCAAGTTTCGTGATTTTTTATTTGTTTATCACTCCCTTCATTTAAATGTTAAATAGTAGTTATTGGCATCACCATTCGTCGCAAGAATTTTAATTCGAACAGAGATATTAAATATTAGGAAACTAATATTTTTTTATGATGTCCCAGCAAGATGTAAAGCAGTTAGTTCGTAAAATGTTAGCCTTATTGAAAGTTTTCTCTATTTCTAAATAACATTAAAAATTTACTATAGAGATGCTAGGTCAGGTAGGTATATACCTTTTTTTATTTATCACTATATATAGACACCGTACTAAATATTCAACCGTGCAAAATAAAAAAAAAATTTGTTCCTTATATCATAACAATTGATTCAATATTATATTTGAAGCATTTGTTCAGTCCATTTATACGATATTCCAAGGCGGTCGGATAAAAAAAGGACCAAGAAATTTTCAGGCAGCATTCAGATAATCTGCTAGCTTTTCTGAGTTTAAAACTTTTTGCACACTCAACTTCCCTTGGGGCCTGCTCTACTATCCCTAAATGGTTCTGTCAACATGTTGCTATTACAAGAACAATTAATTTATCGAAATCAATAGTCACATAAGTGGCTAAAGCTTAGTTAGCTTCGTTTAGATACGATTTGACCAATTTGTGGTTCTCGCAATTCGCAGATAATTCGAATTCATTGCTATTTTGAATTGACGCCACGCTTCACACGCTCAAAACATTTCGAATGCATTTGTTACTATTTGGAATAATTGGGATTAAAGTTCACTATGCCCGTAATATGTTTTGTTAACAATGATAGTTTGGTACGTTACTCCATATTACGATATAGCATAGCAAACATTTCATAACAATATTGAGTTTAATCCAGTCAAATGAAATTCAATTTATTCATTATACATTCATTAACAAGTAGGTAGGTACCAAATGTTTATTACTCATAATTATTTTCATTGTGGGCTAATTATCAATTTTGTCTATTGTTATTAAGCAGATTAATTAAATCACCTAGAGGATTAATTTATTCATATTTGGGGTTGGTTTTCAGGAACATGTCAATTAGGCAAGGAATTTATATAAGTACATTCGCTGTTTAAGACAATTTCCAGGTGGCTAGTGAGATTAAGAATAATAATGTTTTTATATTACATTATTAAGTTTCTTAAAAAACTGTGTACCTAACTATGATAACGTATCATTACAACCAAACATATTATAACTATTTTCAATTTAACTACGGTTGATTCACATAAGTTCATATCGCCTATTGGACGACTCATCTTCTGGTGAATTCACCCATATTTGTTTAAACTAAAATCAATTGGACTAATGCTGTTACCTGCCCTGTGTTAGAGGCCTGTGGGGAGTCACCTGTCAGCCTGTTGGTGGTAGCCCAAGCCTTCCTACAGTTGTGAGTCATATCAGCTTCGCCTGATGCAGCATTATGCTGAGGTCGGATTCTTGTTGACCTTATGATTGTTGTGTTTATTTTTCGTCTTACTTGTGCCTGTGGTCAATAAATGTTTTTCTTTCTTTCTTTCTTTCTTTCTAGTCACAAGTCTCATCCATCTCTCTTATTAGGTGCATCAGCCAGCAATATTTGTTCGGAGAATGGGTCCTGCTCATTCATTGTCTGGTAGATGTATAGTATATACGTTAACTATACTGCACTGAATAGGTAACCATATTTTACATATGACAGGTAAGCTCTTGACCTTCATCTCACGCGATGGTAAGTGACGATAAGACCGAAGGTGTATGCGAGCTTCACCTGTAAATCCTCAACAACTGAGGAACTGCCTATCTAACCTCTGATTGCCGGAACTCAACAATTGCTTAAAACATTGCTATTATGGCGATAAATTTGGGTAAGACGGTGGTGGTGGCTTAGAAGCCCTACCACCAACCAAACCGAGTTGAAAAACTTCTGCCCCATGGGGAATCGAACCGGACTTCCCGATCAACACCCGTTGGTGTGAACCACTAGACCAGAGAGGCAGTTAAAACTTCCATGCATAGGCATTAAATTGTAAACCTATTTATCGATGCAAATAAAAATATAAATAAAACTGAATAACCCAAAATAGATAATATAACCCTCAAAGTTATTTTAACTATAATGTTCTTTCATTCTATAAATTATATTCTATTTATATTATATTCTATAAATTTCTAAGGTTTCGTTTAATATATTTCGAACGCCCACGATATCACAATAGCAATGTCGCGTGAGCGTTGGATGAAATGTAACAATATGACCAAACGTCAGCGTCGTCGTGTGTGTCTCCCTTACCGCCTCATGTAATTTCCTTTTTAAAAGTAGCTTTTACACACCTTTACATTTTGTTACAGCGTCTTTATTGAGTTTCAATAGGGAGCACTTTTATGCTGCCTGTTTTAAGATAATGCCCTCTTTAATTATGTATTTATTTAATAATTTACGTATAAAATTCAAAGACAACATAAATAGGCATTTAATTAAAAGTAAGGTTTCGTCTATCTTAATTTTTTTTCTTAAGTTTGTAAGTGAACAACCAGATTGGCCACTTGATGTCATTTAGCTGCACTCGCTTTTTTTTGACGGGAACAGATTTCTGTAAACGTACCGTACCAACCGCTAGCTATTCGGTAGGTGTGTGGGACTCGACAGCTGCTCGCTGAGAATACCTACTAAAACTCTCTGAAATATCCAATCCAACCACCAACCCGCATTGGGCCAGCTTGTTGGTGTTACGGCTCATACTCTAGCAGTAGATCGTATATAGGCTGAAGACGATATCCAATCCTTGCCATTTCGTGGAAGCGACCCGGGGTCTGCCCAAGCAATTCTCCGAGCGGGGTCCCGGCTTTCCGACCTTGATTAGGTGACTCTACGCCCGGGTTTGTGCCAAAAGGAGATTTTCCCGGTATACTCGGAAAATCATCAGACGGGACAGCTAGTGAAATGCGTGTGTGGAATCCATCCAGCAGACACAGCAACGCGGGGCAGGTACAAGGAAGCACTTATGGCGCCTTCCCACTCATCTACGCCGGAGAGGAGCGGCCTTAGGATCTTCGTCCCGCTCCTTCTCCGCTCTCTCTTTCTACAGAGCACGTTCCCTCAAAAGCACACGGTAGCCTCCCATACTCTCTGCTACCAATCATGGCCCTTACCAAAGTTAACAGCGAGCCAATTCTCGGCGAAGTAGCTTCACTTGGATAGCTGTGATTTTTCTTCTTTAGTTTATCAGTTTCAGATTTGAAGTTTACCTCCGTATTTCAGGTTAGACTAATACAAAAAAATACTGTACCCTTGAATCTACAGGTACAGTTTTATTACTGCAAACATAATAAATATTGATAAAGATATTTCTGTAAGGTCTTTTCTGTGTACGAGTATCTGTCTTCTGTGTACAAAAACTGTTAAATAAATAAATGAATAAATACATTTCCATTCTAACAATCGGTATAAGGAAATCTTAAGATTGGCAATGTTATTTATATCGGTGTTAAATATAGTTACTAAGATCCCTTTACAATATTATTTAGTGCGTGTCTAAATAACTACCACGAAACGGCGCTGTTAAACAGACAATTAAGGGTAGCCCTTAATAGTCTGTTTAACAGCGCCGTTTCGATTTATCAATTAAAATTTTACGTGAATTTGAATTGATAAATCGCATTTGATTTTGCGGAGACAATCCTTGATACTGAATTCGATGTCATTAAATCGATGGACGATACAATAAATAAATGAAAGCTAAGGCATAAAGTAACACATTCGTCCTCTGCCAATAAACGTCCTAATGTTGGGCACTGGCCTTCCTCATGTAAATAAACACATGAGGAGTATGGGCCGTAACACCACGCTGGCCCAATCTGGGTCTGTGAGTAGAAACGGTTGCAATAGTAACCGGAACCAACGGCTTAACGTGCCTTCGGAAGCACGGAGTCGAATACAAAATTGGTCACCCATCCAAGGCCTCACCGGGCGAAGGTTTTCGATATCGAAAGCCAAAGCGTACTAACCACTAAGCCACCAAGCTCCTCAGTCACTAACACAGCATGGAGAGAGATTTTGTTAACATAAATTTTAATTTCACAGATTAGGCAATTACTTTAGACTTTTTCAAAGCGCGAAAGAGAAATAGTTTGAATATTTATGAAAGTAGTTTCTTTGCTTATAAATATCAATATAACCATAGACATAGGTTAAGTATATCAATGAATAGAGCTATGATACATGATTGTGATTATAGAATTAAAATACTTGTAACATTAGTAAAATGTTGTGAAAACATCACTCTAGAAATCACATTTGACATCTCTCTAGAAACAAAAAGGTTACGCGAAGCTTATTATTATTTCCATGCAAAAAACAAGCATGGCCTACTTGATTAACAATGTTCTTTTTTATTTTAATATGGCTACCATGAAGGCCGAATCACTACAGTACTTAAAGAATTTAAGTCTGTTAGATTTCCCGGTCGGCAGCTTCTATGTTGTTTCTCAATATGCATTTATTAAATTAATGCAAGTTTTCGATTAATGTTCAATGTTTTTAAAATAATCCTGTATGCATGCGTATTCTAGATGGTTTTCCATCTAAAATCTAAATAGAAAATGAAACAGTGAAATTCATCTTTTATAATGAATATACATATTTTAATGAAGCCCTCAAATTATGAAGAAATGAAGAGAAATTGAGTTTGAAATTAACGTTTCCATTGGGAAAAGCTTTTAGATTTTCTGTGGCTCTTAATGAAAAACCGAAATAGTTTTACCTAGAAAATCAATAAGTACCTTACTGTTAAACGGATGATAGACACGAAGTAGGAGATAGCTTATTATATTTACACTTGGTTAGTCAAAGTAGCTAGATCAAACTAAAAGCCTCATAAATTTTAAGTACAGATAAATTTTATGAACATTGTCGATTAGCCTTATAGGTATGGCTGCATTTATTTGTATGAACGGATAATATTAAACTTTACGTAAGGTTAAATGTTAAGTTCTGTAAAACGCCATGATGCTGTTCTATATACCTTTGTAAGTCTATCTATATTGGGAATAAGTTATATACGTGAATTAGAATCAGTTGCACTAAAGACTACTTCTTCTGGCCGCCTAACAGAGCGCACAGCCTTACGTAATGTATTCCTCAGCAACTATCAGTGCAATTGAGTAAACATTCGACTGAGGAAACTCCTGGTTCAAGCGAGACGCGTGTAATGGCATGCCGAATCAGGATTTTACTCGGATTGGGGAGATTTCCAAAGCTTATTCCGAATCAGAGAAGAGCGCTCGAGCCGGACAGATGTGTCTACAAAGTGCACGCCATTTTGAACCTTTCTGCCTAAATATAAGTAATATAAAAGCACTCAATGTCCGTTCAACCAAACAAAACTTTGTCATTTTAAAGATGATACAAATCCCAACGCAACAACCAGCGAAAAGTATATAGGAAGAAATGAACTGCAATTAGAAATGTGCTAGTATAATCAATCGCACATTTTAAATTTAATGTGCTTTAAGATGTAGGCTTAGAGACGACTATTGCTAATTTTACTAGTAGAATTTGTTTTGCATTGATATCGAGCGTAGCGTTGCATACCGATAGCAGGAATGGAAGTGTAATGTTTTTCTAAGGGGGCATTATACACTTTATTTCATATAGAATAACTTGAATTTTTTTTTTGTGGCCCGAAAAATTAATGCCACTAATACATTTAAGCAAAACTGTGCCTGGTGGTGCAAGCTGTTTGCATCTAGGCTCATGTTCTATCATTTATATGATAACCACAAAAAAAAAAACTAAAATTATTGAGATGACATACAGTAAAATTGTCCGTAAGATCCGTAAGCCTTATCTTTAGAATTGACAAGAACCTTTGCGAGGGTTTAATTCTAGTACTGTAGCATGGTCTGATATTGGGAATGAAACTGTTTAAATCGAACATATTGCACATAAACGTATAAAAACACTTTTAAACAAGTTAAAACAATCTGTCAGAAAAAATATTAAAGAAGATTACGTCATAAAAAAGAAAAGTAAAATAAAAAAAGATGTTCTAGTCTAAGGCGAGCGGTAGCGCGCCGGAGGTCTTCGCACACGAACCGATGAGCGAGCGAGGAACCACATTCGCTATATAGTACAAAGGATACTGTTGTCTGCTTATCCTGATGTAATTTTATTAATTTTAAAGCATAGTCTAAAGCTTTCACACGCGCCTTATCACGTTAAAAGAGATTTGTCACTGCTTCCCTTGAACTCAATACTTTTTGCTGTATAAACGTATGTGCTGTGTATTTATCTAGTCTTGCATTTTATATATATTTTTTGTAGTTCTCTAATTTCTGTAGTTAATGCGTTAATTAGCGTACCAAGTGTCCGAACAAGTCACAAGACCGTTTAGTTCACCCCGGTGAAGCTTTAAGGCAGAGCACGGGTATAAAAGGCTTAAAGGCATTTATATCAGTTATAATATATTATACAGCGTGTAACGGGCGGGTGTAGTCAAAATGAAATAATCAAAAGAGTATCCCACCTGGACTCCATACACAAAATATAAAAATTAAATAATAACTTTAATTTAAAGTGCAATTTTAATTATATTAATTTATTTATTACGTCATCTTTGAACTACAACACTAGCGGGGTCACGAGTTCACAGCTTCGAAATATGCGTATTATGATGCTCCTTACGTGCTCATGGGCGCCTGGTACTCGCGGCTCTTTTGGCTGCGGCGGCTACGTTAAAGGAGCGGCGCGATAGCGGCATTTCAATGCCACTATGCCTCGTGCCGGGCGGTCGGCCTCAAAGGAACGGGAGTTTGTTGAACGAAAACATTCGATAGTCTTCTTATCCATTTGGAATAAAGGTGAAAATAGCACAAACACTCACACTATGCAATCATAATACACGTGTCGTGTCTAGTAGGCAAAAAAGGTGTACTAGAAACATACGATCTAAAAGAGGTATAATATGTTCCGCCAGGTCGTTGCCGTCTAACATCTGATTCACCAGTGATGTGATTCCTTTACCTTTAATATCGATAATCTTCTAATTTCGATGTCTTATATCTCGACTTCTATTTAACTTATTTTTCTAATATTTTGTAAATAGGGCCCAGGCGATATACACTTTTGATTTTTTCATTTTGACTACACCCGCCCGTTACACACTGTATATTAGGTCCTTACCTATGAAATTGGAGTTTTGTATGGAGATTTTGGGGATGTCTGCATTTTACATACTAACATTTTATCAGTTTCCTTCACAACGACAAATCCAGAGATAATAATATTTGGCATGTATCATTAGACAAGCTTTAGCAATGTGTGTGAACACGCTTGATAAAAATTATTCATCGTTTTTATGTTTATGCAAATCAAATGATGTATTCGGGAGGTAGTTAAAAATAATTGTCTTTGTTTCTAATTTTAACACAATTAAACTTACAACAAATTATCAAATTAAATAATACGAGCTCATATATATGGTCTTTTTTTAGAAGAGGCAATTATTTTATAAGAATGTTCTGAAACTTAATAGTTACGGACAAATTGCTAAGACAGAATAAAAACACCAATTTCATAGGTAAGGACCCAATATATTTATATTCTCAAAGGTTTAGTAACTGTTAGGTCACTATGTAATTTTCTGCGGTGCTGGCCTATAAAGGGAAGTCCAGAGAATCACTTCGTTATCCAATCTATAACCTATTAAGTGGTTTACCTGCCCTCGCTAATTTCGTATCGAGCAAAGGCTGTTAACCAGTTAACAAACAAGCAAGCTTTTGCTATGTTAACTCCTATGGCTCCAGGTCGATTTAGCGTCCTGAAAATTGAATGAACTAAAGCAGAGTTTCCCAAAATGTTTCTTAAAATAGCCGAGCTAAGATATCATAAGCGTGAATGATGGTATAAGAGGTTGAAAAAGATATTTTTTGCGACAACCATCAATTGAAAAAGAAACTAAGATGCTATTCGGTTTACTGTGTAAGGTGCGAAAGCATAAAAAACTTTCATTTTTACTATTAGCACCCACCGCGCACGTGTGGAATTTTTTCTGTTGTGTATTAAATAAAATAAAGAGTATTAATTACCTTGTTCCAAATTTAACTTTCTTGAAGGGAAGGAATTTTAAAATTATTTCAGTATCTCTGGTAAAGGTGTGTACACAAACATCACTTTTTAACAATGTTAGATATTTTAGTATAAAAATAATTCCTAAAACTACGTTTTACAACCCGCTGTGAGTATGGTTACATTAATAACAAGTCAAAATTAAGGGATTTCTGGCGTAGTTGTTGCTTAGATTTCAATATTGAAAACCAAGTGACCTCATTTTCTAGTCAACCTCTGGGGATTGATATGCAACAGTTTGGGAATCTGTGATGCAAGTCCATATTACATTAAACACTAAATCTAGTGCTAGATGAGCGCAACCAACTATGTGTAACGAAATTAGCAAGCGAAGTGAATTACGGCTGAAGCTTATATTAAATCCAAAGACTTAGGTTTAGGTCTGCCTTAGATCACCTAGTTACAGAGCAACGTTTAAAAATAATTCAACAAATAATAATATACTTAACAATCATCATTTAAATAGTCTTTCTATACGCGTACATGTTTATAGTGTTTTCGTCTATTTGCTTATTATTTCATATTCATGCGACATTAGTCCATTGCTGGACACAGGCCCTCCAGTGCGCCACTTCACTTAGCACTTATTCTGTAAGAATCTGATAAACATTGGGTTTGGAACTTTTCGTCCCACGCTGTCTATGCGGGTTTACTTATTACTTCTTCGATGTCACTCGAGGACTTGTAGCCTTTGAATCCTTAATTGATCCTTAACTAAGTTCCTCATTGGATAGCTTTCTTGATATTCTGGACATTGTATGCTTACATAATGGTAGTGTAGTCGAAAATCTGTTTTTCATATACACTCGACATTGTTAGGAAAAGCCCAGCTGAGAATTGGTCCAGCTGTCCAATTGTCTAACTGAGAATCGTCCCAATTATTTCCTCTTGCTTGGCTAGTCTATCTATTCAAATCCGGATTCGTATCAAACTGAGTCGGACATTCTGTATTTGAGAATCTATCAAGATAGAATTTATCATATTGAGAATCTGTCAAGATAGAATTCATCCAGAATATAATGTTCAGATGAAGATTTCGGTGTAGTTTTCAGAAACATTGTAGTTAAATTGAAAGCGTACGGTCTGCCTAATAATCGCAAATGCAGTTTGAACTACCGATACGACCAGAATGAGGTTAACGTGTTTCCATGGGGTAAGCACCAACACCAGTTAATTACGATTATGGCCCGTCCAGTCGATCGACAAGCACGATGTCAATGAACGCGGGAACAGCGTGCTCATGGCTGAGCATTAGTTCTGTTTGTAATAGTTTGTATTAGACTGTGGTAAATTATAAAAGGAACTCGCTGGCGTAGTGGTTAGTACGCTTTGACTTTCGATATCGGAAACAAAGCTATCTTCGCTTTGGTCAGACTTTGGATGGGTGACCAAACTTTGGAATCTCGAACTCCTCCATAGAATATAAGCTGAGGACGAAATTATATTTCACCATGTCTTTTTATACAGGCTGGCATCTCTTTATTATACAGTGGAAATTTTTTACTTTAATATTTAAAATTGCCCAAATTACTTAAAGGAATTTTACATTTATTTTTATACGAAAGCAAAACTGCATTTTCATTTTGTTTTCAAGACTTACCTAAACTTTCCCGGTTTGGGATAAAATATAATAAATGTAAGATTTAATTACGTTTTAAAAGAAATTTTAGTTTCAACATTTGTGGAATAAAATCGCGAACATTTTCGTTATTTGATTCCAGGTTTGGGTAAGCTTTTTTGAGAAAACTAATAGTGCAGTTATGTTTCATTTTAAAAATAAAAGTGTATTATGTAAATTAAGCTATTTGGATACTTAAGGTAAAAACAAAAATTTTCCATTCCGTATAATTGTTGTATTTAATGCGAAATGAAACATACCTTAATAAAATAGTTTTATTTTTTATTTGTATAGTTTTTGTAAGCTTTCCACAAGATGGCGTAAGTCGCCCAAAGTCACTAGATGTGGGCAGCGCAGGCGCTTGATTGTTACGTATATTTTTTGGGAGAACACATTTCCACGACATTGTCACGACGATGAGTGTGGTTTTTTTATATTTGTATACTCTTACAACGGCAATCATTTCTTTCCCACCTTTAGGAAAGAATAAGTAGAGTTAGAATTATTTAATATAACAAAAGGCAAGCAAAAAAAGTACAAAATCACTACAAAGAAAAATAAATTTTAAGAATTCTTCAATTAATAATGTGTTCTACGTGAAAGACCTAGCAATACATTTCTCAAGTACACTCAAGTTCAAAAAAATATATGCAATGACAGGCGATAGTCTTTATTCCCTTCCAATAAAAGTTATTTACTGACAAGCGTGCATACATAGTTTTTGAACTCGATTCTTATCATGAGCCTATTCGCAATATATTACAACTTGATAAATACATGATTATTCAACATTATAAAATTATAGCTGCATTCCTATTTTAAAATACCTAAAGCAGTGACTTTGCAAGTTTAGCCATTCGTTGCTAAGTTCAATAGCTAGTGCTCTTTTAGTTTTATGTAGATGGGTTGCAGCCATCCCGTAATTACTATTCAGAACTACGGCGTTCCTTTCACGTTCATTTTTACGATTAAAAGGTAATACAGGTTAAACTCCATCGAGGAGCTGCAGTCGGTCTAGACGTCTAGTGATTGGCTGTAAATTGTAATATCAAGGTACATCTTCGAATTTATTCTCTTTTGAAATTTACTATGATAAAACTTTGCTGTATTTGCCGTTTGTGTTTGTTTGTAATTCGGTAATTATTATTTTATAATCATTCGTGATAGTAGTGGTTAGTTACGAATATTTTATTAATGTTGAACCTCCGACGCAAAAAGAAGGGTCTTAGAAGTTGTGCGTGTGCGTGTGTGTGTCTGTGGCATCATAGCTCTCTAATGGATGAACCAATTTTATGTTTGTATTTATTCTGTGATCGGGGGTTTTTTAATTTTTTTTTGTTAATTCAGGTAATTAGTTCATTAGAAAGCCTAAATACAAAATCATTTGTAAAACGGAGTCATTGTAAGTGCACATTAGCACACAGCATTTTTATATATAAATATTTCTGAGAAATTATAATTATTCTTAACTATTTTTGTAAAAACTATTATTTTTATAATTATATGTTTGTATATCAGAAAGTGTGTCATCGTAATTTAATAATATTAATTTAACTTCAATATGAAAACAATACTCTAAAAAACAATATTAAGATGCGTAGACCTTTGTCAAATTTTTGGCTGTATTTACTTCCAATGCTTTTTCGAGAAATAGAAGCGTAATAAAGGTTACTTAAGCGAGAGTTATAAGTAAACTTCTAGAATCATTGAACGTTGGTATAAAGTTACCTATAAATTAAGAAATATCTACTTCGTAAATGAATGGTATTCTTGTAATAATTTTGAGTTGGGCTGTTTCTTGAGGACTCTCTTACAATAATAAATAATATTGAGCTTACTTACTTCACTGGAAATGTAAATTAATACAAAACAAATTCTTATTTCATGGACTTAAATTGTTGGGTAACAATTTAACTACAGAATAAAAAGTTTCAATTGTTTTATTTGCATTTAGCCCCCGGATTCTGAACTCTTCTTCTTCTTGCCCTTTTCCCACTCTAGGTGGGGTCGGCACAACATGTCTTCTTCTTCCATTCTCCTCTGTCACTCGTCAGCTCAGCATCCACTTCTTTTATCCTCATATCATTCTTCACGCTTTCAATCCATCGCTTCTTTGGTCTTCCTCTAACTCTAGGTCCGTCCACATCCATGCTCAGCATCCTTCTTGTAATATGACATTCATCCCTCCTCATCACATGTCCATACCACGCTAACCTATTGCTCCTAATCTTTTCTGTCACTGGCGCTACTTTCAAACTTCCTCTAATATATTCATTCCTGATCTTGTCCATTCTTGTAACTCCACACATCCATCGCAACATTCGCATCTCTGCTGAGTGCAGCTTTCTTTCATCCATCGCTTTCGTTGCCCAACATTCAGATCCATACATTACAACAGGTCTAACGACGGATTTATAGATCTTCCCCTTAAGCTTAAGGGGTAATCTAGGATCACACGTTGCTCCTGAGACCTGTCGCCATTTCATCCATCCCACATTTATTCTATTTCTTACATCCTTGTCGATATCGCCATCGTTTTGAATTAATGATCCGAGGTACCGGAAATCGGAGCAAACAGGTAGGGATACACCACCTAAGGTCATGTCCGAAAAACTGGATGCCTCCCCAAAAGGGCAGAACAAGTGCTCGGTTTTCGTCCTACTAATCCTTAAACCGACACTCTCCAGCCTACTCTGCCATTTTCCCAGCCTGCTTTGAACCTCGGATACATTTTCTCCAACAAGAACAATGTCGTCGGCGAACAGCATACACCAAGGTGCCCCCTCTTGTATGTCTGCTGTAAGGGCATCCATAACAAGAAGAAACAGGTAAGGGCTTAAAGCCGACCCCTGGTGCAAACCTACAGCCACATTGAACTTGTCGGTTACTCCGGCTTCGGACCTAACTGTCGGAAAAAATCACGGAATACTCGTAGATGTACCTGTCACTTTTTATTGCGACAAATTAGAGCGAGACGGGAAGCGATTTCCGAATCGAATCCGTGATCCGAAGGTTAAGGTAGAATAAGGGGCCTGACCCCAAAGTGTAGTACATTGTAAAAAACTAAATTTTTTTAAAATGTAAATTTCTATGAAAACGTGATTTTAGCTACTATCCGCTAGGGGTGCTTATCAGGTTTTCCCAGAGCATTTATTACTTTCTTCGTGTAACGAGGCGCTATACCAGTATTAGCGACTCTTTGCTGTTATTGCGCTCTTCTCTGGCCATTTCCCTCTTTGTTTCTTTTTAAAAACGAACCATCTGTTTTGTCTGTCTGTTCTGTCTCCAACTTTCGATCCAAGAAATATTATTATAATGAATGTATATGCGCAGTTTTGATGATTATATTATATATTTTAGTTTTATGCACTGATTATATGTAAGCAGTTTTTTAAAAGTACCTTAACAAACTTACCAAAGGCACTATTGTAAGTAGCACCTTTTATAAATTGTTAGGCCCACTTGCGCGGTCTAGAGTTAGCTCCTAACCCTGGGGCAAATATATGGGCAAACTCTGAGTTAGGCGCTAACTCTCGATTGTGCAAATGGGCCTAAGTTAAAATTAATATATTTATAAGTGACGATAAGGATAGGCCTTTTATTTATTAAGGCCTTTTATTTATCTCCGGGTCCACCACGTCACAATCCGTTTCCCATAGAAATTGTCATAGTTATTTAACGCTACAACGCTACTAAATGGTTGAGTGAGTGTTGACCAATTATATGGACCTGCTTGTGTACTGGCTGGGTGGTTACTCTGTGTTAATGAGGTTTCATAAGGTTCAATTTATTGTTTCATAATTTATAAATTGCTGTAAACCATTTTTTATAATGGCCTCAAACAATATAGGCGTTGTATCGTGGGAAAACGTAAGCGCGATGCAACACTGTGCAGCGCCATCTGTTGGCGACATCGTGAACTATTTTACTAATTAATATTTCTATACACTATTTGATCTTAAACATTGTTTTTTCGCAAAAAAATTTACACTAGGGGTAAAGAAATCTTTAAATACTCTATATTTCTGAAGTAAACGGACCTCGACAAACGATCTATGTTGATATCTCCTCGTAGTTCCCCAGACACTTTCATAAAAGCTTTAACTAGCATTTCAAGTCAAGCATCCTCTTTGAGGAAACTCCCGGGTGATTTTAATAGACGGTTATAACTGTCCAGCCAGAGTCCTGTTACGAAACTTTCGGCTAACAAGATTATTATGGCGTTTATGCGTCCTAAATCGTAATATAACAATAATAATAATAATATCCTCAGACATTCACACCTATCAACTAGCCCCATTTTAAGCAACTAATGCTGCTTGTGTTACGGACACTAGATGACGGATAAATATATTTAATAGATAAATACATATAAATAACCTGAATATATATAAATATATATAAACATCCAAGACTGGAGAACAAATGCCTGAAAATTCGTCACCCAAACATTTGCCCCCACTGGGGATCGAACCCAGAACCTCTCGAGATGGCGACGCCTTGAGACCGGCATACAGACCACTCGACCACGGAGGTCGTCAAAAGCAATATATATAATATATATAAGGAATAAAAATATTATGAAGCAAATGTCGTCATTTGCTTCATAATATTTTTATTCCTTATATATATATTATCATTATTTATGTGACTCATTCATAAATTGTTAGATGATAGTTTTAATCTGTAATGAGATCAATAAATTGATAGCCCGCTTATTTCAGTTTTCGCTATTTTTACCTACCTACGTACACTAAAATAAAAATTTCGCAGGCTCGAGTCTGAACGGTAGGAATATAGATATTTATTTGATAACTAACTGTTGCCCGCGACTTTGTCCGCGGTTACTGGTTTTTTAACAACCCCACGGAAACCCTTTAATTTTTCAGACGTCGTCGATTTGCTCAAAGTACGTTCGCCTAAACCGTCCATTTCCATGTAGTAATATTATTAATAAATATAAAAGAAATTTTTATTGGGCCCCAAATGATTGATTCCTGTTAACCACCACCATAAAAAATGATACTATTACAAACTTATTTGTTTAGTATTATATACAAATAAGTTTGTATCTTAGTTGCCAAACTTATTTCTCTGTTACTATATTTCTTATTATTTACTTATTTACTATTTCTCTTATTTTCATACACTATATTTCTCTTTTACTCGCATTAGACTTCAAATAAATATAAAAGAATAGCTTTTGCCTGCGACTTAGTCCGCGTATAATGGTTACTTTGAGATAGTGTGATGGTATATAGCGTATAACCTTCCCAATAATAGGCTTTTCACCACTGAAAGGAGAAGCTCGGTGGCGTAGTGGTCAGTGCGCTTTGGCTTCGATCGAAAACAAAGCTACCTTTGCCATGGTCAGGCCGTGGATGGGTGACCAAGACTTTGTGATCTCGAGCTCCTCCGTGCTTCGGAAGGCACGTTAAGCCGTTGGTCCCGGTCGCATTTGTGACCGTTTCTACCCACCAACCCGCATTGGGCTAGCGTGGTGGTGTTACGGCCCATACTCCTCATGTGTTTCTCCTTAAAGAAGGCCTGTCCCAACAGTGGGACGTATATAGGCTGATAACGTACACACTCACATACAACATCGTTTTTTTTCTCTATATTACACATAATAATATAAATCATTTTAATTTCTACGCATATATTGTTTTTTGGTTGGTCCCGGTCGCATTTGTGACCGTTTCTACCCACCAACCCGCATTGGGCCAGCGTGGTGGTGTTACGGCCCATACTCCTCATGTTTCTCCATGAGGAAGACCTGTCCCATCAGTGGGATGTATAATATATAGGCTAATGACAACACTGAAAGATTATTTTCAAATTGGAACAGTAGCCTCAATTAGTGGAATGGAAAATTAAATCCTACTGTATTATTAGTAGCAAAGTTCACATTGGCGTTTTTCCTTAATTTGTCTGGGAGGCTATATTTTTTTTACATTAACCCGCATGGCACCAGATCCCATTGGAATATCGTGTATTCATCCATCCACGGGTATTCATATCAGTGTGGATGTTTTTTTACCAGCGGCATTAATACATACATACATACATAAAATCACGCCTATAATCCCAGAAGGAGTAGGCAGAGTCCAAAGAGCACTGTGTCCCTTAAGACCACATACAAAAATTGGGTTTGGTCAGATGAAAAATCGTGAAAGAGTAGTAAGTGGCTAGCTCATCGCCTACACAATCACAGACCCAGTACCCAATACGCCCTTAGTCTCCTTTTACGACATGCTAGGCAAGAAAAGCAGTTGGTCCGTTCTTTTTGTGTCTCGGACCTACACGGGACATTATAACAATTGTTATTATAACTTATATATGTAGTCCTATAGTTGTTGCATTTTATGATGGCGAGTTTAGCTTCCCTCTTAACGCATTAAGAAGATAAGAGTCTACAGTTACATGATTTAGGCCAAATGCGACCAAATTACGATTAGCGACACAGGTGTAGTAACACCAAAAATGCTTCAGCTGTTAAATGCGTACACGGCCAAACATCCGCCGAGTACGCAGGTCTCCGTCGTTACAGTGGATTCGACCAATGAAATTTAAGCATATATTGGTGTCCGTACCACCGTGTAGAAACACGGAATTTTGTCGAATCCGCCCGCAGTCGCCTTCGTGATTTGCAATACTAATATTGGGTCCTTACCTATGAAATTGGTGTTTTTATTCTGTCTTAGTATTTTGTCTGTAACTATTAAGATTCAGAGTATTCCTAAAAAACAATTACCTCGTCTAAAAATATACTATATTTTTGAGCTCTTTTGATTTGTTTTGATAATTTGTTGTAAGTTTAATTGTATTAAAAATGGACACGGAGACAACTCTTTTTAAGTGCCTCCCGAATACATCATTTTATTTGCATTCACTTAAAAACGATAAATAATTTTTATGAAGTGTGATATTACACATATTACTAAAGCTTGTCTAATGATACATGCCAAATATTATTATTTGATTTGGATTTGTCGTTGTGAAGAAGAAAACTGATAAAATGTTAGTATGGAAAATGCAGAATTCCCCAAAATCTCCACACAAAACCCCAATTTCATAGGTAAGGACCTAATAATAATCTCTACAACTTTTTGGAATGAATCTAAGTTATCAAAAAATTATTAGGATACTGTTATAAAAGTTATTTTAACCTCTTCTTACCTTTTATTTCTTACCTGCTCCGGAAACCCTTTGATCCCAAATCTGTAACAATGTAAACCAATATGTACCAATACATTGTTTCCTCTGCTGCACCACACTTTCATAAACGACGGTCGGATGACTTCATCGCCGAACGGGTTGATTTTTGGCTGTACTATAAGACAGATAAGTACAGATGATAATCTCCATACAAAGTGAGCTTAAGCAAAGCACACGTAGACTGCACATTGACACGATACCTCAACCTGGGCTACGAGCCTCTGCTCGATAAACAAAATATAACGTCTAAGATTTTTGTGACAAATTTACCGATTTTTATCAAGTTTCTCCGAAATTCGATAAAAATCGTTGAATTTGACACATAAACGTAAGGACCGGCGCACATTATCGTCATCGGCATGGCTCAGGATTTTAGGTGATAAATAACATCATATTAGGTTGGGGAAAAAGTCTTTTCGCATTATAGTATGTATAAACTTGTAATAAAATCTCTTTGGCTATACTATTTGTATCTGGCTGGTTTTGGTATCATTGAAAGTTTAAATTTTAAAGAACATAATTCCAAATTCAAATTAGGAAAATGTGTGATTTTCATTTGTTTTTCGTACCGCCAAGATGAGTGAATCTAATGAAGAAATTCGATACATTTTAAAATTTTACTACAAAAAAGGTAAAAATGCAACGCAAGCCGCGAAAAAAATTTGCGATGTTTATTGACCTAGTGCAGTGTCTGTGAGAGTAGCACAAATTTGGTTTTAGCGTTTTCAATCCGGAAATTTTGATGTCAAAGATGCACGTCGCTCTGGTCGCCCTATTACAGATAAAATGGATGCCATTTTTGAAAAGTGGAGCTAGATACGCATGTCAGTAGTTACGACGTAGCTAAAGAACTGGGAATTGACCACAAAACAGTTTTGGCGCATTTGAAAAAAACTGGGTACACAAAAAAGCTCGACATTTGGGTACCTCACGAGCTCACTGAAAGAAACCTAATGAACCGTGTACTCATTTGTGATTCTTTATTACGACGTAATGAAACCGAGCCATTTTTGAAGAAGCTGATAACTGGTGATGAAATGTGGATCACGTACGACAAGAACGTGGGAAAAAGGTCGTGGTCAAAGGCCGGTCAGGCTTCACAGACTGTGGCGAAACCCGGGTTAACTCGCAACAAGGTGATGCTGTGTGTGTGGTGGGATTGGAAGGGCATTATTCATTATGAGCTGTTACCACCAGGCAGGACCATCGATTCTGAACTCTACTGCGAACAACTGATGAGATTAAAGCAAGAAGTTGAGAGAAAGCGGCCGGAATTAATCAACAGAAGGGGTGTGGTTTTTCATTATGATAACGCTAGACCTCACACATCTTTAGCCACTCAGCAAAAATTAAGAGAGTTTGGCTGGGAGGTGTTAATGCATCCGCCGTATAGTCCTGACCTTGCACCTTCTGATTTCCACCTGTTTCGGTCTCTTCAGAATTCTTTAGGCAGTGTCAGGTTAACATCACGAGAGGACTGCCAAAACCACTTGTCGCGGTATTTTGACCAGAAGTCCCAAAATTTCTACAGCAATGGGATCATGTCCCTACCTACAAGGTGGCAAAAAGTTATCGAACAAAATGGTACCTACATACTTTAGTTAAATGTAAATAAACTATATTAAAAAATGTTTTGAATTTTCTTAAAAAATGCGAAGAAACTTTTTCCCCAACCTATTATATTAACTTCATGGCCGTAGTAACAAAAATACCGCTTCGGTATGCTTGAGGTTGCTGCATCGGCGGCCTTGGGGTTGCTTCAGGATACTTCGCTGCGCCAAGGCAACACTAGTGGGTAGTTTGGCACAGCATGCTTAAGGACGCAGGCATAGTGGCCGACAGTGTTCACTTGCATGTAGAGATGCCGAAGGATTCCTTTCCTTGCCGATGCCGATAATGTGCGCCGGGCCCAAGGAGTGAAAAGGACAGATACTTTTGCCTAATAGGAATTGTTGAAATTCTATGCTCGCAATGCAATTCAGACCACTGAGAGTGCGACTTTTGCTACAATTATTTAATGTTTAACGTACCTCCTATTTCATTTTCAATAATATACAAGACCTACCACTATAATTATGCGAATGTTGCCAAACCTAGTTCGAACGTCGATCGTTATGAAATATAAGTACATCCCCATCAGCAATTATAAAACGTGACACGTTCAATTATTATAATTTAAGCGTTTTAGTATGACCATAATAAAACACTTTATGATTTTAATCACAGTTTTTTACAGCAACCAGGTATTAATGACGATGCCAAGTAAGATTATCGTGTGATTTTTAAAACTGACGACGCTGTTTGCTGTGAATCAAATTGTCTATGACACACACATGAAATTGCCTTCTGTTTATATCTGTTCTTTGACTATACCGATCGCAGTTCGTTATTTTGACAAAAACCAAGGCCGTCGAACCGGTTGGAGCTCGAATGCTTCCAGTGTCATATTTTCGGCGGTAAAGTTACAGGTCATGAAATGAATCGGTTCGCTCGATTTGGAAGATTCATTTTGCGCGAGAAAGCTAAATGGTGCAAATTTAGACCATTATTACATACCGTACGCAGCGAAGTAAGCCAACAATAGCAGAGTTAAAACGGGTTTTCTCGACAAGAGGTTGCTGGATCAGTTTTAAATACAGATTGACCTTACACAAATTTGCATTACATACAAAGGTTCGCTCCACACAAAAATCTGTATTCACCCATCATTATTGTATCTACTTTGAAACGTGAAAAATATTTCGGATAGATTTTGTGGGGCTTTTTTTAGAGTGAGTCAAAATATAATCAATTCAATTATCTTTATTACGATACCTAGGTTCATAGACATATATAAATATGTTATTTTTTGTGTTGTAAATTTCTCCCATGTAGGGAAGGCCAAGGGAACGAAGCCGATACAGCCAAGTCTTTGGTGTATATTTCTTCAGTATTTGCATTGAAATGCAAGTTAATACATTTCAATGCGTTTTGGGAGAGTTTGGCGTCAAACAATCGATGGCAGACACTGTGGTGTTACTTCGATGAGGTGGATTACCATGATAAAAATTCCATCCCATAGTTTTTCAACCACTTGACGATTATTTCAATGATCCTCCATATTGCTCATCATTATTGACACTTACTACACTAAACTACACAACAAGATCAACTCCAAAACAATATTACAATTACTGAAATAAAAATCACGTCTGCCATAGTTGAATGGCGCCAAAACCCCGTTATTTTTTGTTTTTTTTTTTTGTAAAATTCTCCCGTAGGGAAGGCAAAGGGAACGAAGCCCATACAGCCATGTCTGCAATATATATATCTTCAGTAGTTTGCATTGAAATGCTAGTGTAATGCATTTAAATGCATCTTGGGAGAGTTTGGCGTCAAACGATCGATGGCAGACACTGTGGTGCTACTTGGATGAGGTGGATTACCACGATAAAAAACTCATCGCTTTTCACACCACTTGACGCTTATTTCGATAATCCTCCACATTGCACATCATCACAGAGACTTATTACACAAAACTACACAGATTTTACGTAACAATATCCACTCCGTACAATATTACAATCATCGAAATAAAAATCACGTCCGCCATAGTTGAATGCCGCCAAAAACTCTCGTTATTTTTTGTTTTTTTGTGAAATTCTCCGATATTGTGAAGGCGAACGGAACTAAACCCATACAGCCATGTCTTAGGTATTTTATGTCTTCAGTGTTTGTATTGAAATGCAAGTGTAATACATTTATAGCTGTTTTCTTGAATCAGCTTTGCCAAAGATTTCAAGTCCAATTTCTTAGTTGCGAAGTAATCTGAATAATATAACACTGTTGATTGCGCCCCTTGTGAACTTCCTCTATAGGACTAATTAAAATAGTTCTCCGACACACGCTTACACCAAAGGCGTTGATAGCTAACCCTTCTCGACGTAACATTTATGACGTTAACCATTTAGAACCTTGTCATTCTAAGGTTTAGACAATTATTTGCTGTTGTTACTAGAGAATTTATGAAGTCGAAATGACAAAGTACTAAAATTGTTTCCTGTGCTTCAAAATCCTCTATATTCTGCTTGTATTGTTTTTGATTGGCACCCCGAACCAGACGGGTTATTAAGTCCCTCGTATAGATATAATTGTGACAAAATATCTTGTAAGCGCTACATTTTATAGTTATACATAAATTATTTCTCGGTGGCTTAGTGCTTAGTACACTTTGGCTTTCTAACGAAAACAAAGCTACCTTCGCCATGTCAGGCCGCGGATGGGTGACCAAAACTGTGATCTCGAACTCCTCCGTGCTTCGGAAGGCACGTTAAGCCATAGGTCCTGGTTGCTATTACAACCGTTTCAACCTACCAACCCGTATTAGGCCAGCTTGTTGGTGTTACGGCCCATACTCCTCATGTGATTGTTCCCATGAGGAAGGCCTGTGCCCAGCAGTGGGAAGTGTATAGACAGAGGACGATTCTTTTTTTACACTAGAACACAGTATTGTAATATTGCCAGTAGAATGTTAAAACTTTAAAATAGTATTAGGCCCTACTTATGAAATTGGTGTTTTGTATGGAGATTTTGGGGATGTCTGCATTTTACATACTAACATTTTATTAGTTTTCTTCACAACGACAAATCCAGAGATAATAATATTTGGCATGTATCATTAGACAAGCTTTAGCAATATGTGTGTGAACACGCTTGATAAAAATTATTCATCGTTTTTATGTTAATGCAAATCAAATGATGTATTCGGGAGGCAGCCAAAAATAATTGTCTTTGTGTCTAATTTTAACACAATTAAACTTACAAAAAATTATCAAATTAAATAATTCGAGCTCAAATATATGGTCTATTTTTAGAAGAGGCAATTATTTTATAAGAATGTTCTGAAACTTAATAGTTACGGACAAATTGCTAAGACAGAATAAAAACACCAATTTCATAGGTAAGGACCCAATAGTATATACCTACACTCGCACTTATCATCAGCTTATGTGTGTATATTCCACAAGTAATAAATTATCGCGTGTTGAGTCAGTAGCATTATTATGCAAATATGAAATACCAAGTGATTTGGTATTGGTAAATACAGATTAGACCGGGTGGTTCGTGATAAACTGCGTCCGAAGAAAGAAAACATATAGCTTTATACAAGTAGCATAAGACACAGAAAATCTGTTGGTTGGGGATAGCGCACTCTTTGTCTGTTATTTTCTTTTCTTATTTTCAAATCCACGCTTTTGATTTTCTTACATGAAATGAGATTACTTTTGACCTTAGTCTACGAGATAACTTTCCTAGAAAGTTACATTCTGTTTTCTTGTATTTTAAATATACAATGCAAAGATTATTCAACAACAATAACTTTAGCAGGAAAGAAGAGCCAAGTTTTGTTTCACCTGAGCCTTGAAGTATCTGTAAGCTGTAGAAGTTTGCAAGGAATTCAATACAATACTAACCTTGTGTTGTACTATTAAATACTAGACTTATTGTGTTCCACTCGAATACGAGTACTAGAACGTTGTGTTTTGCTAGTACTTAAATAGTTTACGAAAGCTTTGAAAAATATGTTACGAATGACTCTAGTGCAAAAATATTTGTCAACGATTTTGCCAAACTAATTTCTGCCAACCCTATGAAAGATGAGCATGATTATCATGAGTAGTATCTTAAATAGTATCTTTAAATCGTGTCTTCTTTCATCAGTCAAATATGATTAATACATCTTTTTAGCCAGTTCGACTGATAGGACATAGCCTTTGTTAATAAGTTTTGCGCAATTTGAGTACCTACAATTCTGTTTCGCATGCCAACCCCTACACGTTACAAAGTACATATAGGATTGTCATGCTGAGATAATGTAAGTTTTCTCATCAATTTGCATTTTGAATTTAGTCTTTTTCTTGTACCAGACTTTCCTTTCTTTAATTGACAACATTTCATTTTTTAATACACCATAAAATAAAAAAACCATTTCTACATTTTGCTATATAAACCCCGAAAAACATTGAAATATTTTATTTTGTTGTATATTTTTAACATAAAAAATTGAATGAAAAAGTCGATATTTTGAAAAATCTAAAAATACGTGTCTCTTAATTTTTTATCTAGTTTTATTTACAATAATACAATATACACCTTAAAATTTTGAAATGTTGTCAATGCAAAGATCACTAATCGTTATTTAAAGTAACCAGCTAGAAGGACAATATTTTACGTGTAAAACCTACATTCACTACTGCAATAATTATAATATAGTCTAGTATAAACATTTCCATCGGCTAGTTCAGGTTCCAAATTGTTTAAATTGATGACAATTCATCCTGAAAGCTTGCAGAGTGCACTGTATACTGTGTAACAGTATGCTTCTACTGGTTGACGGGGGAATCCGGAATCAGGTCACAATAAATTGTTTACAAGCACTGCATTTCCTGATCCAGTTGAAACCAAATATTCGCATAATTAAAACTCGGGTGGGTTATTAACGAAAATGGTTGTTAATTTTCCCATTCGTGGAGCTCTGACTGGAAGAACATGATCACCGAATGCAATACTATAAAAGCGATTTATTGTAAAGTTAAGAAAACTTTCAAAGTGGCGCCTATAATGATGGCGGTGACGCGGGCTGTAC
The DNA here is from genome assembly GCA_910589355.1 of Parapoynx stratiotata. NCBI lineage: Eukaryota > Metazoa > Arthropoda > Insecta > Lepidoptera > Crambidae > Parapoynx > Parapoynx stratiotata. Next base: position 4,814,030 of record OU342457.1, read on the forward strand.
TTTTGAAGCTTAAATTTGAAAACACCGTTTTATCGATAAACCATAGTGCTAAGGGCATTGTTGATTCAATGTCATGCATTCATTATTCAATTAAATGTGTATCTCTAAAATCTTCGGCTCTAGGGCAGTCTTCATCGACCCAAATATCCATTCGCAACACTAATCAATTGAATAGCACCCAGACGATGTTTCCACTCCACGATCCAAATGGCTTAGAAGACGCAATTAAAGATTGGGATTGATAATTTTACTTGTAAAGCAGCGGTCTGGTAAAATTATAAATATTAAAACTCTTATATAAATCAGAAACATGTCGTGTTTGATTTATTCTAATTTTATTACTTTCAGTCCGAGTGTTCTTTCAGTCTTTTCAGACATTTGAATTAAAATGAGCTTAATACAAATGCTTGAAGCCCGGTGGCGTAGTTGTTAGTCCTGATATACAAAAAGTGCAGTCCGTCCTAACTCAGCTATCGCTGTATAATATTACATAGCAATACGGATTGAAGAGCACGGTGGCGTAGTGGTTAGTACTTCCGACATCGAAAAAAAAGCTACCTTCACCATAGTCTTTAAATCCGGCACTAAAATATACTCAATGCCACCAATAAACTTAGATGGATCTCCTCTTGAGTGGTCTCAGAATTTAAATATTTGGGTCACTAGGTCACAGAAAACTTAAATGATGACACTGACATGGAAAGGGAGCGGAGAGCGCTGTCGGTTAGGGGTAATATGCTGTCTCGCAGGTTTGTACGTTGTTCACGAGAAGTGAAAATCACTCTCTTTAAAACCTTTTGTCAAACCTTATACACGTGCAACTTATGGAGCAATTACACCAAGAAGGCCTTCAGTGCCCTCCGCGTCCAATATAATAACGCCTTCAGGGGCTTGTTGGGGCCGCCCTGGCGCTGCAGTGCCTCGGGAATGTTCGCCGAGTGGCGCATAGACGGTTTTCACGCAGTCTTACGCAAGCGCGTGGCCTCCCTTTGGGAGCGAGTTCGGGGCAGTAGTAACACTCTCCTGAAGGTGATCGACGACAGAATGGACAGCCCTATACACACTTGATGTCCATGCATGTCAAAACTAACCCTAATTTTAAGTTTTACTAACAATTTATATGGAATCTGTAATTCTGAAATAAACCTTTCATTTCATGTTTTATAGTCAGGCCTTGGATTGGTGACCAAAACTTAGTGATCTCGAACTCCTCCGTTCTTCAGAAGGCACGTCAAGCCGTTGGTCCCGGTCGCTAATGCAACTGTTTCTACCCACCAACCCGCTTTGGGCCGGCGTGGTGGTGTTACGGAAGAGGAAGAATTAAATTAGAAAGACGACATAATACATCGTTTATTTATAGCGATGAAGATACCTCAAAGTTTTAATGAGATGATTTGTTAAATAGAAAATTTCATTTAAATAAAGTTTCAATCTGTCTTTACTTGACATATTGTGGAATTTAAGTTGATGGTGACCACAAAGACCCAGACAGGCACCTACTTTTAAACACTAGACAATCAGTACGCAATATTAAATAAACACAATGATAGATTTTTTTAGTCTTCCACTTCCATTTACTAAAATCGGTTTTAATTTGCTTTTCTTTTTCCTTTTCTTCCTCTGTCCTATCTAACTGACTCATGGCGTATTACGTATTTATGCCAGCTAATAAGCGTGAAGCGGCTCTCAGTGATCTTACACAGATCTAATACTACTTGAAAAATTATAATTGAAATGCAATAATCTAAATATCTTTGCAAACTCACATGTGTAATGAGATTCCTTGTTTTTTGTTTACTTTACGTTTAATACTAGGTCGAGTAGATATTGATAACCACGGTTATACCCGCGCTGTCCTCGTTCTCATGGGAATATCGGGATAAAAAGTAGCCTATGTTCTTTCACAGGCTCTAGACTATCTGTGTACCAAATTTCAATTGAATTGGTTCAATAGTTTTGACGTGAAAGCAAGACAGACAGACAGAGAGAGTTACTTTCGCATTTATAATATTAGAAGGGATTTAAACTTTATAACACACAATGTTGTCACAACAATTTTGTGATAGAAACAATACAAACTGCTGTTAAATATCGTGAAAATCTAAGAAAACTTATCGAAATTTCTCGGAAAATTTTCAAGAGACACAAATTTGAACGATGAATAGTGTACGAGTGCCTCTTCAGTGGTGATCGTTTTAAGAGAGGATGTTGAAGGGATTGTTTCAAGCGCACTTGATTCTTAGACGAACGTGATTTGTGGGACCTATACATTATATATTATTATGGAATATATAAGATATTTTAAAGCAGGAGCTGAAAATCGGTGCACGTAGGTTACATTTGCTGAGTTGACGAATATTTATCCGTTGCGATTTTTCGACTGATTCACGTTTTCTCTTTTATTATTTATATATTATTATTTTATAAATACAATAATTGTATACCTCTGTGTAAATAGAACTGTAAAACATTTCGTCTGATATAAATAGGTCACTACCAACGAGCCTATTGCCATGCACAGGGCACAGCGCCATCACTACCCATGCGGTTGGCACCCGGATTAAATAGAACTGTAAAACATTTCGTCTGATATAATTAAGTCACTGCAAACGAGCCTATTCAAATCAAATCAAATCAAATCAAAAATAATTTTATTTCATAGGCCAAGTTCGGCACTTAAAATCGTCAACATTTAACATTTTACATATTATGTATTTTACAAATAAATAGTTTATTGTAAATTATTTTAAATTACAGTATTAAATTATACTATTGTATTTAACTTTATTACCGCGAGCGCTTGTTACAAGTACATCCACAGGACAGTACAGGTACTTCGTTGACTGTGGTTGTAATCGATACAAGCGGCCGGATTCCGAGAGTAAGGCTTTTCATGAGAAGAACCCGGCAAGAAACTCATGAGCCACTTTTTTAAATAGCCAATCATAAAAATTTTTGTCACTTTTAAATATGTTTTTACATTATTTCTTAATTCCTATCAGTCCATCAAAATAACATGCATAAGATAATAGTATTTATTACATAACTATTTCCACACCATTTTATCTTCAAGATAATCTTGAATTTTGTAATAGCCTTTTTTCATTAAAGTTTTTTTAATATAAGGTTTAAATTTATGATTTGATATTGCCAGGCACAGGGCACAGCCCCATCATATACCCATGTGGTTGGCTCCCGGAAAATGCGAAAAAAATAATGTATTCGAATTTTATCTTCTTGCAAAAAACGAAAGCTTTATTTACAATAACTGTAGGAAGGTACTTAATTAAATTCATGGATGATGTATTTCTAAAGTTTGACCACTTAGCAAAGGAGGTTGATTATAATTTTTAAAAGTAATTTTTTTGTTTTATTTATTTCAAATATTTTATTACTGAGTTGGGTTTTGAGAGGTTTAATCAAATTTACAGGTCAAGATCTTGTTAATAGGCATTCAGTCTTTAACAGCAACCTGACCTATATTGGCGCAAAAGCATAATTTAATATATTTTATGGAATAAAAATATCCTGTTGCATTTTTTCGTAAACTGACCCAAATAGTCGATAGTTCTTGCAGCTTAATATTTTTTTAGATCAAAATACTACTAGAATCCTATAGACTTTGTAATGACAGACCGATGCATATGAAGTGTATTATAAATTAAAATGCATCTTTTTTTTGAAAACATATCCAAGAACCACAAGCACACACTGACCCGACACTGGGCTTCCTTAATCTAGCTAGATAATTCGTCAAAGCGCATCAAAAATCTTACACTGCCTTCGTCTCTTGTCTTCTCCCGGCCTTTTGCCAGGGTTCAATTTTCTACTAAGCCTTTTCTAGTTAGCCCGGTCTTCCTTTTTCTATCATTGATCCTTTTTCTTTTGCAGCTCAACTTATAATTTTCCGGCTCAAATAATTTTCTTGCTGCCCAATTAATTATTCTGCTGACCAATTAATTATCCTGCTGACCAAATAATTATTTTGCTGCCCAAATTGCTGACCAATATTAAAATGGCTGCCCAGTTAATTACTTCCCTTACGGAATTTGCTCTAATAAACGATAAATTTTCTACTAAGCCTTTTCTAGTTGGCCCGGTCACCTTCTGTGTCTAGTGTGTTATAAAGAAATAGAATAAAAAACTGTTTTATTACACTTTTAGTCCACAATGTAACTTACCTATTTCTTGTTAATAAAAAGATATATTGCATCAATGACCGATATAAATTGTCGTCCTATTATACTCGTATTGACCTGCACGTTTACGTATCCCAAAGCTTAATGAACCATTATATACGCTTGGTCGTGCATGGTCCATGGTTTGTTTTACTGTAACATTTGTTTCAGATATTGTAGTTCGTGAGATGCTTCGTCTTTTTTCTAAAACTAATTGTAAACTAATACGCTTATGGAAGTCGAATCTTTAAAACAATAGCCTGCATTGCTTGGATATTCCTTGAACTTCATTTAAGATTTTCTGACAATTATGTACTCTTGTTTGTAATTTAGCTTTTATACATTGAACTAAATTCACATTTGAGGTACAGGTTGTATGCATAAAACCGAATGAGAGATTAGTATAATACTCAAAAACAGGCTCCAAGTCACAAGATGAAAAACTTTTTAAATCACCAAAGCGGATGAAATTTAATCTACACTGAGTAAAGTGAATTTAAAACTTAGTTGTTTCTAAAAACGCCAGTGAAATCTAGAGTATATAGAAATGAATCCAACAAGGACAATTTTAGCGGTAGAGGTTTTTGTTTGGTCCGTTTGGGTTTTGTAACTCAATTTTGATACACTTTCGGGTTGAAACTTTGGAAAATTATGTAGTACGAAACCCGGTGACAATGCAACTTGCAACAACTTTCAACGAGCACTTATAGGTCGAAATTTCATCAACTTTCTGGTTTTGTATCGGGCACCGATTCTTGTATAGCGCATGGGATTCTTCAGACATCAGAAGTATTGTGATGCTTCGTCTGTGTATGGGATCGTTGGTTAGTGAATGAGAAGTGTGATTATAAAAGACAAACGAAAAAGATATAAATAATAATATAAGATTATAAATCCTACATTTTTAAATGTCCTAAATAGAGCAAAATTTTCCATACATAGCCGTGAACCACTGTCGGTGTCTGGGCAACTCATGCTTGTCTATCTACTTTCATAATGTACTTAATTATTTTCAACACTTGCTCTGCTAACTTTTCATTTAAATAAGACTCATTAATTGTAATTATGTGTAAATTATAGATCTTATGACAAAGATTATGCAAAGGTAGTATGAAACCTTTCCGAGTTTCTTGTCTATTCCTCTCAGGGAGGAGCTCTATGGTAGTTTTACGAATAGATGTCAAAGTATATTCTTGACGCTCTTATGCGAGTATTATTGACGTACCTAAAAATTATTTCTGACTGCACTTGACTATGACTTGACTATTAATCTTATTACGATGCCTCAAATACATGGTCGTAAAGAGTGGATAATATCAGTGGATGGATTCGATTGCATACTAGTATTTGACATTTGTGACTATATAATACACGTAAATTTTATTAGGTTGTAGAACATATTGATGTAAAGGGAGGACGGAACTCTTGCAGAGTTTCTTGTCTGTATCTTCTCTAGACAAGGCCTCCCGGTGAACAGGCCGAAAAAAAAGTAGTGGTATTGTCAATTTTAGGTTACTTACTTATAATTTATTTTGTTTTGACTTGTCAAAAGTGTATTTGATGATACCAATTTGATTAAATGACTTTGAGTTTGAGTTTGAGTGTGATATTTACATATCTATTGAATATAGTCTAGATAAATTGCAAGAAACGCTAACAAGATACCTAAAGGAACTCAGCGGGAAATAGAATTCGCGCCGATAAGTGCCTACTGCTACTGAAGATTTTCCAGCTAGTTGATTCGAATAATTTTTAAAAGAAATTGTATGAAACATTATTACGGACACTTCCAGCTAGTGAAACCTACATTTCTATTTACTATCCTTTTTATTGTTTTTGTTGTGTAACTAGTCAACCAAGCCCGCCTAGGGGTTAAGATGGTAACGAGGCGCTATGGGAGCACTAATGGTGACTCTTTGCTGTTATTGCGCTCTTCTCTGGCCATTTTCTCTTTGTTTCTTTTTTTTTAAACGAACCATCTGTCTCTTTTTCATTGTTTTTGGTCTCCAATTTTCATTCCTATCAGAGTCAGCGTCTGGAGCGGTTGTCTCGACGCCTAAATTATGACGACCTCCGTGGTCGAGTGGTCTGAATGCCGGTCTCAAGGCGTCGCCATCTCGAGAGGTTCCGGGCTCGATCCCCGGTGGGGGCAAATGTTTGGGTGATGAATTTTCAAGCAATTGTTCTCCAGTCTTGGATGTTTATATATATTTATATATATTCAGGATATTTATATGTATATCTATTAAATATATTTATCCGTCATCTAGTTTCCGTAACACAAGCAGCATTAGTTGCTTAAAACGGGGCTAGTTGATAGGCTATATATTATATTTATAAATTGTTATAACTTTCGAAAGAAAATTGATAATATATTATAACAATACATTTTTTAACTTACATAACAAGGTACTATTTTGTGCCTTTTGAATTTAGTGACTACAGCTCCGGTTTTTATATACTACAACATCTCCACGTCACAAGATTATCTTTGTAAAACGATGTGAGACGTAAAAAGCTAATTGAATCTACTGTCATATTTAAAATTTTGATACAAATATGAGCCGATACATGACTTGAACTTCATTCAACTCTTAGCCTCTATTGTTTTTCGAAGGCTCTCTTTATTTTTCAACTAAAATTCTAAGACCAAGATCAAGAAATGAATTGGTAGTGAAAATGCTCCTTTTAATTAAAGGTTATAGTTGGTTGCCAGGATCGTAGCAAATGGAAGACTGCAATCTTTGTCTACTACCCTGGGATATAGGCGTGAATATAATTATATACATACTTATATGTTTGTATATTGGTAAACAACAATAGATCAGTATTCTCACAATGTTTAAAAAGATCTTATAAAATTTTAACAAAGCATGCTAGTTTTTTGACATTTTAAAAATAAACTGTGGGTCGTCATTGTAACAGAAACAGAAAATTACAAAACACGGTGTTAGGTAGTTAGAGTTTGACATTGGTGTACCTACATTTGTACTAGTTAATAACAACACTAAACTAGTTCATGAAATTGAATGCAGTTTTCACGTATGTGTAACAGGCTTAACTTAAAATGAAGGTTTGATTTTGTACTAACTTTCATACGAAAAGTGAGGGAAAAAGCTAGTTTATGAACCTAACAAAAACCTTTATACACAGGATTGTCATGGATTTGGGCTTGAGCAATTTTAAGCTATTCCGAATTCGTGGAAGGTTTTTCTCTACAATTTCTGTCTACGAATTTCAACACAACACTATACACACCTGCTGAAAATCGTTTTATTGTTTTAAATTATGTTGTTTTTATTAGTAAATACAAATAATGGATGATGATAAAATGCAAACAAACAACGTGTAATTGCAAGACTTGTGTTCCTATAAGACGTGGCTCTGGAGATGGTGAAACCCTATATTCCGAGAAGAACAACCATGGAGATCCAAGATCTAAAGATTATAATGAAGCCTTTTATTCCTTACCCTAATAAAGACAGCATAGACTGTGGTTTTTGTGCAATGTGCCCACGACACTCTGCACTAAGCATGTCACATAGACAGATAAGTCCTCCCATTACATAATTGTATTATTGACTGTAATTCTGTTTTGTTTATGGTGCAATAATGTTAAAAATCCTTTTTATCTAACTTGAGAATTTTGCTCCCACGCACCTATCAGAGAAACTTTTTAGAACGCACCTTCCCACGGGTAATATTATGATTAAATTATTGTTTAAGGCTAGCTGCTATGAATAGCTATTCATGAATCGAGTGAGAATGGAAATATGTTACGAGTGAGGCAAGGGGACGTTTTTAAGAAAGGCTAGGTCAAAGGTACCTGAAAGCGCTGAACATGTATGAGGACTGTAACGAATCAGTCGAACGAAGACGAAACGTAAAAAAAGTCAAAATCGTAGTTTATTTTATTTTATTTCATTTCATTTCGTTTCGTTTCGTTTCGTTTCGTTTCGTTTCGTTTCGTTTCGTTTCGTTTCGTTTCGTTTCGTTTCGTTTCGTTTCGTTTCGTTTCGTTTCGTTTCGTTTCGTTTCGTTCCGTTCCGTTCCGTTCCGTCTCGTCTCGTCTCATCTCATCTCATCTCATCTCTCGTCTCATCTCATCTCATCTCATCTCATTTCATTTCATTTTATTTCATTTTATTTTATTTTATTTTATAAATAATGTTATACAGCAGCATTATTCTTTTACATGATAAACGAATACAAAATATTACTAAAACACAAGCCAATTAAAGAAACAAACTATGCTTTTAGCAAATATTATAAACAATTGGTAGGTAGATGCAAAATGAAGTTACAATTTAACAAAATATCATAAATAGTAACAATTATACAAAAAGTAATTGTCGCACGATTGTATTGAAGAGTGTGTGTATCGCACACGCATATACACATACAGTATATATGAGTGTGATGTCTGTGCGCGTGTGTCAGTGATACGAAACGCTTAATCGCAAAACATCGTTTAAGGTTGGTTTACATGGATACAGAGAGATAAATGTAATTAATAAAAAGGTAAAATTAATTTAAAGCTATACAGCTGTGGGAGTACCTACATGCTTTTGTAAATTGCTGAGTGGAAAAAATCGTCTAATCTTTGCCTTCTAGTATGGGAAAAAGTTATGACTATGAATACGAGTATGTTGAGCTTACCTAGTTACTAGTTTTATTGGATAATTTTATTTTTAACCGACTCCATTATAGGTTAATTTGTAACACAAAGGTAAATAAATGTTATAAACTAATAATATACACAACATATGTGTTACAAACTAATAATATAAAAAATAAACATAATAAAATAACAAAATACGTATTTGTGCAACGTGAACAAATACTGTTCACAAACAAATCACATTTGTTTAATATTGACAACGAACACATTAATCTCAATTCAGAGATCCACGTGCTGAATAATTAAACTAATATAGTTTGTAAGTTCTAAGCTATTACCTATGCGTAAACAAATTAAAGTTATGATATTTAAAGTTCTATCAACGGATAATTGGATATAAAAAATATTATACAAACCCTACACTACTTATTATAAAACAATATAGCTTCCCGCTGTCTGTCTGTTCATGCTTATACTTTTAAAAATAAGAAACTGATTTTGATGCGTTTTTTTCACTTCTTTAGACGGATTAAAGAGGAGGATCCATTCGAATCGCCTAGCCTAGCCTAAAATATGTTTGATAAGATTATATAGTATACGATCATATTTAATTTTCATGATGGATAAATGTTATCCAATAATTAGAAGCACACCAAAATTTCATATGCATCCTTTTGTAAGCCTCTCGACTCTAGCGGTCGGGAGGGCCTATAGCCATACAAACAGTCATCCACTGTCCGCGCATCCTTCTACACGTAAGCGTCTTAGTACGCAATAGTATTAATATGATCAGTGCCTGTTTATTAAATAACAAAGCGTTGTGTAATTTAAAAAATCAAATATACATGTAAGTACCTACATATGAACTTGATCATTCCTAACACTCAACTACTGGACAAAAAATAATACAAATATACAATACATTTATTTCATAATTTCTCATGTAAGTGACTGCCATGATTTTAGAAATAAACGTTCTTTAAACCAAATCAAAAATAATACAAGAATAATAATATTATGCTGAGGAGCTCGGTGGCGTAGTGGTCAGAGCGCTTTGGCTTCGATCGAAAACAAAGCTACCTTCGCCATGGTCAGGCCGTGGATGGGTGACCAAGACTTTGTGATCTCGAGCTCCTCCGTTCTTCGGAAGGCATTAAGCCGTTGGTCCCGGTCGCATTTGTGACCGTTTCTACCAACCAACCCGCATTGGGCCAGCGTGGTGGTGTTACGGCCCATACTCCTCATGTGTTTCTCCATGAAGGCCTGCCCCAGCAGTGAGACGTATATAGGCTGATGACGATAATAATATTATAGTAGTGAAAGACTGATAAATGCGGTTCACCAGTGCGGAGACGGGGCTTCGTCTAAAAACTACATCTGGATATATGAAACTACGTACTATCTAAACTAAAATGCCATTTTATTCAAAACATATTCAAAGTTGCTGCTGCATTGGAAAATATTTATTATGCTGAAACCGATTTTAGTTATTATAAAGTTTAAAAAGTTTATTTTTTGCTGAATTGATTTTATGGCTCGACTGTCTGACATTAATATTTTATAAGCTACTCAGCATGAATGTACTGGTTATTGGAATTTATTATGATTCAACAATTTTGTATAAATTCTATTCAAAGTTTTCTTCGATTACTTATTTATACAAAGGAAAGTATTTGAACTCACACACATAACCTTGACTATTACCCCCTAAAGGTTAGTCAGAGACTAGGCAAAAGCACCGCAAAAGCAGTCCATTGTCTTAGTCCGCGCTTCACCAAGCAGTGACTGCACTCAGCGTAACAGGTGGTGAGCCCGTCGCCGCCATAAGCTATTGGATGATTGTGAAGTTCTAATTCGATACGATACCCAAGGGAAGAGATGGGTTGAAAGTATTATTTTAATGAGCACACGACTCTTAAAGCTGTAAGTATTTAAAGTATGAGTTTTAAAGTACAATTAACGGATCTTTGAACTTACCTTCTACCTATCAATGTATTTTTCTCTAGGTTTTGTAGTAAAAGATTTACAGTAAAGGTCTGAGTATAATGTTGACAATAACAATTTATTTGTTTCCTTGACAATCTCAGAGTAAACAGAACTGGAGTAGCCTTTGTCTAACATTCCCCTCTGCCAAATGCACAAGCATCGGATGCTTGCACTTTTAATAAAACTAGTTGAGCCGCCATTTTGACAGCCATAACATTGTAAATGTTGCGGCGAACGGAGCTCCCGCAAAAATGCCTGCCTGTGCTGTTTTTTGTTGTAAAAATAAATAGAAAACATCGAGTATGCTAAAAGATGGTGTCACCTTTTATTTGTAGTTATAATTTTTAAGATTTCATGATTATTTACTTCATTATTTCATGTTTTAGAATTCTACGATTACAAATTTCTAACGCTAGTCTCGTGGGGAGTGCGGCTGTGACGTTGTCAAAACGCACACCCCACGTGACTATTTTAAGCGTGTGTGCGTGAAATTTAAATTTGTGTGTCGAATTATGCATGTGTGCATTTGTAAAGCGGTAAAAGTTATTGTTTATATGTGCTGGCTTTGAGTGTAGTGGTAACCTCACCCCCCGCAAGAAATGGCAGAAATTTTTTTTTGAGAAATTGACTAATGGCTACTCCAGTTCTGTTTATTCTGAGTTGACATTGAATTCTGTAAATTTTATAAAAAACAAATATTTCGCTGTAAAGTGAAAATCTTGCTGAGTTTCTTGTCCGTTCTTCTCAGAACAAGGCCTCTTTCTTAATAGCTAGTGAACGGTTGGCGACTATTGACTATTTGTCTAGTTTAGTAAATAGGATACCGTTTTCAGTTTTGGTTAAAACAATTAAATCCTAAACTACTTTATCGGAGTCTCGGTCATCACTTCAAACTTTACGGCTCTAGCGACCATCACTTCTGAGGCCACTTCAGTTTGCTAATTCTGTGGGCTATGCTTAGTTCAGAGATACTCCTAGGACAGCCCATGTGAAAAAAAAGAGAGCGATAGGACTTTACAAAGGTTGTCTAGTTGATGTTTTATTGGCTACTCGTGACATAAGTATGCCGGTTCAGTGCCCCGCCGTCTGTACCATTGAATTTGAAAAACCTTGCCTCACACTTGTGCTTCAAGTAAAATGTAGGTCCATCAGGCCTGACCATGGCGAAGGTAGCTTCGTTTTCGATATAGAAAGCCAAAGCGTACTTACCACAACGACACCGAGCACTTCCAGTGTATAAACTAAGGGATTCATATTTACACTGTTCATAATGGTATAATCAGATCTCTGCTTTGCCTGATGGTTGACTGTTAGAGAGCGATATTAGTCGTTAAGTCCGCCATGTGTACATTTTCTTTTTGTAATGGACATGAAAGCTTAAATAAATAAATGAATGAATGAATGTATGAATGAATGAATGAATGAATGAATGAATGAATGAATGAATAAATAAATGAATAAATAAATAAATAAATAAAGAAATAAATAAATAAATAAATAAACAAACAAACAAACAAATAAATAAATAAACAAATAAATAAATATAATAACTAGATTAAAACATAACATAACATACTCGTATAGTCACGATGTGACGTGGTGAGGTTGATGAAGAAAATAACGGCTTGTCTCCATTCTTATAATGGTATAAATTAAAGGTAGAACTGGAACATTTTATAAAGAGCTAAACATCACAAAGCACTGACCACAAAACTTAAAGAATATTATAAAAGGTACAATAGTGTCTTGGAGAAGTTATTTAGGTTCTTTGAAAATTTACTGTTGTAATATATTATTATTTTATTACGAATAATTATGAGGTGTCGGACAGCCGCTCCAGACGCTAACTTTCATAGGAAAAGTTGGAGACAAAAAACAATGAAAAAGAGACAGATGCTCAGTTTAAAAATAGGATCAAAGAGAAAATGGCTAGAGAAAAGCGCAATAACAGCAAAGAGTCGCTAATAATTATATTGCGCCTCGATACAACGCCTCTATCAGTAAAGCTTAGAAGTTAAACAAATTATAATAATTATTATGATTATTGGAAAATGAAACAACAAACATACTTCATAAATCCTTCTAAGAAATCATACTGAAAAAAAAAATGGCAAACCTAAAAAGTTATTTGTTCTTCAATTCATGTTTGTCTAAAATAATATAATCCGTAGTTTTTAACCAATTTGATCGTAAATGATATTGCAGTTGATCAATAAAATAGTCTGACTGAATTCGGTGACTCAATTAATTTAATTTACTTCTGCCGATATTGCTAAAAGTAGCCTGATTAAACACCAGCTGCCCTACGCGGTAACGTTATGTTGACAAATCGATATTGATTAAATGCAACGTCAAAAGTAATATCCTTTGATAATTTAGAAAAGTGTTCGGAATTTCATATCCATTGAAATTTGTTAAGAGAGTAGGGTAGCAGTTCTTTTTCTACGGAACCATAATAAAAAGAGCAAAAGGATTGTAGCAAAATGAAATTAACATTTCTCTGCATTCGCGTAACTCAAATACGCTCGTAATTTCATTGTGGTTTCTGCACAAATCTAGAAAATTTTGTTTTCGAGAGAGTGCTGTATTTCTAGTTTCTACGAATAGGAATTTGATATTCAATTAAAAATATAACTTTGTAGCTTTCAAATGAAAAATAGCGAAATTTTCCAGGTATTGCTTTGATATGACTTTTTCACTGCGTAATTAGCTAACGAACTATAGTCGATCTCCATGTTTTAAAAATTTTGAAGTACTCTGAGCAAATTGGTCATAAGGTAGTTGTCCCACCGCCGGCGAGTAAACGACTTTTCTAGTTCAAGAAACGTAGAAAAGATATGCATTCCGTGTAAACAAATAGTTGATCGCTGACTGTTCACACTGCCGGCAAGGACTCGCTTCACTAGTTTGTCGCTGAGCGACAAGAACTATGAAAGTTAACACTCGCCCAGAGATAATTTTTTGTATGGTGAGCTGTGAAATATATTATACAAGCCCAGCGACAAAACTGTAGGAACTACACACTCGCTACTCGCTCATCGTTCGTAGCAGGACAACTCGCAGTTACTACAAATCTGGTAGGTACTACCAGTACTTCAGTGGCAATCAAGCGAGATACAACACTTTAGACCATTATTGAAAATAACTGAGGCGCGTGAAACGTGAAATCACTTGCTCTTTATTTTTATACAACCGTCCTCTTTATTGAAAACCCAAAAAGCCATTGACCTGAATCAAGCTGTTAGCACCAGGCACAAACCACAGGTTCAAAAATACATTAATTAATTTTAATCAGTTCGTTTTTGTGGTGTCACGATCATTTTTAAATCCGACAAATTGGCTGATGAATTAAATATACGTTACGTTACACGTTAAAAGATTTATTCGTCCTCAGCCTATAATATACGTCCCACTGCTGGGCACAGGCCTTCCTCATGGAGAAACACATGTATAATGGGCCGTTGGTGTGTAGAAAGTCAGAAACGGTTTGGAATAGCGACCGGGACCAACGGCTTAAGATCACAAAGTTTTGGTCACCCATCCACGGCCTGACCATGGCGAAAGCAGCTTTGTTTTCGATATCGAAAGTCAAAACGTACTAACCACTACGCCACCGAGCTCTTCAATCGGTATTGCTATGTAATATTATACGGTGATAGATGAGTTAGGACGGACTGCACTATTTGTATATGAGGCCGCCAGATCAATCCCGAGGGGATCTCCGTCTGTACGTCAACTCCAGAAATATGTGATTACTTTTGACAGTTACTCTAAGATTGTTTTTTGTAAAGTAGAGTTTGTTGTGAATATCGCTTGCCTCACAATATGTCTGTTGCATGGCAATAAGCTAGCCCCCTATTAGGAACATGTGTTGAATTCCTCTACTTTACCATGCGGTTCATTCGTCATATCTCAATCACATCAGTCGCCTCGGGAGCGTGAAGTGAAACCTGTCATTTGTAACTCATTGCTTATATTTCAATTTAGAACATCCATTTCCAACACATTTCCAATGTTTCCAATCCGATAATCTATTGACCACCGATCGTCACGTTCCTCCTTTCGACAGAAGTAATCATGGCCGCTTCCGGCGTTCATTCGCCCAAAGATTTGTGAAAACCGTGCGGGTTAGTTAATTTCTTATATTCGAATCAAGCACATTGTAAGTATTTAAATAAATAAATATCCTCAGACATTCACACCTATCAACTAGTCCCATTTTAAGCAACTAAATGTTGCTTGTGTTACGGATACTAGATGACGGATAAATATATTTAATAGATAAATACACATAATTATTGAGAATATACATAAAATAATACATATATAATGAACATCCAAGACTGGAGAACAAATGTCTGAAAATTCATCACCCAAACACTTGCCTCCAATGAGGATCGAACCCAGGACCTCTAGTAATGTCGACGACGACGCCTTGAGACCGGCGTACAGACCACTCGGCCACGGAGGTCGTCAAAAAAATTTAAAACATTTCCATATAATGTTCATTTTATAAAATAGTCAATAAATAATCACTTATCTAATTGTTATATAACATTTTATTCACGATTCACGATTTATTCACGATGTTATATAAAATTGCATACCCATGGGACCTTTATATATACCGTAGGGGGTGTTAACACCGCAACCTACCCCTACAGGGATAGACGTGCCCCACTGCTTGGGTCTTATGCACGGAGAAACAATAGAAAGATAATAACAAGCCAGTCGCGAAATATTATTATATTATTATTATAGTGGATAGATAGTAGGTAAGTAGTCGCGTACAAAAATATACTTTCACATTTTAAAGTTCATATTTTTGTGTCAACGAAACATACCTATATTAAACAATTTGGCACTAGAGAAAACATTATAGTTGCTGACCAATTAGTAGGGATGGGCCGAAATTCGTTAAACATTCGGTTATACCGAATTTCGGCAGCTCGAGCCGAACTTCGTCATTCGGCCGAAATTCGGTTTCAATGCCGAACATTCTGTACAAAACATACTTGCACCATCATAATAGATATTGATTAAAAAACCATATGTCATAAATAAGAATGAAATGAAGCCTGGTATACTCATACCGGAGATATGGGACGAGGCAGACCTAGGCGAACGTTTCTCGACCAAATTATAGACGTTCTAGAGAAGGGCCAGGTCAAAAGTACCCAAAATCGCCGCGCACGCATGAGGACTGTAATGAGAGTTGATGAAGCGAAAGAAATATGCAAGGATCGAAGCAAGTGGAAGGATGTAATCTCTGCCTACCCCTGTGGGAAAAGGCGTGACTTATGTATGTGTATGTATGTATGGTATACTCATAACAGTGATCGGAGTAGATAGAGCTATTTTATGTACTTGCCATATGATAGAATAGTATGGTTATAAAACAATTATATGTATACAAGAATCAACAATTATTTAACATTTTTATTCCGTAATTTTACAAGATCATAATTATCATAATCGTATAAATTATTATTTGTATCTGAAAAATCGAAACATGATTGAAAAGAACACACTATTTGAATTTAACTACAATAATATATTGAACAAAATTACCAACACGTTTAAACAATAATTTACTTATTGAAAAAAAAATATTTTTATTATTGATAAAAATAATTATAATAATCGAATCCCGGAGAATAAGTCGGAATCCCGAGGAATATCCATATTATCTTCAATATTTGCGGTCAATGAACCTAAATAGCTCTACCTATCCCGATCAGTGCTCATAATCGTTTACTAGAATTGAATTAGTAATAATACGCGATAAATGCAACAATAAGTTGACCTTTTAACTACCAGTCTTATAAAATTGTGATTACTCAATTAAACAAAACAACAAAAAACCGCGGCAAAATTGAACCGAAATTCGGCCGAAGTTCGCATTCGGTTCAAACAACATTCGGCCCATCCCTACCAATTAGTTATTTGGTTGAAAAATTAGAAATATCTGCTGACCAGTTGTATTTTTTTGCTGACCAAAGCTGACCGAATATTTTGCTAAGTGTTTAAATAACACCCATTCTAAAACTAGACAGTAGAATAATGTAAAATTTCAAAATCATTTTTAGATTACACATATCATTTAATATACAATAAATAATAAAGTGTTTTGTAAAACTCTGTTGTATATTTTGATCAGTTTAACAAAATCTAATAAGAATTATCAAACTGCGTAACGCTGTTAGAAAAGAATCACAAAATGTGACTGTACCCGTATAGATTACAAAGCCAAGCGGTCTCCTATTCCATTGTAAAAACTTGTTTACAAAACTCAAAAAATCAGTGGTTCGTGTCAGTTTGTTGCATCGAGTGCATGAATGGAGTACGCGCGAGTGCGCGCGAGTAACGGTCGGTGCGCCGGCGCATACCTGCGCGCCAGCCGCGCCGGTCGTAGTGGCGCAGAGTAATGTGCAATACAGAGATAGCTAATGAAATGACGCTACATACCGTACGAAACCCTTGTAGTTTGAATTTAATTTTTTTTGGATTTATTATTGTTTTATTATTAGTAGACACAAAACCGAATTCATTAATAAGAAGGATATTGATGTGAATTAAAATAATAAAATATAATGAAAGTAGGACTTTTAAATCCTCGTCTCTTAATGTATGCAATATAACTTTATTTGTTTTAAGTTATTTTCGAATATTAAGCCACCACGTACATTTAACAGAAATCGTATTAATGTCTAATGATGTGAATTTTCCATCACTTTTGTTATTCACTTACACAATATGGTTAAGCGTTTATAATTAACAAAGTTAATTAAAAACGCTTAACCATATTATTATGCTGGTATAAAATATATGTTTTAATTAATTAACAAATATTTTAAACCTGAATATTTACATCTGCAGATAGAAATACTTTTATAGTGTTAATGTAAACTGAAACAAAATGTAAGAATCAGTTGGTAAACTTCTTTCCTTATACCTAGATCAGAAAATATTTTTATACTAATGGCCGTATTTGCATCTTTTAACATGAGAATTTCTTTGCAAATATTTTCTCTACTATACGAGTATCATTGATCTTCCACTCCATTTGTTCTGTACTTAATAATAATATGAAGCGAAGGGAAATGTTAGTATTTAAATATATTTACTTAAGGTTTTTCTTTGAAGATGTAATCATATCAACAATTTATTGAGTGTCGCAGAAAATACCTGTACTCTCGATATGACGATTCTCTCTACTTATTGTCTATTTAGGAAATGAAACATATGTGACATAACTTATGAGACACACTCAAAGAGTTAAGAATACACTTTGAATTAAATATGTTACCGATTGATTGTGCAGTTAATGAGTAGCCAATGATTTCATTTGCATTTCATGCAGAGAATGTTTGTAGAATGAATGCGAATAATATCGACTTTACCTTATTTGTTATCGTGCATTGTTAATAAATGTGTTAATGACAATATTTTTGACGAGACTAGGTTCGACTACGATTTATGTGTAAACATACCCATACTTTATTGTTTTTTTATTGATGATGACAAATAAATGCTGGAAATAATACAGATTTCTTAAAATGGTCCGATAAAATCAAAGGATACAAAATAATATAATGTTACTGTTTTCAACACACATTCAACAACTTGACTTTCTCAAAGTTTAATAAGAAAAACTACATCACGCCGAAGAGGTATAAATATAAATAAAAATTTTCACCCAAAATATATTTGAACTGTACATAAATATGCTTATGTATGAATGGCAAAGCAAAAATACCATATTTAACCGGATTCCCTGGTTTGTGATAATTGACCTAATAACCAAATCGCTTCATATCGATTGCAGACACAGTGCCAAAATTATCCCAATGGAATCAAATATACTACTTTTCGTATCTTTTCTCATATAACGATGATCAGTACACAATTCTTGAGATCTTTCTTAGACTGCCACTTACCATTTGACACTGACAAATCTTAAAAATAAATCTTACTGGATTCTTACTACATTACAAATCTAATCTGCAGAGGCCCACATCAGGATAAAAGGACAAAAAAAGAGAAAGCAATATGTAACCTCTCTGTCCTTCGTTAGTCTATGTACGAGGATCCGCGAGGGGGCGGCGAGGGAAGGGAATTCAGAGAGGGACGCGCGGCCGAGCCAGTCGTACGCGTGCTCTCGTTAGTTCACAACGCGCGTCGTGACGTAAAATTCGATCGGCAGCACATGTAAGCGAAATGGATGTCCTGCCGAGCGGTAACCTATTCCGCGAGTTGCAGGATGTGACTGACACTGGATATTTCGAGTGGAAGCTGTCCCTGGAGGACTACTGGCAACAGGTAAGTGACTCATGCTGAGCGATGACGGCCCCACTCCGGTATGCAAGCGAACGAGCTGAGCGCATAAGTATTGTTTAACAATTTCGTGTCTCACTGTCGGGTGGCGACGCGCTTGCGTGAGCCCCCGCGGTCGATTTTCAATCTTAACTTTAAGTGTCGACGACGTTCTTGGAGTATGCTGAATTCGACTCGTTTTCAAACCCAACCGCCGATCATGCTGCTGCCGCTGTGCGTACCGTGTACTAGCCCGCGCGTCCAGTTTACGCTCACGGTTCTGATTTGCTTACGCCACAACTAAAAATATCCTAGCAATGTTAAGAGACTCCGACCGTTTATTGCTATAGTAACTGTTTCTGTTCGAGGACTACGGCTGGACACTAAACTCTACGGTGTTCACTATTAAAACTACGTGACTTCGTAACTTTTCAAAACTTTGTTGGCGCCTAAAACTTTTGTCATGTGAGCAATGTTGATAATTTTAACTCGTCATCAATACATTTTTGCGATCTTGAATAGTCTTTTAAGTTAGATTGTTAACAACAGAACTATTTTAAAATATTTAAAGTTTTAAGGTTGTAAAAAGTTACACCGCGTCCAGTTTTCTTTCTTCATCTTCCTCGGAATTTTTACTGCGAAACCTCAAAGTATGCAATATTTCCGAGCAAAAAAAATATTCTACAACAGACTATGAATTATCTTTAAAAGATAACTATTATCAAATGTTATTTGTTTTTATCAAGCAAACGAAGATATAGATATATGAGTGAAGCCGGCCGGCGTTTTCGGAGTAGCTATTACGATGTACTCGTATCAATTTACTGGTTTTTATTCATGTTTCTTCAAACGTTATTGTTTTAATATTAACATAATATAAATCTTTATGCTTAACATGACATAAACATGGTCACCAAATCTTTGGTGATGTTGCATTTGCAAAACCGGTGACCAACGTTGATAGGAATATATTACTTTGGAGTTAGATTTTTTATCTCTCTGGGATAAACAGGCACTGCTCTCGGAGTACGGAATGGCAAACATTATATGGACATAATCAAATAGTAAAATAATTCTTAAAATCGGATTATTAGTACTTGCAGATACGTACCCAGATTACCCAAACTTAGAAATTACAAATTACCTAGTGTACCTATATCTTTTAATATTGAAGGCAGATTTGGTGGCTTCCCAATATCTATATTTAGGTGGGCAGGTACACTGGTAACCCAAAAAGGTAAGATCACCTTCGCGAGGACAAACCTTCGTGAGGTCATTCCGTTCTCACACTCAATTTTAACACAAATTGTTAAACATTTTCAGCATAACTAGATAAGCACCTACACTTACCTTTATGTTTTACATAAAAAACTGAATGAGTTTTGATTGTTATTCTATCGACGACCTCCGTGGTCGAGTGGTCTGTATGCTGGTGCCGGTCTCAAGGCGTCGCTATCTCGAGAGTTTCTGGGTTCGATCCCCGGTGGGTGCAAATGTTTGGGTGATGAATTTTAAAAAACTGACCAAATGCGATTCTGTAGGTGCCATTGACTAGGTTAACCTAAAAACTTATATTGAATGAGAGTTTGTAATTTTATTATTTATTTTATTTTAATACTAACCATTTATTTTATTTTAATGTTATCATTTAAGTAAAAATACAAAAGCATATTTTTTGCATATTTCAAGTGCTACCTGTTTCCATTCTTGATATCAGGCAAACAAGGGGAAAAATGTGGGTTTCATGTATGAAAGACCCACTTAGGTAAATATTTATTTTCTTTTATTTTTAATACTTGTTGTTATAGTGGTAACAAAAGCCCAACGTCATCAGCATACCATCAGTTAATAAAAAGTAAGGTACGATCATCTGACGGGCATGGTTGCTTGTAGCGGCTTTTACGCAAACCACGTCATCATCATGAACAAAAATGTTAAAATTCTTCAACAGACAACCAAATACCTTCATAAGACAAGCTATGCGGTGGTCTGATGAGCTACACTGCACCAAATAGGAATTCCTACGGATAAACCATACGTAGTTGGTACAACGATTAAACCTAATTTAGGACAATTAGAGCGATTGTGTTCATCACGCTTAGTAAGGTCGTTTAAGTGTTCATGTTTAAAACGAACAAAAACATCTTATAAAAATTATAAACGCTTATCTCGTATTTCAAACAAGTGTACCAAAAATAGTACATTTCATTGATAATTCGTACCATTAGTAATTATTATGACAACGGGAAACTTTTCAGTATTTTTTGTGATTGCTACCGAAGAGTTTATTTATTAATTTGATGATTATATGTTGTTGATAATCGGATTTCCCACAACACGAGATCTTACACACCTGTGACATGTTGGCTAGAATACATATATCTATTAGAGATAAGTCCTCCCTTGCATACTTTTGTTTTTATGTTTGTATTTTTGTTTTCCTGTGCAATGAAGAGTTTATAAGTGTTACACACTGAATCAACTGGAAATAGTCATCAAAAATACAATCTTCAACTGACGAATGAAATAAAATCTTATCATACATACCCACTTAACGAAACACAGATATCCTAATCAGGAATAAACGGAACTCCTGTAACATTCAAAGAAATTAGTGACGCGCGAATCAATGGTCATCCAATCAAATTAATTTACCTTGTACAGTTTATTCACGAAGATAAACAGCCAGAGTTAATTAAAAGAGGCCTTCGCCGTAACTGAAACATTTGACGTATAGTCAGTTCATCCTAACTTGTCGTATTTGATAATTAATCTTGGCTCTACTTTTTATTGAAATATCACAATATAAAATCAATTGTTATCTAAATTCAAAAGGTTTTTGTCTGTAATAACGATTTTTAATAAAGATTGTTGAATGTGTTGCTCTATTATTTTTTAATGAGTGATTTCGTTAAAAAGTAGTGCCAAGATTGTTTAGTAAATCGGACAAGTTAGGATAGAACAGACTTTAGTTTCAGGTGGTCTAAAAAGGCCGAAAAAAGCAAAATCGCCTGCAGCATTTAGGTGGCAGAATTCGGGCATTTAAATAAAAAATGTGACGAAGCTTTTATTTATGTAAATCAGAGATTCCCAGAATTATTTTTATCATAGACCACTTTTAAATTTATCTGGTTCCGGTGGACCCCCTACAGCTACATTTCTACCATATTCCCAAAACTCGGCAAAAATGTAAAAATGTGAAGACAACAAGGTCCCCCCCCCCGTCCCCGTCGAGTCTTCCGTGGACCCCTAGGGGTCCACCTGAACCACTTTGGGAACTAATGATCTAAATAATGAGTAAATAATGTTGCAAGTTACTATTGAAGACATTTAGTTAATTTGTTAACAAAGGTAAAAAAATCTGACTGACATTATGTTTTGAAATTATGAACTTAAATACCTTATTGGAATTGCTTATGTAACCCTATTTTTCAATTTAAATCATTTGAAGCATTTGATACACCTAACACTATTACAATGAAGATCTTATACTTAGATAACGATCAAAACAATTGACCTCTCTTTAATCATCAATGTAATTTGGTAGAGCGAGTAAATACGATTAGCTAAGAAAATAATGACATTTTGTTCGTTCGGGGCCGAATTCGTCAAACTAAACTATTTCAAAAGAATGAAAAGATAAAAAACTATTAAAACTGTACAATACAAATCTTGCTGTAAACGTAAAGTTAACCGTTGTGACTCATTCTCACACATAGAATATTTTATATTTTACGCAGGCGAATATATTAATCTTAACATACAAATAGTAATTCAAAAAAATTCATTTTCAATTTATTCAGTTTAAACGTGATCTTAGCGCATGCTCATCAAAAGTTAAAAGCATTTTAATTTCGTGAAATTACGCTACCTCATAAAAGAATTCATACAACATTACGCTGTGAAAATAACTATAGTCAGTTTCCTCATCTGTGAGTTGCGTTATTTTTCTAATAGCATATGCCGCAGAATTAAGTTTATCAGATAGTTTAGTTTTCTGATGATTCCACTGAATTTTTTGGTCCACTATGATACCCAGAAAATCAAATGGTATGTTTAAATAGGAGTTAGAATTTATTTTGTCTAGTTTCAAGTTTCATTCGAAATATGGTCTCAAAGGACAACATCTAATCACTTATAGTTTTCAAATTAGAAATTAACTGATACTCATTATAATACGTGTGCGACATATTATGTTGTATGTTGCGGTATTTTTTGTTAAAACCAACAAACTGCCAAAATAATTAATGAATCAATTGACTTATTCCAATTAATTGCTATTTTTGTTTCATTAGAAAATGTGATATCCGAAGCAACAATAACCCGAAGGGTTAAGCACGAGTACTAGAACCCACACAACGCACATTTTTTAATAACCTTCATAGTGTGTGCACATCACTATTTCATCATTATACACCTGTATTATGAAAACAATTTTAACAGTAAACACGATAACTTACATAAAAACATTAACGTCATCTGATTATTCAGTTTTCGGGCTACAAACTACATGGAGATTGATATGGGTTATCAGATTATTTCCTTGGAAATGCATTGTGCTGATAATAATATGATAAAGTACCAGAATCTACTAATAGTACGGCAGTTTACGATTGCCAATAACACATTTATTATTCGGTATTGTATTTCTTATCTTGCTACTTTGCTAACTCAGTTTTAGTTGCATATAGATGTGATTCAGCACCTAGAGGTGCTGGTGTATGTTATCATCGGTTATCATTGTAAAAAACCTTGACATTATTGGTTACGTTAAGAAGCTCAATTTAAGATATTTCCGATACTTCGTTAGGAGCGCTTTTCACGTTTCCCATAAAAATTTAGCTTCTTAAAGCAACTAAAAGTTAAGTTTTTTGCAATGAGAACTTGCACAAGGGGTACAGGTGTCTTGCATTAAAAATCAATTGGAGTATCTTAAAGGCGAAGTCAAAAGTACCTAGTATTGACTAGCATGTATTAGACTGTAAGGAGAGTAAATGAAGCGAAAGAAGAACGTAATGAACATAGCAAGTGGAATGAAGTACTCTGCCTAATTTTTTTTGTTTGTTTATCAGAAAAATGTGTAGCTGATGTTGTTAACCTTAAAGTTTTTAGATAACAATCGTAATATCCATCCGGCGACGGGAGTCATTACCAACTAATCATCGTCATGACTAATTGAAAGTAAACACATTTGATAAGACACGGTATGTATCTTAGTGTGAGTTTTTTAATTCGTAGTAATAGATACCTCAACAGTTAAAGTCTAGACCAATAGCGTCAATGAAATCACAAAAATGTATGACGTCAGCATGATAATTGAAGCAATATACCTACATCAGCTGTGTCACCAGCCGCCATTTTACTAACCCCGGCATCGTGTTGTGGTTAAATAGTCAATGACTCTTCTTTTTGCACTTTTCCCACTATAGGTGGGGTCGGCACAACATGTCTTCTTCTTCCATTCTCCTCTGTCACTCGTCAGCTCAGC
The DNA here is from genome assembly GCA_910589355.1 of Parapoynx stratiotata. NCBI lineage: Eukaryota > Metazoa > Arthropoda > Insecta > Lepidoptera > Crambidae > Parapoynx > Parapoynx stratiotata. Next base: position 4,838,619 of record OU342457.1, read on the forward strand.
ATCCACTTCTTTTATTCTCATATCATTCTTCACGCATTCAATCCATCGCTTCTTTGGTCTTCCTCTCACTCTAGGTCTGTCCACATCCATGCTCAGCATCCTTCTTGTAATGTGACATTCATCCCTCCTCATCACATGTCCATACCACGCTAACCTATTGCTCCTTATCTTTTCTGTCACTGGCGCTACTTTCAAACTTCCTCTAATATACTCATTCCTGATCTTGTCCATTCTTGTGACTCCACACATCCATCGCAACATTCGCATCTGTGCTGAGTGCAGTTTTCTTTCATTAAATAGTCAATGACTATTTAATGAAAATTCGACTATTGGACTAGCAGCAGATGTCATATCACGTCATACGTTTTCGCCATTGGTCCTTAGTTCAACCTTCTGGTCAACCTGACCACGGAATGAAAAAACTGCTTGCCGTAGTCTGTTGATTCAGAATCTACTGGGTTGTGGCACTGTGTTTTATATTTTAGTCACACTGTATCAATGTACTTACGAGGTGAGCAGAGGTATCACTGTTCTCACTATCAGGTCACAGTGGTCAATTTGCTTGTTTACAAACATGTTGAATAAAGTAAATAATTCGGTTATCACACAAAACTTACGTACAATACAAATCGGAAAGACTGTCGGTCCAATTTTATGTCGGAAACATCTGACGTCAGACTGACTTGATTTAGTTTACGTTTATTGGCATTCGACGTTTATTTTTAAGTTTACGTCGATATTTTTAAAATATTTTTCGTGCATTGTAGACATGCACGAACAATATGCAGAAAAATTTTGTTAAAAAAAGTCTGTTATGCAGAAAAATGGCAGAGCATCAAACACACACAAAAAACACACACACAACCACAAAGCAAAGAATAACGCTGTGTACACGAGGAACATTAAAGTTTTAGAGCTATTATTATTGCTAACTCGTTTTTCCCGTGACTTCGTCTGCGTGGAATAGAAAAAGGAACAAACCCCGCTCATATTGGCCTTTGCATGATGTTATATATATAGCCTTCTTCAATAAATAGGCTATCTAACACTGAGATAATTTTTCAAGTCGAGCCAGTAGCTCTTGAGATTGAGAACCAAACAAACAAACATTATCTTTCTATTCTACTTGAATGTAATAAAATTAAAATACACCACAAGGTACCTACCAAGGTACCTAGCCTACTTAAGCAAATATTTATTTTTAATTAGTTTATGGCAATTTTTATAGACAGCCTATATGCTTTACCATTGCATACATTGAATGAAAATTCTCTTTTTTAAAAAAAAACCTAACTGCATAATCGTGCAATGGTATCATATACTTATAGAATCAAACAGTTTTTTACAATTGTTTTAAAACAAACTAAATATAAATAAAGTCTCCACTATTAATCAACATGACCAACTTACACATATCGCTAAAAACTAAAATAAATATACTACGAGTACATTTGCCGCTTTAACTATATTTGATACACATTTTAGCCAGAGAAATAAGGTTGTCAGGTATAATGAGTCAGGTTTTTCTGGTTATCTTTAATATTAATGACCTTGGCCGAATCAAAAATACCTAATGTTCAAGGTCGGGCCATGACCAAATTCTCGAAAGACTTAAATGATAGTAGGATAAATAATTAAGAATAAATTGAAGAAAATGCTCTAACGTATATTTTTCGATACATATTTAACCTATAAGAAAATTAAACACATATTCGTATCTATATTTTAATAATTCGTATATAATATGTAAACCAACAAATGTGTGCATTTATGTGATACGGGTCAGGTGACGTTTGACATAATAAGAAACGGCCTTCATTTACTATTTATTTAGTCAGCTGGCTATTCTCAGAACGATCTGATCTCATAGATTAATTTTAATTTCATGATTTTTTCGTGCAATGAATGTTCTGTATTTATGCTGCACGGATTGGTACATTGTGGTTTTGCATTGACCAACACTGTTATACGTGGAAGAAATGAATTTTATATATATAAATATATAGGTATAAATTTAAAACGGCACAATTAATAAAAAAAGGTTCTATAAATTTTAAAAAGAAACAAAACTGCATTTACACATTTTTCTTGAATTTATTTGATAGCTAGGCAGAGAAAACCATTCAGAAACTAATCCGCTAAAAGTTTGTCAAAAAAAGTGTCGTCCAGCTGCCCTACTCTCGGATCAAATTTCAATGGATATGAATTGGATTTTTGTCATCTCGAACACTTTTTTTATTAACAAAGGACATGACATTTGACGTTGCATTAAATCAATATTGATTTGTCAACATTACATTTACAGAGTAGGGTAGCAGTTCTCACCATAAATTAGGCTGAATTTCCAAATCTTCATAATACGCTCCAAGTTAAATACAGTCCAACCAGCTTATAGTTGAAAATATAAACATTCGCAATTATATTCCGCTTATCGGTATATTCATATCGCTAAAGATAATTGTAACGTAAAGCAACAAATCATTAAAATTGTACGCGTTTTATTTTTAAATTGCATTACATGCATGTAATAAGTTGAAATGTGTCATATTAATCACATCCGGAACGTCTGGACTCATTGGATACAGGATAAAAATAGTTTGTTTTTGAATTAAATCGGACTGTCCTTGGGTTTGTAGGAAGTTAACATTCTGTTTGGTTTCGTGTGGTCAAAGATAACTGCGAGCGTTAATTGCTTTAATGTGTGTCGTTATTATGAGTCATAAATTATGCGAGTTACCGATAGTAATTTCTTTCATGACCGTGAGTAACTCTTCACCGTATATTCAAATAAACAATTTTTTTTTTCTTTTTTGTCGCCAATTACATAATAAAGTGTATAAAAGCTTAGGAAACAATAGTTCCCAATAAATACCCAATTTATTTATTTTATTTTTCAAAAATATGCGATTTGAAGGGATTTGAGTTAATTTACCTCACTAATTTAGTATATGACCTATGCATGTATAAACTTGAAAGAGTGTGAAGGAAGTGAAAAGTAGAGTGCCAGGCGATCGGCAAGTGGAGTGTAATCTTTGCCTCCCGCAACGGGACGAGACGTAATTGTATGTAGGTGCCTACGTAAGTACCTACAGATGTTCTTCTAAAAGAGCCCCTGTTCGTTAACGTATCAAATATTCGCCAAAAGGCTATAAGTTAATAAAGTTTAGCATAGACAAAGTTCGCTTTTGAAAGTAAATTTGAATAGCAATCATAAAATAACTTAGACGCTTATCGTAGACACCAAAGTTCGCGACTTGAATTGCATTGAACACTCGCGACTGGCTTCGTAATGAACTTCGGCAATAGTAGGTGCGGGTAGTGTATGAATGCGGTATTGTAAACATTCAATGTTAAGGTCAGCTAACTTCGTCGATTAATGGTACTATGATATCATCGTACTTACGATTGTGACATAATCGCTTAAGGAAATTTGATGCGATGCCCGCTATGAAAGTTAGAGTAAAGTAAGCGATAAATTGTTTTTGCTAGTAAAATATTTGCGAGTTGATTTCTATTTACATAACTAACTTTATGGCGTTTTAAATTTTAACTAATGACTGCCTAATGTCTGGATACAAATAAATATGACAAGGACGTATTGTTTTGTAGGCGTGAAAATATTAGTTATTAGTTTATTAAAGAAATGTGATGGATGGTGCCTTTTTTGGTATTCTTTATGGCTGCTAAACGCGCAATACTACGGTTCAGTCAGTCTACGTTAGATTATTTTTTATCAATAAATCTATATAACCCGATGCGTTTACCTCAATACGTGGAGGTCACCTTGGTATTAGTAACATATTAATCATATTTAACTTACTAAGTATCAAATCAAATCAAATCACATTTATTTGCAAATTCAGGTGATACAGAGGTGTTACACTATGGTATTAAATCCAGTACAATTCCATATTGCATATGCATTGCATATGCAATGTATTTATTTATCCTAAACCATAATCTTTACTGATGTTTCACCAATTCACCACTTCCGGATAAGTGCCTAATGAACTCCCAAATAAATCCAATGAAATCTTTATAAGCTGCGTAGGTACCCTATACAATCGTTCGCAAATAAAGTGTAATGGCCAGGAATTCTCAAATATAATAAAGGAAGAATAAATAAATTGTAACGCCAAGTATTTAAATACCGAAGGTAGTCTATTACATTGTAAGAAAATTGGACAGGGCGTCTGGTTGTTGTCTCCGATAGAAATTTTCCAATGACCGAGTTTCAAGTAGTGCTAACGACCTGGGTCGAATGATCGACCGAGCGAGCAACTTAGGACTAATAAGCGAACCTACTTACTGTATTATTCATAAAATTGACTACCCATGTTTTTAAATTTGAATCTAACCGTAGATACATTACACTCAATAGTTAGTAACACATACTTCACACATATGCAAGCCAAAAATACGTACGACTTTTTATCACAATTTTTATTATGAAGATTTTATTTTATTATTAGAAGGATTTAATAATAAATTATAAAAATTGTTTGCAATAAACTTATGTAAACTTATGTTAATGGAAAGTTTTTATCCATAGTTAAATTAACCAAATGGTTAAATATCCATACTAATATTATAAATGCGAAAGTAACTCTTCTGTCTGTCTGTCTCGATTTTACGTCAAAAGTACTGAACCAATTTTACCGAAATACACAGATAGTCTAGAGCCTGAGAAAGGACATAGGCTACCTTTTATCCCGATATTGCCACGGGAACGGTGAAAAATTTAAATAACGCCTCCCAGAAAAAATGGAAGAACAAATTTACGCCACTATGAACTTTGCTTCTAATAGGTAATAGAGTAGGAGTGAATTTCCAATTCTACAAATTGAGGCTACTGTTCCAATTTGAAAAATATAAAACATATTTATATTATAAAACATATAAAATAAAAAACATATTTAAAAATAATACTATCTTATTTAACAATTTCGTTATTTTAAAATCTCCGTAAAATTAACAGGAAAAAAATAAATAATGAACTCCAAACTTACATTAGCAATTATTCGCGAGCAATCAGTCTTTCTATTCATATTCCTCAATGCCTTATCTAGCAATGGTATGTTTTTCGTTCATCCATGTAAGTATGACGCGCGACGAGTGATCATACTTTTATTTACAAATCGGGCGGTATTCGAAAAAAAAAAAAAATTTCGTCGTCTTGTTTTGTATACAACAAAATTAAATATGTTTTAATAACTTTAATAAGTAATATTGTGTTTCAAGTGATGTGTAAATATCTGGATGTATGTGCTCGAATGCTGATTTTATATAAATGATAAGTATTTGTTTCTCAGTAAGTGAATTCCTGTATATTCTAATGAGAAATAAAGTTCTTTAACCATAAAAATCTTTCAGTGTTGAATAGCCTCTTTATTGAGAAAGACTATAAAGGCTATACATACCATCACACTATCTCAAATTAACTATTCTACGCGGACGAAGTCGCGGGAGACAGCTAGCTAATACGAGCTGTGAACGACATCCACAGTTATGGATCAAAAAGCTAGCTAGAGTTCTATGTATAAGTTGATTATAATTTTCCTTTACTTCTTTTTACCGTCTTTTGTATGTTCAAAGATGAATTATTTGGGCATACTGCAAACATTGAAGCAGAATGAAGGACTCAACAAAATGTCCTTTATTTGTATACATTTGAGAACCGCAATTGGTAGAATCGCCAAAAGTGTCGTAAGAGTTAACACAGCACTGAGCTGTTTATATCACGGCGGCACGTTCCGTTCTGAATCACTATTTATAAGTAAAACATCACAAAGTGAATCATTATAACTAAACTATTGAATCGATGACGGAATTTTAAGGAAACAATATTCAATATTTATCATAGTTCAATACCTATTTATATCGTGTTAAGGTGTTAAATTAAAATTACCCCACATATTTCATTTCCTTCGCAACATTATTAAATTTTCTTCTCAGGATATAAGATATTATAATTTTTTTTCATTATATTTAACTTTTTAGGTATCGGTAGAACACGGTGAGCGGTAGATTCCTGATGGATGGTTTGAATTTGTCTGGGTTCCCAGGAGTTAGTAACATTATATTTGATGGTACAAATAGGATGAATTCAATGAACAAGACAATAAATTAAGAATTTTAAATTAGAGCTAAAATACTTTTCCCCTGCAGTAATAGTCTGCTAATATTGTACCTAAATCTTAATGAAATTGTCACTCAGCACCAGGCATTTTCTCCAGCAAAAGCATACCAATTAGAAATAGATAAATTACTTAATAATAAAAAGATTGTTAAAGTTAAATATTATTGTCACGTACATATTACATTTGACATTAAGAAGGTTTCAATTATGTAAATTGTAGTTGAATAAATATGATAATCTTTAAAATGATGTCGTTTCACATAACATTTTAATATTTTCCAGACGCTTGTGAGACATAACATCGATATATAATATGTTAATAATTTAAAAAATATTAGTTAGTGAGTAAAAATAAATATTATTCTAATAACATTCTTTAGTAATATAAGCAACATACAAATTGATGAAAGAACTAAAAATAGGAAATATATTTAATAGGTCCTTCCTTCCTATATCCTTACGTAAGTAGGCAAGTGGAATTACTTAAGTACTCAGAGTTAAGTATTTTTTAAATAACTTTCCTCGAATGGGTCATGATACTCATGATGGATGGCGCTTTTAACGGAATAAGTGTTTCGTAACAAATACATATTCTAATTTTATAATCAATCTTTAATGTAATTTTTTTAAAAGCGGGAATAGGGCAAAAAACCTAATTTTTTTTTGGATTGATTACTGTGAGAAATATTATTATGTACTTCTTTTCAATGTAACGTATTCGTCTATTACCTAATGGTCATCATTGCTTGAGCCAAATATAATATCTTCGGTATCTTTATTGCGTATCTTTTATTGATTACTTCATATCTTATTTATCACTAGTTATTGCCCGCCACTTCGTCCGCGGTAACTGGTTTTTTAACTATCCCACGGGAACCCTTTAATTTTCCGGAATAAAAAGTATCTAAAATGTTGACCAGGTATATAAGGTATGCAAAATTTCATTAAAATCGATCCAGCCGTTTAAAAAATTAGCCCGCCTGACTTGGGTTTGAAGCTATTTTTTTCTATATACAGACATTCGACCTTTGCAGCTTTATTATATGTATATATTTTTCTAGGAGACAGTATTCAATACAAGTATTGAAAATAATAATAATTGAAAAATATGACGCAATATAATTTACTATCTTTGGATTATTATAGGAAACATATTATCGTATTATCATTAAGTATTATTGCAATGGGAGCATGACCTAATATTTGAAACCCCTTTGCTTTTCTTTTAATGTAAAAATGTCCATAAAAATAATTTTGATGGTGGAGTTTTGGCGCCATTCAGCTATGGCGGACGTGATTTTTATTTTAGTGATTGAAATATTGTTTTGGAGTGGATCTTGTTGCATAAAATCAGTGTAGTTTTGTGTTATAAGTGTCATTAATTATGAGCAATGTGAATTGAATTAAGCGTCTAGCCTTCATTCATAAATAATGATAGAATGAGAGGAAACACCTACTGATCGCGACAAAACATTGCCTCATGTTATTGTATGGGAGTTTGGCATCCATCATAGAGTACAAAATTCTTGGTTTTGGCAGGCTTAGACAAGAATTTTGTACTCTATATAGATGCCAAACTCCTATACAATATAAAGTATATAAGAATATAAAATACAGGACAGCATTTTGTATGAAGCAGAAAAAACATCAAAATAATGCCACTTTCCACACTCGCCAAGAAAACGTGTGTACGCGTTATTTTCTTATTCCTTTGACATACAATCAAATGATTGTACGTCAGAAAAAAGAAAGAGAGTCAAAAAGAGCTATAAACACGGAAATTCATTTAGGGCATAGAGAAATTAGCTCCGATCGAGTATGCACCCACTAGTTGACCTCGCTTATTAAGTTAACTTCGAGTCCCATGAGTGGTTCAATGCGCCCGTATGCCGTGAGTTAAGTCCGTCCCTTGCATCTAGACACCAATAAAAAAATATTGTATATCTCTTTCAATATCTAAAGTCTCAATCTCACCATCTATATATGGTATGGCTTTATATTTTTTTGTATTTTAGTTTTTACTGTTTAGTTTAAAGAAAGAGGGCTGAAACTTAGATTTTGCAAAAAATCAAACTTTAATCAAACTAGAAATCCCTTTAAAAATATGGAATTCTATCATCCAATTCATTCAAATCCAATTCGTACAACTCAAATTTAAGTTGACGGTTTAAATCTTCTTTGATGGGGAAAAAATTCGCAGTATCAACGCAATTCGCAGTATTTTACGTTCGGAAAGTTCAGAGATTCGAAGATCATTACGAGCATGTTATGGAAGATGCCCCAGATTCACATGTGCATCGCAGCTGTTGCACGAAATGATGTAATGCGTTGTTTGTATAAATCACAATCATACATTGGTACGAATGATCTGTAACCACTACACATAAAATCACGTCCTGTAAGTAGAAAGTACTTAACTCTCCCAACGACAATTACATATTTCATTCTCTTCATCTACTCCCATAGTCTACGCTCCGCTACGCTGTGTTGGATACTTTTGACTTGGCCGTTCTCAAGAACTCTGGTAGATTGAGAAATGTTCGCCTTATATGTGTATTTATTCCCAGTTCATTTAACCATTTATTCAATCTACTTTCACCCATTTTTATCCAACTTGTAAATAAAAAGATATATGATAATAAGAAAATATGTCCATAAACGTCAAAATGCAACGAAAAAACGTAATAGTTCAACGTCTGGTTTCAATATTAATAAAATTAACTAGACCGTGTATACATTTTTATATTTATAATTTAAATATCACGAGTACTCCAAAACACTGTAGTGACCAGCATCTAAATATCCAGAGAATAATAAGTGTTTGACACTTCTTCCACAGCCGTAGTCTATGGTTCTAGAGCAGCCGTCTCTATGGACCCTAAACGTATAATCGGTGTAGATTTCGCTTACGCAATGTAATTCAGCGTGTCCAGCGTATTCGCCGTCCCGAGACATCAACTGCCGATAGTCAGCCGCACTGGACATTCTCATACCGTATGACGTGTCTCCAATAATAAAATCTTTATACCAGTGCCAGTTTGATACTATCCTATCGACGACCTTCGCTCGAATCTCTCTGTGTCTTTCTTGGGTTCCGAAAATACAGTACGACACAGACCTGAACATGCAGTTTCCATCGCCACGTATCGATATCAAGCGACGTGCCATTTTTCTCGTTACAACATCGGTCGTCGTTAATCGAATAATCGATCATCCGTCATTCCCTATTGGCACACGTCAGATTGACTTTGGAAAAATTATCGCTTCCACACGGCGATGAATACAAAAACTCGGATGCTTCGTGCCAAATATGCTCGGTCTGTTATTTACATTAGATTTATCAAAGTAAAACATAAATAAATTAGCTCTTTGTTTTAGAATTCGCGAGTGATTATTTTGTAATAATTTTGACAGTTGAAGTGACAAGGATTTGTTTTTTAAATTTTGGACTCAAACACAATGTGATTCACGTTCACTTGGTTGAACTGCTTGTGTAAAGTGTTTGTGATTGGTATTGTGTATTGTGTCTTTCCGCGTTTATGTCATTGGACTCCTACAAATCATGGTCTGTCACATAAATTGTAAGTAATTATTGAATATGATATTTACACCTGTATCCCACTTTTACTGTACTCGTATTTCAGTTGAGGCTGTTTAATTAATAAATTTTTTTTAAACATATATACCATATTGGTTTTGCGATGATGTGTGGTAACTAGTTGTATTGTGAAAGCATTAAAATACATATTATTATATAAATATCAAAACTGGTGTACCCCATACAAAATAGTCGATAGTATTCTAAACATTAAGGCCTCGAATTAGAACCGGATTCTCGGAATACTTCGGAGCCAAATAGTTTTGCTCCACAGAATGTTCCTGGGGGAAAGAAACCCACACAATTAGGGATGTGCATCTATAGAGTTTAGCAACTAGCGACATTTGTGGTGTTGTTAAGCGTTTCACATTAGTTTAACATTACACATTAATTTACGCGTACTTTGGTGTAACAGCTACTTTTACAGTGGAATACAATTATATTTCTTTAATTTGCGTAAATACGTTTCTAAAAAATAGGTTTTTTAAAAATAAAAACTATAAAACCAGCCAACTAATCTTACCGAAATAAGGAAAGAGGGGTCCCAATGTGAACGTAGCTAGTGCGGCTTCAATACCGTAAATTTCGTTTTCACTCTTTATTGATGTAACATAACATATCATCACGCCTCTTTCCCTGAAGGGGTAGGCAGAGGTGTTATGTCGGACTCCTACCGACTAAACACCACCCATGCTTTAAGCCTTTACAGGTCTTGGTAAAGCATAACCTGATTGCGCCCTCTCATTCAGGAAAGGGAGAGGTGCGGGGAAGGAGAGAGTTGCGGTAATATTCACAATGAACTGTAGGTACATAAGTGTTATTCAAACTCAGTGGTACAGGCGGTGGGATCGAACGTGTAGTTCCCCGTCCGCCCCAAATCGGCTACCGCTAACAGTTATAATTAATAACAGTAATAATTAAATTCGTTGCTTCATTATTTAACGTTTTTGATATCAGAATCATCTGAGGAATGTGATGAGAGTGGTTGAATTAAGAAATATGTAGGTAGGGCATTGTAGGGATCGTAGCAAGAGGCATGACATTATGTATATCTTTTCTTCAAATATAAGGCACTTTAAAGTACTGTCAAGTCTACAAATATGTATGCAGATTTGACACATGAAAGTCTTTATTCCCTTCCAATTAGAGCTGTGCATACATATTTTTGAACTCGACTGTACTACATTCTCTTCGAATAAAACAACTAACTAAGTATAATATCTTAAGAAACTTCACATAAGAAGTTCGTTTGATAATCAATCTCTAACTGCCGCACTCATAGTCGTTCATTAACTTTAATGGTTACATAGAACAAAAATTAATCACTTATTTCAATAGACATAGAGACGATATTCAAATTTGTTAATGAACATTAGGTTAAATGATGTCTCTGAGTGCGGCCGTAAATAAAATAAAATATTCTCGTTCGGGAGCAAGTGTGCTCGTTGACACAATTGATATAATAGAATGTCGGATGTTTATCCGTCTGTTGATTACATAATCGCCAGTGAACGAATCGTCTGTCTGTCAATGTCACGAATTAGCATCAGATAGGAGTCTGGTGACTACAGCAGCTATAGCAGTTATAGCAGCATATTTGTTTTTGACGACCTCCGTGGTGGGTTGTAGCCCCTTTTCGAGGTGTTTACTTTTTTGAGATTCAAAGTTAGGGCGAAGCTTGTAATGGGTTAAATAGACGAGTTTGTTCATGTCATTCTCAGCCTATATATGTCCTACTGCTAGGCACAGGCCTTCCTTATGGAGAGACACATCGCACATGAAAATCAAATCGCATTATCTCAAAAAACGTTGTTTAGAGACATAGCGTATTAAAGTTTTAAAAAATCATAAGCCATAAATGTTTCATTAATCATTGTGAAGACACATTCTTCTCCTTGTTATATAGTTTAAATAAGCACTGCCAATATTTAGCGGTTTAGAAGCTATATTACACGACCATTTAGAGTTAATACTATACTACTTTTGTTTTTGAATTAAAGTCATGTAACATGTTCAAAATGAAGCAGAACTTTTGTTTATTAGGTTGTAAAAATTAAATTATACATTGGACCATCATATTTTTATTTCGCAATTCTGCAATAATGATAATACAAATTTTTACCAAAATTGAGGTTTTTGATAATCATTATTTATGGTTAAGAGTGGCGCGGCACGACGGGTAAGAGCGACATAAAACAATACCTGTAGGCCTAGCACGGGCCGGAGAGAAAAAGTCCCCAGAGACAAAAATCGTCATTGTCTCTCGCTTCTTCGTTCACGCGGAAGCGAGAGGCAAAGAATAATATTGTCTCCGGGGACTTTTTCTCTCCGGCCCGTGCTAGGCCTTCTGACGGTGAACCAAGGAACACTGAAATATGCTTGTTTTATCAGTCTGTAGAGAGAAAAATCAGCAATTCGAAGCTATAATTAACTCAAAACTCAAAAAATTTGAATTAATAAACTGTTGATTGTCATGTGCGACATGAGGAGTATAAGCCGTAACACATACACGCTGGCTATCACAAAGTTTTGGTCATCCATCCAAGATCTGACTATGGCGACGATTGCTTTGTTTTTGATATCGAAAGCCAAACCACTTCGCCACCGAGCTCATAGTTACATGTATCATAGTTATATCATTATTAAAGTATGCATATTCGTCAATCTAGATGACGTAAGTGGTTGAAGCGCTTCGTTTAATTGAAAACTAAGCAATTTTCGTTATGGTTACACTTTTGATGGGTGACCAATGACCCATTGCATGGCAGCGACCCATTACGGGCCAATTCTTTACGTTTTTTCGTGAAATATGTGTGTTTTTAGGCTTTAGAAGTTAGTTAACATACATAAATGCGTCTTTTTTACATTGTACGGTGTTGCTAGTGACCTTACTGTGCCATAGCTGAGATTTTTTTAAAAATATATTTTATCTTCAAGTTTCAATCTAAGACTACGAATAGAGAATGAGATACTGATGTTCTAATTAGTTCAATTAGTCCCGTAGGATGTGTCTTCGTTGCGTCTTGTATTCTACAGAGAGAGCTAATTATTTTCTGTCGTTGCTTCCAATTAGTAATACTTTAATCGAGTTTCACGTGTCTAGATGTGTAGGCACTGTGCTGTAGCTAATGCCTTGCGAAAATTACGCTTATTTGCTTTCGAAATGTTAAAAGAAAAGCAGGCAGAAGCGACCGGCACAAACGGCTTATTGTACCTTCCGAAGCACGTAGAAAATCGAGAATGTATTGGTTTGGTTGAGTACTGTCAATGGCAAAAAAAGGAATCCTTCAAAAAGGGCGTGAAAAGGTTCTTTAAGGATCGGCAACGCGCTGGTGATGCCCTCGGTGTCGCAGGCGTCCATAGGCTACGGTGACCACTGCCCATCTGTGTGGGCCGTATGCTTGTTTGCCACCCTGGTGGTATAAAAAAAAAAGCTTTCTTTTCAATATCAAAAACCTAATTATATATGTTGCAGTCGAAACTCTTTAACCAGTCAAAAGTGCTTTTGAGTAGCAAAAACAAGTCAAAAATACTTTTGAGTAGCAAAATCAGTCAAAAGTACTTTTGACTGAAAATGTTAGGTTAATGTTTTTTGGTTAAGGTTATTTTATGAGTATAGTCATTTATGCATAACGCGTGCGGAACTGCGTTTCTAACCATTAATTTTCAGTCAAAACCACTTTTGACTGGGTAAAAGGGTTTTGACTGCAACATATATATTAATATCTTGAGCGTTAAAATTAAACTACTTAAACTTTTCACTTGTATCAATAAATATGTATATTTATAGCGATAAGTATATTTTTAATTGGGTGAGTCATATCTTGCGTTCAACTTATATCAAAGTGTTTGTGTACTCTTTGTGATTAAAGTTTCACAATTCTTTTTCTTGTTATTGATTGAAAATCGTAGTCATAGTTATTTACTAACCCGATCTTCATAGTAGGTAAATGAATATTTACTTTTAACCCTTCTTAGCGGTCTTGTAAGAAAAAAAATTAACGGATCTAGAAATTACTGTAAAAATATAAATGTGGATTGTAATCGGCCAGCGATCCATTTAGTGGCTCGTTACCCTTCACTACAATCACAAAATGTTTTGTAACTAGCTTTGCCCGCTAACTTTGCCCGCGACATCATTCGAGTGGGGATTGATTTAACGCCGATAAAAGTTTACAAAAAGTTTTCGAGTGTTTGTTAGCGATGCATTGTTTTTTTACAAAGTGCTCAACATTACATTCCTACCTCTTATTAGCAAAATGTTGATTGTTAATAGTTGAACTAAAATTTATAATTATTTAAATAATGAAAAAGACATTTCTTGTCAGTGTCATTTGATTAATTGTTGTCATGGTGATATTTCTGTTGTCATGTCATTATTTTGCGATGCTGAGAAATTTTAAAATTCGAAATGAAATTCAGTTTTGACAGTTTTGGAACAGCGACACAAATAAATGTCTCTTTCCCTTCTTTTGAGTAAAAAAGGGATCGAGATATTAAAAAAGGGTTTCCAGTTTTACCCTTGTAGTTATGTGCGTCCGTTAAATGTTTCAAACGTTTTGGTTTTCAAAAGTTTTGACGGTTAAAACAAAGCAACTTTAAGCCATTGTTGCCTAGTGGGTGGGTGGCCAAAAACTTGTCGCAACTAGTACGATGGCATTCATAACGATGAAAAAAAAATTATGTTTTATAAAATTTAATCAACTAAAGTACCTAATACCTATTGATTACTACAAAGACTCACAGCCTTCAGTCCCGGATGTCATGTTGAAGAGCCATGACAATAAATTTTGTTATTGTGTTTTGTCTGGGAATTTAGTATTTATTCACACCTATCAACTAGGCCAATTTTAAGCTACTAATGCTGCTTGTGTTACGAGCACTAGATGACGGATAAATATATTTAATAGATAAATACATACAAATATCCTGAATACATATAAATTTATATAAACATCCAAGATTGGAGACCAAAGGCCTGATAATTCATCACCCAATCATTTGCCCCCACCCGTGATCGAACCCAGAACCTCTCGAGATGGTGACGCCTTGAGACCGGCGTACAGACCACTTGACCACGCAGGTCGTCCAATTTAATATCAATCCTCCCTTTTTCCTGCCCTGTTTCCAATTCTATTTGGGGTCGCGCAACATGTCTTCCTCTTCCACTCTCCTCTATCACTCGTCAAGTCAACACTCACTCCCATCCTCGTCATATCATCTTTCACGCAATCCATCCATCTTTTCTTGCGTCTTCCTCTCCCCACATACTCCTCCACTTTCAAGTCCATAATAATTTATACTAATAATACCAATAATGTTCTATAATTACTGAAAACTAAATTCAATTCAACGAAGGATTTGTAGCTACCAATGTTCAATTCAATTACGGTTTTGCAATCAGCTCTGCTCGGATGAAGTGGGAGGTTATTAGAAATATTCCGCGGCCTCTTAGGTTGAGTTTTTTAATCCGAAGTAATAGTTAAAATCTAGACCAATAGCGTCAATTGAAACGCCAAAATGTGTGACGTCAGCTTGAGCAATTTTTAAATTTGCAATGAAAATTCGAAGCAATAGGTACATCAGCATCAGCATTAGTGCCGCCAGTCGCCAATCGTTTTGTGGTTAAATTGTCTCGTCGTTATCAGCCTATATAAATCCCACTGCTCTGGGACAGGCCTTTCTCATTGGGAAACACATGAGGAGTATGGGCCACCACTACGTTGGCCCAATGCGGGTTGGTAGTGTCTATGGTTAAATTGTCTACGATTATTTAACTATAGTAATATTTGAAAATTGGACCATTGGATAAGCTGTCATATCGCGGCATCATTCTTTTTCGCCATTGGTCGATATTTTAACCTACTGGTCAACCTATCCACTAATCAAAAAAACCGACCCTTATTGATTGACAGAATTAGTTGATGGCTTAATCCGATTAAAATCCATGCGATCATGTCTTTTTATTTACGTCGAAGGGCTTATTTGAATTTTTTACTGTATTTCAATTGTTAACAGACCATTATTAATTATCTTACGCTCTGCGCCGATAATACGGGTTATTGTATATTCGTCACAAAGTCGATTCGTCACATTTTTTGTACTATCCATACATTCAAAGTAAGAGTACTTAATTTTGAGGAGTCATTATAAGGATTCATGTTTTTTTTTTCGTGAAGGAAGGCCTGTGCTCAGCATTGGCAGGTATATAGGCTCAGGACAAGACGATTCAATATTGTTTCATGAACATTTGTTTGGTAATCAGAACGCAGATACAAAAATAATGAAATTTTATATAAATAAAAGCTAAAACTTAATTTCGTATAAAATAGATTCGATGATATTCGTATTATTTCTTTGATTGATGTAGTGTATTGTTTTATTTTAAACTAGCTGTTGCTTACTATGGTTTTTTAACAATCTCACGGGCACCCTTTAATTTTCCGGAGAAAAAAGTATCTAAGATGTTGACCAGGGATATAAGGAATCACCATTCATAATTTCTTTATAATCGGTCCAGTCATTTCGGAGATTAGCCCGTACAAACAGACCGAGAAACAAAAAATTAATAAAAATTCTTGATATTTTATCTCTATTTATAACCCCCTGACTTGGTTTTAAGCATTTTTTTTTCTATGTACAGACATTCGACCTTTACAGTTTTATTATATGTATTATTAGATATAAGTTGAAAAGTATACCAAAATAATAAAATGATATATTAAATATAGAAGCATAATAAAATTCTTATATCCACTTTGCTTAACGAAATACAAGTTGTTGAAATACTCGTATAGTTATTTATTTCTACATCTTTTCTGTCATTTCAGCCATTTCATGGCACGCTAGCCTGACCAACGAAACATTAACGGTAAAACAATTTTTTTCATTAGAAATCATCAGAAATACATTTATATCTTATGAGTTTTGAGCTGTCTATGTTTTGTGTAGGTAAAGCTAGGATTAGCCTACAGGGCTTATATTAATTACAATTTTCAAATGAAAATTACAAATTAAGGATTTGAGGTACAATATAGTGTGGTGCCCCTCAGCACACGAAACTCCTTTTATTTACTACGCAACCGGAAATAAGCGTAGTTTTATTGCCTTATTCCATGCAATGTTGGTCGCTTTGTTTTCGACGGCTGGCATGACAATATTTGGCGGGATTAAAATGTTACGAAACCAATATAACACCCACAGATATACATTTACATAATGAAAATGCGTTTGCTGTGCGTTTTCGAAAAACCCAGACAGAACGTAGGGGACGGCTAGAAGATAAAATGGTGTGGAAATAGTTATGTACTACTGTTATCTTAAGCATGATATTTTGATGGACTTTAGGAATTAAGAAATAATGTAAAAATATTAGGTCCATACCTATGAAATTGGTGTTTTGTATGGAGATTTTGGCGATGTCTGCATTTTCCATACTAACATTTTTTCAGATTTCTCCACAATTACAAATCCAGAGATAATAATATTTGGCATGTATCATTAGACAAGCTTTAGCAATATGTGTGTGAACACGCTTGATAAAAATTATTCATCGTTTTGATGTTAATGCAAATCAAATGAAGTATTCGGGAGGCAGTTAAAAATAATTGTCTTTGTGTCTAATTTTAACACAATTAAACTTACAAAAAATTATCAAATTAAATAATACGAGCTCAAATATATGGTCTATTTTTAGAAGAGGTAATTATTTAATAAGAATGTTCTGAAACTTAATAGTTACGGACAAATTGCTAAGACAGAATAAAAACACCAATTTCATCGGTCCAATATTTAAAAGTGACAAACATTTTTATGATTTGCTATTTAAAAAAGTGGCTCAGAAGTTTGCCGGGTTCTTCTCATGAAAAGCCTTACTCTCGGAATCCTGCCGCTTGTATCGATTACTACCACATTCAAAGATGTACTTGTACTGTGCTGTGGATTATCTTGCTACAAGAGCTCGTGGTAATGAACTTACCTGAACTTACGGTAATGATACCTACAACGGTTTATTACTCTAATGTTGAAATAATTTATAATAAACTATTTAAATTGTAAAATGCATAATATTTTACAACATTTTACTGTTGACGATTTTAAGTGGCAAACTTAGCCTATGAAAAAATTGATTTGATTTGTGAGCTAGTCTGCGCGCGTCCGAATCGCTGTAAAAACAAAAAAAAATGCTTCTTAAATAAATAAAAAATGCTTCGATGTGTGATAAAGTGATAATTGAAGGAGCGGCATCGGCGGCATCGGTATCATTTAATCAGTTTAGATCTCCCGTCTCCAAAATACGGCTGTGACGTCACAGCAAACGTTAAACAGTCGACACGCTATAGTTAAGTGAGTTCCGTTTCTGTGTGATGCGTCTACAGATAAAACGAACAGCAATTTTAAAAACTTTTGTGTTCTTTATATTTTTGTTTTGTGTTGCTTTAAATAACAATTTTATATTAGATGATAGATTCTTCGTGGAATTGTCGATTTTCCGTTCTATAGACTTGGTGAAAAATAATTATTCTTTTTTAAATTAAGAGTAACAAATATCCAAAATAGTTCTTACGGTTGCGGTTTGATGATATATTTCACTTAAAACACGATAAATAATTTTTATGAAGTGTGATATTACACATATTACTAAAGCTTGTCTAATGATAGATGCCAAATATCTTTGGATTTGTCGTTGTGAAGAAAACTGAAAAAATTTTAATATGGAAAATGCAGACTTCCCCAAAATCTCCATACAAAACGACAATTTCATAGGTAAATACCTATTATTTGCCTACAATGGTGATAGATTTTCATGATCTCGACTTTAATACTTTTTCTTCTGTGCCCTGTTGCCATCTAACATATCTAGCGAAATTTGGGTGTTGCCACCTCTACCTACCCCTTCGGTGAGATATGTATGTGTGTGTGTCTAACTATTTACACATCTTATTTTTGAATTAATACCCAAAAAGTATATGCCATAGAAACGAAAGCACATATACTTACATATAATCCTTTGTATAGGTCACATCGTGTCTGTTACAGTTAGCTGATAAATCATTTGTCTGATAATCCAATCAATGTAATGCTTGCCTAGACATTAGTTAATACACGAACCCGCTCGGAGCATACCTATTTCTATGAAATATCTGTTACTGTTCTTGTATAGTAATGTGAGAAAGGTAATCATGAGATATTAAATCAGATACCTAACATAGGTGTAAAGTATGCTTTTACAATTCTGTCAACTAGCCCTAATTCCGCTTGAATCATGGAGTTATGCATACCAGATGATAATAATATACATAATAATTACATATAAAAATATTCAGAACTATATTTTGCCCGCAACTTCGTCCGCGAAGAATAGTTACTTTGAGATAGTGTGATGGTAAGTAGCCATAGGCTATTCAACTCTGTTTTTTTTTAAATGGAACAGTTGCCTCTATTGGTGGGATTGAAAATTTACTCCTACTCTATTATTAGAAGCAAAGTTCACAGTGGCGTTAATTTATCATTAATATTTCTGGGAGGAGTTATTTAAATTGTTGAACATTATCCCGTATGGCACACGTTCCAATGGGAATATCGGGATAAAAGGTAGCTTATGTCCTTTCTCAGGTTCTAGACTATCTGTGTGCCAAATTTCGGTTAAATTGGTTCAGTAGTTTTGACGTGAAAGCGAGACAGACAGACAGACTTACTTTCGCATTTATAATAATATTAGTATGGATAAACTAAGGTATATTTATTTGACATCCAAGACTGAAGAATAAATGCCTGCGTATACATATACATTGTATACTTAAAACATTCCTAAAACTCTTATGTTATGACTTTAATACTTTTAAAAAATATCTACTTGTGGACTTAATAAGTTGCAAATTGTAGGCAAGACGTCTGTTTTAAACTTAATATAATTTGTCTCGTTATTTATAATCTTCTTGAATTTATTCTATTCAATATTTACAAATAAAACATAAACATTCTTGGGATCTCAAGACTTTATTAATATTATATTGATTTCCTTTATATAATTAACTTTTTCGTGAGTCGTCTTAAAAGAGTAAGCAGTATTTTTTTTAAATAATCCTTGTTCATTCGCTTAAACTAGCAATAAATATGTACCTATTAATATTGTACGAAGGTTTGCTTTAAAAGCATTTAATCGTTTTACAATGTCATTGAAGGAACCGATGGTTCAACGTGCTTTCAAAAGCACGGAGGTACTCGACAACACAGTTATGGTCACCCATTCAAGTCAGGTAATTGGCAGTCAAAAATAAAAATATTCCTCGAAGCGATGCAACTCGAAATTCCAACTTTATAAAACTCCCAATATTTCCAGGTATTTCAGAATAAAAGTTTTCTCTTAAAAATGCTGCCGGATTGTGGTTTTCAGGCACCAATAAATAGCGATAAAATTTTCATAAAGGCATTCTTGGAAATTGAAAATGAAGGAACTGAAAACTTGACGGAAAAAGCAATACAATAGCAAAATTACTGTTATTTTCACTGCAATAATGAACTGAAATCCAACGCATCTGATAGCGGAACAGCTTTTTCATTTGCGAAGCTTTTTAAAGAATTCCCGCTGTATCCATTTTAATTTATTTCACTCAATTGGCGTTCTGTTGTTTCGAAATTGTTTGTTTCTTTAACGAGGCGTTACTTTAAGCCTCCTTTAAAAGCTGCTGTATTTTGTAACGGAGATTCGCAGTTTGACCTATATGTATGTAAGAATGTATTATTATTGTTTAACTATTTATTGAACACAAAAAAAATAGATAAACAACACATTAAATAAAAATACAAGAACAAGAGGTAGGGCTTAAAATTATATATATACGTATATAAATTATGTATGTATGTTTGTCCGCGGTGTTTTGCTTTTGGCTTAACCAATTTGATGCGGTTTTCAGAAAAGTATTTCTTATACAGGTAAAGGTTATGTATGGTATTTTAAACAACTTCAAAAAGGTTATTATCTGAAAACATGAGTTTACAAAATAGGAAAATGCAGCGGTAGCCGAGTTGGGAAAGACGCGCCATTCGTTCAAGAGGTCGCTGGTTCAATTCCACCGCATATCATGTACTATTGGATTTAATTAAAACTTAAGGACAGTTGATTGTGAATATCACTTGCCTCACGTTGTGCCCGGTGCATGGCAACAGGTTCGCCACTTTTTAAAATATATCAGGCGATATATGGGTGTTAAAAACCTCTGCCTACCCTTTGGGGATAAAGGTATGATGATATGCTATAAAATTTAGAATTAATCTATATATGTATATAAAACGTTTACTTATCCATACGATGGTATGAATTTTGTCAAATTACCAGAATAAGTTTAATAAGGAGAAATCCAGTTAACGTTAAACATTGAGTAACTTTCCAAGGTTACTGAAAGTGACATAATCAGACTGGTGTTCATATTTAATCTTAATTATTATTATTCTGTCGTGGTTTATACAGGCTTGCTTAGTTAAAATAAAACAAACACAAGCAGCGAATCTCCCTAAAGCTAACGAAAAAGAAAAACTTAACTTAAAAGAAATCAAAACAAAACTCCAGGCCAGTTTAAGTTTATTTTGGTTATATGTTTTCCCCTTCATTATTACCTACGCATTACATGTTATGATGGTAACTGTACTACTATTTCCTTTATTGTCGCAGGTGCGTTAACTAACTAGTAACGGTAATTAATTCAATATTTATAAGCACGGAATGAGTCATACCGACGCGGCGCGGCGTGCTCGGCGGAATTCGATGCATTACAAAATCCTAACTGGCCACTGCTTCATATTATATTGTTTTACTTTTGTAACTTGTTTAAGTCAATCATATATTAAAGATAAATATAAATATCCTCAGACATCAACTAGTCCCATTTTAAGCTACTAAATGCTGCCTGTGTTACTGATACTAAATGACGGACAAATATATTAGGTCCTTACCTATGAAATTGGTGTTTTGTATGGAGATTTTGGGGATGTCTGTATTTTACATACTAACATTTTATCAGTTTTCTTCACAACGACAAATCCAGAGATAATAATATTTGGCATGTATCATTAGACAAGCTTTAGCAATATGTGTGTGAACACGCTTGATAAAAATTATTCATCGTTTTTATGTTATTGCAAATCAAATGATGTATTCGGGAGGCAGTTAAAAATAATTGTCTTTGTGTCTAATTTTAACACAATTAAACTTACAAAAAAATGTCAAATTAAATAATACGAGCTCAAATATATATGGTCTATTTTTAGAAGAGGCAATTATTTTATAAGAATGTTCTGAGACTTAATAGTTACGGACAAATTGCTAAGACAGAATAAAAACACAAATTTCATAGGTAAGGACCCAATATTTTATAGATAAATACATATAATTATTCAGAATATATATAATATAATACGTTTATAATGAACATCCAAGACTGCAGAACAAATGTCTGAAAATTCATCACCCAAATGGGGATCGAACCCAGGACGGTGGTTGTATGAAAGAAAGAAAGAAAGAAAAACGAGTAACCTACTATGTGCTTAACTGAGCATTTTGGATTTTAGGGCCTTAACCAAAGCTATGCTTTATAGCTCTGCTGTGCGGTGAAATAGACTAATTTGATGGCAACATTTTGCGAGTCACGTGAAACGAAGTATTCCTGTTGGTCTATTTTTTCTCGCACAGCATAGCATATTTATAGCATAGCTTTGCTGGAAAGGCGCGCTTATTCTCAGATTGGAACGTACTAAAGCGAATTTACTTTAAAGGCAAAAGACAAACCGAGGATTTATTCCTTCAAACAAGATTATAAGGCTGGTACGAGACGACAAGCTCAAGGTGCCTGAAGTAGATTTAATTTAATTCAATTCTCCACCATTCTTGCATCTTTTATTCATCGTCAGGTGTTGTTGTCATTATTGTAATGAGGGTCTTCTCTACTTTTTCTGCCACCAGAAGGCCTAGCAAATGCTCATTCCCTCTCGCTTCGTCGTTCGCGTGGAAGCGAGAGGCAATGAGCATATTTGTCTCCGAGGACTTTTTCTCTCCGGCCCGTGCTAGACCTACAGGTGTCTCGTAAAAGTCGGGTCCGATAACACAGAGTCGTACGATTCCACATCTTTGGTCGTAGGAAATGTGTCGAAAATGACAATCCGTCAGAACCGCGTGAGGATCCGCGTATGTGTTGACAGCTCATGGACCCGATGTTACAGTGCTGCCATGTCGTAGACCGTTTTCGGAAAACCGTCATTCACTATAAAAGATGTGACATTTATATAGGGCCTTTTACAAAGGTACAATTTACTAAACGAGTAGGCGACACACCCTGAAGTTTGCAATCGTACTTACGCTAATTAGGTTAGAAGGTTGTGTGTGTGTACTTTGTCGTAACTACATACGAAGAAGATCGGTTACTTCCACGATTAACTTGCATTTAAGAAACTTTCATTGAAACGAGTCCAGCGTAGCGTCAACTCATATTATTATTTTCCCCTCGCCTGAAAAAGCCTTGAGGACTTCACAGACGGCAGGACATGTATATTTATGTACATTATATATCGCGATGTGCATATTTCAATTGTCTTAAGTAAAAGTATGCCATATATACTTGCCTCGTGAATATGCTTTCATCTGTTACATTATAAGGCAGCGGTAGCCGAATTGGGACGGACGAGACACTGCTTGTTCGAGAGGCCGCGGGAAACGCGGGTTCGATCCTACCGCCTGTACCACTGAGTTTTGAATAAAAACATATGTACAGTTCATAGTGAATATCGCTTGCCTCACATTGTGCCCGGTGCATGGCAACAGCCCGCCACCTGTTACATGGGGACCAAACATATTTGGCCGAATGTGGGTGTTAAACACCTCTGCCTAACCCTTCGGGGAAAGGGGCGTATGATATGTTACATTATAGCGGCCGTGTGTTGTTCTCCTGATAACTTCTATGGAAAGATGTAACGAGATGTATTTGAGATTTTGTATCATGCTATAATATTAATTCTAATTTCTGCAAACTCCTTATCTTAATTACTTAAAGCCTCTGGAACTCTAGAACTATATATTAAGAACTGCGTCCGATCGGAAAAATGCTGTTTTTTTTAAGCTGATCGGAACTGAGATGGCTACGGTTATTTTTACTCTAAACATCTTTGAAAGGAATTTACGAGTCAAAGTATTTCGAAGCTTCCTAGTGGACATTTTAATGGTGGCTATATTCAGAGTCTTCAAATATGAAACAATATATTAGGTCCTTACCTATGAAATTGGTGTTTTGTATGGAGATTTTGGGGAATTCTGCATTTTTCATACTAACATTTTATCAGTTTTCTTCACAACGACAAATCCAGAGATAATAATATTTGGCATGTATCATTAGACAAGCTTTAGTAATATGTGTAATATCACACTTCATAAAAATTATTTATCGTTTTTAAGTGAATGCAAATAAAATAATGTATTCGGGAGGCACTTAAAAAGAGTTGTCTCCGTGTCCAATTTTGACACAATTAAACTTACAACTAATTATCAAAACAAATCAAAAGAGCTCTAAATATATTCTATTTTTAGACGAGGTAATTATTTTTTAGGAATGCTCTGAATCTTAATAGTTACAGACAAAATACTAATACAGAATAAAAACACCATTTTCATAGGTAAGGACCCAATGAATAATATTGTAATCCTAAAGAAATAAGTCTATTTCTTTCTAGGTCAAACTACAAGCAACAAGGGAAACGGATCCTTTGATCGTTCAGTTTGCTTGTCTTGTCCGTTGACATTAAATTTCTGTCAGTATTTGATGTCGGTAATAAAAGGCACTGTTTTTACTAGACTGAAATATTATAATTGTAAACAACTTTACTTACCTCTTTGGATTATCGTATGTTCATTTTATTCTGTTTTCCATCCTGTCCAGTGAGTTCGAAAATGATATAGACAAAAGTAGCCCTCCCTTCAACTATCTTTTTCAAATTCATGGACATAGAGAACAAAGGGATTTATCTTGTTGTATGAATGAGGCAGCTATCGCCGGCCCTCCGTCTGTAACCTTTAAGAACCGCAAAAGAGTGGAAAAACCTTCCGGCGTCTGTGTTTCCGTCCACCTTCTATTTTGGGGATTTTCAAGGCAAGTAAATAGGCTCTTTTTGAGTTTGCGCG
Organism: Parapoynx stratiotata; assembly: GCA_910589355.1. Taxonomy (NCBI): domain Eukaryota; kingdom Metazoa; phylum Arthropoda; class Insecta; order Lepidoptera; family Crambidae; genus Parapoynx; species Parapoynx stratiotata. The sequence continues at coordinate 4,863,519 of OU342457.1, forward strand.
TTCCACCCTAGACCACTTCGGCGCTTTCTATCAGACGAGATTGTGGTGCAACGTTATCAAATTAACGTTTAAAAAGCTCTTGAGTCTTATTACTTCCGTGTATGTGATATGAAACTTAAATTCTATCCGGTTCATGTGCTATGTTTGTTTCAGTACATATTGATTATTAACCCGGCTTCACACGACTGCATTTATGTACTAATAAACCCTCCTTGAATCGTTCACGCTATATTAAAAAAACAAAAAATCAATCGCATCCAGTTTATTTCAGTTTACGCAAGATATCCTTTTTCGTTTAAGTTTATGTTTTTCATGAAATATAAATAATTATGAAAATATTTTATTTTATTTTAAGAATATAATTGCCTATCATGCACTATAAAGTAGTGGATGCTGAGCTGACGAGTGACAGAGGAGAATGACATGTTGTGCCGACCCCACCTAGAGTGGGAAAAGGGCAAGAAGAAGAAGAGAAGAATTGCCTATCATGCACAATTTATTTCAGTTCGCTAGCGTCTTTATCTTCCGAGATATTCTAACTTTCTTAACCGACCCTTAATTTTTGCTCGCGAGTGTATTTTGTGATTTTGGAACTTTACCAAGATTTTACTTGGTTACCTCCTAAAACCGAAATTGTTAGGCGTGTTGATTCCGTGGAGGATTATTTTGATAAGATTTTTTCTGCTAAGCAATATAGCCAAGAAGGTGGTAATGGTCATTATTCGTAATAAGGCGTTTAATAAGACTGATGTAAAGTTTACATAATCTCTTGCCTACACTGCGCCTATAACAGGCTTGCACCATTACAAAGGGACTTTGTATATCAAACAAAATATTTATTTGTCTCTATATAATATCTGTCTACCACGGGGATTCGATACGTACGATACGTGATAATTATGTTAGGATCATATCGTCATCGTCATCAGCCTATATTCGTCCCACAGCTAGGACAGGCCTTCCTCATGGAGAAATACATGAGGAGTATGGGCCGTAACACCACCACGCCGGCGGCGGGTTGGTGGGTAGAAACGGTCACAAATGCTACCGGGACCAACGGCCAATGTTAACCAATGTTAAGATCATATGATGTAGACATATTAGCTATTTGTTATTATTAGATATTTTTTTTTAGTAAATGACGATTCCTTGTTCATACAGCAATTTTTAGTTTCTCTAACTTGTACATTAAAGAAAGTACAAATCTTATAGGTTTTCATTATTGGCACGTACACATAAGCTGCTAAACGTCTTCATTATCACACCTTTGTTTATAAGTTTACAAGAATAATTTCAACCGTAGAACGTACCTTTACTCTGTTGTAATAAGGGTCAATTTTGAACACAGTTTCAGAGGTGATATGCGACTACTTGTGCCTACTGGTTTTACGAGTGCTACTTACAACGAGAAAGCATCCAGAGAAACGGTGCTGCTTAGTGTGTTATGCGCAATAGTTTCTAGATTCCGATAATAAACAAAAGTATGTAAGATAAAGTAACGCGTAACAATTATTAAAAATAAATTATCTCGTTTAAAAATCGGTATTGTCATGATACCACCGAGGTTAAGTTGTTATTCAATTATCCACGTTAAATTGGGTCCTTACCTATGAAATTGGTGTTTTTTTCTCTCTTAGTATTTTGTCTGTAACTATTAAGATCCAGAGTATTCCTAAAAAATAATTACCTCGTCAAAATAAAAGACTATATTTTTGAGCTCTTTTGATTTGTTTTGATAATTTGTTTTAAGTTTAATTGTGTTAAAATTGGACACGGAGACAACTCTTTTTAAGTTCCTCCCGAATACATCATTTTATTTGCATTCACTTAAAAACGATAAATAATTTTTATGAAGTGTGATATTACACATATTACTAAAGCTTGTCTAATGATAGATGCCAAATATTATTATCTTTGGATTGGCCATTGTGAAGAAAACTGAAAAAAATTTAGTATGGAAAATGCAGAATTCCCCCGAATTACGAATAATTTAATATTAGGTAAGGACCTAATATTAAATTATTCGTAAAGCAACTTTTATGTATATCGACTAAGGGCGTATTGGGTACTGGGTCTGTGATTGTGTAGGCGATGAGCTAGCCACTTGTTAATTCCCCCTCACGATTTTTCATCTGACCAAACCCAATTTTTGTATGGCTAAATGTGGTCTTGAGGAACACAGTGCGCTTTTGACTCTGCCCTTCCCCTTCGGGGATTACAGACGTGATTTTATGTTTGTATGTATGTATTGATTCATATTTCTTGTAATTCCTACCGTGTCATATATAGAGAATAGATAAAATTCCCGTGTTTATCGTCATACTTTACTATAAATAGTCCATGTCGTACGATACACCCAGATGCGTTGGAACTGTTCAATTAGACACGAGCTTGATTAATAACAAAAACTTTCTTCATTACCGTCCCTAGCGACTAGTATTCCTCGCGGCATCGGAACAAAGGCTATATTCCTATAGCACATTTTGTTTATCCTGCAGGGAATTAGTTAGCGGGAAAGTGAAAGTAGAAACTTTCTTATTCTTAGATTGTTCGATAACCAGACAAAAATAGGAAAATAACTTACTATAAAACTAGCTTTTTCCAGCGGCTTACTCAGCGCGGAATAGTTACTTTGGGATAGCGTGATGTTAAAGAACCTATAGCCTTCCTCAGGAAATAGGCTATCTAACGCTAAAAGAATTTTTTAAATCGGTCCAGTGGTTACGGAGATTACCGCATTCAACGAAACAAACAAACAAACTCTTCAGCTTTATAATATTACATACATACAATCACGCCTGTAATCCCCGAAAGGGTACACAGAGTCCAAAGAGCACTGTGTTCCTTGAGACCACATTAGCTATACAAAAATAGGGTTGGTCAGATGAAAAATCGTGAAAGTGTAGTAACAAGTGGCTAGCTCATCGCCTACAAATTCACAGACCAAGTACCCAATACGCCCTTAGTCGCCTTTTACGACATGCTAGGCAAGAAAAGCAGTTTGCACATTATTTTTGTGTCCCGGACCAACACGGGAAATAATAATAATAAAATAATAAATAATATTAGTATAGCTGATATTGCATGAGGAAATAAACCTCGGAAAATAAGAATAATAGGCCTTTCTCAAATACGTGAGAAGATATAATTGTTGTAGACGATATAGGAATAAACCATATCTGCGTAGATTTTGTGTTTTTGCCCTCATTATTAGACCTTCAACGTGAATAACGTAAACACGGGTATCTTTGACGACCTCCGTGGTCGAGTGGTCTGTATGCCGGTCTCAAGGCGTCGCCATCTCGCGAGGTTCTGGGTTCGATTCCCGGTGGGGGCAAATGTTTGGGTGATAAATTTTCAGACATTTGTTCTCCAGTCTTGGATGTTTGCGTATATTTGTATATATTCAGGATATTTATATGCATTTATCTATTAAATATATTTATCCGTCATCTAGTGTCCGTAACACAAGCAGCATTAGTTGCTTAAAATGGGGCTAGTTGATAGGTGTGAATGTTTGAAGATATTTATTTATATTTAAAGCCTAACAAAGTGATCAATAGTAACATTAAAGTAATAAAAGATTTATGTTTTAGAATTTGGAATCTCGAAACCCCACACTAAAAGGCGATGCATAATAAATGTCAACTTCTGCTTTTTTAATAACAAAAAAACGATCTTAGTTTCTGAAAGTACGGCAAGAACGTTAATTCTAACAATACTGCAGCCTTCAGTTTTGAAAGAAATATTATCAAAAATACAAAAAAGGGTAAGAATAGTAAGAGGAGACGGAACCAAAATAAAATCAATAAATTCAAAAGTAAAACAATGACCGAATAGACCATTAACATAAAACAAATCCATTAGTAAAAGATAAGGCAACGAAAAGGTAGAAAACTAAAATAACAAGCGAACCGTACTCAAAACCCGGCATTCCAACAGTAATGTTAGAAGCTATTTATCTAATGCAATTTGCTGGTGATTGTTGAATAGCTGTATGGAATGCTGGCTTTGTTAGTAATTATGTTGAGTACGAGATTTTAACAGCTTTTCTTCGAATAATCAAATAAGATTACATGTCTATAACAAATGCGCTGGCTTAGTGCGGTACTAAATTCGATAATGAAAACAAAGCACCTTTCGCCATGGTCAGTCCTAGGGTGGGTGACCAATTTTTTAAATCTCGGTGTCCCATCATTTCAATTGCTTTCTTGCAATACTTTTTGCGATTATTTCTGCCATCGGTTACTGCAGAATACAATAAGCTTTACAATAAACAAAATCGTCTGACCAGACTTTCAGAAAATTTTGCACGAAAAAGTTTCATCGATGTAATTCTACGAGTTGAACCTGAAATTCAGGCTTCATTTTACTATTGTTTTAATTTCACGCGTGTGAAACTGCGGTGAAGGGTAGTGATATGTAAAAATACAATTATGCGTTGTAAAGAGTCACGTCAGAACCCCAATTACCGCTCTGTCCGGCACCGCACACTTAATTAGTAGAGTCAAACTGTACAGGGCCTTGTATTTCGAAATTCGCTATCGATATCGTCAAATATATTAGAATGTCTATGTTATTGAAGTTCAGTTTTAAAGGACATGTCATTGTCAAATCCTATACTTTTTCATTTGGCGATGTCAATAGTGATTTTTGAAAGTTATCTGGTTTGGCACATAACACGACGTAGTGTGTTGCTGCCTTGATTTTACAATATTTTTATGTAATATTTATTTATTTTGATTTTTTATACTACCAGGGTGGCAAACAAGCATACGGCCCACACAGATGGGCAGTGTTCACCGTAGCCTATGGACGCCTGCAACACCGAGGGCATCACCAGCGCGATGCCGACCCTTAATAAACCTTTTCACGCCCTTTTTGAAGGACTCCATGCTGTAGTCTCTTGGGAAAGCCTCACCAGGGAGTTCATTCCACAGCCTAAGCGTACGAGGAAGGAAAGGAGGAGGAGGATATATAATTTTTATCAATTTTTCAATTTATTAAATCACGTAAATTTTATTGAAGGGCTGATAATAAATTATGTTGTCATAAGATTAGGGGAAGTAGTGCTGTTTTGACTGATAGCTAAAGTCATTTAGTACGCCAGTATCAAGACCAAACATTTTTTACAATCATATATCGTGAACCATCAAACCTGTTGCTATAAGATGTTACTGTTCAGATTTTGTCAGCAAAGCATGTCCCGTGAAGCATGTCTTCGCTTCCGAGTGAAGCGTGATCAGCTCCCTCTAAACTGTACTGTATTCGATTCGGAAACTCTCGTCCCGTCTCGCTCTAATTCGCCGCAATAAAAAGAGACAGGTATAGATTCCGTGATTCGTTTAGTTTCCGACAGTTTAGAATAAAGGGGCTGTTCTATCACATCGCCCTATGACCACATTCCTCGAAGTCACCGTCGCATAACGAAATGTATAGGTACGAAAATAATACTGATTTATTAATGGTTCCTTATTAATTACCTTAGTAAGTTTAAGTGACTGATGTCAAACATTCTGTAGCCTTGTAATATTAGACGAACTTGTACCATGTTGTAAATTTTATATACCTTGGCGGTTGAGCTCAAATTCTACAATTAAATTGTCTACCCTTTTCTTGTCGAAAGAAAATAGATTAATCTACACATATTATTATATTGAGGAGCTCGGTGGCGTAGTGGCTAGTACGCTTTGAATTCGATCGAAAACAAAGCTACCTTCACCGTGGTCACACTATGGATGGATGACCAAAACTTTGTGATCTCGATTTCCTCCATGCTTCGGGCGGCACGTTAAGCCGTTGATCCCGGTCGCTATTGCGACTGTTTCTACCCACCAACCCGCATTGGGCCTGCGTGGCGGTGTTACGTCCCGTATTCCTCATGTGTTTCTTCGTTTGGAAGGCCTGTGCCCAGCTGTGGGACGTTATAGACGATATAGGCTGAGGACTATATTATTAACCGAGATTATTGCATATATCGTATTATAATACGAAATTCGTTGTTCCTAACATAATTAAGTCTTCGGAGTTTTGCTTGATAATAGTTAAGGTACTTGTAATCTCTTGTCAAAATTAATTCGAGTCCTCGCTAACAGTTACGGATGTTGATGAAACACAAAGATTAACATATTCATTCATTCAAATTGTACGAAATAGTTCAATTTCAGTGTAATTAATTTTCCCGTGTACTGTGTGAGCCAATATTTCATAAGCAACCTCCGTGGTCGAGTGGTCTGTACGCCGGTCTCAAGACGTCGCCATCCCGACAGGTACTGGATTCGACCCCGGTAGGGACAGATGTTTGATGAATACAGGCATTTGTTCGCAGTCTTGGATGTTTATATAAATATTGTATATTTTTTGAATATTTATATGTATATATCTGTTAAAAATATTTCTACGTCATCTAGTGTCCGTAACACAAGCAGCATTAGTTGTTTAAAATGGAGCTAGTTGATAGGTGTGAATGTCTGAGGATGTTTTGGATTTGGTTAACTCTTGAGAGGGCCCATATGTTTCTGCTCAAATCTTCATAGCCAGCAAAGCTGGCATATGAATCTCGTAGTGGGCTTGTATGTCAGTAATTGGTGTTTTAATTTGCTCCGATACTATTTAGAAATTGCGTCAGTTTTGCTAATATGAAAGCGGGTGTCGATTTTTTAAATACGCTTATTATATTATACTCGTACATTGGCGTAAAGTTAATGAATAATCATCATCTATGCAAATGCAGCGCGCTTCGCCCATACTGGACGTAGGCCTCCCCTAATCTATATACTGAAAATAAAACTGTAGAGGTCAAATGTCTGTACCTAGAAAAATAAATACTTTAAACCAAGGATGTAAAAAGAGAAAAAATACCAAAAAGTGATTTTTTTAAATTTTTGTTTCTGTTTGTCAAATTGTTGTCTCTCTCTGTTTCTCTGTTTGTCGGTTTGTACGGGCTAATCTCCGAAAGGGCTGGACCGGTTTTAATGAAATTTTGCATGGTGATTCCTTATATCCCTGGTCCACATCTTAGGTACTTTTTATTCCGGAAAATTAAAGGTTTCCCGTGGGATAGTTAAAAACCATAGCAACAGCTAATAGTTAAATAATACCTTAAGTATTTAATTATTAGGGCTTGGACCATATCCCATCACGGTAGTTCTATGCAAGTTGATGGGGAGTGTCGCTGCCCTAATTGTACAGTCGCGGTCAGATAATGTTTACCACCCTAAGTACCACAATTGCTTGCATAATTATATTGAGGTCAAAAAAGTCGAAATCACGAAATATCAATTTGATTGATCGTAGATTATACCAATATTTTTTAATTACACGAGAATCCATCGACGACATTTAGACGTGTATCGATAACTTTTTGAAGAAAACTTTTCTTTAATATTTAAGTTTGTAAATTATAAATAATTATAAAAACTCAAACAATCTTTATTTTATCAAATAAAATTTTCTCAGCTTATTTTTAAAATTTCTGATTTTAATTTCACTTTTGTCCAAATGACGTTCGAACAATCATTTTTGATAAGTGTCATTTCTTTATTTATTTTTTTCATACTTCATATTGTTTATTAATTTTAAGGGTACCTAAAAAATAAATAACTTGATATGTCATAGACTTAATTGAAAACAGAGTGTTAAAGAATCTAAGTTGAAAACTGATAAACATTTTCTGACCGCGACCGTACATCGGTTGGGTGAGATGGAGGTGCGACGATGGTTATCGGGTCCCTATAATTAGGTAAATTATTATAACACTGTTTTTAAATACGTTTAGGTATGAACCCAAACTTATTTAAAAACCAGTGTTGTCCCTTCAATGTGTTGATATTATTTTAAATTTGAAATTATGTATTGTTTCTATATATTGTTATCAATGTTTTCAACTCTTTGATTATTATGTTTTCTATAATAAAATTAAAAGTGACATCACATGTCCGTCTATATTACCATTATTTCATTTTAAATTTGATATCCTATCCTATTTGAAAATTAGTATGAACAATATTCATATAAATGCATTGGAAAACAATAAAGTCTTTTGTCTCTTCCCGCTTTGTGTTAAAGCTTTTATCGTACGTTCGTTTTGGTACAAGTGATTTGTAATTTTTCCCTTTGAACTAAATAACAAAGAAATTCGTTATGGATCTGTGTTGCGCTTCGTTTCGTAATCGTATAAAATTTGAATACTTTCGTATATATACTAATATTAATTATAATTGCTCAATGATATGGTTTTATAATATAGTAAAAGTAATCAAAAATATTTCCATTATTAATTTCTTTAGAATTCAGTATTACTAGGTACTTTATGTAATTTATAAAATTTTACTAGTGTCATATTTAAAATAGCCTTCAAGAATTGCAAAATTTAGGCGAACCCAGAACTGCATCAATTTCAAAAAATGTCCACCTAAACGGAAATTGGTCTGATTGATTTGTTCCTGATTCATCATATACCTAATTGGTCATCCTCATACTTATTATTAAGTATCGCGATTTCATTTCACTGTACAATGACGAGTAAGGAAAATGACGAAATAGGATAGTCAAGAAAATGAGCAGTTAGGAAAGTGTCAAATAAAGCATATCAATATGTCGAATCAGGAACAATTCAACTGACTAACGCAGAAGCGCTCGATAGTGCACCAGTTTCCATTTGATTTCACGGTCTGGAGCAAAAGCGGCAGCAGAATTTATTTGAACGTAAAATTCATGCCACTCTGTACTGAACGAAAATGCTACAACCGAAAACAGAATTATTTGAACCCGAATGTAACCAAAGACGTCACAGCGTGTGGGTCCTCCGTGGACCGAGAAAATCGATCCTTGACCTCTTTACAGGGAACCGACCCACACCAACACATTCGAGCCCTTTTGTGCGCCCAACACACAAGCGGGGGCGATTGAAAAAGCGAACACAGCGGACGTCTTTTGTTTTAAGCGTCCGGCTATTGTTGTCAATCTACTGTGTACGATACAGTTGTATTTGTACAGTTAATTGGTCAGAATATTTAACACGAACCTGATTTTCAATATGCCGAAAGTTCTCTAAGCTTCGGATTTCAATTTTATGTTTGGTGTTATTTAACGTGCTACATATGCTATTGACTGACGTTTCATTTTTTCATCCGTCAAAATTCAATTCAGTAGAGCTTCATTGTAATTGCGGCCGTTTATTGTGTACTAAATAATTAATACTGAAATTTATTGCCCAAACTTCGAACTATTAGTCTCGAAAGAAAAATGGAACAAAATTTTCATTAAATTATTTCGTGGAAGCCTCTGTAGACACTAAAATACGTAGGTAATGGTGAACAGCGTCAACAGGTCTGTTACAAATTACAAAAATGCGATCGCAAAATTCTTTCTAAGTACGAATTGATGAAATTGATTCGTGCTTATAGGTTTGAAACTACCGTCTTATTTCATAAGACCAAACCCTTAAAATAAAACCCATACGTGCAATCGTTGTTAATTAGTCACGTTTTATCGATACATTCGGTTGAATCAGCGCAACACTATTCTTTAGAATGAGTATGTTTCCTATTATTTTTAACAAAGACACTGTTTGGCTTATACGTCGTTGTTGCCCGTACCTCGTGTTTGAATGTAAGCGGTGTTTTAGGCAACAAGAAGCCAATGTTAATGGGTCTCGAGTATTCAAACTAATTTGTTGGTAACGTGACGTATTTGAGATAAGAGTTAATTAGATAAAGTCTTATTTCTTGCGCGTGAACGTACAGATTACATTCTTTAAGTTCGGTAAACTTAGAACGTAGGGGACACAGATTTGATATTGTAAGAGGTCGCACGTCTTATATTTTGACTAAAAGCAAGGTCCTTTAGGGAGATGGCACTGTCATGACTTGGAAACATGAAACAAAAGAAAGCTATTAGGGAGGCTCTCTTTATCTTGGAGCATTCAAATGGATATAGTGCACGGACTAAGTAATTTCTTTTTTATTACGGCTTTCACCACTATTTTACTCGCAAAAGCTTACAATTTAACGTTGCGTGTAAAGTGTCGTCCGCCAATTAGGAACCGCCAAAGCCGACACGTGGTACAACGCCTCTTTGTTATATGCTCACGCATTTTCGGGGTTGGGTGCCAAATGGAAAGACGAGCCGCAAAGGTATTTTGTAACGGTAATGCCTTCGTACGAGACGTTTGCAGGGTGAAATATTGCTTTCACTATTTTGAGAAAAATTGCCTAATACTCCAATCTGGAGACGAATTTATGAATCAATAGAATTCTAAATATTGTATGAAATCGCAAGATTACGGCTCTGGTAGAACACTTTTCTTCAGTAGTTTGCATTGAAATGCTAGTGTAATGCATTTTAATACATATTGGGAGAGTTTGGCGTCAAACGATCGATGGTAGACACTTTCGTGTTACTTCGATGAGGTGAATTACAACGATAAAATCCCATCATTTTTCTCACCACTTGACGATTAATTCAATGATTCTCCATATTGCTCATCATTATTGACACTTATTACACAAAACTACACTGATTTTACGCGACAAGATCAACTCCGTAACAATATTACAATCACTGAAATTAAAATCACGTCCGCCATAGTTAGATGCCGCCAAAAACTCCGTCTCATACATTATATTTTTTTGTTATAAGATTCTAGTTTTAGGGCAACACTCATTTCTAATGTTTCAAAAATACGTAAAATTGGGAGCAATCGAAATGAATTTCGTATACGTTTTGTTTTCGTGCATGAATTTAAGATTCACCTCGAATGATTCAAAAATTCGCTCCCCGATTTGATGTTTGTGAGCAAAGAAATTTTCTGAATATATAGGAAGTTGCTAAGACTTTCCGCACTTTTTCATGAATTATTTACTCTCCATCCTCACATCAAATATCACATTTAATAATATTGTAACGATATTGATATAACGAGCTGCTATCTAGCTTAGCAGCTAAAAATGTCTGTACTGGATTCTAATATTAAAATAGTTTCTAATATTATTCTTTCTCTTATGGAGGATGTTCAGAGCAAATATTGGGTCCTTACCTATGAAATTGGTGTTTTTGTTCTGTCTTAGTATTTTGTCTGTAACTATTAAGATTCAGAGTATTCCTAAAAAATAATTACCTCGTCTAAAAATAGACTATATTTTTGAGCTCTTTTCATTTGATTTGATAATTTGTTGTAAGTTTAATTGTGTTAAAATTGGACCCCGAGACAACTCTTTTTAAGTCCCTCCCGAATACATTTTTTTATTTGCATTCACTTAAAAACGATAAATAATTTTTATGAACTGTGATATAATAGCTTGTCTAATGATACATGCCAAATATTATTATCTCTGGATTTGTCGTTATGAAGAAAACTGATAAAATGTTAATATGGAAAATGCAGAATTCCCCAAAATCTCCATACAAAACACCAATTTAATATTCAATATTTCGCCTGCGGCCACTTCCTCTTAGCGTTCAACTTGTCACAGACAGATATTCTATTCACACAATTCGGAACTAATATAGTTGCGTTTTGTACGATTAAATATGAAAAGAGAATCCTCTTTTATACTTGGATTGTGAAATGGCAGTTCACAGATGTATTTATAAAATATTATTATGTTATACCTACTTATGTCGTAAATTGTGTCGTATTGAATCTTAGAAAAAAATGGACATACTTTAAACCATTCCTATGTTCCAAATTGAGGTATTTTCTTTTAGAACTGAGTTCATTCCATTTCTAATAAAACAGCGTCAAGGTTTTTTTCGTAATTATGAGTAAACAAGGAACTCGTCGACCAGTAAATTTCATAGCCGTGCCATTTATCTCTCTTTAAATGTTTTTTCAACACACGTAGGTACTCGTAATGTGAGCTTTATGCCCTGGTTTTTTGGCCATAAAGCCATAATATAAGCACGCATGCTTTCATTCCTTATAATATTACGCGCAATATTTTTACCCAGTGAAGTTAAATACGTAAAACACTTCATAATTATGAAGTGTCAACTACGCATTTTAAATTTATTCGCCTTACATAATAAGTCTTTTCTCAGGATTTTTTACTACATTAATACTGATTATCAAAACTCACTTCACTTGTGCAACAGTGATTTATAACTCAAATATTGGTTTCATTTACATTCGGTGAAAACATTGATTCATTTTCATTAACTGATTTGCTTGTTTTGAATAATCGATTCTCACTCAGCTTTTAAATATAAACTACTAGCTTTTTCCTGCCACTTCGTCCGCGTAGAGTAGTTACTTTGAGATAGTGTGATGGGATGACATTAAAGGATGTTTTCAAATTGGAACAGTAGCCTCAATTGGTGGATTTGAAAATTTATCTACTCTATTATTAGAAGCAAAGTTCAAAGTGGCGTAAATTTGTCGTTCATATTTCTGGGAGGCGTAATTTATTATTATTTTTTTTTTTATTCACCCACATGGCACCCGTTTCCGTGGTCACGGTTTGTAAAATTTGTAACATTTGATAAGTATTTTCGGCGTTTTAAAAAAAAAATACTGTTGAAAAACGTCATATGACATGCGTGCGCTCTGATCACTCGATCATCGTCCTCGGTTTTCTATCACCTTAAATTTTATAGCACCTCGTACGTGTTGACCAACATAGCGCACTAGTATCATAATGTACTTACTGTTGTCTCATTTCGTGCTTGTTGTAATAGAACGTCGCGTGCATTAATGAATATAATTATCATTTGACTCCAAAATGACTTATGCCGGGGTCATGACACGAACTCTCCCGAATTAAGTCTTAAAGAGCAGGTTGTCTTTAAGCTAATTAAACACAGTCGATTAATCATGCATGTACTCATGATAACGTAGGTATTATACTTCTTGGAATAAAAGCCAATGGTGTTTTTATAGGCTATTAATTTTTTCATGATGATAATCATGATGTTCAAATAACAGGGATCTTGGAGCGTATACTATGGACCACAACATTCCCACTACACAATAATAATAATAATAATTGTTTTTTTTTTATTTTCTCCTATTCACAATCACAATCATAGAAATTCACAACGTTTTTTTCTTATTACGACAATAGGAGACTGGTGCCAATAATTAACTTCTTAAATATATGGGCCCTGTTTCATAATCATTATTTATAACTAAACGAATAATTGCAATGTCGCCTTAAGAAGGGAGGCGAAGAGGGTTTTTAACGTAAAATTTTACATAATATCATTTTAAACACCAACCTTAAAGTGTTTAACAACACTATCCTCACTTGGCGAGAAACTTTTGAGCATTTGCTAAATAAAATGCTGCATTTCATTGGTTTTTCGGTACAAAATGTGCACCTTCATTTTTTAAATTAAGTGCCATATTCATGCCGGATGCCAGACAAAATTAATTACAGATAATTCGTCCTTTTTCCGTCCGTAACATTGTAATAAACCATATTTCATTTTTCTCGAAAATCAATTAAATAGAACAGTCAAAACTCATAGTCTATTATCTACTCATGGAATCATGTAGTTGTGCAGTATCCACTGTATAACCTAATGGTAAAGAATATTTTCCGACAAAGTAAGAAAAGGCATCCTCATGGATGGCCTTTTAATTTATTTTCCAATGTGTTTTTTTATACCTCCAGGGTGGCAAACAAGCATACGGTCCACACAGATGGGCAGTGGTCACCATAGCCAATGGTGTTAAAAGAAAACGAAGAATGGGAGTGCCCTTTTGATACATTGTACATTATTAGATGAGGCTTCGTAAATAAGTTCGTAAACCAAGTCCATGTTAGTAATTTTTAAAATTACATACACACATAATCACATATTAAATGGTAGTGCAGTTCTAAGTCCATTAGTCGCCTTTTACGACGCCCAAGAGCAGATATGGGTTGGTAGTATTTAATAAGCTAGAGTCCTCCTTCAGAGGATCGAAAAAAGAAAAAAGCACGGCTCTGTAATACTACAATAAATATAATGCCATACTTCTACTGTATTTTTTAATTAATTTTTTCTTACCATCTCTTTGAATGACATTAAATAATGAAATGTTACGATTGTAAATACTAAAATCGTAAAATACTATTCTTCTATAATTGTTTAGTTCGTTCGTTAATTATTTTAAATACATGGGATTGAATTTCCATTTGTGAAATAAAAACAACTTTAATTAAATTATGTATATTAACTAGTCAACTGAAATTATTGGCGGTATTGAGGATGTAATTACCGACTTTTAAGGAAATTCGTGCAAAAATGTTTTCGTGTATTTAATAGGAGATTAAAAATGAAATTTAAAGTTAAAGTAAATTTTTTTTATACCTACTTAACTTGCTTTTCTGTAAATGCTCCATAATGACTGATAGCTTTATCACAAATCAGAATAGTTGAATATTTTTACTCTTGATATCAATATTATTCATATCGAGATTGATACGTATCGAACAATACAGCAAAATGATATCGAAGGCAATATTACTTTGTTAAAGATGTTCCCTTAGCTCAATGAAGCATGCTGGAAAAAATCTGCTCCTTTCGTAAAATACTATATTGAGATGCTCGTTGAAGTTGAGGTTAGTCCTCAGCCTATATCCCACTGCTGGGCACAGGCCTTCCTCATGAAGATACACATGAGGAGTATGAGCCGTAGCACCACCACGCTGTCCCAATGCGGGTTGGTGGGTTGAAACAGTTGCAATAGCAACCGGGACCCCAAAGTTTTGGTCACCCATCCACGACCTGACCATCGCGAAGGCATTGTTTTCAATCGAAAGTCAAAGCGTACTGACCACTACGCTTTCTTTGTCTTTCAATTAAAAATAGTTTTTATTAGGAATATCATAAACTTCATACCCTTCAAAGAAACTTGACTCCTGTAGGCCTAGCACGAACGTCATTGCCTCTCGCTTCCGCGCGAATGAAGAAGCGAGAGGCAATGACGATTTTTGTCTCCGGGGACTTAATCTCTTCGGCCCGTGCTAGGCCTTCTGTTAAGTAGTTAGCTACATATTAATTTATCGCTATGATGATGAAAACCTATTGTTTCTAGACTAATCTATATTATGTTTTAAATATTCATAGACGAAGAAATCTAAAAAAGGCTATCGCTCACGTGATAGATTACGCGTGATGGTGAATTATTCATGTTCTTTATGAAACACCTGCACAAATCAATCACTTATTGGTAGAACTTTCTGGCTTAGCTGTGTTTACTAGAACTTTGGACAGCGTTCTAACCCCGAGGGAATACCTAAGTCATGTTATAAGGAAATTAATGAATACCTACATAGAATTTTTTAAGCTATTGCATAGCTTCTATCGCGGGCCTTGAGCGCGGGGACCGAATCCAGAAATTCCGTAACGAAAAAACCTCACGCTCCCCACTCCGATGCGCAAGGAGGTGTGGCTTGAAGGCCGTGCATCGTCTAACGTCGTTTCAGTTCGGCAGTCTTCGACACGGGCGTTGTGTGCGTGAATATGAATGAACAAAGTGCATTTATTATTAATGAAGAAAGTCACCAAAAAAAAAATGGAAGAAAATGAGTGAGTACTCTATATACATACATTTTATTATTATCACAAATGCAGTATTAATTTTGAATTGAAAATATAATACTGCTATTATTGTAAAATAATAAAAAATATTTTAAACAATATTAACTTTTTTTATTTATTTAATAATAGAAAACATTTGTTTTCTTATCGGTCACCACGCTCAAAAAGTGTAACTTGAATTAATATCAAAGAAAAATAAATACTGCATGAATAAAATAAATAAATAAAATTATAATTGCATAAGTTGATACAAAATGCTATGCAATAGCTTTGCCGCGGCAGTCCCCGAGTGCCACACGTCTTTTTTTTTAAATGCTTAGCAAATTACATCACACCACCTGATGGTAAGCAGTAGATAAGTCCATTTGCGAAGGATGCTAGGGCAGCACCAAAGGATGCAGGCCTAGCGACCTCCATCTTGCTGGCTCACAAGATGCCTTTTCACGCCTATTTTGAAGGAACCCATGCTGTAGGAAGGAGGAACCACGTGTCAAATATTCATAATGTACTCAATACGTACGAGTCCAAGACTGAAATAAAACAAGATGTATCTACTCGTTTCACAAACCCTTTTAATAGTGGTAGAGTCGAGTACAAAAATATGTACACATTTTAGAGGTGACAATCTTCATACAATCTTTATTTCCTTCTAATGAGAGTCATTTACTCTAAAATGTGGTGACATATTTTTGGAGTTGACTGTATCTATCACCTAAGTAAATATGATTGTAACTCTTAGTTCTTAATGGTCTATGGGTTCATCCAGGAGAGTAATTTGTTTCATCTAGTATACTTATATTATAAAGAAGAAGGGTTTGATGATTGAAAAATATAATACCTAACTACCAGTGCGAAAGCGCCGCGGACCGCTCGAAATAGTACCTTATATTTTGTTAATTTTACAATTAACATTCTACTATAGTTACTTATTATTACAGATAAGGACAATACCAATCTTCAAAGGTCAACTCTGTATTTGTTTAGAAATTTGAAACGTTTATACGCGATTCAATATTAACTGTAAATATTACTAAATTGGGCTAATAATTAAAGTTTTTGATTGCTACTCCTCAGTAACTCGTCTTCGTCAACTGATTAATTTTTGAACTGGTTATATTAACTTCGACCTATGTTATTAACGGATTTGGCTTATAATCGAAGTTTGTTTAAATGGCTTTGAAAATTTCTATGTGAAATTTTGATTTGTGGTGGAATACCGTTTGAATAGTAGTTGCGTCATTTAGATTTTAACTTCTAACACCTTATTCATAAACGCTATTTAAGTTTAAGCAATTGTTTGCTTAAAACTTAAGCGTTTATGAATAAGGGTGTTAAAGTTTTCGAACTTTGATTTTATATATCTTTTGAATAAGAGAAAATCTATACTAATATTATAAATACGAAAGTAACTCCATCTGTCTCGCTTTCACGGCTAACTACTGAGACTACTGAACCAATTGAATCAAATTTGGTACACAGATAGTCTAGAACCTGAAAAAGGACAAACGCTACCTTTTAGCCCGATATACCCATTTGAACGGGTGTCATGCGGGTGAATGTTAAAAAATATAAATATAACGCCTGCCAGAAAAATGAAGGACAAATTTACGCCACTATGAACTTTGCTTCTAATAATAGAGTAGGAGTAAATTTTAAGAAAAAAACCGCCACCAATTGAGGCTACTGTTCCAATTTGAATAAATATTTCAGTGTTGAACAGCCTGTTTATTGAGAAAGACTATAAAGGCTATACATACCATCACACTATCTCACTAGTAACTATTCTACGCGGACGAAGTCGCGGTCAAAAGCTAGTAAACAGAACTCTTCTCTAAATTGAATTGATAAATCTGGCAGATACTGATAGCGACAAGTCGAAGACGTCCAACAGTAGACAGTGTGCGCTGATGATCTTAATGATTCATCTATGATAGTGGTTGATGGATTGCACGTAGGTTCTCCTCATGCATATTTCTATTTTAAAAGTCACAATAGGTAGGTATATTTTATTGGTGTAGTGCTCTAGTAACTGTCCATCACGTTCAATTTTCTAGCACCAACCAACATGTTTGCATAAAAAACTTGATTGAGTAACGAAGCTTAAACAAAGACTGCAGCGTGAAAATATTTGTTGAATTATTGACCAGTTCACGGCAATATATCACCCCTGAAAGTTTCCAGAACACCGGAACTGATAGAGGCTATCGATCGGGAATCGGGAATCGGAACTTCCCGTGGTTTTTGTGCCTCAACCGAATCAAATTAGATAACCCTTAGATACGAGGGCTTTAGGCCACTTTTCTAACTGATGTGCTCTAAGATATTATTCTCGTTGCGTGTAGAGGGTAAAAACAGTAGGTAATCTCTTCCCGTGGGAGAAAAACTTTATTTATATTTATAGGAAATTGTGAAACATTCCTGTAACACAAAGTATGGCGATTTCACGTAGAATGTATACATGCATGTTTTCTTGGTGTAAGTACATCACATGTCTGTAAACGGGTGCCAATTTCTGTGTGCAAAATCAGGTTTAAGGTATCTTCTTATAAGCTTCCATTGAATAAGGAGAGATGAATTACATGAGGATATTGTGGAAAAAACGTTAACAAATTTATCAATAATAATTAAATGCAAGTAAAAATGATGGAAACCAACTTAAACTTCAAACGAAAAACTCTAAAAGAAAATACGCTACAATTTCATCTGAGACGTTCAAATAAAATTTTTGATAAAATTAATTTAAGTAATGCAAATATATTAATGTCTTCCGCGTTACTAAGTCGACAGTCTACCGGTTATGTAATATACCGATTTTAAACGCGTGGATCGAGGGGCATTACTCCCATTAGGCTACACCACTAACATCCTTATTTTGACTTAGGTTGGGCTTATTATTGAGTGTGAGAACTCTACCTGCTGATTAATCATATTGTCGGTATCCACAGACATTAGAATTAGTAGGTAAAGATTTAGTTCCTTATTTATAGTTAGTTATGTGGTCTAACTAAAACTTCTTACAGCATTTTTAAGCTTTTGTATTAGTAATTTTTTAAGAGGAAATACGCAGACACGCGGTGTTAATTTGAGTTCTCCCCTTTAAAATAGTAATAATTTAAAATAATATTTTACCCAGCATTATCCGCTTTTCCCATTGGATTATTATCTGACGTAGGATCTGCCAAAAATATATGTGGATGCAAAACGAAAAGGTATGCGAGGGAGATATCCATTAAACGGATTGATTCTTTTTGCGTGACTGGGAGAGCCAACCAATCCTTTGGTGAACATTTCAGATATTCAGCGTTTTATTCCTTGCGCAGTTTCAGGCGCGGCCGACGTCAGACATCTTTGAATCAGCGATGGAGTGCGTTAGTTTATTATTCAATAACATTACAGTTTTAGTAGAACAGGATAGTTGGTATTTACTCCATGGCACACTTTGAATAACACTGTAACTCATTTGTAGGTAAGTTGTTCAAAGTCAATTCATTGGAATTTTAAAGGTATTTCACAGCAATATTGAATTGAAATTGCTTGCATTGAATGATTGTTTTAATTATTTTTCGTAAACTTTACTTTATCGATATAACAATAACTCATTAATACTACTTTTACATTAAATTTACATTATCATTCCACAGCATCCACAAAGCATTTCAGAACAATAGTAAAAAAGAAGAAGAAAACCTAATGAACTTATACAAGTGTGCGTTGTCAAAAAAATTAAAATAAAAGCTGTTGTTATAAGTTCATGAATTCCATTATGTTTTTCTTAGGTAACATATAGGCAGATTTATATTATAAGGTAGTATATTGTAAGGTATTTTACTATTAATGTAAATGATTGTTTGTCGAGATTGCGTGACTGTACCCAATGCGTGCTATAATGATCCATCTACACTTGACAGTAAATAAACCGGCCCACCAGCTACCTTGTTAGAACTCTGATTCGATTATCTCACAAACTATGAAACTTACAACTATCAAAGTTAGACCTACAAAAAAATCTTACCATGTTGATTGAAATAACCACAAATTTTCGCTAAAGTACCGCCCATTCGCATAATAATCGAGCAACAAACACGAAACAAACAATTTGCCCTGTCTCAACTTGAGTTCTTTTCTATACAATAAGTGTAGTCGGAGATTTCCTACGGTTTCTTTAGTATTGTCTATCGCTATTTCGAACTTTCTTATTGTTTTCAAAAAAGAATTACCAACGATTTGCAAGATTAAATATGACCCTTCATTGTAAAATGTTTAATGAACACTTAAGAAATTAATTGATCCTAATGAATTTCATATCATTTTAGTCATTATGAAATGCACTTTCTTGAAATATAACTTAGATAGTTGTAAGTTTTGTACTTTTAAAAAAATCGAATCAGAGGTAAAAAGATAGCGGGTGGCCCGTTTTATTTGCTGTCCAGTGAATATGTAGCCTTAAATACATACCATATATTCCTTTGTATAGTATCCAACGGGTATTCGGTTTTACTAATATATACGTGTATATCCAACATCCTCGGTTGAGTCAGACTTTAGTTCTTGTAAAGTTTGTTAGGCGTGAGCTGGGTTGGTAATACATAGCTAGCGGACTTAGTCGTAGTTTTATCATGCTGTCGATGGGACATGATCGAACGGACATGGGCGAATGAATGATACGCGACTAATCAGATATTATAATATTTAGATATAGTATATATGTTACAGCTACCCGTTCTAAATAGTACGCGTTTTTTCTAGTTGGAACAAATTTTATTAAGTGCCGTTGTAAAATACAAAGCCTGAGGAAAATGCAAAGCAATATATTTATATGATAGGCTCTAATACTAAATATAACAATTGCACATTTATGTTACAATGAACATAAAAAAGGGGTGGGCCCCTTTTATGTCGGGCCTGGGTCATAGATGACCATTCTCCTTTGTTTATATTTTGTTTATGTTGTTTTTCACAATTTTACTTACCGAAACCAAACTACCGATCACGTTCTGTGAAACTTGACGAAAACTTTGTGATCTCGAGTTCCTCGACTTCGGAAATTAGAAGGCACTTTAAGCTGTTGATCCTGATTGCTACGGCACCAGTTTCTGTCCAAAAGTAGAGCCAGAGCGTGGTGTTACGACCTGTCCCCTTACTCTAAGCTGTCGGAAACTAAACGAATCTCTATTCCTGTCTCTTTTTATCGCGGCGAATCAGAGCGAGACGGGACGGGACTTTCCGAATCGAATCCGTGAACCGACAGTTTAGAATAAGGGGGCTGTGCATCTTGTGACGAGGTAGATGCCGGAGATAAAATAAAAGCCCGGAGGTCGTCACGTATTGTAAAGTATATATTTAAAAACATAAATCACACTGAAACATATAACTTAAACTTAATAAAAAGGTAAATTTCACTAATCACTGAACATAAAACTTAAAGATATTATCAAAGCTAGTTACAATAGTGCCTTTGTAAACTTGTTGAAACTTGAACATTTATTGTTATATTTTATTATCAATAAAATTATATATTTTATTATTGGTACTTAATTTTTTGTTATATTTTTGTGATTATTTACGTCGAACCAATCACTCCAGACGTTGACTCTGATACGATTAAAATTGGAGACCAAAAACAATGAAAAAAAAGAGACAATTGGTTACTTTAAAACAGAAACATATAATAGAAAATGGCCAGAGAAGTCGCTAATACTGATATAGCGCCTCGTTACAACCTTTTGTCTTCCTTCTTGTGGGACAACCTATGCCTTGTGGGACGTATAAGACTGGCGTCACACAAAACACAACCTTATTGACGAAATTGAAAAATGATATTAAGAGCACCTCTTTACTACTGCTTGCTCAGTGTCCAATAGGCAGAGTAATCATGAATTCCGTACCGATTATCACTACTTTTCCGGATTATACTATGTTAATAGACCTAAGATGCGATTGGCGACCTGTCTGTTGTTTCTGATTACTATTAACACCTACTCCTTTGATACATAATGATATCTATTGTGACCACAAGATGATAGTGTGATAATGTCTATACATTTCGCACTGTGAGTAATTTAGTGATGAGATATTGCACATCAGATATTATAGACCATTATTAAAGATATTATAGACACCCTAAAATTATATAAAAAAATTTAAATATAATCTTTCACGCGTAATTTGTAAGATTAGGAACATGATATTGACGCAATGAGTAAAACGCTAAAAACTTAATTGCTCTTTGTACAGGCCACTCCCTGTAGACATCTACAACACCGGAAGAGCGTTGCGGACCTTTAAGAAAGGAATACGTATATCTTTTCTAGTGGTAGTATTTTTGAGTGTGTCCTCAGCCTATACATCTCACTGCTGAGCACAGGCCTTCCTCATAGAGAAACACATAAGGAGTATGGACTATAACACGACCACGCTGGCCCCATGCAGGTTGGTGAAAAGAATCGGTTGCAGCTGCGACCGGCTTAACGTGCCGAAGCACGTAGGTGTTCGAGATCACCAATTTTTGGTCACTCTTCCTAGGCCTAGTGACCATGGTAAAGTTAGCTTTGTTTTCGATATCGAAAGCAAAAGTGTACTAACCACTACGTCAACGAGCTCCGAGCTCCTTTATTTTTGAGTGTACTTCAATCTTTTGAATTCAGGCTCCATTTTAAGGTAGAGCCAAACGCACTTAATAAATTCAAAAGATATAACTGTGATGATGATTCCCAGTTGTCACTTCAGCCTAGTACGACCATATCATCAAAACACTATTTTTCGGCGGTGGTATTATCACTCCCATGTCCCCAAAGAGTTATCCCCAAGAAGAAATCACGTAATAAGGGAAAAGTCTCTTGCTGTTACTAAACACTATAGAAAATCCATAAACACTGTAATGCAAACCAAAATTCTACAGGGAATTTCAATAAGAAGTAGCCAAAATCAAATCAAATCAAAAATTTATTTTATAGGCTCGATATACAAACACTTAAAAACGTCAATTTATGAATAAGTGAATCTTTTATAATTCTTGTTTTTTAAAAATGTTAGGCTAGTACAATCAAGTGGTCAAATCAGCTTCAGAAGTAAGAGCTGTTGGAATATGTACTGTGTTGGAATCGCAAAACATAGTGTTGGACGCACATAGAGAAACTATATACTTCGTAAAGTAGTGTAGCAGCCTATCGTCTACCACTTGGAAAGGTTTACTTTATCCAGCTGTGGACGACGATGAGTTGATAATAACAGTAATGTTCGTTTGTCTCAATTAATTACAGGTTTGCGTAATATCCGAGTAATTAATTCGTATCTCGCCCATTTTCGCGTTACGTTGGCGTGGAAATAACAGGCGGGCCACATAAATATTTGTATATAGCCAACACATTATGAAATAGAAAACCAGGCATTCGAAATATACGAACGCCACCGAAAAGGTTGTCCCGGCGGATATCTGTGGATCCCTTCACTTAAATGCCATTCTTTTTTCAACCTTATCCCATACGCATTACTGCTGAAATCCAGCTTGACTCCAAATATCACTTGGTAATTTACATCGTGATGGAGTGTTATAAAAAGCGTAGTGTAATCTAAAAATTTCGTGTGAATAATAAAATGTTTTAAGTTTTTATTTTGAATACGTCGCTGTGCTAGTCAACTAACTTACGTAAATTACCATATTTTGATGATTTTTTTAGCTGGACGGTGGCGTAGAGTTAAGTACGCTTTGGCTTTCAATATCGCCACACAAAGCTTTCTTCGCCATGGTTACGCTTTGGATGGGTGACCAAAACTTTGTGATCTCGTACTCCTCCGTGCCTCGGAAAACACGTCAAGCCGTTGGTCGCAATTGCAACCGTTTCTAGCCATCAACACGCATTGGGCCAGCGTGGTGGTGTTACGGCCCATATTTCGTCGACGACGGCGGTAGGCGACGGGCTCGCCACCTGTCACGCTGAGCACATGTGCAGGCACTGCTTGGTGAAGCGCGGACTATAGCAGTGAACTGCTTTCGCGGTGCTTTTGCGTAGTCTCTGTCTAACCCTTACGGAATAATAGTCGTGTGTATATGTATGTATGATTTTCTTTTTCTAATTGACAAAAGTTCTCTAGTCGAGTATGTTAAGTATAACATGAACAAGTTAATTGCAAACTATGACGTTAATTCAAAAGTGTCCTAGAAAGAAGAGCACAAACCTTGGCTACTTCAGTTTAAATGAAATACCTGCTAAAACTAGACTGCAAATTCAACGTTATTTCAACGTTATTTTGCCAAGAGTGCAATATGTACACGACATAAAAAACATTTTCAAACCACGGCAACAAAATTCAAGTTATATTTGAGTGATGTTTCGCGGGTAGGTTTCGTACGTCAGCGGAAATTTTACATATTAATATTTATACACTAGATGGTCAACGAAGATTTTTAAGGGTTACGCTATATTATGCAATCCTATGACATCGAAACGAGGTTTAATTACTTTGCTCATGTCGGTGTGTATAATTAGCAGTTGTAAAGATCTAAGCTGGACACTGTTTATCCTTTGTCCAAAATCAGCAGGTTGGAGAGGTTGGAGAGGTGTCCAGACGAATCCAGTTAGGGTGGGCTGCATTCGGTTAGCTTGACGATATTCTTAAGGACCAAAAATGCCGCAATGTCTCAAGTCGCAGCTATATAACCAGTGTGTCCTGCCAACTATGACTTACGGTGCTGAAACGTGGACGCTTACCAAAGATACTATGAGGTAGCTTCAAGTAGCTCAATGAAAAATGGAGCGTACCATGCTAGGATCAAGTTAATAGATCGCGTGCCTAACATAGAGATCCGACGTCAGACCAAGGTCCAAGATATTTGCAAGCGTATCTTGAGACTTCAGTGGCAGTGGGCAGGACACTTGGCGAGGTATGAAGACGACAGGTGGAGTAGGTCCTTAACAGAATGGTGGCCAAGGCAAGGGAAAAGACGACGAGGTCGACCTATAATGCGATGGGTCGACGACGTCGAGCGAGTCGCGGGAAAGACCTGGGGATGGATCGCGCAAGACCGGAAAGATTGGCACAAGAGAGAGGAGGCTTATGCCCTGCAGTGGCGATAATGGGCTGATATGATGATGATGATGATGAAAGATCTAAGCAAACATAAGGAGAGGCATCAGGAAGCAGCTTTGTCTTAATACAGAAGTAAGAAAAACTGGCAGAAGAATGCCGCAAATGACAATATATCAACGTTCTCCTTTTTTACCAAAAGCGTGACATCTGAATTTTTAGGTGTCCACGTGACAGCGATCTCTATCGATGTTTCGATTGATGGCTTGTAACGGCAAGTTATAGTGTAGGTACCACATTCAGATATTTGCTGCACATTTGCATCGCTATGTAATCACTACCCTTTTTTAACAGTTTATAAATGTATTATAAGCAGCTTAAACTAAACAATGTTTTTGGATTTCATTAATTAAAAAAACAGTCTCATAAAGAGTAATAGTTTTAAATTTTGTTTCTTTTTAAATACATAAATATGTGCTTAAAGAGCTTTTAAGATACGAAATAAATTTTTAAGGATTGCAAATGGAAACGAAATAATCTCAGCCAAGGAAAAGGCATGATTTTATTTACAGTATGAGTGTAAATATTTGAACAGCCAATTGACGATAATTATAAAAAAAATATAAAATAATTCACTTCAATTTCGAGCATAGGTAGGTACTTTCTAAAACTGCACACTGTAAAATCTAATACATAAAAGTCGTAAGTATTTGTAAATACCGAAACTGAATAAATGATTTGAGTTTGATTTAAACCAGCTATTAGTCATGTCTTATAAGTATACTCTAAGTATAAGATAGACACCTCATTGACTCGAGTCCTAGCCCTAACCTGAAATATGTCTTTATTATTATATTAGTTTTTGTCTAGCTCACAATCTTTCTTGTTTTGTTTCTGATACGTGGAATGTTTAGTATGCAATTTGGTTCGTCCTAAAATAGAGGTAGGTTTGATTCAACGATATCCTAATTTGGAAGTGTGATAAGTACTATTATTATTATGCAACTTGTATATAGTAATGTATGGGTACATAATATATACATAATATTATGTGTCACAATAATATGCTTATGTCGCGATCGGATTCCTATTGGATTGTTATATCTTGAATCATTATTTCGTAGAATAAATGTCAATTTACGAACTGTCTGTAGGCAAAAATGAGCCGTTTTAAGAATTTTGAAACGCGTCTTTAGAATATTGGAATCATATAAATTAACACAACTTTAAAATAACCTCGTGTAAATCTATATATTCTTACGTTAAAAATTTTGCAATCTTTTTCATGTCAAAAGTTTCACGATAAAAATGTTTCTTCTCGTGATGTTTCCTTCCCCGTTTAGTTATCTAAGCTTTAAAGTTTTTAATCTCAATGGCACTTTCAATGAAAGATACGTTAAAACTTTGTCAAAATAACGTGAATCACGTTTTCCTGCACACGTTAAATATTCTACATCGTAAACTAATTTGACATAGCTTGCTACTTGCAGGTGGGAATCATGCTCTAATAGTGTTGTACCAAGTCGATATGGATATTTTAATGATTAATTCTTATCGTTAAAAACATTTCTTATAATTTTCGTTCTCTTGTTTCAGGTATTGATCCATTGGTTATGAATAAGCGCATTTCGGCTGGGCTAATTGTTTTGGCGCCTTTAAAGATTGTTCATCTAACAAGTAAGTGATACTTTACCTAAAAGAATGTCTCTAATGACGATGATAAAGGCTTCTTATCAACACTATGAACAGGTAATTCTCGACTAGATATAGCCAAACTTTTTTTCATGCAATAGATTAACACAATTTGTAGGATACCGCGAAGTAATTTTCTTTTATTACATTAATTATTAAAACAGGTTTCAACAACTTTGGAAGGTATGAACCGTTATGTTATGCTGGAACATGAAGTATACATTTCGCAAATATTATTTTGTGGTTCTTTCTTTATTTTCTGCTTTCGGATCGCGGCAACTGCGCAAGCGAATCTTTTGTAATATTTTCGTCTATCCATGCTCCTCTATTCTCAATATTCGGTTCGCGGATCCGATTCGGAAAGTCACGTGAAGTCAAGTCCAGTCTTGCTTTGATTCTCAGCAATAAAAGGGATACGTATAGTTTTCCGTGCTTCGTTTTTTTAACAGCGTAACAAGTTGGTTCCATGTTTTAAAAATTAACCTCTTGAGGTCAGCACGTATATAAGCTATTTTGTTAAGTTTTCTGATCATTGATTTTAAACGAAAAATCGGATGTGAGGTGTTTTTCTCCTCCCACACGGTACTTTTTGGTGTACTCCAAATGAATTTTATTCAGAGTTCATGAGCATTTTGGATTGTGTTTTAATCATTTTAGGGCCACTTGCAGGAAAGTTAAACCTTGTTTTAATCTCAATTTTGTCAATTTTTGACACTTTAGCCATAGTAAGAATGACAAAAAATTACAAAAAAAAACATGTGAAATTTAAATCTCGACGTAAATTTCCTACAAGTGGGTTAAATCACTAGCTAGATTACGTCTGTGAGTTAATCGAAGACATTATTTAAGGGCAGGATCGTAATTTTATGGCTAGCAAATATTCTAATCAACTATTTCCAAGTTTTGTTTTAAAACCGTGAGAAATAGGTTTAATTAAAGTATCTTATACGTATTAGTTACCATTACAAAGAGCAGACGACCTCAGATGTCCAACGGTTGATAATCCGAACAATATAGCATTAGTAATTTATTATGCACGGCATTATGTCATGTAGCAACAGAACTATTTGGCCGCATAATACGGCCGTTAGAAAAAAAAACTCATTGTAAAAATATTGACGAATCACCTTGAAATAACATAGCTACGCCGTGTTCGAGGTCCTTAAATGTGATTACGTAATTTTCGAAATTACTTTTTTTGCGTTTTATATTCTGCTCATACGAATTATGGTTTTTTAAAACAAAATAACGTTTGGTTTTTTGTTGTAATGTTTCTAATAAAATTTTTGATTTACCGCAGGAATACTACAGAACAAGGTAGGTAGTGGTAGTTTCAACTGCGTCTCTGGTCTAATGGTTCACACTACCAGGTGTTGATTGGGAGGTCCGCGTTCGATTTCAGCAGAGCAGAAGTTTTCTGCTCGGTTTGGTTGGTGGTAGGACCACCACCGTCTTACCTAAATTTGTCGCCATAATAACAATGTTTTAAGCATTGTTGTGTTCCGGCAATCAGAGGTAAGATAGCGAGTTACTCAGTTGTTGACGATTACAGGTGAAGCTCGCTTCCACCTTTCGTCACTTGCTATCAGGTGAGACGAAGGTCAACAGCTAACCTGTCTTATGTAAAAAAATTACTGTGTTAAGTCGGGCATTCACGTTGTAAATGCCACTCTAAAACAGCTTCAAAACCGAATCTTTTCCCCTTTATTCCTCGTTCATACAATGGCAGCTTCTAGTGCCATCAGTCTATTTCAATGGATCGCAAAATAAAAACATCGCTCCCACTTCCATTTTCCGGAAAAAGCGCGTGAATTCTCGGTATTTTCCATTTTACTATAAAGGGCATTTTCAACAACTTCCAATTGACAAAGGTGGACAACTGTAAGACTTACCTTTCAATGCCTTATTCTCAATTGTAATCCGATTATGAAGAGCTGAGACTACATTGAAATGTCGCTACGAAACGCTTCTCTTTAAAGCGACGCTCAACTGAGCAAACTGACTCCTCTTTACTAGACAAATCTTGGGATTTGATTTGATTTATTTAGTTTGCATACAGCACTCGTTTCTTATTGAACTTAGCTAACCCGGTTCCACGGGAGAGACAAAGGCTCCGCGCATTTTTTTTTGTTAATTGTGCTAGCTTTAGTTAGAGCTAGAGAAAGCGGAGCGCTATTTACTACGCTCACACTTTATCAGCTTGTTATAATGATGAAAATATATGTTTTTGTTTGTTGTTTACTTAAAATGGTTTGATTTTATAATTTACTTGGAATGATTTTTATTTTTATTTTTTTATTTATTGTATTTTAATTTTTTTTTAAATCTTTTATGATTTTAACTATACACGTGGAAGATGAGAGTTTATTATAGATATTCATATATCAACATTAATACAATAATACTAAATATATAATATATTTTGTTAAACAAAAGCAGTTAACATCGAGAACTACTTGTCTCATTACCTGTCCTTTTGCCTGCTATAATGAAAATAATAAATGGACACTTTTGTTTTGGCGACAAAGAAATGAATGCGAACTACTCGTGTTTTTAATTACTGATCATTTCAGGAAATGTACAGCCCAAATAATAGGCATTCTTACTACAAATACTTGGTGGAAGCTTATTTTGTTTGACGACCTCCGTAGCCAAGGTGCTGGGTTCGATTACCGGTGGGGGCTTATGTTTGTGTGAAGAATACAGGCATTGTTCTCCAGTCTTTGATATTTATATGTGTATTGTATATTTTCTGAATATTTATATGTATATATCTATTAAGTATATTTATCTGTCATCTAGTATCTGTAACACACGCAGCATTAGTTGCTTAAAATGGGGCTAGTTTAGGTGTGATTTACTGAAGATAATTATTTATTATTTTACCACTCGTTTTAAAACCTCGTCCTTGATGCCTGCAGTCCATTCAAAACGAGTAGCGGAAAAAAATATAATTTCAAGTATTTATTTATTATTAATATATACTTTATTGCACATAATAATACAAAGAACTCATACGATAACAAAAAAGCAATTGGCGGCCTTATTGCTAAACAGCAATCTCTGCCAGGCAACCTGTTTGAGAGACAATAGCAAAAATAAAAACAAAAAAAAACATGTGGGGGTGCAACAAATAAATGAATATATATATATATATATATATATATACAAAAATAAAAATAAAACTATATAATATCCTAAAGATAAACACAGGCAAACAGCTAGTCTGAGTAAGCTGATCCAGAAAATTGCATACTTGAATATTTATCTCCATTTAGTAATGCTTAACCTTTGTATAGTACGATACCTAAAATGTAGTCGTCTACCTAAAAAACAATATTAGTATTTATACAGACTGGTAAACAAGATAGGTATTGTGGCAAACTCTTTGCTACACGCGCGTAGACTTGGGGCTTAAAAAAGAAAATAATTTAAATTTCAAAAATGGAATAAAAAAAGGACGAACAATAAACAAAGAGTGTATGTCAGACCGCGACATGATACGAATATGCTTGTTAAAGTTTATTATACCAAATATAGTGGGATAAAAAAGAAGATCTCTTATTAGTAGTCGACAAGAGAAGCCCCCAGAAGATCCCGAGTGTACCTAATTTGGACAAATCATACATTAATAAACGAGAGGGGAGATGGGTGTAATGGGTTTTTCAACCTACATAATAAGGAGTTAATTAATTCGTCAGTGATGCCAAGGGTGCGGTTTTTCAATGTTTGAAGTCTAATTTGCATTATTATTAATGCTCAAAAAAGCAATTTTGAGCTCGAAAGTAGGTTACGCTCCAAAATTTGTTCACTTTTATGTAGGTACTTAATGTGCTGGTAGACTGAACTAATTGTATTACTTCATATTAATATTCAGTATAAACCTTGTACATTTCTAAATACTTATTCACTACAAAACTTAAATGGTTTTTTCTTACCACGTGATCTTTTAGACTGATATTTTAATACATTAGTTAAGGTAATATCCAATTTATAGCTATAAGGCCGCCTGCGTTGCATTGTATTTTTTTTTCTTTACTTTATTTCTGTGTTTTTATTAGTTGCAATAAAGAATTTTATCTATCTATCTATGTGTAAACCTTACTTTAAAACCACTATCAATGAAACCGAATCCTTTGGGTAGTTTCAAGCATACGTAAAAATATTCAGCGAGGAGTGACTTTTTTTTAAAAACTATGTAGTGATTTATGAGTTATCATTATTTTTCATTAAATTACATACATGCAAACATAGATATAATCATGACTATTATGACCGCTACTACACGGCTTATTAACTGATATTTTCATTGGGGATTGCATTTGAAATACGCAAAATGCAATTCATTTTTTTATTCAACGTGTTGCCAAAAGCAAAGTATCCACCTAATGGTCAGTTCCGCCTATTCGTTAACCAATAGCTTCTAAACTTTGGTCAGTACCCAACTTTATATTTGCATAATCTGCTTGTAATGAAATAGCCACTTTTACTGACTACGAGTATTTCATTTTTGGAAAGACTGCAAAGTCAAAATCAAAGGTATTTACATACTCTTATGAATGTCAAATTATGCCAACCGTTCACTAGCTACCAGGAGGCCTTGTTCTGAGAAGAACGGGCAAGAAACTCAGCAAGTTGTTTCCTCCCTTTACAATATAATAATTGTTTTTGAAAGATTTT
The DNA here is from genome assembly GCA_910589355.1 of Parapoynx stratiotata. Taxonomy (NCBI): domain Eukaryota; kingdom Metazoa; phylum Arthropoda; class Insecta; order Lepidoptera; family Crambidae; genus Parapoynx; species Parapoynx stratiotata. The sequence goes on from OU342457.1 coordinate 4,894,446, forward strand.
ACAGTATGCATTGTCAAGAGAACAAAGAAATTGTTAATGTAAACATCATACACAGACCTTTCCAGACTGTAACATCTTCCATTACAAAACTGAGTGAAAACAAAAAAAACATATCTGCATCAATTAGTATCTAAACGGTAATTTAATAGTACAGTGGGGGTAGAAAAGGTTCGTCAGTTTTCAAATTGATTCCTTTATCAGTCATAGAAACTTATTACCTTTTGAAACTAAATCGCTACCAACATAACTGCATACAAAATTATGATTACTGGTAATGAAATCAAGGATCAAAACAACTTGAATAAAATAAGTACTAAATTACAGAATGTTGGTTAAACTGTCTTTTAATTAGCCTGTTACAAACGGCAATGCGACATTTTTGAAATGTTGGTATGACTGACGTTGTCTCGTGCAAACAAATATCGACTTTAAGGTGACGAACCCTTTTCTACCCCGACTGTACATTTGAACCAGACGTCCCTATACTTCCCTATTGCGCCAGGGATTACACTAATGAACAAATTAATTGGAACACCTTTTAACAGCTCATTGGTTTGTTTTCGAAACCATCCGGTGTGCAGTGAACTTGTTCCCTGAATTTCACTTTTGCTTTTACAATTGGTACTTGAAATAGACAGTAAACAGTTACCTGTTATTCAATTATAAGGAAGGAAGGAAGTTATATATTATTGAACCAAATTAAAATAATTTTTCAATTTTTTTTCAATTTCTTTATTGCAATCATGTTAGTACATTTGGTCTTAAATATAGTTACAGTTCGAACATGAACCCTGCTAGGGCACTGCAATCTTAGGTAGGTAATACATAGGTACTTAAAACATAAAACTTAACACGAACACTTAAAACGGCCTTAAAAATTTTTTTTTTTCTCAAAAATAAATTTATTTCATAGAAGAAGAATATTAGAAGTTCATTATGGGTAACATTTGAAACTACTTACTTAGATGCAAAATAAACAAAAAGAAAAAAATATTAAATTTCATTTCCGTGATATTTTATTATGAATTCAAAAAAGAATTTATGAGAGATCTTTAGAGAGAATATTTTTTTTTTTTTTTTAATGTACATTATATTATTCATTTAAATATTCTGGTAACGAATAATAACATTGTTCTATTAAATATTTTTTAAATTTTATTCTAAATCTATTTATGTTACTTTCATTTTTTATGTCCGTAGGTATATTATTATAAATTTTTACACACATTGCAAACGGACCTGATTTGAGCATGTTAAGTTTTGTGTTGGGTGCTGCTAATTTAGTTTGGGGGCGCAAATTTTGAGGGCGAGTATATTCGGGAAACATGCTAAGGTTATTTTTTACAAAAATACTAATTTCTAGAATGTATATACACGTGAGAGTTAATATTTTTTCTTGCACGAAGTAAGGTCTGCAGCTTGTCATTTGACTTATGTTCATTATTATTCGTATGCATTTTTTCTGTAGTATGAATAATTTGGTTGCGTCTACACTGTTTCCCCAAAGTACTATGCCATACTGAAGCCAAGAGTGTGCATACGCATAGTAGGCACATTTCGCCATTTTTTTATTTGTGGCTCTTTTTAATTGATAAAGTGCAAAAATGAATTTTGACAATTTGGAGGATATTTTTTTTATATGATCTTTCCAATTAATGCTGGAATCGATTACTATGCCCAATAATGAGTGTGAATTTACATTATCTATTTTAGTTTTATTATATTCATAATTTATTGTTAGGGGGCTCTTTTGATATGGCTTACACTGCAAAATTTTTGTTTTTGAAAAATTTAATTTTAGATTATGATCCTCCAGCCAGTTAGATATATTTTTTAGGGTATCATTTAGTTGGTTAATTACATTTAAGGTGTCAGTACAGGATATTACTATAGATATGTCATCTGCGAATAGGGTACATGGAGAATGTATTAAATTTGGCAAGTCATTTATGTAGATTAAAAATAATATGCAGCCTAGTACACTGCCCTGTGGTATTGATTTTGATATGTTCGCAGGAAGAGATCTTACTTGGTTTATATTTCCTACAGGATCTTGATAGTCTATTTCGACATGTTGTACTCGGTTGCTAAAATATGAAACAAACCAGTCAAAGGCGGGTCCTCTCACCCCTATGCCATGTAGTTTATCTAGCAGTATGTTATACTCGACCCGGTCGTATGCTTTACTCATGTCGAGGAGGAGAGCAATAGCATATTTTTTATTATTTATGATATCTAATACATTGTTTATGTATTTGAAGGCAGCTAATGTAGTAGATCGATTCTTGCGAAATCCGTTTTGATCGTCATTAAATATTTTGAATTTTTCGCAAAACGAATTAAGGCGTTTAGACATAGCGCTTTCAAAAATTTTTGAAAATGTTGGCAGCAAAGCGATTGGCCGATAATTATTATGGTCTGTTTTTTCTCCTTTTTTATGGAGGGGCTTAATAATTGATATTTTCAAGGTGTCAGGGACTGTACCCTCCATGAACGATTGGTTTATTAAATATGTTAGGACCGGGGTCAGCTCTACTGCACACCTTCTAATTAACTGTGGAGGCAATTCATCATGACCGTAGCTTCTTTTGTTTTTTAGATTGCGTATTAAGTTGAAAACTTCTTTAGTAGTGACTGGTTCTAGATACATTGAATTACGCGTAGTTGATATAACCGGGCGTCCGGTAGGCGCGGTTTTATTTGGGCCTGGGTATTCGTCGTTGCCTATGGTTGAGAAAAATTTATTAAAATGGTTTGCGATTAGAATTGGTTCCTCTGTCAGGTGATTGTTAATTTTTAATTTGATGTTTTGCTTTTTTATTTGGTTTTGTTTATTTGTGTGTTCCCTTACTACGCTCCACATGGCTTTGACTATGTTTTGGGAATTGGAAACCCTTTTTATATTTTGAATTTTTTTAGAGCGCATGACACATTTTTTTAATAATTTTTCATATTTTTTGTAATTATTGTTTAGTATTGGATCTTTTACTTGAGACACTAACAATTTTAGGAGTCTTTTATTTTTACATGAAGTTTTTAATCCCTTAGTGAGCCATGATTTTTTAATTCTATTATTAATTTTTAACCTTACCTTTGGTATACATTCGTCTAATATAGTTTTAATCACGCAACAAAATAAGTAAAAGTTTTTATTTATATTATTAATTACAGTAATATAGTCAGAAAAGTTTACGTTTTTTAATTTGTGTATGAACCTATTTATATTATTTTCATTAAATAGCCTTTTCTCTATAAATATACCTCCCGACTCTATTTTCTTTGTTGGTAATTTGACCAAAATGCCTTTATGGTCGGAGAAGCCATATTCTTTCACATATGTAACTATATTAGCTTTTGAAAAATTGGTAAATAAGAGGTCTAAACAACTAGCAGTAGAATGCGTTATTCTAGTCGGTTCCCATATATTTTGGTCAAAGTTATAGCTGCTCATTAAATTTAAAAGAGTGGTTGTTAATGTACTGTCCTCCAAAACGTTTATATTAAAATCACCACCTATTATTATATCCCTTTTATAATATTTTTGTTGTAATCTACATAAAAGTTTTTCTAATAAATTGTAGAACTTTTCAGGCATTCGGTTCTTATTTGGCCAATATAAATTAACTAGTATTAAATTTAAATTAGATATTTCTATTGCACATAATTCGAAAATGGATTCTAAAGACAAACAGTTCAAATCAGTTAATTGTATACATTCTATATCTTCTTTAAGTAAAATACAAACGCCTCCACCTTCTGAATGTGATCTACTGAAGTACGACACCAACGAGTATCCTTCCAAGCGGAGTAGGTCAAGTTTTAGTGTGGTAATCCATGTTTCCGAGAGGCAGATCGCATGAATACTTTTGTCTTCGTCCATAGCAGCTTCAATTAAGTGGAGTTTGTTTTTCACGCTTCTTATGTTTTGGAATAGAACTCCTACTTTGTAATCATGTTTAGTGACGAAAAAAGTTTCGCTTTTTGTTTGGACTCTCTAGTGGAGTGCAGCGAGGACTTGATGTACGCTGAGCTACCATGTGGTCTGCGATACTTTCAAGTATGTTTTGGACTCCATATTTTAGGATTTTCCCTGTGGTTGCTGAGAACATATTTAAAGTTAAGTTTTTATTTGAGTCTATAAGATGTCCGTTTTCCCATGACGACATATCCTGATTTAGCATATTATTGAATGTTTCCACTCGATAATTGTAAAGTGGTTTGCCACAAATATACGTTGGAGTAGTTATGATTATATTGGTATTAGTCATTTTATCCAATTTTTCTCTTATACAATTGACTAGAAGTTTGAGGTCTTGAGAATATAAAAAGTCTGTTTCACCAATCATTATTACACAGTAATCCCGTTTTGTGTAGTTTTTCAGCTTGGTTTCTATATCTTTTAATAATATTTCAATACCAACATCGTGTGTTATATAATGTAGCATTTTGTAATCGTTGTACGCACTAATCCTTTTTATGTTTTGTATTATTCTTAGTCTTTTATTACTTGTAATTATGCAGATTTTATTAAAATGAGGCACGATGGGTTGAGCTTGATGAATGTTTTGGGCATTTGCTTTATTTCCACAATATTTTTCTCGAGGCTTGGAACTGGGGCTGATAAAGAGACTAGCGGGCTGTATTTCTTTTTGGTTCATACATTCAGACCCCTGAACTTCGGAAAAGTTTGGTGTTTCCATTGATCGAGTTTTGTGCTTTTTCCTCTGGCTTATATTTTTCATTTCAGGCGAATCATAGCAGATGTTCTTATAATGGTCTAGCTTTTTTTGCTGATCTGTGGTAAGTTTTTTAAGTGAACTATTTTCTAACATTAAGTTATCTATTTCAGAATGGGCGCTTTGGAGTTCTTTTTTTACACTTTCTAGTTCTTCTCTTAATTGTTCTATTTCGTTGGGGTTTACAACCGACAAGTCCGGCAAGCTTCTATATGTATGTTCCAAAATAGACTCTGATGAAGATAGGTCGGAAGATATGTCTAGGAGAGAGTTTTGTGGTTTGGTTTTATTTTTCCTTAACGTAATATTATCAGTTTTGGTATTGTTTGTGCGTTTGGAACCCTTGACGATTAATTTGTTTGAAGATAAGCTATTTATTTTGCTTGTATGCTTAGATTGCTCTGGAGTACATTCCGGTTCGACAGATTTTTTCTGACAACATGAAGTGCATTTCCATTGTTCTTTGTTTTCTTTAGTCATTAACTGAAATCTTTTTTCGGAAACATTTACACAATCGGTATGGTAATGTTTATTGCAATAGAAGCATTTTATATGTAGTCGACTTTTTATAATTTTTGTACATTTTCTACAAGCCAACTTGTTATTTTTTTCCATGTTTTTTCATATATGTTATAGATGTCGCCACAATAGTTTAGTATGCTTCAAGATAAATTTTTAAGTTTGAAGTTTCGCTACCCGACACTAGATGTCGCGTTTTAAAGCATGCTTTTAGTTCTTTACTTCTTCTCTTCAGTAGATGGCGCTGCTTAAGCAAGTATTGTAGTACTGATACGGTATTAAAATCTTTGAATAAAATTAACCGTCACTAGAAACCGGAATGAATAATTTTTCTTTAACAATGTTTATATGTAGATTGTCACTATGTAATAAGTATTAGGCACTTTGTATGTATCGAATTCACTATGATTTGGAAAGTTTTGAGTAGTACTAGTAGCACAAAATGTCTTTTGTTAGATTGCGTATATAACTTATGATCTTCTTGAGATTTGTTTGAGATAACATTAAGTTCACTTAAAAAAAGTAGTTTTTTTTATAGTAAATTGCCTTGGAATTTACAGCCGAAAAAATATACATACAATTAAAATCCTTACGTAAATTTAAAATTCATCGTGCAAAGATGTGTTTAAAACAATAACGTTTAGGTGTCGAACTTTCTATATTATTTTGTCTATTCTATTCCATTATGTTTATTTCCAAAGACTTGCAATCTAACAGTGCAATGTTTTGAATGCATATTAGAGTTACATCTGCAACTTCTACAGGGACTGAAGCGACATATAACTTTGGTGTTGACCGTGAAGGTGATAGCTGCCAATAGCTATAGGGTACTGACGAGGCACCAATGAGGAAGACGAACTGGGGACTGGGGAGCCAATCGGTGCCGCCGATCACAGATGAGATGAAGTGCTAAGCACCGATTGGCTAACGGTTAGCAACAAATTTATATACCGCCTTTACAATGTAAGCTGTCGACCTGTAATATAAAATGATGAGTAACAATTCACTGTCTCTACTTGCAATTCCACTGCCTATATTGTCTGCTAAGATAGTGGTATGCGAATCAAATGACTCAGTCTCAGTGTGTACAATTCTTAGTTTAGTCTACATACCCAAATTGGGAGTTGTGTTCAAAATTCGCACTTACTGCTGAGATAATTATGTAGCTTATCTGTTAACATGCCGATCCACACGTATACCTACAATTAAAAATAATTTCTAGAGTACACTGATAAAATTTCGTGCTGTATCAGTTTGTTATCGTTATCATACTTTCTATTACGTCATGGTAACACGCGAGTACGCCAGACTATAAATAGGCGTTACCTTGAATTCAAGAGTTCAAACTGCTTAACATTTGGAAGCAAATGTTTTAAGTTTCTCGTAATTAGTTAGCAGTCAAAGTAAATAATTTTCTTGTGAAAAGAAAACTTTCTTACGGGTACTCATGTTTTTCGTAGGGCTTCTCGATTTTCTGAAACGAATCATTTTGATTCTTTAATTTATTTATCATACATGCTATCATATTCCTATGCCTGCCAATTGTACAGATTACGTTTACGCTGTAAACAAAATATTAACGTTCTTTTATAAAGTGTATACCTGTGGTGGGGAATTAGTTGTGTTATGTTTAAGTTGAAACTTTTTATACATCTTTTCTCTTTACACGTCGCTCTTGAATACACTTTATGTAATCAAAAGTAGTGATAAAATAAATTGTAGTGCAGCCAATTCAAAGACGAGTTTTCCTTTTAATGGCATTAGTGGGAATATTGAAATAGAATTTCAGTAAAATATTTACGGAAACCTTGCACATCGACTCCAGTAGAATTTTGCCTTGATGAAATAAGTTCCATATTAATTGAATGAAAGATAATCTTATTGGGTAGGTATAAATGATATAAGCGAATTCGCTTTTTCAGTGTTTTCATATTTGCAAATTATTTCAGCTGTTATGTCTCAAACATATTATGTCAAACATATTATTAAATTCGTAGATGAAAGAGCATTTGAGTACATGTATTCCCATCAAAATAAAAAACATAAAAACTAAACATGTCAGCAAACTTCAATATAGAAATTGGGTATATATTATTATGTAGAACTGAAAGTAAATGCGTCCCAAGTTCAATTGGCAGTTCTGACTTGGCTAGTTTTTCACATTCATGTTTTTGATGGGATATTATTAGTTTTTGTAAATAAATTAACAAAGCAAGTTTTAAATGCAAAAGCTGACTATGCCTACTCTTAGTAATAAGACAAATATAGGTTAATAATATAACTATAACCAATTGATTAATGATAAACTTTGACAATAATTATTTTAAAATTTAAAAACTTAATAGATCTTTCGTGTCTAATTACAACGTTTCCGTAATTAATAAAATTGAGTGATTATGCAGATTGTACCAATCTAACAATTATTTATAAATAATGCATTTTTATGCAGATTTTTGTTTTGTGGTCATTGTTATAGAAACACAATTAAATAAAAAACAACCATAGATAGATAGAGAGATAAAATTCTTTATTGCAACTAATAAAAACACAGAAATATAGTAAAGAAAAAAATACAACAACCAACCAACCATGTTTTGATTTTCCTATTTGTTTTCACATGAAACCTTTTTTTATTATAATAGGCTAGTTGACTCATTTTTTATTAGGCCCCATATGACTCATTACTGTTAGCCATCATTATAAAAAATAATATTATTTTTTGAGGTCTTTATTGCAATTAATAAGTTTTGCTTAACTGACAAAAATGCTTCATTAGCATCATCTGCATAAAATAGGATTCATATAGATCACCGTAAGAAATAGGTTCCGAGGATTTTCCATACAAAATGTATGAGAAATTTTTTTGGCGATTTCTGTAATTTCTAGTACTCATACGTTAAATGGTCCAATAGTCTTTTGATCCCTACTGGAAATAGTATCGATAGGCATAAAAAATAGTTTTTTGATATCTTAGCTTTTTTTTGCTGACTGTAATCATTTTCCAAAATCTGTGAATGCAGATCAGAATAACTTTAAAAGTGGTTGCCTAACAAAGTTATCCCATCTCAAAAATCCACCCTGTATATGACAGAAATAACAACGCTTAAAAGTTGCAAATTTACTATGTAATTAACTAATTACAACGCCTGAAATAAAATTTATCAAATCAATGAAATCAATCAAAATATTAATCTGCTTAAAAGAAAAATGCAATGCCTTCAGTAAAATGAGAATCAGGGCTCGAAGTATTATAGTCCGTCTAATTGAGAATTATACGGTCAACTGGAGAATTACGTTCAGTAAACCAACCTAATGCTCTCCAAATATCGAATATTCAACAGGAGTCGAGTCTAAACGCTTTGCTTTTACCTGATAACAGGTATTTTGTGGGAACGGGATTCAACTAAATATTATTGAACAGTGATGAAACAAGAGATACGGTTAATTGTGCTCGAGGTAACCCGCTGCTCAATACATCGATAGCCGCTTTGTTGATGCAAGGCTATGCTAACCAATCAAATATTGTTATTGCTCCTTGCTCCTGAAGAATTTATGCAACCAAAATAGTATTCGACAGTTTGACAGGAAATGAATATTCCAGTGCTAATAACAACACATACTAGGTAATCACTGCTTCCTTCAAATTATTAGTTATTTGACATAATTCTGTATTTTATCCGTCCGTATTTTATCCGTCCGACGACCTCCGTGGTCGAGTGGTCTGTATGCCGGTCTCAAGGCGTCGCCATCTCGAGAGGTTCTGGGTTCGATCCCCAGTGGGGGCAAATGATTGGGTGATAAATTTTCAGGCATTTGTTCTCCAGTCTTGGATGTTTATATATATTTCTATATATTCTGGTTATTTATATGTATTTATCTATTAAATATATTTATCCGTCATCTAGTGTCCGTAACAAAAGCAGCAATAGTTGCTTAAAATGGGGCTAGTTGATAGGTGTGAATGTCTGAGGATATTATTATTATTATTTATAATACCTATCGCTTTTGAACCACCGGGTATTTAAAAAAGGTTTTTGAATACGACATGCTAAAATTATAAAAAAAATCCATGCAGTAGGTTATAGATAACAATTTAAATAAGTAACAATTCATTCACATTTCCACTCTGCTTGAATGCTCAACATCTGAAATACTAGTACTAAAATTTTGTCCTAGGGCAATATACGGAACGAAATTATATGTTCTTTTCCTTATTTTAAAATTCTCCAATTATGTCTATGAAAAATTGAAACAAATGTGGTTTTTAATTTCATAAGAGATCCGAGTACAAACATTTGTGGTATGCTATGATATGATATTGTTATGATATTTGGAAAGAATCATAGTAGCCTGTTTTATAAATATTCTGTAAGCAATGTTCAAAATCACTCGTATATATTGAAAAATATTTATTGGTTACTAATTTTTTTTCGATCCTCTGAAGGAGTGTCTTTACCTCCCCATGCGGGGGGGGGGGGGTTCCCTTTTTTGGATCCAACGTGCTTATAAGACTATTTATATTATATGCATGCAAAAATATTACCACAATTAAAAACAATCAAGTCATTATACTCATGTCATATCTAGTGCTTAAAAGGTATCAAGCTAAATGGGACATTCATAGAAAAATACAATGTCAAGACCGCATTTGAAACAATGTCAAAAATTTCGTATCATACCAATGGATGTACCAAATAGTTACTGTTTTTGTTAGTTTTACGGATGTGAATTTTAAGTCCTTATTCAGTATTGTGCAGAAGATGCGTGTGTATTTTTAACGACTTTTTTAATACAGGTAATTAAATTGGAACGGTTGTAAAGTGATAAATAGGGAAAAGGAAAGGATGTAATGGCGGCAGGTTACAGACACTTGGGTAGGAGATTGCTCTCTAGACTTAAACCTTAAAATCCGTCGAAAGAGTTGTTGCAAACTATGGTCTGAATTTATGTTGAGTAACAAGAGCAATAGACGAAGGAAAGTGCAAAAAGTTCATTGTTACAAATAAATCTACAATCACGTATAAAAGTGTTTAACTCGTGTCCTATAAATATGCATTTTCGCGTAATTAACAAAGCAAAATATAAAAAAATTACAATACATCACACAATAACAACAGTTAAAAGATGTCAACCCTGAATTAAAATGCACGCTATAAGACGGGAATCTGGGTCAGTCGTATCATTCAATTTCAAGTTGATTAAAGTAATTAATTAACCGGCAAAAACTACTGGACCAAAAGGCAGTGAATAGAAAATGCGATAGTACCTATTTCGGTGAATTCAGAACGAGAATCTGTAGAAGGCATCGACGCGGCATCGCGTCGAGCGGCGCTGTCGAGCTCAACCAGGTTCAGGTGAAAATTGTTTTTCCGGTTCAATCCGGCTCAATGGTTACTCCAATTTCCCATAGTAAACACGCTGATCCAAGCTAACGAATGTATTGTGTGACAAAGTTCTTTGTTACTGACTATTTTCTTCATTATTTAGCAATTTCATAAGAAAATATTAACAATTCCCGATCTGATCAAAACCTTTTGAGCTTTATGATTAAAAAACATATTTTTTGTGATGATTACTAACTTCATAATAAACTTCACTTCACTTGCAGTTAGACTTGATACTGTAATACAATTATAGACTCCAGTAAACATTGTTAGAATGCTTGACAAAATAGTAGGATATATTGAATTAAATCCCTCGTTAGAAAAGTCAGGAAGATAGGATTTCAATGAGCATTTGCTGCGGAATTTTTTACTCCGGCGTCAACAGTGCCCGTAGCAAATCGGAATTGTATTTCCTTTTCATTCCAATTCAATGTTTACTCGAATTTCACTATAGCAGGCATTGTACGCATTGCTTTAGTTAAAGAACTAACGTGTAATATTTTTTTCGTAAAAGAAAACCTTTTATTGAGTACAATAAAATGTATCGTTACAATATCTTTTATTGTTATTGTTCTGGTGTTTTATTAGTATACTAAAAATATTTTTTTCCAAAAAAAATTCACAGTTCACATAGTGGCTAGTTTTGAACATGTTTTGTGGTGTAATTATATCTTTGTGTAAGTATTATACCATTAAAAAATGTGTGTTTAAATAATTTTACTTTCCACTGTGCTATATTCGTTGGATTACTATTTTTCAGTATCTCTTGGAGTTATAATAAACAGTGAAAAGGCTAAAATCAATGATAGCACTACGTTTAAGACTACTTTAGTAAATGTAAGCAATCCATTGGTTCTCTCAATTTCTGACAATTTGGGCACATTAAAAAATAAAGTTGGAGATTCCAGTATAGAAGAAGATGATACCATATCTTGGACAATGTTTTTAGATATATTATCAGGCGTGTCCATAGAACAATTAAGTAAGATTGAACACAATATAAAAACATATTATAAACTCAACAGTGCTGATATAAAATCAGTTGAAAAAATATTCAGTGCGAGTGCATCGAAATATGATTTTTTGCTTCAATATCATATGGCGAAATTTACAAAAGATAAAAAACTGAATAGCACTGAAGAATTTATGTTAGACTTTATTGATATGTCAAATGGAATAATTGAAAAGATTGTTGAATACAACATGAAAAAAGTAAACGGTGGATTAGCTACTCCGATAAAGTGGCAAAATCAAACCCTTAGGACGAAAATTTGCAGACAACAAATAAAATCTAGCTATTCGACTGTAGACTTGATCCTTTGCACCTTAGCCTCCATTTGCAAAGAGAGGGAAAGGTATTCTGAATACGTTACTGAATGGTTAAGGCTCCTATTGAGCGAGAAAGACAAGAAAATATCGCAACTATTTGAGAACATACCAATAATTCTAGAGAAATTCAAAAAATATATCAAATACACCGCAGAGTTTAACAAAAACGTGCAATTGGTTGTGAAATTCGATGCTAGCGCACAAAGAGATATATTTGATTTTATAGACGAAGTGATTAATAATAAATATGCAAAAAATATTGTGCCAAACAATTTAAAGAAATGCGCAATATTGTTGGATAAATTGTTCAATGCTATTGATGCCGCTTTTGTGCTGAGTGAGGATCACGTTGAAGATTTGGAAAGTGTAACCCAAATGTTCGTAAACTGGAGTAGGACCGGTTCATTTAAGATCAATCGTATTTTGGATTTAATCGTGGAGAACATGATTTCAAATCAGAAGACGTGGCCAAAAGATAAACTAAAAAAAGTCAATGATGCCTGGTTTGAAATAATTAATTTGTTTCATTAAAGAATTTTAATCTATATTTTTAGTTTGAGCATTTTGATTTCCCAGGACTATTATGTTTATCAAGTACTTTTTTATTATTTTTCTCATAAAAAGCTCAGCAAATGACTCCACACTACCTGATGGTAATGGATAAGTAGTAAAGGAGTTTATGTGTGAAGATCACCATCACCTTAGTGTCAAATATTAGTAATTCTTATTTTTATGATTTGTTTAAATAAGTAGTAATCCTTGTCGTATAGAGCTAATTATTTTGTAAATTTTTATGCTTTTGTAATAAATTAATGGATCAAGCTATTAATATATATTATAAAGGTAAGTCATTCGAAACGCAGAGTTGTTCAAGAAAAACCGTGACACTCACTTTTTCCGCTACGCGGTACACAGTGAAACTGTTTCGAACTAGTTTGGAAGCCCTTAAATGTAAAAGCAACTATTACTTTGAATGGATTTTCTGTTTAGTTCAAAATTGTAATCTTTTTATATAATATTCTAGTATGAGTTAGGTAAAGGTTGTTGTGAAATAGTCATACATTTAATAATAATAATTGTATAAAGAAGTAAAAATAAAAAAAAATTGCTAACCTGGCCTAGCGTTCGTGCGTTACTAGACTATTACGTAACACTGCTGGGCCGAGCGTCCTTCCCACATAGATAAACACATGAAGAGGATGGGCCACCCCACGCTGGCCATAAGCAATTGCAACCGGGCCAATGACTTAACGTGCCTTCCGAATCACAGAGGATCTCGAGATCATCCCATGACAACAAAGGTGTTTAAATTTCTTAAGAGCTCTGAGAAATCAATATCAATACGAAAAACATTTTCTTTTATAAATCCAACAGTAAACTAAAGACGTAGTGGCAATTGAAAGGCCTTCAGAAACGATGGCAGTGAATTTACGTGTGAATTTTCGCATGAATTGGTTTTCTCATATTGAACGTTACTTTTACAAAGACGTGTGTACTGTGTAGTTCCAAACAATAGAATAGAAATACTTTCCCTTGAGGAAAAAACGTACTGTTTGATATTGAAATACAAGTATTTTATGGTAATGCGATGTCTCAGTCCTTAACAATGACGGACTTTGTTTCTTACTATAATAAAAAGAGTTGAATTAAATTGTGTCTATTTTTATATTAAAAACCGCTAAACTGCTCTTTCTCGTAAATTTTCTTATAATCGTTGGGTATTTTTCGACAGACCATCTCTTTTAAATCGATGGAACGGTCGGGGCACTACTCGTTCTGGAGGCCGCCGTTCGAATCACGGGTACGATCCCACCGCCTGTAACACTGAGTTTTAATAAAACTTATGTACGGTCATTGTTAATATCGCTTGCCACAGTTTGTGTCCGATTCATGGCAACAGGCTTGCCACCTGTTACATGGGGACTTAACATATCTGGCGAAATATGGATGTTACGCCTCTGCCTACATACAAAAAAGCAAAATAATATGTTATGTTAAGCAAAGAATTAATTACTTTTGATATAACGCTTCATTTTCATGTTTCGAGATGTGAAGTCCTATGTGAAGTCAGCGATGGATCCTCCATCATATCATCCTGATTACAATCCCTCAATTAATGTGAGTCCATACGCGCATACAATCTGTCCTCGCTACAGTTCATTGTTTAAACTCAACAATGGTTCTAAAACGAGCCGATGTGACGCGAAAACATTCCATTGCGGTGTAGAAGACTGATGCTATTGTATTTACACGTGACTTGACTCCCCAGAATGTGACATGCGAAACTCTAGCATAATTCCTAGGGCATTAGATGGGACCGCACTAAGGGCTTCTCAAATATTGTGTTTCGCGTTATGATTGTTTGCTCTTGTCTATTTTGGAGTACGTCTCTGCGTTGTTTCCAATGTCGAATGATTTTTGTATTCTGTTAGAATTAATAAGGTTTACTTACTCGATGTATCGGTAATAAGGTAAGCTCAGTGTCAGTAACAATTTTGTTTGAATACCTATAATACATTATAACAAATAAGGAAATATTGCTTTGGATATTAGAAGGAATATTGTCGATTAAATATACATTATTAAATTGGTTTCCTACTCAATTCAATCAATGTGTATAGTGTTGTGTTAAACATCAGATTGAATTATTTTAATTTGTTAATGAAAACCAGACTCTAGTAAATAAATCATAGATTACACATTGACATAACTGCCGTACTTATTAGTTAGTAGCTTTTGCCCGCGTCTTCGTCCGCGTAGAATAGTCACTTAGAGACAATGTAATGGCATGTAGCCTATAGCCTTCTTCAATAAATAGGCTATTCAACACTGAAAGATTTTTTCAAATTGGAACAGTAGCCTCAATTGGTGGAATTGAAAATTTACTCTTACTCTATTATTACAACCAATATTCTTAGTGGCGTATATATCCTTAATCTTTTGGGAGGCGTCATTTAAATATTTTTATCCGCATGGCACCCGTTCCCATGGGAATATCGGGTTAAAAAGAAAAGCCTATGTCCTTTCTCAGGTTCTAGACTATTTGTGTACCAAATTTCGGTTAAATTGATTCAATAGTTTTGACGTGAAAGCTCGACAGACGGACAGGCAGAGTTACTTTCGCATTTATAATATTAAAGTATGGATTAAAAGGATTTCATTTCAAGTGCCTATGTAAGGTAGTTATAAAGTAAGTTTCACTATAATATTATTATTTATTTATTTATTCAGGAAAAACAAACAGACCTATACAATTACATTTACAAATACCTTTAACTATAAAACCTTCATAAAAGGTTACCCTAAATATGTAATAAGTTCCTATGCGTAAACTGTTCCCAAAAACTTTTGGATTTAAGGCCCAGGGTTATGTCGAATCAGTGATGCTAAAATATTCAAAATATTCAGCTTAAATGTATAGGTACGTGACACGTGACTTCTGTGCATGCTAACCTGAAGTTTGACATTCCGGTATGGAGCGGTGACGTCAATCAGTATATCTGAGAATGCACATACAATTGTAAATCAGTAAACTAACACTCAGTTGCACAAAGATTTTTTAAAGACGACATTTGTTAATGAGACATTAAAACTTTAAAGTTCATTAAATTTAAAATTGGAACACAAAATAGTTCTAGCTAATTGTCTCTTTAGCATTGATAAGGTGCTAATGTCGTTTTGTGCAACGTAAAAACTACGCTAAGGTGTTCTTTTGACATTTCAATAAATAAATTTAATGGAGCATTAGGGATAATGCCGACATTAAATTTTAAAGTTCGTTTCTGCAACTCGGTGTGAATCAATTAAATTCGTATTTAATCAAATAATTTATAATTAATTATGTACGGTTGATTTTTAAGGAACTACTTACATCAATATATGATTGAATGTGGTTGCTATAGCTAGAAACCCGAGGTTTATATTTTCCACCGACAAATGAATAATTAATTTCGTAGTTAAAAATATGTTGTATCCCAAAACAAAAGGTTTTTTAATTCCTATTTAATTCTTCAGTCACAGTTAAAGACTACCGTACCAAATACAATTTTTGTGATTTTTACAATAACGTTCTTACAATATTACTGCTTACGTAATGAGTATTTAACTATTTATTATGTTTAATTCTTACATTGCACATATTTCATTATAATATGTAATTTTATTAATGAAAATGATTAAAGGTCTAATAACGAGTTGTGTCAGATCTATAAGCATCAATATTTCGACACAGTTGCAATATGTGGCTGAAAAGGGAGCGAGTTCATCTAAGATTGAGCACATGCAACTGTGTCAAAATATCTAAATGTATTAAAGGCATTCAAATGATTGAAAATTTACAAATCAGTGCAAAATTCTTTTTACACTTAACCCAATTACACAGATATTATAAAATCGTTACCATAAACATCCTCAATTAAAATAACTTTTTGACTTTCTGAAATGAAATAAAAATTACATGTTGACCGTGCAAATATGTGAAGAAAAAGATTTAAATGCAAGCAAAATTTTAACGAAATGTTTGAACAACGAGAGACACAGAAATAATCCAGCATTTTTACTTACAGCGATGAAATAAATTGAAATAAATGTTATGGAATTCATGAAGCTAACCGAATGACTTTTCCTTTTAATGATATCATTAAAATAATAGTATTTATGTTTAAACCGCAGTGACGTGGATAAGTAGTTATTATCCTTGTTTTAACTTTTAATAATTTTAAACGCTGGAATTTTTATGATAACACTTCTGAATTAAGTTCAGTTTTGTTTGACGTTCTGTTTTGTTTTGTAATAAGTTGGAGTTACTGTATTATATACATACATATAATCACACTATTATCCCCTAAGGGTTGGTCAGAGTCTAGGCGAAAGCACCGCAAAAGCAGTCCATTGCCATAGTCCGCGCTTCATCAAGCAGTGACTGCATTAAGCGTGACAGGTGGTGAGCCCGTGCCGCTATAAGCTAATAGATTTTCTGTATTGATGACATAAACTTAAAAATTAGTAGAAATGCAATATTTCACAGACATGCAAATATTAAAAACAACTAGTAGGCACGTTGTGTGTAAATATACTTTGTGTTTGTATGCATTCTTAGCTTTCTCTTCTTGGCTAATGGGCTTGAGGCCCTATTGTAGGACAGATAATTAATTGCTTATTTTTTTATTCAAAAATCAAAGAGATTTTTTATTATTGGTACGTACATGCCTTGAAAAGTTGAAAAACACCGTGAGACAAAACACACGAATGTCTTAGATGTAAAATAATGCATAATAGTATGATATGGCCGATAGTTTCAGTTGTACCAAGTAAAAGTAAGTTATTTTATCTTATTCTGCATTATTAAGAACATTCTATATCTATTCATTTAAAAGACCACATTATGCAAATGTAACGCTCGTTTTGCCGAAGGACAATGGTAGCTACTAAAGCGAAATTGTTACTGTTTACCCCAATATGTACCAAGTTAATATGAAATTCAGTTTGGATTTTAAGTTTCGGCAAAAAGTACACTACGAAATGAGAAATGTGTATTTATGAAGCGAAATCTAACAAAATTACTATTTTCATCGTCAGCAACCAATATTATTAAACAGTATGCTTAGAACTTTTCTTCTTTAAGGGACTCTCGCACTAGTGAAGTATACAGTCATTTCTGAAAACTTGACCCGGTCTTTCCCGAGGTTGAATGATTGCGCGGCACTTGATATACCAGACCATTTTGAAATATTCACCATTCCACCCTGGATTCTCGAATCCAGCATCTGCTAGCAATTTTCCTTTCTATCACGCTGGGGGCGTCCTATACTACAACTGTACACTGTACGACACTCAACTTCAAAAATATGTAACCAATTTCACAGTAAATGACACTTATTGGAAGGACATTGTCACCTCTAAAATGTTTATACATATTTCTGTTCTCCACTGTAGTTAACTATGGCATTTTTTATAAAAGATCATCATGTAAGCCAGGAGTTGCTTGCAACTGGCCATGAGCTCCTCTTTAGGTAAAGGTCATGATCTCTAGCTGCGAGCTTATAGAATAGAATTGTATTACAATGGGAACCCCTCCATATCTTTCTTGTAGTACAATTCTATTTGGATCGGATAAAAACTGATCTATAACAAATCATTAAGAATTCCCGTTTTCTAGTAATCTACAATATCGGAAAATTTCAGGACGTATTGTGCTTTCGCATCTTCTGCTCTTTACCAATTGTTTTTATTTTTCCGCTATTTATTCCGCACGGAACATGCTTTATTGCGTTTGATAGGTTTCAAAGTATGTACTAAAGAATTTTCTCAAAGACGAAGTCATTTCTACACACGATTTGAAAACATTATAAAGAACATTATTCTCTAAAGAATTGTCAATTGCATTTTGTTCGACCTACATTGATTTTTTTTTAACTATGACAGGTAAACTTTTGGCCTTCATCTCACCTGATGGTAAGTGACGATAAGGCCAAAGGTGGAAGCGAGCTTCACCTGTAATCCTCAACAACTGAGGAACTGGCTATCTTGCTAAAAACAATGCTAATAAATAAATAAATAAATATCCTCAGACATTCACACCTATCAACTAGTCCCGTTCTAAGCAACTAAATGCTGCTTGTGTTACGGATACTAGATGACGGACAAATATAAACATTGTTATTATGGCGACAAATTTAGGTAAGACGGTGGTAGCTAGCCAGGTGGACTTAGAAGCCCTGCCACCAACCAAACAGAGCAGAAAAACCCCTGCCTCGTGGGGAGTCGAACCCCGGACCTCCCGATCTACATCTGGTGGTGTCAACCACTAGACCAGAGAGGTGGTTATTTTAGAAACATAAATGTAGATTACAATCAAGTTATTAATTTTATTTTACTGATGCCTTTACGTTGTTTACATATTTAAAAAGATTATATTGAGATTCTTATTTAACGTGAGTAAAAGTTAAAAAATGCTGAGAGGAGAAACATTATTATATTAATTTATAGACTAGTGACCCGAGGTGACTTCGCACGGGTGTTATTATTTACGTCTTATAATATATTATGACGTTCATTTAAGTATCACAAGCCAGTTAAGTACAGTTAAGTTCGTACCACTCACATTGAAACAAAGTTTACAATGATTGAAAGGTCATTACCACTGAAAATTATGCCATGGACTATCTTTCACAATGAGAGTTCTAAGCCAATAACCGAGTGGTGTGACTCAATGGCCGATGGTGGGTATCGAGACTACCATCTTATGGCAGTAACCGGGAAATAACGGTTCAGCGTGACTTCCGAAGTACGACCATACCTGATTGAAATAACTTAAAATAAGGCGCCTTTCATAATAAAATAAATGGCCGGTGGGAAGTAATTATATGATTGGCTATTAAAAAAAGTGGCTCATGAGTTTCTTGCCGGCTTCTTCTCATGAAAAGCCTTACTCTCGGAATCTGGCCGCTTGTGTTGATTAGAATAACAACAAGTGCTCGCGGTAATGAACATTAATATTATGATTAATTATTATTATTTAAATTGTAAAATAATTATTTAAAATGTAAAATGTTGACCATTTTAAGTGCCAAGTTTGACCTATGAAATAAAGTTATTTTTTATTTGATTTGAAGTAAATATAACTGTAACAGGAATACTATAAACAGGCAGCAAGGATATTGTATTGAGATTTTAATCCAATTGTAAATTATTTCGTATCCAAATTCAATTTACTGGGATTTATCTCTAATAGAGATCTCTTCATATATTTTTTTAATAATTTTAGTCTCTTTATCTACAATTTTTTTTTATATTATTGGGCTACAGTATTAATGAGGATTAATTACATATTGAGATACAGCATCCAAATTGTAAATTATTTCGTATACAAATTCAGAAATTTATTAAAGTACAAGTAATTTAACAACAGTGTGCAAAATCGATAGCTAAGCTAAGAAATAAGAGCGCAAGCAAACGTTACAAATCACTTTTTATTGCAATCTGACGTAACAAAAAACATGACGTAATATAAAGAAGTAATAAAAAACATAGATATACAAAAGAGTTTTCAACAAACAGTATGCAAAAGGACTTATCTTTAATAGAGATCTATTCTTTTTTTATAATTTTAGTCTCTTTATCCACACTATTTTGAAAGATTATTGGGCTGCAGGGTTCATTAGGTTACATTTTGAGATACAGAATCGATTCGGACTCAGGAGTCAGTCTATCGTAATCCATCAGTGTTCGTATTTAAATCTTTATATTATATCGCACCTGCCTCTTAACTGTGAATTATTGTCAGGAATAAATGATTACGATCTGTAACGAAAATGACAATAAGTGACATTTTAGTAAAACATTTCATAGTATATATGGGATAAATCAATTCCAACGTTTCCAATTTGCGACATCTCGACAGGCACCCATCATTATGGTGATTCAAGCATAACACGTTGGCCTTTGCGAATATCGCTTGCCTCACATTGTGCCCGGTGCATGGCAACAGGCTCGCCACCTGTTAAATGGGGACCTAACATATCTGGCGAAATATGTTTAACATGCTTATGCTTATCCCTTCGGGCCTTCAGGGTGATGATATTTTATGTTAACTCGTTGGCAAACTAATTGTTAATATGAATGAAGTTACTACACGATGTTTCTCGCCAGTAAGCCATCGACTGTGTAATGCCACAGACAACATTATGAATATTTTATTTGCAACTGAAAGCTCCAGTGCACGCCGCGCTTAAGTTTTGTTAGTCAGGTTTTAGTGAAATAAACATTTGCTTTGCCGTGATTCAGCGCATCAGCTGAGTGTGTGTACACTGTGTCTGGTCATCGGGGGACACGGCAGTGACCCCGCCAAGTCGAGCGCGAAGCAAACACTGCCGCACCATCCTTTACTGAAACCATTTCGCCACATTTTTAGGCCCGTATTTGAGAACCAGACCAGAACCAGACCAGAACGCAGAAATTTTCGTCATCCAGTAAGCTATACTCACATACTTAAAATCCAAAATTTAAAGTCTATAGGTCATTTAGTTCCGAAGTTAAGCGAAAGCAAAGTTTCGCATTTATGACACTCACTTATTCACTCACTCACTCACTCCCTCACTCATGATCATCATATTAGGACTAGTAGTTCCCATAAACTCAGAGAGCTGAAATTTGGTACAGAGTTAGGGTTTAATGGCCACATAAAGGGAAAACTAGGATAATCGAAGATAATCTGGAGTACCTGGTGACCCTGATTGGAAAACACAAGAGTTTGTTAGTCAGGTTTTAGTGAAATAAACATTTGCTTTGCCGTGATTCATCAACTGAGTGTGTGTACACTGTGTCTGGTCATTTAAATTGACACCGCTCACCTTACTGTCGGTGGCTGTAATATGATTTGTCATATCTGCGGTGCGATGAGTAATCAGGACAGAATGTAATATTCTTTTTGTGGCATTCCGATTATCGCCCGATGAGGTTTTTGATACGTTAAGCGTGGGCTGGTATCTACATCACATAAGTATTTAGATATATCCCTGTATTATTTGATACGTGATATTTACATCACTTAAATTATATAGATTTCCCTTTATTGTTACGTTGTTGGTAAACGATAATAATAGCGTTCACTTGCAAGTCTATTGCTACTTGACATTTAATTAACTCCTTCAGATTTTAATAGAGTAAGTTAAATTTAGGTTACCTAATTTTAACTTACGCAAAACCCTTATATAATATTCCTTTATACGCAAAACCCTTATATAATATTCCTTTATACGCAAAACCCTTAAATAAAATTACAGAACTGTAAACATCTCATGAGTCTAATTTTAGGTAAATACATAATGACTATTCAATTAGTTTTTATTGCCGAAATATAAATACAATATTTACAAATTCATTAAAAGTTTAAAAAATCCGTTTAATTTCTAGCAATACCTATGCGTTTGAAACTTTTAGTACATTTTATTGATACAAGCAACTGAAAAATAAACCTTATTTCTATCGTGATAAAAATCACGAACTGTCAGTTTCAACTTGGTTCAGTACCCTAATTGGTCTGACTAGCCACCGGCATCCCAATAGTTATAAATTCATAAAATTCCCGTGTTACCATCGGGATCCGCTCGTTCCACTTTGTGGGGACGCTCGGAGAAAAAATATTCGAAAATAGATCTCTAGCGGCGACCGTCGTCGTAAACAATTTTCATCCCGATGCTTAGACAAGCAGACGGATTCTGGAAATCTTTTTATAGTCTTATTTTACTCAATATAAAGTGATCTTGGCACAACATTCTCAACTAATACAAAAACTTTAAGTTAAATCAATTTATCATTTTAATTTCATATTTATCCAAAAGTAAACAATCGTAAACTTTAAAATACTTGTATTTTAAAGATAAAAACTGCAAATTTAAAATGAACTAGGCCTTAACTAAACCATTGTACTCGTATCAGTAGCTTCTTCCCTCGAAATTGTGCTCTTATACAATAGTATTATAACATAAATAGTGACGGTATTCCTACACTTTTGAACATTTTATGAATATTGTGTATGACATAACTTGTCAATAAAGATTATTATTATTATTTCTGGAATAAAAGAGTGATGGTAATTATGTGTTATAGACGGAAACCCAAGTTTAAAAAAAAATTAAATGATTATGCAATTCCCAGGGTATGCAAATGTATTAGCTGATAGAATTAGTCTATTAGGTAACAGTTATTTTTTATAACCCTTGAATATTGTCTACTCAATTTAGACAGTGATTATTGACACAAATATTTTTTTAAGGGTCATAAAAAAATCTGTAAAAATATAACAACCTAATAACAATTAAAAGGGGCTTAGCAACCCAAAACGGCTGCGTTCTAAACAATATTTAGTAATACATTGGTGTTCTCGTGATGCGCGTACAAACATTCTAAAAACAGTTTCTTAGGTTCAGTAACCAGAGAGCAACAGTTTGCTCTATTAAAATGTAAACAAAAATTTTACATCTCTACATCTATGTGTCGCAGTAATATAGTTATATCCCTAGGGATATAATTATACACCGGAACATAGTGATAGAAAAGTGTCAACTACTTCTGAAGATATTGAAGATTACCGACCATTTTTTTTCATTGCTGTTTAATGTACATTGTGACCCGCATTGCACTCCTACAATTATGTTATGTGAAATATATTTTCCTAGGAAGATAGTGAAGAAACGCTTTCGTATAAACTATGTTCTGGTAAATAATTATGTTCCTAGAGATATCACTATACTCGTATTGCGGCTTTCTATCTTACTGCGACATACGCATGATCTTACCCCTCAAATTAATCTACTCGAAAGGATCTTGGAGAATTAATAAGCACGCATAAAAATCATAAGAGAGAAATAAAAAAATATACACGAAAAATCCATTCCATTCGAAACATAATCCTAATCATCCGCGTCGAGTGATATTCCGGGTATTATCAAAGTGATACTTTGTGCCGTAAAAAATGAATCAAGAAAGTCATTCGGTCTAATACGGGTTTACTCATAAATCCGGTTGACAAGTCACCGGTATATATCCTAATATTTTTCCGATTGCCGCTGTAAAGTTTTCATTGCCGAGTTAGTTAACAACATTGAAAGTTTTAATAAAGCTTAAATCTACCTTTTTTCTTTAGTCCACATTGTTTGCGTACAGAAATAACCTAATATTTTTAATAATTATTCAACAGTCAGAAAATATTCAGGAAAAAGTCTTTCTTTTCTTAATCCACTTTACGTGTAGATTTTTTTTTTAAATTCAACCCTATCGTGTTATATATTTTTGGA
Organism: Parapoynx stratiotata; assembly: GCA_910589355.1. NCBI lineage: Eukaryota > Metazoa > Arthropoda > Insecta > Lepidoptera > Crambidae > Parapoynx > Parapoynx stratiotata. The sequence continues at coordinate 4,918,209 of OU342457.1, forward strand.
TAGATATTTCAAAATAAATAGGGGTTTACTAAAATCATTTTTCGATTAAGTTTATGTTTTCGGAACAAAATCGCTCCAAAAGTAAAAAAAAAGGTTTGGCTGGTTTTTTTATCCATTTCAGTTACTGCTTTGGTTGTTAAACGATAAAATTCTCCAAGCTCATATTAAAATTTTAAAACAAACGCAGAGATTTATAATTAAATTCATAGGGAAGAAACTCTCCGTACCTGTCACATCTATTATTTAGTTTAAAAAATCTACCACTTCAAATATTTCCATTGTTACTAGTTTAGCCAGATCGATATTTCTTTTGTCTCTCATTTCAATGAAATCCGCGGTCGAATTCCTGAACGCCGGGGAAAAACAAAAGAAACCTAAAGTACTGAAGTTTTTCTTTATACATTATTCCGGCTATTACTGTAGCCAATGGATCTCAAAATCATTGTGTAAATTCGCTATGAATGAATACCCATTTTCCCTCTTTTTACATCCCCCTGACTTGATTTTAAGCATTGTTTTCTATGTACAGACATTCGACCCATACAGTTATATTATATGTATAGATTTATTTACATTTTCAAACATTTTAAAACACTCAAAACATAGAGTAATTTTCTTGGTATATTATTCAAAGCGTATGCTGCGTGTAATGTTTCCTACCACTACAAACTTAATTTGTGTAAATATAATGTATTTTGTTATTTGTATAGTATTAAGCCTAGCTCTATAATATTTGATTTGATCTCTCACAGACAAAGGTGTGAATTATTCCTAATATTAGGTCCTTACCTATGAAATTGGTGTTTTGTATGGAGATTTTGGGGATGTCTGCATTTTACATACTAACATTTTATCAGTTTTCTTTACAAAGACAAATCCAGAGATAATAATATATGGCATGTATCATAAGACAAGCTTTAGCAATATGTGTGTGAACACGCTTGATAAAAATTATTCATCGTTTTTATGTTAATGCAAATCAAATGATGTATTCGGGAGGCAGTTAAAAATAATTGTCCTTGCGTCTAATTTTAACACAATTATACTTACAAAACATTATCAAATTAAATAATACGAGCCTTAAATATATGGTCTATAGAAGAGGCAATTATTTTATAAGAATGTTCTGAAACTTAATAGTTACGGACAAATTGCTAAGACAAAATAAAAACACCAATTTCGTAGGTAAGGACCCAATATTTATTAGTTCCCTAACAAAATATTCTTCTGAATAGTTATAGCACATTGGTAAAACAGAATATTTGAGATTGCAGCCGGATCCCGTATACAGCTATCAGCAAAAAGGGGAAAACGCTTAATGTATAGATCACTAGCAACACAGATAAACCCATGCGGTTTTAATTTTCCGCGTACTCGAGGGGGGCGTGAATACTATGCGTTAATTTGATCTTTATATTCAAGAGATAAGGGCGTATTTTCGAGACTGCTAAGGGCGCCAGTCCCCTATCCTCTGTTCCGTGATAGTGAACTTTATGTCGATGATCATAGGGTGCACACGGACGGCTGACTCGGGAATGTGTGTCAGTGCTAAACAGTCGATAAAGCACGCCTCGGTCGCAGGCGTCGGGTAACGATCACACCGTAACGTAACGAACGTGACCAAAACTGGATTTTCTTTTTCATTTTCCTTCAGAGTTATGTGTGGACGCGTGTCTCCGGGACAGAATTCTTTTTTAGGTGTTGAAATAACGGATACAGCTCTATTTCATGCAATAATTTAGTTTAATTGCTGTACTCGAAGGATTTCATGTAATTGTAAAATTTTAATAACACAAGCGACGCAAGACTATAATGTTGTGGATAATTTGGTGCATAATAATATCGCAACCTTATTATCTAACACAGACAATAAAAAAAGCATTTAGGATGACGTAGATAAAAGATAAACTTAATACAAGGTATGCATACAAAAATTATAATTTCAGTTCATGTTGTATCATTTTCGTTAAAAAAACTCTCTATAATAAAATAACAGAAAATATGAAAATGGGTATAACTTTCATACGAGTATTCCCTGGCAAACAAACTGTCTTATTAATTTTGTTTCGTTTTCAGAATTTCAGATAAGCAAGATGTCATGATATTATATGAATTACCAAATTATCGAATTACTACCAGTACTTGCTGTGTACTAGAAGGTTTTGATTTTTTTTCGTTATGCTTCACTAAACGATGCTGCTGACGAACTGGCCAGAGCAGTCTCAAAACGACTACCGATTGGTCCAGAACCGTTCTGTAGCATACCCATTAGTTGAGCACGGAGTGCTTTAAAAGGCTTGGGACCTCAAACAGACCACTAGGCTCTGGAAGATCACCCTAGGCTAAAGACTCAAAAAAAACTAGTTAGTGGATTTGTCAGTAAATTCTCTGAGGATGCACTCAAACCTGTCAGAACTCGAATGAAAATACTAACTACGACCCTCGGCCGGCACTGCAAGCTCAACAAACACCTACACATCCTCAGAATAGGTGCTAATACGACTTGCAGATTTTGTCGCGCAAAGGAAGAAACACCAATACACATCTTTTCCCAATGTGCGCTTCTGCACACCGAAGCCGGCAATTTGGAGGCCACCTAATCTCTCCTGAAGAGATTAAAACCTCCTTCCTCAAGGCTATCTACATGATGCCCCCATGGCAATCTTCGATTGACTACATGATCAGTGTTGCGATTGCGGAACTACTGTAAGTAAGTAGGTAGGGGCAGTCACATAGATCGATACAGATCGCAGTGACGCGCCTGATCCTGGTCACCCTCTTTTATAAAAAAAATTGTTCCACTGAAGCTTATTTAAATATGTTTCAATTCACGTGGGTGCTTCAATCATTACTCCACTGTCTTAAAACTCCATTTAGATGCATCATGACCGTTGGCAGTCGCCGTTATAAAATGTTACATACTCGATATTGATTTGTCAACATTACTTACGTTAGTACTCTGTAACGTAGTGTTGAGAAATCAATATCGATTTAATGCAACGTCAAATCTATGTCCTCTGGTATATACTAAATAATTTCTAACAAAGTGTTCGAAATGATAGAAATCCAATTCCAATCTATTGAAATATTTACAGAGTAGATTTTTTGTAAGTACTATTATTGCTGTAAATGTTCTCTCTCTGTATGTGTTTTCTTCTTTTTTCATTTTACGATGAAATAAATCAGTTGACATTCATAAACTTGTGCCCTGCTTTAAGAAGGGTACCCTACCGCCCAAACACGCGATTTTATTTTTAAGTGAGTCAGTAGAGGGAGAAGCCAGGACTAAAGTGTGTGTGTCTATCGTTACTCTATTATTATTAATATGTATTATATCGCAACAGCTTCTATATGTAAACTAAATTTTAATATAAAAACTTATTCAAAAAGTAATCACATTGAAATTTATAGTTCTTAAATTGTACACGCCATGCTTGTACTGTGGCAACCATATCTGTTTTATATTCTTTGTGATAAGCGCCTTTGGCTACATTATTGTTAACACAATTAAGTAACTTTAATATTAAGATTTTATAATGTTACTGTTTGCTTATCCCAATAAATAAAATAAAAATAAAATTAAGATCCCGAAACAAATCAAACAACATTAAAATTCTAAAAGTAACAGTAACTTGGGCAATGTCATGTATGGAATATTCATAGAAAGGTGGATTGAGTTTCCCAAATCCCTATTAAAATTTCACTATTTGAAAACGACTGCAAGATATTGTACTAGATGTACAAAATTAATGACTGAAATACCAAATGAATGCCGTAACAGGTTGTCGGTTAATAGATTGCTGGAATTTCTAGACTATGACTGAAATTCGTGTTTGATACTCTAACTATTGGAAATTTTGGAGAGAACGGTATTTTCTCGTCGTAATTAAAGCGGGTGACGTTGACGTTGGCGATATTGCCGGATAATTAGAAACTAATTTTACAGCAAAATAGCATGACCTTAATTTCGATTTTCATCACTAAAATCTTTGGAATAAAGTTTAGCTTTCTTTTTGAAATAACGAGTTTTAACCCACTTGTCAGTTGAATTAGATCACTATAGATTGGGGCCGTTAATTGATCGAAACTTTTAATCATCACAGTCGCGGTCTGTCGGCTATTAAGTCAACTTATCTCGATAGAAACTAATCCCGCGGGATGAGAAGACCAATTATTCAGTGTTATAATTTTTGTTAAGTTAACAGGGATGTTAACACGCCATGTCAAGGTTATAGAAACAAAATATTACAATAATCTGATGTTATCTGACTGTGATCTTCTGCAAGGTTCAGCCCAGTTTGGTTGGTCTATATAAAAGCAGCTGTCCACTCTTGAAAAGCCACATTAAAAAGAGCTTAACAAATAGTAATTAAGCGCTAAAAACGGCCAAATAGTGTCCCTGTAATTGTTTAAACTGAAGGAAATACCTACCACGTTTTAAACAAGGTGGCAAGTACTTAATTTGTAAAACAATAAGGTACTTTTTCAAATACGAAATATAGTCTAGACACAGGCGTCACCTTTCCGCCTAATGAAGTAATAGCCGCCGTTGAAGGCTTGGCCAAAATAAAAACGGCGTATTGTCACCAGGCACGCGACAGACTATCGAATTTCGATCGATATTGACCCACATAATTGCTTATGGTGATAGCAAATTCTGCTTACTTATGTAAGCTAATACATTGACAGTACATTTTCTTATATATAAACATGTATCGCCTTGTTCGCTGTAATAAATTCGTCATGACGCATTGAAAAATCAAGTGCTAATTTAGGTGTCGCTCAGCAATACTTATAATAGTAGGTATTCGCTGAAAATTATGTTCGATTTGATTTATTAGTAGTACTTTATTACGCTATTCATTATTTACTTACAATTTTAAAATGTATTGAAAAAAAATTACTTAAAAATATTAAAAATATTTAAAAAATTATAATAGAAAAATTTTTTTACGCCTCCACGTAGGTACTCTACGTTAACAAGAACGAATTCATATTAGAGTATTTTTGGACACGAAGTAATTTCTTTGACAAAATGTTGAGTGTGCTATATAGCTGGCACTTAATTAATAAAATGTCCTTAAGGCAGTGCATACTTAGTGATCGAAACATCAAATAAAATACCCTTAAGAAAGCTAAGATTTTAGGATATAAAAATAAAATACCATTGACACATTGACCTTTTAGCGTTGGATCCAGTTTGAAATTGATTGATAATTGCTCTTCCCCTACTTGGCCACTTTCGTAGGTATTTACAGAAGTAAAACAGGGATTGTCAGCCAGAATTATGTTTCTTTCCAGCATACAACTATGAATCGTGCCTTTATAATTTCCCAGGTGTTATCACTAAGGGGCTATTTGTTGTGGACTTGTGGCCTCGAGAGCTGCTCTAATTTAAAAACCAATAACTCTCAATATTGCGATACCACTTGAAAAGGGATTGCCCATTATTTACTTCTAATTTAATTTCCATTGAAGTGATTTACCCTACTTCTACGGGCTTAATATATTTGTGAGCGGTCTTACGGACCTGTAAAAAGGGATGAAAATTCAATAATACATTTTTTCGAAAGTTTATACAGCTTTTCGAACAATGCGTGGTTACTATGTGGTTGACGAGGAAATACTCGACGATCGAGAAGAGGCAATCCTATTTGTGGATTTCTTAAATACAGCTTTGCTACCTAGACGGATCTCATAGAAATCCTTCTTCCTACAAACCCTAGTATTAATAAAGAAGTTGGAAGAAAAGGAACTGCTGCGTATTTTTAGCTGCATCTTATCTTATTCCTTGTGATGTTATTTCAAAGACACATTGGTTCACAACATAAAAATTTTGAGAAATTTTAAAAATTTTTTTACACATGATAGGGCTCTTGGCCTTCGTCTCCTTGATGGTAAGTGACGATAAGGCAGCGAGCTTCACATGTAATCTTCAACAACTGAGGAACTGGCTATCTTAGGTACCTCCAAAGACTTCGATAACTTGTTGGTAGCTACCCAGGCGAGCTTAGAGCCCTACCACCTCCCCAACTGAGCAGAATAACTTCTGCCCCGGTAGAGAATCGAATCCTAGACCTCCCAAACAACACCCAGTGGTGTCAATCACTAGACCAGAGGTAAAATATTTAAGAAAAGTAAATAATCACACGTGTTTTAAGGTAAAGACGATGTTTTAAGATAATACGATGATTGTAGTCACTGTTACACTAGTTTTAAAATGAGATGCCTTGTTGTGAAACATAACAAGAAACAGAATTAAACTTATCATACAGAACATAGGGAATTAGCCACGGTCACTTTATGTTTTGTGGCTCGTAACGGGGACACGTAAGCGTCTTAAGGTCAACGGCTATAAGATGTGTAAAGTTATCTTGTAAACATCTAAATACAATCTTAGCGTAATCCTTTACACAGAACTTATCTATTGCTGACGAGCCTTCAGTATGTTTTTGGAAAAAAACCTTTTTAATTTTTCTTACCTCGCTGTTTCATTGTTTTATTAAAAGCTGGACAAACATTAATGACGCTGCCAACCTGAGCAGGATGGCACAGGATAGGGATAAGTTCCGAGAGATGGTCGCTGACGTCCGATGAGGACATGGCACACAAAGAAGAAGACCTCGCTGTTTCTCATTCTGTTTGTTTTTAGATTTTCCTCATGACTTCGTATACGAGAAATTTTGAGTGGGAAGAGTTCGGTAGGGATAAATAATGCTGGTTATGACTACTTATGACAGTAATTGAATATTACAGAGCCGTATAATGCTTTAAAGATCTTCTTGCATATATTTGTAGTAAATAAATATCTCTTCGTAAAAATGTCCTTTCAGGATTGCCATTTAGATCACAACAAATTATCTAGGATAATTTTAATTGCGTTCAACGGACATATACGAGTAGGTACAACTACTCTCAAAGGCGTATTTCCCCTATTCAATTCGACGCAGATCGTCTATTGGACGCGAATAGAACGAATAATTTAATTAGGATAACGCAGCCCAATGTTCGCCTTTTCCGGAATTCTTAAAATCGAATTTTTTTTTTCCTTCACTTATTATCTGGTGCTGGACTGGACTTACAATGTGATTTATGTGCCTGTTTCGAGGGGTCCTTACTCTTAACTTTAGTAGTACTATTTATATGAAAGACAGCTTATCAATTTTAAAATATTTAGTCTTTATACTTTTAAAATAATTAGTCTTAATAAAATCCTTACATAAAATTTTAATTTTACCTATTTTCTTTAGTGTTTCTTTCTTCTGTCCAGTCATTAGATCTATTTAGGACCGGTGCAAAGTCTTTTTTTTTTCACGCTCTCGTTGGCACTTTCTTGTTCGTTACTTTCGCGGTCAAATCATCATTTATTACGCTTATTATCTCTTCCCATTGTATGGTCTTGTCAAGACACTTATTTATTCAGTAATGCACGTTTCGAAGGCCTGCATAGTAAAAGTTTAGTCTCATAAATAAAATTAGTCATTTGTGATTCCTCATTCTATTATTTAAATACTTTTTTCCGTTTGTATCTCGGAAGTACACTCGCGAGCAAAAAAGAAGGGTCGGTTAAGAAAGTTAGAATATCTCGGAAGATAAAGACGCTAGCAAACTGAAATAAACTGTGAAAAAAATGGATAATACAATATTTTTCATTAAATTTTATTTTTATTTAATTTTTAGTACTTGTTGTTGCCTCCGTGTACTCTCAGTAGCCCTACTGAGAGCACACGAGGAAATATTGTATTATCTATTTTATTTAAGTTTACGCAAGATATCCTTTTTCATTTAAGTTTATGTTTTTAATGAAATATAAATTAATTACGAAAAATATTTTATTTTAAGAATATTAAATTGCCTATCATGCACAGTTTATTTCAGTTCGCTAGCGTCTTTATCTTCCGAGATATTCTAACTTTCTTAACCGACCCTTAATTTTTGCTCGGGAGTGTATATAACAAACACGTGTGCAAAGCCGAGTATAGTCCAAGCTGTAAATAGATCGGACAACTTTTTCGTTCGGCGGTTTTTGCGGTTGCAGCTAAGCTTGCAGCGATAATCGGTCGGCAACTCGACATGTTTTTATCTCGATGTAAGCACTTAGCACCACTCCACCGCATCTCTGTTATAAAATCAGGCGACATACTTCTAATGTGTTAATTTTATCTTTGCAGGTACAATCGATGGTGAAACCTGACTTCGTCGCTTCTCAAACAGGTGGACTCCCAAATTTAGAATATCGCTAGGCATACTGCTAGGCGACTGATCAACATGTTCAACAACTGTGACATTATTATACATCTTCATTATTGCAACTTGCTTCCCATCTTCCTCTATTACTTATCATAAACTTCCTCTTTTATTTATTTATATTACAAATATTTACATAAGTTTAACATTTTTCTTAAACACTCACAAACAGTACCTACAAAGGCGACTCGAACAGTTTCTACCACTTTTTTAGGTCCCATACTAATTATTTAAAAAAAATTCAAAATTTTATACCTATTTCAATCGCAAATTTATGCTTGACAAATAGGTTAGCAAGATCGTGCTTTAGAAGTAGGTTTCGGCTTAAAAAGATTTTCCCGTTTCAGTTTGCGATAGCTCAGTGGCAGAACTAACCCATTTTCAACAAACGGAAATCCTATACACTAATTCCCCGTTCGTGCTTGGCTCGTCTTCGACACTGTACTGTAAATCATCTGAAAGAGGTTCGCAATAATTTCATAACAACGAAAGGCCATGCGTATTTTTCTTTTAAATCTGTGCTCGCTATTATCCTTGTTTGCTTTCACACGTTATTACTGGGAATGGGAAGAATTCGCCCGATATAATGAAGAGAAATCTGTACATTTTGAAGGCATCTAGGAGATAAAAAAATAAGTATTCAAAAAGACAGTATCGAATATGTTATCTTATTTTTCGGGTAAAATTATAGATAGAGATCAATGTTTAATTTTAAACGTTTACTCTTATTTCTCAATATCTCAAATATTAAACCGTTATTTCGTTTTCCCATCTCTATGGACTAATGGACTTGGAACTGCACAACCATCCAATAGATTATAGCGACGACGGGCTCACCACCTGTCACGCTGAGTGCGGTTGAGTCACTGCTCGGTGAAGCGTAGGCTATGGCAATGGCCTGCTTTTGCGGTGCTTTTGTCTAGTCTCTGACTAACCCTTAAAATTCAAAATTCAATATCGTTAATTCAATTTAGATTAGATGCGTCTTAGCACATGCTTATGAACGTCTAAAGCATTTTACAAAATTTCGTGGCTGCGATAATCTACGCCATCCGTTCACAAAACTACCAGGAGGCCTTGTTTTGAAAAGCATGGGCAAGAAACTCCGCAAGTTTCTACCCTCCCTTCACATCAACATTATTGTTTTCTTTTAATTTCATAAACTACAACGTCATTGAAGTTTTAGAACAAAAAAATAATAAATATCTGCGTTATATATTCTGCAGTTTACCACATTTTCCATCACAAGGTCTAAATCTAAAATATTACATAATGAAAATAAAACTAAGGTTCCAATGATTAATTGAAGAAAATTGAAAAAGTAGTATAAACAAACCAGGTCATACATTCAATAGGTATCTTTCACACATCGTAGACATACCGTTCCATACAGTCCCAAAGAAAAAACGCAATTTCTACAAATAAGACAAGCGTTAATCTGACCAGACACCGACAGTGGCACCTGTTCACAGGCATGACACATGAATCAGTCATCGCTTCGCTCAACAATATTTTAGGGGATAATCGTCGTGATTATATTTATGTGTATGTATTTCGTTTTATACTGGTATCATTCTTTGTAGAACTCGTGTAGCGAAACATTTTTCGCATTCCATTTTGTGCCACCAGCAAGGATTTACACGAGCTATCATAATACCACATATTTTGCGCTTTTCATGTAGCATTTTTAAAAGGTTTTAACTTAAAGCATATTCGTGAAATTTCTCTATATGTTATGCTGTCAAAAAACAAAGTTGTTGACATGTACTAAGGGTGAGTTTTTTGATCCGTAATCTTAGTAACCACATTAGTTAACTTCTAGGCGAATAACAATTCTATTCAATGGATGAAAATTCAAAGCAATATACATCAGCTGTGTCGCCTTACTAATCCAAGTGCCGTGTTGTGGTTAAAATGTCTTTGATTATTTAACGTTACATTTGAAAATTCGACTATTGGACAAGCTGTGATATCACGACATTATACGTTTTCGCCATTGGTCCATGTTTTAACCTACTTGTCTGTTGGATTTAAATAGTTCTGTTATGTTGTACCTAATAGTTGTCTATGTTGTATAGAAAAAGAATATAGACATGTCGGTTTTGATGTCATGGTTATGTAGGAAACAGAAAAATATATTGTACTTTCACTTAATTGTTTAAAATTTTTATATGACCGGGCCCATAACCTTTGTTGGAGTAATACTGCCCAATTCTTAGGTAAACTATTTATTAAATAATTAAGTGAATAAATAGTTTACCTAAGAATTGGGCAGTATTACTCCAACAAAGGTTATGGGCCCGGTCATATAAAAAATTCTAAATTTTATTATTACATGTTGCTCTTTAAATATTATGATATATCCCTTTTTTGTTATCATATATACCAGTAGATATGTTTGACTACGGATCAAAAAACTAACCCTAAGTGTATTATAGGGGCTGGCTCATAACTCGGGTAAATGCTAAAGTTTACACATTGACGTGAAAGTTTAACACTTCCACGATGGACTGCGGTTAACAACATTACGAGCCTTCAGATGCCCGCAGTAATGACGTTATCCTCTTATTTTGTTGAAAGGAAACTGGTTATATTAGGTCTTTACCTATGGAATTTTGGGGAATTCTGCATTTTCCATACTAAAATTTTTTCAGTTTTCATCACAACGACAAATCCAGAGATAATAATATTTGGCATGTATCATTAGACAAGCTTTAGTAATATGTGTAATATCACACTTCATAAAAAATATTTTTCGTTTTTAAATGAATGCAAATAAAATGATGTATTCGGGAGCCACTTAAAAAGAGTTGTCTCCGTGTCCAATTTTAACACAATTAAACTTACTACAAATTATCAAAACATATCAAAAGAGCTCAAAAATATAGTATATTTTTGGACGAGGTAGTTATTTTTTAGGAATACTCTGAATCTTAATAGTTACAGACAAAATACTAAGAGAGAAAAAAACACCAATTTCATACGTAAGGACCTAATATAAAGGTTTCTGGATATTTACTAGTGGTTGAAAGGATGCTGCACTGGCACTTTCTGTTCAGTTCTGAAGTTGGCTTTAATTTAAATTAGTTAGGTACTGTAACTAAGTATAGGCTAGTATAGAGGAGATCGGTGCCGTGGTGGTACGCTTTTGCTATCGGTATCGAGAACTAAGCTTACTTCGCCAAGGTAAGGCTTTGGATGGGTGACCAAAAACCTTGTGATATCGAACTCCTCCGTGTTTCGGAAGGCACGTTAAGCCGTTGGTCTCTATGGTTAAGCTATTGCAACCGTTTCTGCCCACCAACCCGCATTGGGCATGCGTGGTGGTGTCATGGCCAATACTCCTCATGTATTTCTTCATGATAAAGGCCAGTGCCCAGCAGTGGGACGTATATAAATCTAATCAACTAAAAAATCTTTTGCTAGAGATGGAGTTATATTCAACAAAAGATTTCATGAATTGACATGAGTAATAATTGTTTTTTTTCATAATAATTATTCTAGCAATATCTTGACATTTAATTTTATAATGTTTTTCCTATTTTAATTAATACATTGTATAATTTTTTTGCTATTAGGTATGTAAGATTCAAAAGTACATTATTGATGACGATCATTATTATAAAATGAAATAAATGAATCTAAATCTACCTGAAGATGTTAAGGCAAACAGCACTTTAGCTAAATATTTTTAATTTTTTTCAAGCGTTTCAAAGAGCAATCTAAGCTGGTTGTATTGAGAAATAATCTAGGTTTTTTTACAATCTAAAGCACGTACAGAAAATAAATGCAAATGACTACTGAGATTGTCTTATCTCTAGATACCAACGAGCATTGAGATACTTATGGTGTGATTTATCAAATGACATTGTCTACATTTTGTTGAATTTGAATTCTACGTATATATATTTAGGGTTAGTTGTTCGACGCTACCGCTGTTATCAAATCTCCTACCCTATTACGTTGATTAAGGCCCGTATTCCAGAATCCCAGAATCAAACTCTTCTCTGCTTGAGTAGCGGTAGAAAGAAATGGCGCTATTCATCCCCACATAACGCCATCTCTCTCTAGCTGTGCTCAAACAGTACTTGAGATTGATTCTGGAAGACGGTCTAAACGATTGGAATTTCCTAAAAAATGCAATAAGGAGTTTTTAAAATATGTTTTTACATAAATAAAATTAAAGGTCTTATTAAATAAAATAAATATATTATATATCCTCAGACATTCACACATATCAACTAGCTCTATTTTAAACAACGAATGCTGATTGTGATACGGATAACGGATAAATATATTTAATAGATATAAATATTCAGAAAATATACAATACCTACCTATAAACAGCCAAGACTGGTGAACAAATGTCTGGATTCAGACACCAACATCTGTCCCCACCGGGGATCGAACCCAGAACTCGAGATGGCGGCGCCTTGAGATCGGTGTACAGACCACTCGACCCAGTCGGAGGAGGTATTGCTACAATTACTAATATATACATAATGTATAGCTTTACATTCTGAAATATGTAAATTGTGTTACTGAAGGCAGTACCTTATATTGTTGACCGTCATTATTGTATTTGGTCCAAATACTTAAACTATTAGAAAATGACTTTTCTATGTCATCTGCTCGTTACATTAGCGAAAAAATTACATTTTCTTGATTTTTCGCATTTTCTGTGTAACGTTGGTTGACTAATTTTTTGTAAGGATCTATAAGCTAGCGGATCGGCAATTGTATAGCGATACGTTAAAAACTTATTTAGTGATCATCTAGTCACATCGAATACAAATGATGTACAACGTATAGTTACTAGCTGTTGCCCACGACTTCGTCCGCGGTTATATGGTTTTTTAAGTATCCCACGGGAACTCTTTAATTTTCTCTCAAATTCTCAGCCCGATTGGTTTAAAATTGACAAAGTTTCATACAAACTGTCATCCCCTATTTTGTCCCCTTGGGGGAAGAATTAATCAAAATCCTTTCTTAGCGGATGCCTAAGTCATGACATATACATGCCAAATTTTAGCCCGACCCGTCCAGTGGTTTGGGCTGTGCGTTGATAGATCACTATGTCAGTCATCACCATTACACTGTCTTGTCTGATGTTTAGTAAGACTGGTGTTGTAAGGGCTTTTACATTGGCGCGTCAAGATATGCAGTACCAGCCACTTTCAACAAAGGTCTGGCATACTGCATAGTGATTTTACGGCTCTTGTAGGATCCACGGTTGTGCGCATGTGTTGACTTTTTTTTTTTTGAGCCTCTGAAGGAGGACTCTTTACCTAACGTTTACAGTTTTATATTGTCTGACGCACTATTGACAACATCAATGTGTGTCTCAAGGTGCGGTCTTATGTTACAGATATGCTGGTTACCCTAGTCACCGTCCCTTAAATAAATTAGATTAGCCATTTCGAGTACAAAATTTATGTACATGTGAAGTTTTAATTACCCGTGAATTCAGTTTCAATTTGCATTCAAACGATTCCTAAAGTTTCCCTACAAATTCAACAGGGTGCCGAACACGTATTGATTTGGAATCCGGTGCCTTTTGATAGATTTGAACGCTGGAAACCGCTCGGGTATTCAACCTTTTAACGTCGCATAACGTATATGATATTTCATATTTCTCTTTTCTATTTTTGCTTTAATATATGAAATATTGTCAATTTTTTTCTATTCTATTCAGCGCTTTGTTCGTTTCGTTTTATTTCCGTGTCTTCTATCCAGCAGCAACCATTAGCAGCATTTTCAAGCTATTCAACTTTTTTATGCCTTAATGTTAGGTCAATTCTCGACTATGTATTAATTTGTTTCCTATTTCACACTTATTTTCTCCCTCACTAATAGTTCATCCACATTCGCGATGTGATGTGATCGTTTGATTCTTGTAGCGAATGGTTGAACAAGTATTTTTTTAATATTATTTTAAACACATCATTACGACTAAATTGCTGAAGGAGTGGGCAGAGGTGTTTACATCCACACTTGACCTGGCCCCTTATTCTGAACTGTCGGAAACTATCCGAATCACGGAATCTCTATTCCTGTCACTTTTTATTGCGGCGAATTTGAGCGAGATGGGACGTGACTCCGAATCGAATCCGTGAACCGACAGTTTAGAATAAGGGGGCTAACCCTAGTGTGAGGTTTGACATGTGTCGACATCGTCATACATTTACCAGCGTCTCATCGGAAACTATATAGACTGACGTTAATGTATGGAGAAAGATGTTTACGATTGTCGAGACATAATTCGAAGCAAATTCACTAGGGATACCTACTTATAAGTCCGTTTTAACAGGCGAGCTCAAAACACCGGACGCAGTAACGTAGGCTATTCTATATCATCTGTACTTGCTTTATACAAGCTCGTATAGAGAACTACACTCGGCGGCTTCTTGAACGTGTGGTGGTGTTGTTCTTACTTGGCTCCCAATTCCCAATAGATGAAGTAAGTAATGCGAGTAGAAACTGGTGTCAGGACTATTGGGAGTGGATTTTTTTATGTTAACAGGGGGAAAACGGGAAGACACCTTTTAACCGCCTCTCTGGTCTATTTCACACCACCGGGTGTTGATCGGGAGGTCCGGGTTCGATTCCCCATGGGGGCAGAAGTTTTTCTGCTCGGTTTGGTTGGTGGTAGGGCTTCTAAGCCCGCCTGGCTAGCTACCACCGTCTTACCTAGATTTGTCGCCATAATAACAATGTTTTAAGCATTGTTGTGTTCCGGCAATCAGAGGTAAGATAGCCAGTTCCTCAGTTGTTGAGGATAACAGGTGAAGCTCGCTTCCACCTTCGGCCTTATCGTCACTTACTATCAGGTGAGATGAAGGTCAAGAGCTTACCTGTCGTATGTAAAAAAAAAAAGACGTGTCAACTGATGGTTAGTGATTACCGCCGCCCATAGACATCAACAATACCGAAAGAGTTGCAAATGCGTTGCTGACCCTTAAGGAGGGAAAATGCTCTCTTTTTAAAACTTTGAAGGTCGTATTGGTCTGTAAATACTTCTGGTGATAGTTGAATCCATAGCTTGGATGTACGTGGCAAAAAATGACGTGAAAGATGAAGGGTCGTGCACAGCCAACCATCCAAACTATGGGGATGAATTTGACGTCGCGAATTGTAACTAATCTCTGCCTACCCGAATTGGAATAAGTGTGAGTGTATGCATGTACAAATTATACCAACTGCCTGATTTGCCAGTCTCTTTCCCGATAGTCGTGTTGACCTTCGTTAACATACAATGCGCGTCACTGAGCTGAATCATCTCGTCAATCCGTGACAACTGCAGCGTCCTCATCAAATGTGTAAATGTCATTAAATTCTATACAATTAGGCGCAGAGTTGAGGTCTGTAATTTATGCTTTAATCTTAATGCTCCATGCTTTCAAATGAAATTATACGCACAGAAATTCAATGAGGATTCATTTGCAAGCATTTTTGTGGAAAACAATACTTAGTTTTTTGGGTAAAGTCCAGCTTTTTCTGGTCACCTTATTAAGTGTTCAGGCTTGTGATATGGTGTATTAAGAATCAAAGAGGTTTTTCTTAATAATAACATTGTGTTTCCTTATTATACAAAAGTCCAGATTCAAAAAGACCATTACCGCGCACAGATTAACTAGAAAAAGGCGTCAAAATATCAAAGAATCAATTAATATTTTGATCCAAAAGAAAAATGGAAACCTAAATAGAATGAGTTTTTAACGTTTATGTTGTCGATTGTGCAATGTACAGTTACGAGCATAAGGTCACCATTTTAATACTTTGTCGTTTTGACATCGCTAGTGTCTACCCACAACCGCCACTACTAAACCTTAGAATGACAAAGTAGTAAAATGTAACATAATTATGCTCGTGATTTTACAACGTAATTGATTGATGGAGGCCAATGGGTGCATGAGTAACGTGATCCGTGACTCATCACATCGCACCGATAGCGAGAGTGACCCTCTCATAGAATACCTAATTGACTTACGTCCATCATACGCTACCTGCGTTCATATCGCCTCTCAGATGCTATTACTTGACTTGTTGGCAATCGAAATTAAAATGAAACTTAAAATTAATAGTTTTAATTTAAAGTATTCCTGTCGCTAGCTAATATGTTAACAATAATTATAAGTCTAAATTTATAAATAAAAAACAACCTACATACATAACATTTTCACTTTGTTGCTTAGTTACAAAACACATAATTAATCTGATAATTAGATTCGAAGCTATAAATATAATATAAATGGATGCAATCATAAAATATTAATTAGCTTGAAAGGTGCAATAAATTTCAAATCTATGAAGGTTTATTTGACGCTAGATGCTTTGCTAACAATAGTATACAAAAGTATCATGAAAAAATCGATTTGTTTTATAAAAGAAAAATTTAATCATCCTATACTTATTATCAATTAAGATATTGACACATTTATAATTTCAATTATAAATGTGGGTGTAAACTAACTTCAGGGAAAGAGGCGTGATGATACTGATATTTAAATACAGACATTTCCCTGTGTTAAATCCGTTATTTTTATTTCAAAACGTGTTTTATTTCATATAGGATTTTATAATCGGACCTTTATGACAACTACTGTCTTCTGAATGTCTGACAAAGACAAAACACTGAATAACTATTTCAACCTTATACCTCGTTTATTAGTAGAGGTGATAATATGTAAATTTTTATAACTGTTGTAATATAATTATAATAATAAACTGTAACAGTAAATGTTCAATAACTTAAATAACTTTACCAATGCACTATTCTAACTAACCCTACCTTTTCTATTATACTAGTACTATAAGTTTTGTGTTCAGTGATTTGTGATATTTAACTTTTTATAAATTATTCCTGTTGTACCTTTTGATTACAATAAAAACAAATATTGGCCACCACCTCACAAGCATATACATATAATGCAAAATACAATTTAAGCATCGTAAAATGTTTAGAAAAAAGTCCTTTGTAATCTTCCCTTTACCCTTGTTACGCAATTTCCGAACTAATTTAAAACCTGTCTCTGCCTTCGAAGGGGTAACTGTTTGCCTTCTAATTGGTACGTTCTATATTTATTATTAGTATCTAACCAACGATTTTACTAACATTACTCATCGTGTTGTTCATTGAATGCGATAACTACGTAATTTCCCACAGCTGTGCTGTGGATTCCGTGAGAAAGTCTACTAACATTATAGTTGTTGTTCTATAATTCTCTTGTCTTGTCGTCTTGTGTTGTCGTGTCTTGTATAAATCAGAAATGAGGTGATCCGACAGAGAACCAAAGTTGTCGACATAGCCTCCCGAATAAGCAAGCTGAAGTGGCAATGGGCTGGCCACATTAGCCGCAGAACCGACAACCGTTGGGGTAAACGAGTTCTGGAGTGGAGACCGCGCCTCGGCAAGCGTAGTGTAGGGCGCCCTCAGGCCAGGTGGAGTGACGATTTGCGCAAGGTGGCTGGCAGGAGCTGGATGCGAGAAGCCGAGAATAGATCGAAGTGGCGTGAATTTGGGGAGGCCTACGTCCAGCAGTGGACTGCCATAGGCTGACGATGATGACGATGACGATGAATTCTCTTGTTAAATAATATCTTGGTATTTTGTACAGTTAATGTCGATGAATATTTATTTATTACATAAAAACAGGGAAACTTGTGCCTTATAGTAAGAATCACGTCCAGCGCAACTTGTTCTCAGTCCCACTGCTGGACACAGGCCTTCCCCATAGAGAACATGAGGAGTATAGGCCGTAACACCACCACGCTGGCCCAATTCGAGTTGGTGGGTAGAAACAGTCGCAATAGTGACCGGGACCAACGGCTTATTATTACCAGTTTTCAATCGCTAGCGCAACTTATACAAATTCAATTGTACTAGCAGGAATTGAGTGAGTATACAGATACAAAACATGCGCAATAAAATATAAACGTAGACCTAACTATTTTTCAAATTAACCTTTTTGCGAAAACTCGAAGTTCTCTTTCACGTTCTCTTTCACTGGCTAATGGTTAATAAATACTTTTTCATTTTTAAATTAAATTCATTCATTCACCTCAGGTGTCAGTTAACGTTACGCTCGTCATTGAAGCGCATCATATAGGCTTCTTGCTCACATTTTCTTCCCTTTTAATTTTTCAGTACCGCAAGTAAAAGGTATGAGATTTATAAACTATTCAATCTATACAATTGTTAATAGAACAAGCCGATATTGTAAAAATAGTGATAATCTTGTTGAGGTACTCAACAAGTGTAAGAACATGTTACATTAGGTCATTATTTTTTTATTATTATTGTATCAATGATTTGCCAATCAAGGTTTAGTAACAGAGGTAACAGGCGAGTTTATTACGGAAGCATGTGGCTTCGTTTTTTGAGAGGGGATGGGGGGAGGGGTTGAATGAATTATTTTTGTATGAAGCGTCCACCCAAGATGGCGAAAACGACGTCATACAAATTTCCCTATGGTTATGTCCTTAATGAACCTTACTAATAGTTTTCTGTACATGCATCTGAAACAAAAAGAAATTAAAACGAATTGCACCGAGGCCCTTCTTTATAAAGGTCGA
The DNA here is from genome assembly GCA_910589355.1 of Parapoynx stratiotata. NCBI lineage: Eukaryota > Metazoa > Arthropoda > Insecta > Lepidoptera > Crambidae > Parapoynx > Parapoynx stratiotata. Next base: position 4,937,031 of record OU342457.1, read on the forward strand.
AAAGTACCGCCAATTCACCTACGTAATCGTAAACGGAAAACAGTTTAGAATAAAATTTTGACATTTTACACCCAGCTGATTATTTAAAGTATTATATTATTGCAGTAGTTTTTGACACCTCTGCACAAACAAGTCTATACGTGACTGTTAAGAGGATTATTACGAACTCCGCATTCACACAAATTGCAATCAGTTTTTGTGACACGTCGGGAATACTCCGCATTATTTCAGTCCACAGGCTTTAAATGGATTGCGTTAGTTTCAGACCGTTAATTTCAGTGGAGCTCGCTTTATTTCATTTTCTATTTCTGATAAATTCCTTACATGTAAACGTATTATTCTCGAAAAACATGCAGAATAATAAAAGGTTTTATGCAAAGATGGTATTAACAATAGAAAATCCAACGTATCGTAAAGATTTTTTTTTCTTCTATTCCAATAAGAATTCTAAGAAAGAATTCTAATAAAATCAGAGCTTTGAAGTGCGCAAGTTTGATTACGTGCGAAACTATAGACTGATCTTGAGTTTAAATTTAGACCTGTAATATTGCTCTATAGCAATATATCCATAAATAGGTTAATGTTAATGTCTATAGCATAGAACCTTATTTTGATTACGAACCTGGACAGACTTGAAGCCAGACGCAAACTAACATTTTTCAGTAGATTTCATGAAACTATACAAATTTTGAACACAGTTAAAACTTCGCCACAGTAATATGTTGGTAGACCTTTTTTTATTGGGCCCCAAATGATTAATTGAATAACCACCACCATAAAAAATGGTAATAAAAAATTTGATGCCCTTGACACGATACATTTTAACTTTAAATTACTTTTTGTTTGACAGGCAAAACGGTTTGAGGCTGTCGTTCATGATGGTCTATGAATTATCTGTGCCGTGTGGTAAAGATTTTGATAACAATCAATACGCATGCGTGACACAACCGACTGACATGTTTGATTGGTTGTGACTCGCGTTTGACGGATTTTGACCATGCGTAGTAATTGTTTACATGATGCGTTACTTCACTAATTTCACGAACATGGTAAATAGCGTTTTTGACACATGAAGAAAAAAGAAAAATAAAACATGTTCGAATTGAATTTCTACAGCAATCCCTTAATTATATTTATTGAACTTGGTATATTTCAGACTTAAACATTATATTCATTACTTTTGATATGAATCAACTAACCTATTACGAGTATAATGCTTGAACTGCAACGATTCTATTTAGTGGTAACACTTCTCCTGTTTGTTGGGATTTTGGTTGAACTTACAAAGCTGTTTTTTCTATAGTTCCTGGTAACGGCAATAGGCTTGCTTGATTACGTGGAATCAACGAAACTGCCTTAGTGTGTGTATGTAATGTACTCTGCCTACCACTTCGGGGATGTAGGCGTGATAATATGTATATGTTATAGTATGTAATTTAGATTTATTCAAGCCACGCCGCTCGTGTAGCTCGCCCCGCGCCTTCTTAAACGGGCCCTAAGGGCAAATTCGACCAAATTCCGTGTCACCAAAGATAAATTAGGTAGTGTAGATCGCTATTCCCGTACATGGGTTTTTAGTTCGTCTAAAACTTATTATTGTTGCTTGTACCCCTTCTTTCAACATATTACGTTAGGTGGCGCTTCTGTACTAGCGGAATCATGGATAATTAAAAAAATCTGTTCCCAATAAAAAAAAAATTTAGGCGTTACGTTGGCAATGCTTTATAAGGCGATCATGTGAACTTTATAATAATACATTTAAAGATGCGGATGTTTTTTGTAACCCATTGTCAAAATTTAAAAGGAACCTTAAGTCATTGTTGTCATGAATATCGGCGGTAGTTGAACAAATAGAACATATTAGAAGAGCTCTTATGTAAAATTAATATTAAAAATATAAATAAAGTATATTTTGGAAATATTTTAATATAAATTTAGTGCACACATATAGTACTTCAACATCCAGTATTTGCATAAAGTTTTATGGGATAACATAAGAAAACCTGCATCAACCTGCCGGAGGTAACTGCTATCATTTTCTCACATCACAACACACACAAGAAACACTATTCCTGATTCCAATCACTCCACACTTGAATACTGTAGCTATGGAGTCAATAATCAAACAGCAGAATTATCTTGAATCCACTTTTATAAAGAAAATGAGTGAACTGGAGCAACAATTAAAAGCCTCATCTATATCACCCAGCTCTAACGAGAAACTACTGGAAGACTTCAATAACTTCAAACAGTTTATGACAGCCATGTTGTCCTTGATTCGAGGTCAGATTTCTCAGTTATCTTCCACTACTGACAATATTGAAATGAGGCACAGGAGAAAATATCTATTGCTGTCTGGTGTTGTGGAGCAGGATGGTGAGGATGTCAAGACCATTGTGACGAACATTGTTCGAGATAAGTTGAGCATTGTGGATTTTACTTCGTCATCCATCAAACATTGCCACAGACTCGGGGCTCGGGTTGATGGTCGTAACCGGGCCATTATCTTCCGTGCCCAGGATCAAATTGGCAGGTCTGTCATTTGGCAGAAGAAGACCTTACTGAAAGGTTCCTCTCTTGTCCTTTCGGAATTTCTTACGCGACACCGGCAACACCTGTTCATCGAGGCCCGTACCAAGTTCGGCATGAGGAATGTATGGACTTCAGATGGGAGAATCTACATTAAACTTCCGAACGGCGAGCGGTCCCGTATCGACACAATAGAAGATCTTGATAAGCTGGAGGCCAAGCATGGCAAATCAGAGGCCGCAGCTACTACTACCAGATCAGGTTCTAAGAAGTCAGCTCCCGTAACGTCGAGTAGGATGAAGAGAAGTGTTAAAACCAAGTAGCATATGGATTTAGGTATTCTTTGTTGTGTTTTAATTTGCTATCAATTATTGGTATTGTTCTTGGTCACGTCATTTACACTATTTTATAATTATGATGTTGAAGTGGGTATATTTTCTCAAATTTTAAACTTTCAACAACCGACTTTCTATTTAGACAATTTGTGCTTATTTTTTTGTTTTACTCACATTAATTCACTTTTTTCGATTGTCATCTGTCAATGTCATGAAGCTAGCACTATTTCGGCAAAGGCTTTAGTTACGTACAGCCAAGTAATATTAGTTATTTTTTTAATGCACATTGTAATCCTTTCTTACAATAATGCTCACTCTAACAATGCTCTGTATTTTTTTTTTTTTTCCATTTATTTTGTGATGTAAATTAATATAAAATGTATTACAAGCTTTCGGCAGCCCCCGGCAGGAAACGCAGAAAACGACTTAACATTCGATTAGTATTTTTTTATGTTTTTAAATTATTATTGATTAATAATATAAACATATATTTATTTATTTTGTTTATATTTATTTAATTGTATTTATGTTATTATTATTATTGTATTATAATGTCAGATGATGATTTTTTTTCCCTTGAATCGGACTCCGATTCGAATAGTTCGTATCACTCTGTTAATTCGGGTCCTAACCAATACCTTTCTCTAGGTAATTTATTGGATGAGAAATTTAATAATTCAAAGCATGCATTTAACGTGTGTCACATAAATGCGCAAAGCATTCCTCAACATCACAATGAGCTCCTAAATACCTTTTTCAGTGACAATATCCACGCTATTCTGATTTCAGAGAGCTGGCTTAAACCTATGCTTTTGTCTTCCTATTATGCGTTGCCAAACTACATATTGCTTCGCAATGACCGCGTCGGAAAGGGAGGGGGTGGTGTTGCCATGTATCTCCGAAGTGACATAACCTATTCAATTATTTCAATGTCTTCAGCACCATACTCGGCATGTGCTGAATACCTTTTTGTAGAGGTCAACCTGAAAGGTATTAAGGCAGTTGTAGGAGTTGTGTACTGCCCACCGTCGGTTGACTATTTCTCTCGGCTTGAGGCTGTTCTCGAACCACTTTCAATCCAGCATGAACACATCATAATGATGGGCGATTTTAACACCGACATGTCTATAGTAAGTTCGAGAAGTCTTAGACTAAAATCAATAATCAATTCTGTTAATTTTTCACTGCTTCCACTGAATCCGACACATTCCAACATAAATTCTAGAGATACTTGGCTGGACCACATGTATGTCTCCAATACTGATCTGGTAACGTTTTATGGTCAGTATCTTGCACCAGGTTTCTCAAAGCATGACTTGATTTTTTTAAGTTATAAGATCAAGTCCCCCAAAAGGAAACCGACTGAAATCCAGTTGCGCAGTTTTTCTAGGATTGACATTGATGACTTGCTGAGGGATTCAGTGTGGACGGATTTGCGCGACCTTCTGTGTTCATCTACCTTGGATGAAAAACTTACCATGCTAAATGATTTCGTGCTACGTGCTTTTGATAAGCATGCTCCAATGCATAAGGTTCGTTTAAGGCGTCCTCCAGCCCCTTGGATGTCTGATGAGGTCCGTAGTGCTATGGCAAGTCGCGATAAGGCCTTCAGAAAGTTTAAAAGAAACCGGTCGGAACAGAATTGGCTCAGTTACAAAACTCGAAGAAACACGTGTAATCGGTCTGTGAGAAATGCTAAACGTCGTTATTTTCATTCGAATCTCATTGACTCTTCTCCAGCCGATATATGGAAATTTTTAAAGACATTTGGTATCACATCTCAGTCTTCACATGATGAAAGTCCCTTTTCTCCTAATGATTTAAACCATCATTTTTGCTGCAAATCTTTACTTGACACCTCTGCTAAGTCCGGGACCCTCTCAGAGATCTCGTCCTTTCCTCGTCTTAGCGGCCTTTCCTTTAACTTCTCTCCAGCCACGGACGAGGAGGTGCGAGCTATGATCAAAAAAGTCAAATCAAATGCCATGGGCCACGACGGTATTACCAGGAACATGATATTTCTCCTACTGGATAATGTTTCACATGTCATCACGCACATTATTAACTATTCTCTCTCTACTGGATGTTTTCCTACTTTGTGGCGTAATGCTCATGTGATCCCATTACCAAAAAAGAATCCTCCGAGCAGCTTAAAAGACTTTAGGCCAATATCGATCCTTCCGTTTCTTTCGAAGATCATTGAAAGTATTGTACATAAACAACTCGTTACATATATAAACCAAAACGGTCTTCTCTCCCAATACCAATCTGGTTTTCGATCGGGGCACAGCACTGCTACTGCTCTGTTAAAGGTTACCGAGGATGTGAGGTTGGGCATGAGGAAGTCGCGTTTGACGGTTTTAGTACTGATAGATTTCTCAAATGCCTTCAACACTGTCGACCATGACCTGCTCTTAGCCCTGTTGACACACCTCGGTATATCTCCATCTGCGGCCCAATGGTTCGACTCATACCTGCGCGGGCGTAAACAGGCGGTCAGGGTGAATAAAAATATCTCGGAATGGTGCGATCTTGTAACTGGTGTACCGCAAGGTGGTATTCTGTCTCCGTTACTTTTCTCTTTGTTCATAAACTTTCTAACCTCCGGTCTCGATTGTTCTTTCCACCTTTATGCCGATGATCTACAATTGTATGCTCAGGCCACACCTGATTCTATAGACGAGGCGATTAAACTGCTCAACAAAAACTTGGATCATATCTCGGGATGGTCTCGCCGGTACGGTGTGTCCATTAACCCTGGTAAATGTCAAGCCATAGTTATCGGTGGTCAGAGGCGTATTCGCAGTCTTTCTGTTTCAGACCTTGTTCCGATTCTGATTGATGGTACTGTAATCCCTTACTGCGAACAGGTAAAGAATTTGGGTCTCACTATTGATAGGTGTATGAGCTGGGAGGGACATGTCGCTGAAGTTAGCCGCAAGGTGTCGTACACCTTAAGATCTCTTTATCGGTTGAAAAATTTTTTACCTATCGCGACCAAAACCCTCTTGGTACAATCACTTGTCATGCCACATATTGATTACGCAGATGTTTGCTATTGTGGAATCCGCGAGGATCTGCTTAACAAATTGGACCGCCTTGTTAACAATGGCATACGGTTCATATTTGGGGTTCGCAAATACGACCACATATCTCCTTATCGAGTTCGACTTAAATGGCTCCCAATTAGATATCGGAGAAATGTCAGAATACTCTGTGCTCTTTTTTCCATTTTGTTCGATCCCAAATCTCCCGACTATTTGAAGTCCAAATTTCTCTTCCATACTGATGTCAGTGCCCGAGACCTGCGCTCCTCAAGGCTACTTACTCTCTCTGTACCTTCCCAAAATGCGGGTTTCTTGACTGATTCCTTCACTGGACAAGCGATCGAACTTTGGAACTCCCTACCCTTTAATATTAGAACGGCTACGTCTAAGCTCAGTTTTAAATTGAAAGTCCGTGAACACTTTTTTAATATGTATAATACTAGTTTTTCTGTTTCTTTATAATCATCATCGTATTATGTATGTATTTATTTATATAATATTATCTAATTATTTATGTATTCATATAGTGTGTATATAATATGTACGTTATTATTATAGTTATTATTATAGAGAATGTAAAATTTTATAATCTGATTTTATATCACTTATGTCCCTATCTATATGTAAGTTAAGCCGCTACCAGATTTCTGCTTTGCCCAATGGTTGACTGTTAGAGAGCGACAATAGTCGTTAAGTCCGCCATGTACATTTTTTTTTTTATAATGCACAAAAGAATAAATAAATAAATAAATAAATAAATAAATGAATTACACAACTTGTTTGTTAATCACGTCACGACCATAATATTATTTTAGGAAACTAAAGGTCTAGTTATGCTATTTTAAGAGTTCATATAATATTATTGTTGTATAATGACTGTTTGTTTCTGAAATAAATAAATAAAATAATTCCCCTAGTGAAGTAGGTATTGGTGAGCTTGCTAGTTGATTGTGGATAAGAAAATAAGAGATAATATCTGATACCTACTAAAATAATTGTATTTTTATAACTATGGTAACCAATAACAGATAAGTGACAGACAAAACTAAGTTGCCAAAGTATCGTTATCACGAGGGTTCAGACACCAATAAATGCTAAAATTTTATTGATTGAATTCGCTATTATAACGGAGACTTGTGTACACAGCCGTTTTTTGGCCGAATTCTACCTAAGAAGTTCAACTTCGTGTTGCAATTTAAGTTTTGTATCCTCGATGCTTAAGTATTCTCCAATGTAGGTAATAGTCCTGGTTAATTCAACTAAACTATCTCAAAATGGTGATGCCATGTGAGAAATGTTAATCGAAGAAGGAACTACTTAAATACTTGAAGGTTTAGCTTCGGTTATGCTTAGATACATGGTTGCAGCAATTACGAGTTCCGAAGTTACGAGATCTCGGATCGAGCTTCAAAGGACATAAGTTAGTGCATCCAAGCGGCTTAAGCAAAGTCTAACTAGATTTCAACTCAATGTTTCTTCGAAATTATATGCCAGGGAGTCGAATGAGATTTTCTATTCATCTCGTCGGACATAATGCCCATTTGATGGAAATTACTACAGTTGTCTAAAATAAATGAGATGATCAAATCATTTTATGATCTAAGAAAATATATTTCTATTGAAAATACACTGGGTACTGGGATTTTACAATTTAGTAAAGTCTTCTTTATTAATCTGAGACTGTACGAGTACACTCTATTTTTTAATGCGTTCATCTGCGGCTCGTGCTATAAGTATAGCATAGCATCTCGAACGCATGACAATGCACTGTTAGTGTCACTATTTTGCTATTATTTATCACACATTTCTATGTTATCACGTGCCCTCTATCAGACAACATAGGTAACACAACACTGTGCACTTACCAAATAATAGTTAAATGCTTAATGAAAACATATAAATGTAAAACCATTATGATTGGCCATCATTATGCCTGACTGTCAAGAAGAAAATTATTGTGATTTAGTAGTGTCTTCAATTATTGACCTTCAATAGATATGTTTCAAATAAGTCTCAAACGAGAATGTACCTACCGAAAGAAATTAAAAATATTTCATGTGAGCATGGATAAACATACAGTAAACGCGAATTTATGTCCGCATAACCAACGTCTGAAGTTGTAATAGTCTATTAAGTGTTTGAATGAAACACAAAGTTATCTAGTTACAAAGTAATTGTATTTACACCTCATTTACAACAATACATTTTCCACCAAATGACAATAATCCGTAACAAATAATTTAGCACAAGTACTCATAACTTTCTTAGCTTTCTTAATTAACAGTATTCCGTTATCACACGAGAATTCCCTTTTTGCCTGTGTTTTCATCGGAGCACAACAACTAATCTCACATGGCGCGCTGTATCTGCCATTTTGACAGTTCATTCCATACAATGCCATAGACTTAATCTAGGCACAGGAGCTATCAGATACACAGCCACTGTGGTGGTAGTTGCTTACCATAAGGTGACCCGCCTGCTCGTTTGCCGCCTATCCTATAAAAAAGAGGGGCAGTTTGCTTTTTTATTTATTTAACCGGACCTGGCTTCTAGGCCTTCAGCCGAGTCTTAATACAGGCAACAACTATAAATTCTCCACTGTATTTGTTACAGATTTATAGGTGAGTCCATAAGCTTCTGGAGTATTCAATAGTTCTTCCAATTGGCGGGGTAGGTTTGTTTTGAAAGGCCTCTTGGAGACTCGTAACTAAAATCAGCCGCTGTATCGCGAAGTATTGGCATTTAAACAAGAGATGTTCTATATTGGCAATTTCGTTTTGATTTGGGCATTTGGCTTATCAGCCCAATAAATAAAAAAATATCAAAGCAATATAAATAAATAACTAATTTTGTTATTTGAACAATTTCATTAATGTTCAGCGTGTTCCACTAATTATCATACGGCCAGCGTGGTGATATTTGTTTATACATACATACTTAAATAGTGTTTGTATTTGTCTATGAGGCAAGCCTGCAAATGTGAGTAGTTTTATATCAAAGTAGTTAAAGTATTTCTTGCTGATCCATTAGTATTCATAACGTAAGGATACTCGTACACAGAGACCTCAGAGTTTCGGAGGGCATGGAAGCTGGCACAAGCCCTGATTTCAGCATTTGTAGTGTGGTTTCACAGTTTTCTGTGGTAGGTGTTAAGGAAAAAAACGGTGGTGGTGTTCTTTTATATATCAATAAAATTCGTAAACTTAAACTTCTGCATAAAATATAATTTCGCACCAAAACAAGCAAGAACCAATAACGTACACAAAAATATCTTATAAAATTTATAAAACCAACAGACAGAGATAACAAGAAGGTAACTCTAAAACAGGTCAAAACTGTTCGTAGCAGTTGGAAAAGCTTGAAAATTTATGCTACTAGAAAGACTCATTTCTTATAAAACCTTTTGTATCTTCTCTAACAAAAAAACTACAAACTAAAAGGATAGGACCAACGTGTGTTGTTAAAATTTTAAACTACAATTCAGACGTCCTCGTTAGTGGCAAGCAAGTGCCAAAACAAAGTCGGAAATGTGGAACATTTGCTGAAAGGTAAAATGGAAAACATTTACCCGTAATAGAGCACCAAACAACAAACAAGTCGTGTTTGTCGAATCGATTTTCCGTTACAATTTGACATTGAAGACATAGTTCTTACAAAGTACAAATTAAAATACCTAATTATGTTTTAATCCAAAAGTTGTTTTTTAAGAACTTTCTATGCCCGCCCTCTAGCTTGGCGAACAAAACATGGTCAATAAAAGATAAAACTACTTATAAATATCACCTATCACAAGAACCTTATGTAATTAGACTTAAACGCCAGCTTGAAATTTTTCATTTTAAGTATTTTGACATTTAAGTGTTTCATTGGTCAACAAAGGACCACGACACTGATATAATCAGTACTGTTTTGAAAATAAGACGAAGGTTCACCATAAAGCGCATAGAGCGTATAGAATTGTTTTATTAAATCCTTTTTTCAGTGGTGAAACAATGAAATTATGAGTGATTATTATGAACACAAATTGGTAGTAAGACCAAAAATATTTTTAAGAATTTTATCATACTGGCTCTCATAAAATTCTTAAGCGCATAGTAGCGATCCACTCAAAATTCGGGGTACATTTCTACGTCCAAATGACATGAATAATTCAAAACAAAAAGCCGACAAAAGACATTTTTTTACACAGAAAAACATATAGGTTAGTACGCTTTTGCCTGACAGCCAAAAACGCTGTCGGTCGTGATGATCTATGAAGAATCTCTCACGATTTGGGAAAACAATCAATAGGCATGCGTAATAAAGGCTGACACAGCCGACAGACATGCTTGATTTGTTGCGACAGATTTTGACCATGCGTAGTAATTGTTCACATGAAGCAATACTTCACCAATTTCACAAACACGGCGGATAGCGTTTTGACAGATGAAAAAAAAGTAAAAATAAAACATGTTTAAATTGGTTTTCTACAGCAATCACTTATTTACATTTATTGAACTTGGTATATTTCGGATCCTTGTACCAAACACTATGTGAATTGAACATTATTTTCATAACTTTTGATATGAGTGAATGAACGAATATGGGAATGACGTTAGGCTAACCTGATTCCCATGTTCGTTCATTCATTCCAAACCCAGTAAAGCAGCCACGAGCGCAAAATCAAAATAGTTGTAACTCAGTCTGAAGTTATGATGTTGAATGTCAGTTAAATTGTTTGTACAGCGGTGTAGCGAAAATCAAATTGGGTCATCCCTCTAAAACATGTTTGCATCCAAGTTTCGGCTGAATTTTGGTATAAAGCCATGTTTGTGCATATTAAGCACGCTATAAATATACTCTCTCTACATAATTCTGAGTCTGTGTTTGAGTTATTTTATTTCTTTTGTATTCGTTACAATATACTACTGTACAAGTACTAACCGATAGGTTAGTCAGAGAATTAAAGACTATAAAAATCCTTATTTTTTTTTCTACTTGAATAATTTCAAAAGATTAACCGTGTTATTCATAAAAAGTAATAAAGTCTTAATAAACCTATTTTAGTTACAGAGTATTTTGTTTTCTTCTTTCAAACACAAATCTAAATTAGAAAGAAAGTGACAAATCACCTTTTAACTAAAACAGGTTTATTAAGCCTTTAATATTTTTTATGAATAACACGGTTAGTGTTTTTGTATCACTGGGAAAATTTTCTTTTTAAACGAAGGATTTTACATATAGAAATTGTATTGTAAATTCAAATATTCAATAGATTTCTATGAGACCTATTCGGATATGATTTTCAATACAGCTATCGAACTCTGTTGCACATTTCCTGGCATTTCCTGGATTCCTAACATCAAGGAGACGCGTTTTATAGGTCCGCTGAGATAAGATTCATAATTATATCTGAGAATAAATTTAAAGTATTTATAATATTAAAGTGCGTGGTATCAAAAGGAAAAACAGTAATTGGAATAATGAAAAATCTTAATTATTTTTTGCATTAGTCTCCATTCCTAAATTCCGAATAATAGGGTGTTGCATTTCTGTGAAAAAATATCGTTTATGTGAAAAGTTATTTCAGTTACTTTTATATAAACTCTTTATTAAATTTGTACAAAATATACAAAACATGTAAGAAATAATATTGTTTAGAATTTTATTGCTCTTTTAATTATTAAAGGTAAGCGGACTTGCGCTAATATTTGCGATCACCATATGTTACATTTTGATATATATTGTATCTTTGATATCGATTCAATTTTTAGATAAGCTCCTAAAGTACTACATTCTCACGCAATACAACTAGTTACCATATCGTGTCAAGTAAACATTTTTCGTCATTCCTCGGCATAAAAATTTTAACATCCATAACATCGCGCCTCTATCCCCGAAAGTAATGATAGGCGAAGGTGTTAAACACCCATTTTTTGCATGATATATCTAAGTACCCATTTAACAGGTGGTGAGGTGTTGCCATCACCCGGCACATAGACAATAAGAAAATCATTGTAATGAAACCCGGCTATAGGTATACGGTTTTAATGTTCATAGTGTCATCTTATAGGTACTCTTTTATCAAAAACAATATTGATTTCCTGTATAACAGCAGCAGGGTTAACGTTTAATTTTCACTGTTCCACAATATCCGTTCTATCCAATGAAAAACTTTTGACACTTATAAATAGTTCTAAATAAAAGTTTTCTCATTATTCCCGAGCGGCCTCCGGGCTTAAGCTAACGTGTTTATTCATAAATCTTTTAGTTATAATTTGCAGAGTATTTACGCATATTAGATAATGCTTTGTGGAGCTAAAAGCTTTTCTCTACAACTTGGACTTAAACGGAAACTGTCTGACCTGGAGAATTATATTTGTGTTAGTTTATTTCTTTTTATTTTCCTTTTTCTTATATTAGGTCCTTACCTATGAAATTGGTGTTTTGTATGGAGATTTTGGGGAATTCTGCATTTTCCATACTAACATTTTATCAGTTTTCTTCACAACGACAAATTCAGAGATAATAATATTTGGCATGTATCATTAGACAAGCTTTAGTAATATGTGTAATATCACACTTCTTAAAAATTATTTACCGTTTTTAAGTGAATGCAAATAAAATGATGTATTCGGGAGCCACTTAAAAAGAGTTGTCTCCGTGTCCAATTTTAACACAATTAAACTTACAACAAATTATCAAAACAAATCAAAAGAGCTCAAAAATATAGTATATTTTTAGACGAGGTAATTATTTTTTAGGAATACTCTGAATCTTAATAATTACAGACAAAATACTAAGACAGAATAAAAACACCAATTTCATAGGTAAGGACCCAATATATGGTGCGCCCGGTGGCGTGGTAGTGGCATATAGTTAATGGTTTGGGTATCGATATCGAAAACGATGTTCCGTGATTCGAGACACATTAAGCCGTTGGTCTCGGCGCTATTGCAAACGTTTGTGTTACCCACACTCTTCGCGTGTCTCCATGTAGGAAGACCTGTTCAGCTGTGGGACGTAATAGGCTGGTAATTAGTGTATATGGTAGGTAATAAATGATTAGAAATCTTGGTGTACCAACTTAGCTCGCTCAGATTGAAAAAAAAATTGATAACGCCGTTAAAAATATTCTTTCCAAAGTGTTTTTTTTTAATTTATTTAAAATGATAGCGCATGTTTAACTTGGTGGTAAAAACTGGTTTGTGAAATAAAAATCTGCTAAATAAAGATAGCATGATAAATTCACATTTTCCTTGCTGCGGTTAAGTGAAAAGTTGTGTGTTGCGTTCGGCGAAATGTAAGCACAATTTTTTAGTTTACAATACCACACAAGTTTCGTTTCAAGCTTTTATTCAACTTTATTGTTGAAATACTTATAACTCTTATTTCATAAAAACAATACAATAATATGATTTCATTAACTTAATAAATCATGCTATTTAGGCCGAATCCGTACTTGTATGCGTCTACAGCAATGTTCAATGTGACTTCATATGAGATGAAATGAAATGAAATTCTTTATTTAATCATTTTGGTAACAAGTAGTTACACTTATGACGCGTCAAAAACAATAAAACTTAACAAACATTATATACTGCTACATGTTTACCCTTACATTGAGGCCTTGTCAAGAGAAGATTCAGGCAAGAAACTCTGCAATGCGATGCGATTGAATACAACGTCAAAACTTCACATTTTGACACATCAAAGCTGCAATGCGAAAAATAGTAAGCGGCTATGACACCCGAGTAATGTGCCATGTCTCAATAGGTACTTTCAAACACTACATCCTCATACAGATTCGGTGTGTTTCGGCCTTTAACCGCAATAAAGCCTAATGCACTATTTTGTAGGCAGAGGTGAACTAGCACCCACGTTTCGCGAATTATGTTAGGTCCCATGTAATAGGTGGCGAGCCTATTGCCATTTACGGGCACAAAAGTCGCAGTACATTGCTATTACTAGGTATTCTAAGAGGAACGTCGCTGCCCATTCCTCATCATTGATTTATCCTTAGTCGCCTGGTTCGATTTGGGGTGGTGACAATTGTATTCTACTCTGCCACCACACGGCAATATTTTTTACAACGCGCGCAACCAAAGATGAGACCTGTCAGATGCAAGTAGAGTGGGGGTAATGGCCCGCAAACTATCATAATCGCAGGTATAACCACGTGATCCGTCAAGTATCAACTTTGGCTGCGCGCATTGTATCTATGTTGAATTAGTTTATGTCGAATTTAGCCTGTTAAAATTAATGATTTCGAAACATCGGCTGTGTTAGCTATAAAGAAAGCATGGACGGAATAAATTATTCTACGAATTTGGCCTCTTGCCAAAAATATTATTCTTAATGTTATGAGGCTTAGCAAATAAAAAAAATGAGTCCACGCCTAAAGCTTGGAATATCAATTAACATAAAATATTAGAGGTGTTTTTTTTGTTATTTTGTTGTTTACGGCTCCCAACATTACATACATACAATCACGCATGCAATCCCCGTAGGCAGAGTCCAAGAACCACTGTGTTTCTTAAGACCACATTTAGCCATACAAAAATTGGGTTTGGTCAGATGAAAAATCGTAAAGGGTAGTAAGAAGTGGCTAGCTATCGCCTACACAATCACAGACCCAGTACCCAATACGCCCTTAATCGCCTTTTACGACATGCTAGACAAGAAAGGCAGTTGGTACATAATTTTGTGACCCGGACCAACACAGGACATTGTTAGTACTTATTTTTAGCACGAAAGTTGGGGAAAGGTTAAAGAGTTAGGTATTTATTGTTGCAGAAAACAGTTTATGACGACCAAAACACTAGAAGTTGCTTTTTCAATTTCGTAAAATAAAATACGAGTTCAATGACCGGCTGTCGACTTGTTTATAAATGGTTTCAGGGTGTGTTAAAGTGTTGAACGTCAACGTGACCTGACCTCAAAATCAATTAGTATTATTAGCATGCATACTTTATCTATACATATAATACAACTGTAGAGGTCGAATGTCTGTACATAGAAAAAAAAATGCTTAAAACTAAGTCAGGGGGATGTAAAAAAAGATAAAATACCAAATAATTTTTTTTTTCTGTCTGTTAATCTGTTTGTTCGGGCTAATCTCCGAAATTCAATGAAATTTTGCATGGTGATACCTTATATCCCTGCTCAACATCTTAGATACCTTTTATACCGAAAAATTAAAGGGTTCCCGTGGGATAGTTACAAAACCATAGTAACCGCGGACGAAGTTACGGGCAACGGCTAGTTTAATATAATTATTTTTATATCCAATTATTTCCATTTCAGTATACTTCAATTGAAATGCCAAATTTAGGTCTACAGCAACACTGAATTCCCTATGTGAATTCTTGATCGGTAACACCTCCGTTACGAGGCTTAGAGTGGATACCGCATTCGGGCGAGCATAACATAACGCATTGTGGCCTAACAAGCTAAAGATAGCTTGAAACGAAGTTTTGTGGGTTTCATACAAAACATAAAATCACGCCTATAAATCCCGAAGGGGTAGGCAGAGTCCAAGGAGCACTGTATTCCTTAAGACCACATTTAGCCATACAAAAATTCGGAAAAATCGTGAAAGAGTAGTAACAAGTGGCTAGCTCATCGCCTACACAAGACCTAGTACGCAATACGCCCTTTGTCGCCTTTTACGACATGCTAGGAAAGAAAAGCAGTTGGGACATTCTTTTTGTATACACCTAAGAAAAAAATTTAAACGAGAAAAAATGAGAACATAACAATTGCCCGCCAGTGTCCAGTAGCGGCTGAAATAATAATATTTCGGCTTCTAATTAATATACTGATTTATAACGCTTATTGTATGAAAATGTTCAATTAACAGAGAAATTGTATAACTCTGCCATCTATCAATATTGTATCACATTTTTATTCGTCATAATCATATTGTTAACATGAAACATGTAGTTAATTAGCACCGCAACAAGCAGAGGTATATTACAGGAAACGGAAGCGCATGGATGCGTTGAACGCCTAAGTTAAGCCTAATATGTTTATTATATATGCCTAATATGTTTATAGTATAGGGGTGAGTATGTTACCATGCACCGGGCACCATGGGAGGCATGCGATTTATATCCTCTGCCTACCCTTTCGGTAAAACGAGGCGTGATTGTTTGTGTAAATAAATAAACAAGAAATATAATGATTGGTATCTTACCATGCCATGGGAGGAGCTCGGTGGCGTAGTGGTCAGTGCGCTTTGGCTTCGATCGAAAACAAAGCTACCTTCGCCATGGTCAGGCCGTGGATGGGTGACCAAGACTTTGTGGTCTCGAGCTCCTCCGTGCTCCGTGCTTCAGAAGGCACGTTAAGCCGTTGGTCCCGGTCGCATTTGTGACCGTTTCTACCCACCAACCCACATTGGGCCAGCGTGGCGGTGTTACGGCCCATATTCCTCATGTGTTTCTCCATGAGCCTGTCCTGTGATGATGCCTGTCCCAGCAGTGGGACGTATATAGGCTGATGACGAATACTACCATGTCGTCATAATGTTCTGGTCTCTAAATATATCATATTTAGTTATTTACTTCAAGTATATACACCACTAGTTTTTAATTAGTAAAAAAAAATTATGAGGTATTCTGTATCAATTTCTGATTATATTTGTGTAATCATAATTTTTCTATTAAAAAAAACAGCCAAGTTATTAGCGTTTGTATTTATCCCAAAATTCCGCTTTATTTATGGACATAGCTTTCAATCCATTCAAAACTGGATTCCTACTCACTGTCACGTCCCTAGCTTTCTTGCTCACACTTGATAGACAACCGATTTTGAACTTGGAAATTGATTTTTGATTGAATAAAATGTGACATGCAAACTTATCAATGAAGTAGGCAGTCGAATACGCATTACAATATATGCGTGTAACTCATTGAGTATCTAACCAAATAAATGGTTGATGGTGTAACTCATTGATGTTAAGAAGTGTTGACCAATAACTGCATATTTTAATGGTTATATTTATTTACTTTTTTTTCTTTTGACTACATAAATATGATCAGTAGTTAATACTGAGCACCGCAAATTTTATTATACTTATTCAAAAATAGTGGTGTGTATTCGTATTTATATATGTTTGTTTATTTATTTTATGTGAATACTATATTATATTATTTAGTATGTGCATTATACATAGTATTATGTAAGCAACCATTTTATCTAATTTATGACATATCTACAGCCTTCCTTTCTCGATGATGTATTTCCTGTCCATCCTAAGGTTGTTTTAAAAATATCGCTCTTAGCGATAAGGCCGCCAATTGCACATTTGAGTTTTCTTGAATTGTCTGTTTTGTTTCTATATATGTGGTATGTACAATAAACTATAAATAAATAAAAAATAAACTGTTGGTAGATATACGACTACCCCATTTCTGTTTCGGTAATGTAGTAACCTATAGTCTCTGAATGTGTAAATTTGAAACTTGCAAGTGGAACCTAAATTAACACAGTTTCGACTATATCAGGAACCGAAACAAGAATACCGAGCCATCTCTAAATTGAATCAAGTGGATTCCGAGCTTGCTTTTAGAGATCGGAACTATATTTTTAGACGACACGTCACTGCCGGAAAACAAACCGTGTCACGTCATTGATGTACAACTTTGTTTCTGTTTTGGATGCGGCTGTTTGTTTTATTTTTATTAGCGTCCAGATTTGACTGCGGTTTGGTTTAGGTGATTTTGAATCCAATGACTAATGAAATAGAGACCTTTAATGTTAGACGAAGTGAATTACCATAGCTGGAAAATGTTTGCGTTTCTTGCTAGAGCAACGCTTGGCAAAATCTTGTGCCGCAAAAACCATTGTATTAGGGCTTGAATAATATACATATATGGATAGCTCTTGTTGTTGTGCTACGAAAAATATTTAAGTAAATAATAATAAATACAAGGTCATTTACGAAACCGTCACTTTTTAATAAACATTCGAATTTTGCCGGATAACCAGCCGTTTTGTGAACTTTTGTGCAAGGTTGAGTTTTATTTAATATCTATTTATTTATGTAACATCGGAAGCTGATTTTTTCGGCACTGTTAGCTGAAATCTTTACGTCTCACGACGTATTGGAAAAATGTTTGTAGAGAAAAATATACAGACGGGGACACAGTTTAAAAACTTGTTTTATTTTTGGTAGCTCTAAAGACCGTCTTAATTATTTTCACTTTCATGTTTAAAATTTTTCTGTTCAGAATTTCAGAGGTCAAAACTTACATTGTATGAAAAATACTGAATAAAGTAATTGCCTTTCAATCGTGAAGAAGAAAGAGGAACAGTTTTTTTTCTGGCATCCTCCGTGTTGTTGAGCTTCGTGTCCAATTCAATTCTAATAAAGTGTGGGCAGCCCCAGGGCGCTTTGAACTCCATGAGTGACTATGAAATAATATTACGTTATTGCTATTATGTTGAAAAGTCGAAACCAAATGGAAACAACGGCTCTGCTTCTACCTACAGCAACTTTTTTCTTTTTTCATCTGTCTCGCATTGTATTTATTTATTTTCTGTTAGGTTTATTTACTTGCGTCACTCAATGTTTGAGATAAGAATCTGTTTTTAATAGATTTTTTTATTGAAAGGTTTTCATAAAGTAACAAAACATAAATAACATACATAATATAATTTTTTTTTGACCCGGGGCCGACCCATACCAGTCTTCGGGGGAAGGACTGGTTATGTGGGGTTCGAAACCACCAAACCCCCCGGGGGCAACTCCTCCACCGCTTGTTTTGGCACTGGGAACCCAGGTGTGCACCATTACATAACATATCATTTCCACGGTTAATAAACCCGATTAATTATTTATGTTATTGTAAAGTGAATTAAAGCTTCTTGTACTTCTTGTCAATACGTCTATGGTTAATCAAAAGGCCAGCCCTCTTAGCAGGAACACCGCACTAAGGCATATATCGGGTTTTTATCATGCTCAACTGTCTAAATACCTTCTATAGAATTTGACAATTGGGCGTGATTAAAACGTGATAAATATCATCGCGCTCGTGCTACTTTACGGGCAGTATTCCGTGGCAGTATTCTATGGCTTAGAGTTTTTTATTGGATTTGCGCTGCAATCAGCCACGTAGACCGCTTTATGCATTTTTCTGCGTTCTAAGCAAAGTCTCAACGGTATTCACTACACCCGCAATTTAATTAAATATCAGGATTAAATATTACGATTTCTTTAATGGCGTAAAAGACTTTTGATTAAAAATATATATATATATAATAGGGGTAGGCAGAGGTGTTCAACACCCACATTTCGCCAGATATGTTAGGTCCCCATGTTACAGGTGGCGAGCCTGCCATGCGCCGGGTACAAGCGATATTCACAATAAACTGTACATAAGTTTTATTCAAAATGTGTGGTATTGGCGGTGGGATCGGACCCGCGTCTTCCGCGGCCTCTAGAACGAGTACCCGTCCGTCCCAAATCGGCTACCGATGCCTAAAAATACATACATACATATAATCACAACCATTATCCCTTTTAATGAGCCGCTAAAAATATTATGAATATTTTGACATCTGGTAGGCATTAAATATTGAATTGCAGAAATTCTTCACGTTCATCTATTTTGAAGACCTGGATAGCATAGTGGTTTGTGATTTTAGATTCGATATTGAAAACGAAGCAACGTTCGCCATGGTCTGTCCGTAGATCGATAACCAAATTTTATGACCTTCTGTTTCCGTGCTACAACCATAGACGTAAGTCAGTATATAATCTATGGGTACAACAATAACATATTGTGAGATTATGACGTAGACAATAACTCACAATTTTTAAACACCGCTCTTAAATGATAACGCAATGTGATGTGAGATGGTCTTGCAAGGCCATGTCTAATTTGGTTTGTTTCTGTCGATAGAATGAAATCAAAATTAGATGATAGAGGGAGTATAAAATATCGCGCATTTTAACCGCCTTCAAAAATGCAGGAGATTCTCAATTTGTCGGAATATTTTTTCTTAAGTATATTTCCCGATTGCGGAAAAATCTTTTTTGTTTGAAACAGTTACTTCACAGGTGGTCTCATATAACGAGGTTAGGATATGATGATGGGATTCAGAAGTATCCGAGAGTACTTTACAAATTTTAAAGGCACAAATTAAATTTAAATTTATTTTTAATTAAATTTAGAATATATTAATCGAAAATTTTTATTATAGTATTGACGATTCCCTTCATGACAATTTATTGTAACATTATTAAATTTTTTTGACATATCATATCACTAATGGATTTGATGATTGATGAAATAACATGATAAACTTTTTAGATATTCATAATCATATGAATACTTAATGCTTGATCTTATTATTTCACTTTGTTTTTGAATTATCATAGTTTACATGTTACTGATTTGTCGACAAAACGTGTTGAAACTTATATACTTACAATTATAAGAACTGATGTAGACACATGTTTATGCGAATAAATTGTAATTTTTTTTTTCATTTTTACACTTTAAGCGATTTGGGATTTTTTTATTAGTGACTTACATTCGGTTTTCGAAACCATAATTGGGTGAATTCAGGAAGGCGGCTTTTTAATCAATTGTGACCCTTATACATATACGCAATATATTTATTTGACTTGTTTTAACTCAAACTCACGTTTTAATTAAGTTACAAAACAGAGTACAGATGTGAATCTCATGTAGGTATTTCACTTTCCATGCCTACACTCGCGCGTTCGCGCATGGTTTGTCAATTGTGGCGTATGCACAAAAAACTATCGCGATAGTGGCACTCGTATTAAGTTGATTGATTTATTGTCCAGAACGAAACAGGAGGAACGAAAATACGAAACAATAATAACACGATCACGCGCTGGTCCCAAATTGGTCCGGGATATCGTTAGTTATCGTGCCTTGCCCGAGCGCACTTTGTACCTATGTTAATGGACCTCTGTGTCTTACTCTTCAGTGTAGAGTGGAGTCCAGAATCCAGATGCAATTGTAGCTTACAGCACAGCAACTATCACCCCACTTAACAAGCCCCATGGTGCATTTTCCCGCCTCGTTTGAAATGGAGCTATCGCAATACTTTCCGCGACGAACATATGAGGCAATTAACGCCGATTTCGTATCGGATATCGAAAGCCAAATGAAGAAAGAAAACCAACCAGATTGTCAGTTGAAAGCCGCTATCGTAAGAAGCATGGAAAAATAACTTTATGGCATAAAAGTCTTTCGAACAGAAATCTTTTGACATTGGTAAGTGACGTAAAACTTCCTCAGTTAATAAAGTGCCAATAGTTTGATGTTCGTTATTAGTATTTTGTCGTTTTGACATCAATCGCGTCTAGTGTCATAAGGGCAAATATTTTATATAAAACTTAGAACGACAAGGCACTGAACTAATATGGGTTCATATTTCAGTATCGACACCAGTCTGAATTTACAAAACACTGTTTGCGCAAATCGCATTGAATAAATTTCAGATATTTAGTTCTCTATTCATTTGTCTTTTTCAGTGTTTTGAAAAATAATCAAGTAAATAATATTCGAGCTCACGTTCGAGCGAGGAAGACTGAGTACTGTCTATTAGAATGTACCTTGTCTATGCTGGATGTACTTGATTAGTCTGTTGTTGATCGTTGCGGTAGTCTGAGTTCTCCAGTGGACGCCTTGATTCTGAAATAATTATTATAACACTGCTATAATTCAATATTAATAATGCTCATGGCGTGTGTACGTTAACGTTATGATAGACTTTTTATACCGTTTCATATTATTATTAATACTTTTATTACTACCTACTACATACAATGACATGTTGGTAACTATTTTTAACTGTATACCTATAAGGAAATAAACACAAACAATGCAGACTTGTTAACTCCAGTATTTACCCAAATATTAAAGAGATGACAAAGTTTTCTCATAAGTGGCATAGTGATAATCGCATTTGCCCCAGAATGTCAGAGGAGCGGATCCATTCTCGTCTCAGAAAAAAAAATCTCTAACCTATTTTATAAAAAAAAATCTACGTTGACTTATACGTTTATGTGTTTCCTTGCAGCTCAACAACGTGCTTGATAGAAATGCGTGCTTATAAGTAGCATGAGGCAGTTTTAGAGGAGCTACTCTTGATTAACGCTTGCGTGTTACGTGCTCTAAAGACTACGGTTCACCACTTAGAAGCTATAAGGTCGGAAATGCCTTATAGCTATTTTTTTTCTTTACACATAACAGGAAAGCTCTTGGCCTTCATCTCACCTGATGGTAACGATTTGGCCGAAGGTGGAAGCGAGCTTCACCTGTAATCCTCAACAATGAGAAACTGACTATCTTTTCTCTGATTGCCGGAACACAGCAATGCTTAAAACATTGTTATTATGGCGATAAATTTAGGTAAGACGGTGGTACCTAGGCAGGCGCACTTAGAATCCCTACCACCAACCAAACCAAGAACCCAAACTTCTGCTCCCATGGGGAATCAAACCCGGACCCCCCGATCAACACTCGATGGTTTGAACCACTAGACCAGAAAGGCGGTTATTTTAGACTTACCATTGCTAAAGAATACTAGTCCTAAATACACTCTTTTTGATGTCAAACAAAGCTATACCGTCTTTTTGTCTTCTATAGAGCGTCACAAAGCGTAACATTTGATTGCATGAATTGTGCATTTCGTCCTTGAGGACTTGTCAGTATTACTCGTACTAGCCATGTAACCAATAAGGGCAGTTACACGCGAGCGTGGGGAACGCTCATTGCAAACACAGTGAACGTCCAACCACTTGATAGACGTAAGGTTACCACAATCTCTCAAAATTCTCTAACTACAGAGCTTAAAGGCGAAATGTTACGGTAATTCTGACGGAATTTGACTCTTCTGTGGTCTGAGCTGTTGAATACGTCAATTGTTTCTGAACTTGGATTGAATTGTTCATTATTTTTATCTCGTCTGCGGTATATATATATATATATATATTTAATTATAAAATATAAATAATTTAATAAAACGAGAATGAATGTCAGGCCATTGAATGTGCTTGAGGTGCGGTTTTAATATGGAACTTTGTGTGTCATCATAGTAAGTATGATAAATAGGTTCCATTTAATTCTCGTTTAAGCACATGCAAAGATTTTCTGATCGAACCGTTGAGAAAGCTTAATTCGATTATAGTATCTCTCGTTTGTCGTTGTTCTTGAAGGTATTAAGCCCTGGTATACAGTATTTGCTTTTCAGTAAACACTTTGACGTTTGTTAAACTTTTAGTACCTACCTATTAATCTAAGATTGATTATTCTTAGGATTGAATTTGAAAAACCGACTTTACTTTATTTACTGTTAAGGTACACAATTGGAACTCCAACAAATAATCATTTATCGTATTGTGAATAAATTAAAACCTTTCAGTTTTAATTCATTAATAATAGTTTAACGTAAACATTTGTTCGTAAATAATTTACGTTCACCAATATCGCATAGAATGATTGGTAAGCTCAGAGTAAACAGAGCTGGAGTAGCCATTAGTCAATTTCTCAAACATTTTATTCTGCCATTTCTTGCGGGGGGTGAGGTTACCACTACACTCAAAGCCAGCCGTTCTTACAAATGCACACATGCATAATTCGACACACAAATTTAAATTTCACGCACACACACGCTTAAAATAGTCACGTGGGGTGTGCGTTTTGACAACGTCACAGCCGCACTCCCCACGAGACTAGCGTTCGAAATTTGAAATCGTAGAATTCTAAAACATGAAATAATGAAGTAAATAATCATGGAATCTTAAAAATTATAATTACAAATAAAAGGTGACACCATCTTTTAGCATACTCGATGTTTTCTATTTATTTTTACAACAAAAAACAGTACAGGCAGGCATTTTTGCGGGAGCTCTGTTCGCCGCAACGTTTACAATGTAATGGCTGCCAAAATGGCGGCTCAACTAGATTTATTAAACGTGCAAGCATCCGATGCTTGTGCATTTGGCAGAGGGGAATGTTAGACAAAGGCTACTCCAGTTCTGTTTACTCTGAGTTGGTAAGTCAACCGATTGTGTTTTATTTCATCCTCGATTCAAAATGTTTAGCCGATTATTTGGTTTCATTATTTTAGTTCATTGTTACTTTTCATATTTAAAACTTTAATCAACGATGAAATATAACGTTTCCGCGAATATTAGTAGATTAATGAAACCGAATGTATATTGCAATACGTTTATTTTCCACTAGAATATTCAACCTTTATCTTAATTTTATATAAAGTTTTTCAAAATTAAATATTAAAAATTTGTCTATTATTGTGACTTGGAGTAAAACTCGATGATTGTGATCATCCTAAATGTAATGCGAACACATCATTATCCATTGCCTTCCTCTTTATTGTAACGACCTACCGAAAATTTAGGGTTGTCAGTTCAAGTTTATACGTTACTCACCTCGGTTAAAGTTTATTTTTGTATCATAAAAATATTTCTGTAATTATCTACACGTGAATGGCCTTTCTCGATAATTTGATACCGATGACCTTACACCCGTCTCTTTTTATTGCGGTTGACTGAGCGAAATAAACTGTTTCTTGTTCCGAGAAATGAAGAGACAAATACAAAAATATTCCGATAGAATGTTTTGAGTACTAAGGGTTCAGGAAGCGTGAGAGAGACAGGGGATATTTCATCTCTGTCTCTCATAAGGCTGTTTATATCGCGTTCAGTTGCAGAACCGCTATCAGTTGTGTTCATGCAATGACTCATTTTGTTATAGAGGACGACCTCAGTTGTGATGTAATCACTATATTTAACGTTTTTTTTATACAATTTGCGGTGATGATAGCTTGTATAGCATATCATCATAAATAATATGATGATATGCTAACTATTATCTTGACATTCAGAGGTGTATTTCTACGATTCAAAACAAATGGCGATCGGACTGTGTCAATTAATCATATTGTTTTTCTAAAATGCCTACAACACCGAGGGTAATAAAGGAGCAATTGCAGAACTTAAATTCGAAGAATTTTATCGAGGCTATTGGGAACAAATATTTCAAAAATTTTTTCAAATCAAATGTTAATACAACACCTCCTTCTCCCGCATGGGAAGGTAAAGAGACCTCCTTCAGAGGCTTGAAAAAAAATTGCAAAAAGCTATTGCTACTTGCATTCCTTTTTATGTATGTATGTTAAAAATTTAAGTAGTAAGTCCTAAACATATAATTTATGATTTGTATTTAGTTACACAAACACACAATAAAAACACAATAAAATAATTGTTCAGTGACCAGCCCTCCCCCCGCGCGCCGCGCGCCCATCGAAGATGTCACAAATCCAACGACATTGGATTCGCAACAGCCTTCCGACACATACGTGTGTCACATATAAATTTTTAATATTTTTTTGTAAATGATTTTACTCGAAAATAAACGGAATTCCATGCCAAATAAAAGGAGTCATTGAAGATAACAAAACAAGAAAACTACTGAATCGATTTTTATCAAAATTTGGTAGACAGATAGTCTTGAACCTGAAAAAGGACAAATGCTTTTTATCCCCATATACCCATGGGAACGGGTACAGCGCGGGTGAAACCGCGGGAAGCCACTAGTACAACAATACGTTTATTCCCTTAGATAGTTTTTACATTGTTGCTACACGATTTAATGTATAAAGCATATTAATAGTTTAATAAAAAAAATGTTGTTTGAAAGTTTAGCAATATTTTTGTAATGTTTTAAAACGCACTCAACGCGTTCTAATACAAATGTTTGTGTTCGATGTTCATATCCGCAGTGAAATCAAATTACGTTATACAACTGCTGAAAGTTTAAATAAATAAACCACTTCTAAATGGGAAAAACACATTAAAAATACTCACGACGATGAATCCTTGTGTAAATACACGAGTTATTTTATTTTAAAATGAAAAAAATATTGATATTTTTTGTGGCTTTTTTTCTTGGTACATTTTTGCCTCCTGTTTGGGTTGGAATGGGATAAAGTTGGTATAAGATTGATATATTTATATATATGTAAAACCTTAAGACCAGCTCATGCTGAAAATAGTTAGTGATAGTGTTCTTAAATGTATAAATGTTTTGTAAAAATATATTTTACAGTTTGGAATCGCCCTCATAAGTTTAAAAACAAAGTGTAAATTTTTGATGTCAAGTAATGAAAATATAATAAGAAAAACGCTGTAGGTATAATAAATTAATTTTGCTTTTAACCACCAATGTTGATTAAGTTGACAGAAAATTCACGATTGCTGATTGTTGCTTGATAAAGTATCTTGGTAGGTACTTTATTAATGGTAGATACTTAATGGTTTAAGAGTAGCTTTTGATGAAATGATTAAATCTACTTCTTTATGCTTTGAAGTCCATAATTGATGGTGAGATACTTTTTAAGTAATTAATTTGTTTAATGTTTCACTGAAAGAGCCTTTTAAAAATGGTAATTATTAAAGAGTTATTCTTTGAATTCCAATTTGCCTTTAATCTAGGTATTATAAATACAAAACTTTGAGGATTTTGAGTAACGCCAAAGTTATCGAATAGTTTTGGTAACAAAATATTACTTTTCCAACTCACAAAGAAATTATTTTGTTGGCTGTTCAATATCCACGTGATATTTTCTTTGAGTTTCCCTTCATTCTTTGATTTGTTTTTCTTCTTTGATGTAGGTGGTTACACAAAGATAAACAAATAGTTTAGTGTAAGATCGTTTTGTACAAGTGACAAATGAAATAAATAAATATCTACAGACATTCACACCTAACACTAGCCCATTTTATGCAACTAATGCTGCTTGTGTTACAGATACTAGATGACGGATTAATATATTTAATAGATAAATACATTGAAATATTCAGAAAATATACAATACATATATGCAATACATATATATATAATCGTCCAAGACTAGAGAACAAATGTTTGTATTCATCACACAAACATTTGCTTGGGATCGAACCCAGAACCTTTCGAGATGGGGACGCCATCTCGAAAGGTTCTGGGTTTAAGTCGAGTGGTTTATACCGGCGTATAAACCACTCAACCACGAAGGTCGTCAAAATATCTAGTTTTCTACACTGGGATCGGGATTTAGATTTTCATTCATGTTATTATTAGTTCTTTGGGTAACATAAACAATGTAAGCTAACAAAACCGAAACGATGAATAACTTGGACAAAACACATATGTTGAACCGTCAATATGTTATAGACAAAGTGACTCACATATTTAATAATGCACAGTTTATTTGTTGTAATTTTCTGCTCAATACATTTATTTTGTCTTGAGAAAATTACAACCCTTAAGTCGGCCTTTAATTAGGTCCTAAAATTGTTCCTTAATTAGGCCGTAAAATCGGCTGCTACGAGGCGATCTAGGAGACAATTAAGGGCACTTCACTGCACCAATGTTGGCCCGACATTGCCTACACATGAAGCTATCTGGGATGCAAATTAGGGCGCTCGCCTCCACTGCCCCGATGTTGCCCCTGACATTGCCTAAACACGAGGCGATCTAGGAGGCAATTTAGGGCGCTCTCCTTCACTGCCCCGATTTTGGCTCTGATTTAAGGGACGTTTGTAAACTTGCTTGGAACTGTCAGAATACTTATTAGAAAAAATAAAGAAGGCGCCTTTATGCAAAGTTCTTCTGGTAGTAGATATTTAAAAGAAGGTTGTATCGTATTTGTAGCATAGAATTGATTGACAATGAACATTAAGGGCGTCTTACAGGAAATTTAAATCCAGGTGTAAACCTATATTGAGCAATTTTTTGACAAGTCTACTATGAAAATGTGAAAAAATTACAAATCGAGATTGAAACCACATTTAAAATTTTCCTGCAAGTAGGCCTTTACCGCTCTATAGAGACAAAATAGTACCTATTAGTCCATATAGCTATGTGGTGTTCAATTAATGGCTGCTAATATTGTTCATGTGTTACCGCGGCCTATTTTTGTAACACTTACACTGAACCTTGTTCAAGCACGGTCTATTTGCTCAATAAACAGTTGAATTATCAACGGCTTAGCTAATAACATTCATAATGAACGAAGCCTCGATTGCGTTTAAACGCATTATACTCGTGCAATACTTAATTATGCATATTTCGTTCGCCCTGCTTCTTTAATACATTCGACTTCAAAAATATGTAACCATTTGACAGTAAATTAAATGACTCTTATTGGAGGGAAATAATGGTATACATATTTTTGTACTCGACCGTACCTACCTTTTCTGATGAGAATGAATCCTTTTACGGACATTATCTGGCTGGGCGGTAAGTATCTGGGACTCGCCAGTAAAATATAAATAAATTGGTTCATGTCGAAATCTTGAATTTTTCCCTGTGTTTTGACAGTGTAAAACTAACAAATAAATCGTTTTCGCCATATTTCAATAAAGCCTTGATTACAAACATAACATAATTATCATCACGCCTCTTTCCCCGAAGCGGTACCTAGACTCTTCCACTAATAGTACCTAATTACAACTGATTTAGTTGTAGTCGCTATCTCGCGTCACACTACAGAATAACTTGTACAATATTCTATAACATGGCACCCCGTTTATTCCCCGGTAGACGTTATGTTTATTTTACAGCAAATAACGTGCAAAACGTGGCTGCGTAATCAGTAACAATTTAGTCATGTAACCCGGCGTAAACGTAACATATGAGTAAAAGAGTACTGAGCTCATCTATAACGTAATGGACCACTCCAGTCTGAGTAATAACTGTTCGCCTTGAATACAGCCGTTTTATTAATAGAAGAAATGCCGTCAAGGAGTTGCTCCATCGTCTCACATAAGCTTACGTTTGATGGATGATGAAACAGGCATGGAGAATTTTATGGCGTGCTTGCAAAACTTTTTATTTGATATTGACTTTTGCTTGTGATTCTGACTTGGTTCTTGGTTCTATATGAATTTAATGTGTTTACGTCTTCTGTCGATGAAGATCATGTCGAAGTAAGCGATAGCGGTGGTTTTGCGGTATTGTTCAGAGGAACTGTTGTAAAGGAGCATAAAACGTCCAAACGAAATGATGCGTAAAGGTCAATTTTGTAATGCAAAATTTTTGTACTATTATTATTTCAAGACTCTTAAACTTTAGCGTTCATAATGAACTCTATCATAACTCTTTTGAACATTAAAAATTCACGAAAACATGGCAGCTGGCATGTTTCTAATAGCACCAGTAACAAGGTTATTTCCTAAAAATGATACTGAAATTGTCGAAAGGCTTTCAAGATACTCGTTATTACATTTATGTCAGGCCGACAGTTTTCAACAAGCAATAAAATTGTACTTTTCAACTGTGATTATATTTTTCTTACTATGAAATATTTTGTTTGTGATAAGTTCATGGTGATCTGGGGTATTCAGTAAGAATTTTTAAATTGTATTGACGTTCTTTTGTTGCTCGTTATTTGCGGAACATGGCCTCCTGGAACTGAACGGTCAGAGTAGTCTTGGTTTTTGACACGTAGCCAAATAATCATTTTCAATTTTTAATACTCGGGGTACCTACTTGTACACCATAGATGTAGAATATACAACATTTTGGGGAGTCGGTAATAGTAGGTATGTTGGTGAGAGTGAAAATTAAACATTAGTGTTTTTCGTTTCAACAAATACAAACCTAGCAGATCTAATATTGTAAATTCGATTGTAAATTTGTGTTTTCCGAAAACATACACTTTTAGTTATGCAAATTGATTCTATACAATTCGGCAATTTAAACAAAACAGTTTTAATATTAATGTACAAGCTTTAAATGCAAATATAATTGAGATTTTTGCTAACGTTTCAGGAGCAATCTTTTGTAATTCACATAACATGTAACATATTATAAGGCCTCTTTCCCTAAAGGGGTAGACAGAGGTGTTAACATCCAAATTTCGCCAGTATAGGTGGCGAGCCTTTTGTGATTCGGTTCCATTAAACATTTATAGTATATCAGCCCCTTTTCGGAAATTGCCTGCTCGAAAATATCTACAGAACATAACATCACTTCTATATCTCCAGGTGCGATAGGTAAAGGAAAGGAGAATATCCCCAGGTGGGATAGTAAGAATTGTTACCTGCCACGCAAAGCAGAATATCCCCAGGTGGGATAGTTAGAATTGTTACCTGCCACGCAAAGCAGAATATCCCCAGGTGGGATAGTAAGAATTGTTACCTGTCACGCAAAGCAGAATATCCCCAGGTGGGATAGTTAGAATTGTTACCTGCCACGCAAAGCAGAATATCCCCAGGTGGGATAGTAAGAATTGTTACCTGCCACGCAAAGCAGAATATGCCCAGGTGGGATAGTTAGAATTATTACCTGCCACGCAAAGCAGAATGTCCCCAGGTGGGATAGTAAGAATTGTTACCTGCCACGCAAACCAGAATATCCCCAGGTGGGATAGTAAGAATTGTTACCTGCCACGCAAAGCAGAATATCCCCAGATGGGATAGTTAGAATTGTTACCTGCCACGCAAAGCAGAATGTCCCCAGGTGGGATAGTTAGAATTGTTACCTGCCACGCAAAGCAGAATATCCCCAGGTGGGATAGGTAAAGGTGTTACCTGCCACGCAACTTTTGCTCCATGCGTATAAGGGGTGAGCTTCATATCTAGCATAGAGCACAGAGCACAAGCGATATTTATAACAAACTGTATTCTTATTCAAGTACAATTCAAACTCAGTACATCTGACCTCTTGCGCTAATACGAGTAGTACCGAATTACAACTGACCTTGTTCTAGTCGTTATCTTATAAACACTATTTTTGCGTCATTCCACTGAATAACATTTACTATATTGTACAACATAATCATACCCTCAATTCCCGAAGGAGTCGGCAGAGGTGTTTACTCCTATATTTTCCCCATGTAACAGGGCGCGAGCTTGTTTCCACCGGGCACAGAGTGAGAAGCGATATTAACAAAAAACTGTAGTCAAGATTTCAGACACGATCACGATATTTTAGTAGGAAATAAACGCTCAAGTGTATGCTTGTGTGAATAGCTTTTCTTACGATTGCGGAAAGTGAAGCCAAACAGTTTGAAGTCGAACCACTTTGGCCAAGAGATAAGTAGAAGTGTCATCGTATTGCTTTATCAACACCCATAAAATGTCAGCGCTGTAACTTTCAATGTAGGTCAGAATTCAGTTTAAGACTGTTCAATTCTGAATTTTAAACAAAGGCTGCGAGGGACCTTATTGTGTACAATATCGTCGCTTCACTATATGCAAGATTGTGATCTAATTTCGAGCACAGCATAGCTTCATTAACTTTGTTTCTAAAACGGTCGTGTACGTTCAAAGGCACATCCTCAAAGCGGGTGGCTATCATTCAGGCGGCGTTGGACAGTGTGATATTTGAATATAAGCAAGCCCAAGCAGCAGTAGCTGCTTTATATGGGCTAGTTGATAGGTGTGAATGTCTTTACTATATATCTGCAGTTTCTATTGTTATGTAGTTGAAATTAATATTATGCTTAATTATACAAAAAAAATTTGTTAAGATAGAGTCATAAGATTAGTACATACTTATTGACATTGGCATGTCAATAAGTATGTACTTTTACAATTACACTTATACAATAATATAACAGTGTTCAGGTGATAGTATGAATTTCTTAGAAAAATAAATAACTTTCTTATAATATTATTACTTTTTGTGACTAAGTAGTCTAAACGATATAATATAAAAAGTTTACAAGCATCAGTCATCTGTTAGTTTTTGTAATGGAGCGTGGAAAAATACGAGAAACTGAGAAAGGCGGTTGTGAAAGCCACTCATGCGGTACGATAGACGCTCGCGTGTAGTGTAACAATGATTTTCTTAAATAAAAGTCTGTATAATTATTAAATGAATTAAAATCTCTGCTAGAATTGTTATTTTAGTGTATTTCTCAGTTTTTTACGAAGATGGTGTCACTAATCCATTTTATTTTTACCATAATATTATCTAAGTTCACCAATGCGGTGCCCACTGTTTCGATTTTGAAAAAAGATTTATTTAATTTGTGAAAGAAAGAAAAAAAAAATTTAAATTTTATACTTTATTAAATTCTTACGATCGTACAGGTTACACGAATACAATAAACAAAAGAAAAATACTTTTAAAAAGAAAATAAAAAAAATATATTTTTTCCTTGTAACCATTAAAAACTCATAGTCTTTTTATTGTCTTGAAATAGAAATAGAAATAGAAATATATTTATTTGCAAGAAGTGTGGTACAATATGATCTTATAAATAAGTGTTTGTTTCTTCACAATTCACCAGAAAATGGCATGCAAATTTGTACTGTGATGACCAACAATTTATCAATTTTTAATCAACAATATAACATAACAATTCATCATTCTATTATATATTTAAGTAATTACATTTATACATGTCAATAGAAAAATAAAATAAAAGTCATAAGATAAATTGTCATTCCTTTACATATTAAAATTTAAACATACACACATAAAATTAGATTAAAATTGGTCAAAATTTAAATTTAAAATATTCATCTAAGGAGTAAAAACAATTTTCTATAAGAGTCTTTTTTAAAAGATTTTTAAATTTCATACAATTCAATATAGTCCATTCATGAGGTAGCTTATTGTAAAGTTTTACAGTCATTGCATAACTACTCCGGCTACATAAAGTTGTTCTAAACTTCGGCAAAAATAATTTATTAGGATATCTCATATTATGATTATACGTTTCCGAAATTTTCCTAAACAGTTCCGGGTGTTCTTTCACAAGACAACATGACTCAAAAATATATTGTTTGTTGTTATTGTTGTTATTAAACTTGTTATTGTTGTTATTAAAGTTGGTAAATATTACTAAAATTCTTATTTCGAAAATCTGCGAGTAATTATAACTTCAACTTAGGTATTATGCAATCATTGATGTCACAGTTTGTTGTTAGTTTCTATGGAAGTTTAAAATACAAAAAGCACAAAAGTCTAGGAGTGAAGAATCTTAAAAGACTTCGCTTTATGACAATTTTTTTATTTATTTTATAGCTCTCCCGTCAAATGTCTATAAGATAATATTAAGTTAATGGCGCTCGTTGTGTTTTAAGTTAATGCTTTAGGTGTTTTCTTCATTATTATAAGTTTAAAGTTTATTTGATAAAAAAATATTATGGATTGATAAATATTCTGCTTACACAATACATAACATATTCATTGCAGTTTATTTATTTTGGTACATTAACAAACGCTATACAGTGACATAAATACTAGAACAATATTATTCATAAAGACATTTAACATTACTGTGTGTAATTCTTTTACCAGCATAATACAACCAAATTAAGTGTAAGTTAGCTTACCTAATAATTAACGAAAAATACCAACAGGTTTTTTATACAACAAAACTTTTCCATCATATCTCAATTACAGACAGAAACTCCAAGCTATTCTCAACTTTGTTCACGGCCACCATAACTTATTAAAAGACTGTTCACGTAATTTTTAAATTTAGCTTATTAGGTAATTAAGGTCTTTGTAAGTATTTAGTAAGCAGTGAGAAAATCCGATAGATAATTTTGTTTATGATTAAAGCAACGTGCGGTGTAAGATTTTGTTTTGTACCTATATTTTCATCAGAATCTGGTCGTAAATCTTCGATTAAAAATATTGTTCTGCAATTGTTTTACCATCAAAAAATATTTTTAGATTTCTGCAGTATTTTGCTTAACGTCAATCAACAACACAGGTCTTTGTTTTTAATATTTCGTCAAAATTAAATCAATCTATTTCTGGATCACACAGTCCTGTGCGCCATATTAAGGCCGCTCGCATGCGGTTACCCTATAAATTCCAATTTGGAGCAATCTAACACCTATTAGGGACACGAATATTTCCTTCATAACACATCCGAAATCATAGCCTTGCAAAAAATCGAAGCACTGTGTGAAATAGCAATACTACCTATTCTTCATAGATACCTCATTTTCATAGATATTAAAGAATCAATGACAGATGGTTGTATGAAAGTAAATCGCCACCCACTGGTGTAAAACGTGATTGTTTTTATATATTTAGCAAGGTAATAGGATCTCTCTTCTTCTTCTTCTTCTTGCCCTTTTCCCACTCTAGGTGGGGTCGGCACAACATGCCGCAGCAAGGTAATAGGATAAGCACACAAATTTAGATATACCATTCTACCAATAAAAGAATTTTCAAAAGTGGATCATTAGTCTAGTGCCTACTACAGGAAATTACTTCGCCGAACATCCGAACTCACGGCTACCTCTTTATCTTTAATAGAGACTGCTACAGATATTGCAATTCACGAGGGCGCTTATATCATTCGACCTTAGACTCTATCTTAACACATTAAGAGCATTGGGAGTCGCCGTCATAAAATGTAACATCTGTGTACTTCCGAATTGTTTTTTATTTATACCAGAAATTTTATGTTTTGACATTGCCTCTTCCCGCTTTTCTTTTATTTCGAGCTTGACTATATTTTAAGCTGCGATTGTACATATACCTTGTTGTCACATTTTACACAATATCATTCCTACACGATTTGTTTGATTTTCTGCAAATGCGAATATAAATTGTTATGTAATATGTTTTATATTGTATAATACACTTGCGTTGCAAATGCGAAAAAGGTGTATTTGTGTTTATAATATTGTTTTTATGCGAAAAAAATGGATTTAAAGGAACAATAAATAAAAAAAAATATTTTGAAAATTGTAAAAGCCCTGAAAAAGGTATAAGTATTTAGAGCGAATTAATAAACCAACTCTCAGCTGATATTACAGTATGATAATCCGTAAGTAATCCGCTTAAATTTTAAATCATAGACACCGTACAAACAGCGCACAGGCGCATCTCACACAATCCCGTAACATCGAGTGAGACTATCATGTTTTCCGTATACAATTTCACGTGATGTATTTTATAAATTTTCTATCGTGAAGTTTCTAGCCAAGTAATACTATTTAAAGTTAAAGAAATACTTTACTTTCAATTACGTTTTATTAAACGTGTATTTGGTAAGTTTGACGTTGAGCCTACCAAGTTAAGCGTTCCCGTTCAATCAAACGATTACTAAATGAGTAGCTTCATTTGGAATCTATACTAAATTTGGTGTCAATAAAACTTAACTCGATTATAATAGAAAATACGAACGAAGGGCGCAAGAAAAGAAGAAAAAATGAACAAACACTATTTGAGTTTATCGCAACACCTTAGGCTAGATCAGACGAGGTCGAACGAACCAAATTTATTCATATCAAAAATCCTGCATCTGTGTAGGTACTCTGGTATATCTTAGATAGAACACTAGACTATAGGCAGAACACAAACTTTTTTACATTAGTCTCTAATGTGTGTCTCTTCTTTAAACATATCGTCACTGTAATCATGGGATTGTGGTTACACACATAAAATGCCATAAATAAAAAGTACCGGTCACCATATTAAGTTACTGTGGTCACTTACGATTTTTCTTTCTATTTGAAATGCATTATTATCCTTTACTGCGGGAATAATTTTGTTTAAGTTCGTCTTCCGAGCAAGTACCCAGTCATTGGGTACTATGAAATGTTACAAGATATTCGCGATGTTATATTAGATCTTATTACGAGCTATCGTTCAAATATTAAACTCACATTCAAAGGAAACAGCTTTTACGGTTCATCCATCACTTGAAACCTAAGTAAATATAATGTATTACTACCAGTTCTTGTCATGAGATCCTGTGTTCCTTATCACTTCACATGGTACTGATACTCGTGCGAAAAAACACTTTATTCCGTTCACTAAAGGTTGTCTGGTTTACACGAATTAGTTTTCAACTATCGTATACCGTTACCAAATCGGAGCACAAAGCCCTGCGCAACGTACTTAGTAACCTTGGAGAGGTCGGTGAACTTAGAAAAGTCTGCGTTTGATAATATAATAGATCCATTGTGTCAGTCATTCCATTGGCCCTTGTTTTAATAAATAATCAGCGCTTAAATATACTTGGTATTGAAAGTGGCTTCAATGAAGTACGTGCTCTGGCGATGCATTATGTGGTCGAAGTCACGAGCACATCAATTTTTAAATGGAAGTCGGGCATCTTCAGTTGTAGTGACAAAATAATTTGATGAGCGAATTTTTAATGAGCATATTTTCTGAAACATAGTGTCGGATAATAATTGCAATAATGACCTACGAGGCTTAGTGACTTGTGCAAGTGTCGCCTCCCCTGAGGTTATGGGATCAAATCCAGGTAGGGCAGAGGATTATTGTAAAA
This sequence comes from Parapoynx stratiotata, assembly GCA_910589355.1. NCBI lineage: Eukaryota > Metazoa > Arthropoda > Insecta > Lepidoptera > Crambidae > Parapoynx > Parapoynx stratiotata. The sequence continues at coordinate 4,973,194 of OU342457.1, forward strand.
TGTACTAAACCCGTTGTATTGTCTTTATTTATTGTACTTTTACCTCTAAAAAGAGCGTGTTAATTTAATTGTTTAAAAATACTAATAGGAAGGATTTTTATCCACCAAGTAATCCCCAATTTAATCCCTTAAAAGGATTGATCCTTAATTATTGAAATTAATACTTGATCTTATTTATCAAGCTATGAAAAATACTGATAATTTACATATAAATTCCTTTGGAGCTTCTTTAGTGAACGCCGTAATAATTCAGTATTGTTATTACAAATGTAAATTAAGGACTTCCTTCTAAATTCCTACGCCGTTCCTTTGGAATGTAAAATGATTGTGATGATTGCAAAACAAAATCGTAATGTATTCAAAGGACGATGTAGACAATGTGATTTGAAATCGTAAATTAATTCCGTTGTATTTTGCACCAGCGAATGTTATGTAACAATGCGAATATCATAAGTGCTGTATGTAATTGTTTAAGGTAGACTTGTTCTAAAATATTTCCCGAAAGCGGCCACTATTCCGCGTTGTTGATTAAGCTTTTGTAAAGCGAGTTGCAATTTTGTGCCACCAAAGCCCACTGACAAAGCTATTCATAAGTAATTGACAATGGTAGCAGCAACTAACAGCTTATGAAATCTGTCCGCAGACATGCTACGAAATGGAGAGGTATCTCCGGGAGGAGCCCCGGGGGAAGCGACGGGAGCCATCCCTGGAGGAGGACTGGGCGATCTCAGCCGCCTCGTCCCCTCCCTCGCCGCCCTCGCCCGCCTCCCCCCCTTCGCCCCCTCCGAGGCTGTTGACGATAGCGACGGTCAAGAGTGAGCCGCCGAGCGACTCCGATGAACCTCGAGGTGAGTTGGCTTTTAACATCGAGTCATTGCTAATGCGTTTTGGTACCATGATCGAACCTTTATAACGTTAAAGTTAAAAAAAATCTGTTTTAGTGAATATTTTCAAATACTAAGAAAAACACACCTCAACAAAATCTAGGGATATGTTTTTATTTTACATAAAATGTCTAAAAATCTATGAAGAACTTTGGTATACCTACAATAAATGGAAGAATTATAGGTAATTTAAAGGTCTAATAAAATATGTTGTTGTTTTGGTTAAAATATTTATTTTTTTTATTTTTTTAAACAACGTAGAAAATTAGTATGACAAAAAAAATTATTGCTTCATGAAAAACTTTAAATTGTCATTAAAATAAAATAAAAAAAAAACAAATAATATCTAATTCTTAATAATCTTTAACACTAATTACATATCTGCATCGATTGTTCACACTTGAAATGAAAAAGCCAACGTCTTACTGCGGTATGAGGTACCATGTTCTTTGGAAGTGTCGTATTGTTGTTGTTTTGTCGACAAATTTGGTGGGAATTCTCTCAAAATTTTTATCGTAATTTGTCCTTCGCATACTTGATAGAAATAATGTCTGGTGATTGTGCAGGCCAATGCAAAACTCGAATAAAGCGGTTTCGGAGACCGGCTGACACTAGCCGCTCCACATGGGAAGGAGCATTATTGTGCTTAAGAAGAATTTCCTGGCGCTTTTGGACTCTTCGTGTGACAAAGCATTACATGGTACCTAAAATCTAAACGAGCTGATTTTGTTCGTCATATTGAATTTTTGTCCATACCATGTGTGACTTCCTGCGAGTGCCATGAACAGCTCACTCTCCCTGAAATTCTCCAAAAACATGGCCTTCGTGAATCAGAATGAATCCCAAGCTGGGACTTATCAGTAAAGAGCACAAAAGACTATTGTTTGTCACTTCGTAGTAAACGTTACAGAATGCGCCGAAAGCCGCCGGCCGCAATTGCCACGTCGATACGAAGCAGTCTTCGAGCATGAAGACCAACTTTATGCAACCTCTTTCGGACAGTTTGGCCCCCTGGAGCCTTTGTACCAGCTGCATCGTTGTGATATTGATCTGTCCTTCGGCAGTCATTTGGAGAAATTTATCCTGTCTACCTACTCTGTGCTACGACGTCTGCGATTGTTACAATGAAAAGCTATGAAAGAGTGCCGGCCAATTTTGTGACAACCGAACAACAATTTCGCAAACACTTGCACACTAGTAAAGAACATGGCTACTCATACGTTGGCATTTTATTTTCGAGTGTCTACAATCCTACCTGAAACGCATTTCACTAACACTTTTAATTCTAAAAGGTTAGGAAAAGGTTGAACTTTCGCCTTGTATTTTTTTCATTTGGCGTGGAAGTATAACAAGTTCAAAATTATTATCGCCCTAGCCCTAAACAATCACGCGATACGGATAAAAAAAAACAAAAATAGATTTAGAAGATCTTATTAAACAGTGGTTCTTTTACATAGGTACATAGTTTTGTGAGAAAGATTTAAAAAATCCAATGATTGCCTGTGACATGACATTTACAACATAAGCCCATTTTTAAGTGTAAAAAAAATGCTCCGTTTTGACAAACGGAAACTGATTTTTATAGACTGGCTGTTTTTTTTAAATGGTACTATTTGATAGGTGTGAATGTCTTAGGATATTTATTTATTTATTTATAGCGTGAAGTAACAAAAATTGGCTTGATTCAAATTTATTGTGGGTGTCAACGCCTCCGCCCAACCTTTTGAGATACAGGCTTAATGGTAGTGTCACTGAATATACTTGTTATAAAATTTCAATGAATTTCATATATTTTTTTCTCTGCCTTCTTTTATTATCTAAATATTATGAATCTACAGAATCTAGGAAAACACTACTAAGGTTATCGCTAATTGTACCTATGTATTAAACATAACACTCTCTAGATAGAGGTCGATTAAAAATTGTACTCCAGATTATATATTTTAAAAAGTTTATGCAGCCTTGCTTTCCATAGAAGATCGTATTAATTGTAATAGATTACGATATTTAATTTATAATCTGGATTCCAATCCCTCTTAACATAATGTAGGATGAGTTTCAAATTGTGTAAAGAACAAATTGACAAATATTGAAACGTTACATGCAGACTTGCCCTGTGTCAAGCCGATCATTCAGGAACGGCTGCCGTTGACCACAGTGGCTCAGTTCAAGGCCATACCCAATATGACTATTCAACACCGCGTCATTGAAAAGATCAGCGATATCAAAGAGTCGAAAGGTAAAGCTGTAGTCGATGTTGTCGGCATTCTGGACTTTCGATTATGCTATTGATGTGACCTTTTGCTGTATGGGAGGAAGATTTAAATGATGGCGATTGACTGACTAGTCGTCTAGTATAATGATACTTGTCAGAATTGCAATTCTTGCAGGGGTCTGAGTGTCTGACTTACCCTTCAAACAGCAATGCTATGCATTGATGTTTTGTGGTAGAAAGACTAAAGATGGTTTCATTGTCACGCCGGCCACACGCGCGTGCTTACAATTAATTATGGACTTTACAGACGGCAGCTATAGTGTATTTTTATGTATATTATAGCAAGACAAATCTCAACATCTTTCCATAGAAATGTCAGCCACACACAGGAGGTGTAATGTATATTTTTACATTTTCTTACGTTGTGGATGCTAAGTTGGTAGTAAAGCAGACTCCCGGGGCATATAAGACATACTATTGTATGTGATACTTAAGACTGTAAATGTATATTAATAGGTATACAGTACGAGTATAGCTGCCGTGTGTGAACTCCTTTACACGAGATAGTAGGCAGCGTTTCACTGTCATGTAGTTCAAAACGCGCCGTTCGTGTATCGAAATTTCGTGCAGTTGAGACGCGCTGTCCAACGGCGCCGGCCGAAGTGTGACTATGTAACCACAGTAAAATATGCAGATGACTCAGTTACAACTTCCTCTAGTAAAGGAGGTGTAGTGAGAAGAATAATGAAAATAGCTCATTTCTGTTGCGCTTGCCTTGTCTTCATTGCGTTTATTTACTTTCAACCTCTCGATGTTGTACCGCTTATTTGAACATTTGGTCGATTTTATGTAAATACTTGCTGTTACCCGCGACTTCGACCGCGGTTACTGTGGTTTTTTAACTATCCCCTGGGAACCCTTTATTTTCCGAAATAATAATAAGTATCTAAGGCCCAATTGCGCAGTCGAGAGTTAGCACCTAACCCTGAAGCAAATATATGGGCAAACCCTGGATTAGGCGCTAACTCTCGATCGTGCAATTGGGCCTAAGATATAAGGTGCAAAATTTCATTGAAATCGGTCCACCCATTTCGGAGATTAGCCCTTACAAACAGACAAACAGACGAACAGACAGAATTTTTCGGTACTTTCGTCTTTTTACATCCCCCTGACTTGGTTTTAAGCATTTTTTTCTATGTACTGACATTCGACCTCCACAGTTTTATTATATGTATAGATTTAAAGCTAAATTCCGGAACTATCGACCATATGTGATAGCGAACTCTGTGCTATTTTATATTACTACTAATAAGTAACTATACCGTTTTATGAAAATATGTAATTTCTTATGTAGCTGCAGTCGCAAGTGTGAATATTTTGGTTTTGCTGACATAAGTTCATAGCTGTCTTAATATTTTAACAACAATTCCGTCAATAGTAATACCGTCGAATAAGCGATATTGCATTTGCCATTGCAGGTTCATAATGAGAGGACAGGAAGTAGTATACAATGAAATATAATTTAACTGTCTAGCTAGCATGCTCTTTTGTCTGCATGCATTGTTAACTGTGTACTTCATATAGGACTTTCAAACATTGCGATAAATATGTAACATGTTTTAACGGTGATAACTGATGAATTGATAACTTAAATTATATATCCCAAAAGACTGAATTAGTTAAATGGTCCCAAAATGTACTTCATAATGGACAGGTTTTTTCTTCATTAACTTGTCAGGCTTTTTATGTTTACTAATGTAATAAGATGTTTTAAAATTTAAATTTATCAATCAATATTAGATCACAAATAAATTGTCATCTAGCAAGCAAGTACTTTTCAATTTTATTCTGTTTAATTTAAACAAATATTAAGTTTCAATAAGTAAATTCGCATGCTATAGAAAGTACATACATACCACTATGAAATTTTTTCTCGTATAAGGGCCCTTGCACACAACGCGATTTTATTTATCAGTTGCGTCGACGCGCGTTTCATTTGTTTTCGTCATCAGTACGTTCAAAAACGTGGTGTACAGAGGCTTCGCGCGTTCTTTTTCTATGTAGGTATTTTTCAATGTTCAGCAAGTATTTTAGAAGGGACTTTAGAAGTTTAAATTTACTATATGTTATATGAATGGTTAGAGATGGTGTTGTAATGGGTGTTTCAGACGAACCTCCAAGCCCGGCGCCAGTGCGTCGCCCGCACGCGCCGCGCCACCACCCGCACCCTCACCACGCGAGCGACCCTCGCCGTCGGATCCATCGCTGCGAGTTCCCCGCCTGCGACAAGGTCTACACTAAGAGCTCGCATCTCAAGGCACATAAGAGGACGCATACCGGTACGTACCAAGAGTTTAACATAGTCGTCCCGTGTTGGTCTGGACACAAAAAGAATGTACCAACTGCTTTTCTTGATTATCATGTCGTAAAAGGCGACTAAGGGCGTATTGGGTACTGGGTCTGTGATTGTGTAGGCGATGAGCTAGCCACTTGTTACTACTCTTTCAAGATTTTTCATCTGACCAAACCTAATTTTTGTATGGCTAAATGTGGTCTTTAGGAACGAAGTGCTCCTTGGACTTTGCCTACCTCTTCGGGGATTACAGGCGTGATTGTATGTATATATGTCATCAGCTCACTCTTGTCTGCTGCTGGATATAGACCTCCCGAACACGCCACTGCTTTCGATTTTCGGCAGTTCTCATCCAGGTCCCTCAAGCCAACCTGTGATTATCGGCATCACATATTATCACAGGGCTTCCTATCTCCAATGGCCGTCAGTTCTAAGGGTAAAGTGACCAGCCCACTGCCACATAAGCTTTGCTAATTCGGTGGGCTGTCGGTGACTTTAACAGAAACATACCTCACATAATTCGCCCTACAATCTGACCCTCAAGGGAGAAGGCTTCCATGAAGGGAAGGGAGATTCTCATCTCCATAACAACCTCTCGGTTATTGTGTCAGAAACTTATGAGTCATTCCCGGATCCTGCGATTGCATTTATCGCGCGCATTGCTTAATTGAAATAAACCATGATTTATTCTCCAATCGGGCTGTGATAACTCTGACTACCTTGGACCCTATGGGATCTTTTCTGCTTCCCCTTCCCTCGAGCTACTGAGCTTTCTTCTATTATTGCCAGTTTTATGTAGTCCACTTGAGCACCAGGTCTTACATGGATAAATATTTTGGTTTGCGCTGTATCACCATGTTAGCCTATAACGGATTGGTGTGTAGAAATGAATGCGTTCGGTATCAACGGCTTCACAAAAGCTTGGTTATAATCTAAGGTCTAACCATGGTGATCATTGCCCAATAAAAAAGTGTTTATTGTGTGGAATAATCATTATAGGCATAGACTTATAGGCATAAACACCTAAGCGCCAGATTATTGATTAGTATTATGTAACAAATTAGTTAGGGTGGTTATTTGTGGGCCGGCCAACAGCACCACGTCCGCGAGATTTCGATTTCCATTTTTACGTAAAGCGCGCGCGTGTGGCACGCGTGTGGCTGTGAAACGATCTTAGGTATGTCTTGTAATTGTAAGCGCGCGCCTTTCCAGCGCTGGCGGCCAGCCCACCTATGAAACCAGCCTTAAACTTACAATATTTATGAGTAATTAGAAAAATAAACGGGGACAAAAAGACAGACGACTCACCTGATGTTAAGTGATCACCGCCACCCATAGACATCTGCAACACCGGAAAAGTTATGATAATGCGTTGCCGGCCCTTAAAGAAAGAATACGCCGTCTTTTTTAATTGAGTATCGCGTTGATCATTTTATTCTAATGTATGTGACAGGATATAAATCGGAAAATTCTTTTTATATTTCAGGTGAAAAGCCGTACAAGTGCTCCTGGGAGGGGTGTGAGTGGCGATTCGCGCGCTCCGACGAGCTCACACGGCACTATCGCAAGCATACGGGTGCCAAGCCTTTCCGCTGCCGCCACTGCGAGCGCTGCTTCTCGCGCTCCGATCACCTCGCGCTACATGCGAAGCGTCATGCGTAGCCACTAAACCCACCGCCCGCCCCTAAACGGAACCGCAAGCGCAAAAAGCGCACCGATAAAAACTAAGCGGTCCGTACCAGACGTGCGTAAATCGCACTCGTGTGAGTCTTCGAGTGTGATCTTTGCGGACTTGAACGTTTCACTCGCCAGAGCCGCACGCACGCGCGTCTAGGGCCGGGCGGTCTCGCGCGCCAAGCGTCAAGCCAAAGAATGCCGCTACACGCCGTAGCCGAGTCAACACTCATGCACCTAATGCTTTAAGTTATTTTTATTATTTTTAACTTTATCGGAAGCGATATGTATTGGAAGTTTTTTTAAAAATCTCTTTAATGTTTCGGCACCGGCCTCTTTATCGTTACGGTTCTTTGTTGCAATAAGAGAACGATTTATATTCGCCGTTGTTTATTATGTAATGTTTTAGGAAGCTTCGTGTACAGAGAGCTTTTTATGTCGTTCGGTCGCAAAGCGGCCAAGTGCCGGCTTAGGTGCAGGATATCTTTTAAGATTTTAAATACTGGAGTCATAGTAGAATATGGCTTCCTATATGTGTTAATGTCATAGTTCTGGTGTTTATTGGTGTACTGTTCAGCAAACATAATTAACCCTAATGTAGAGTCTGTATTGTAGTCGATAAGATGTTTGTTAAAGATAATTCTGCGCCTACGCCTAAGCGCCTAGAGTTGTGCCATCACTGACGGAGCGCGCGAGCGACCGCCGCGGCGCGCCCGCGCCTCCGCCGGTCTGCATTTTAAATCACGTGACATATTATTTATTGTTCCGCGGGATGTTCGGCAGACAAACCCACCGACGCCGAGCACAACCTTTAATTTTAGGCAATAGGATGTGCGTCGCGTTACCTGATATTTGTCGATGTTTCGAATCAGTTGCTTAAAGATAAAAGGTTAATAACGTGATTAGACTAAAACCGCTTTCTAATACCCTAATGAAGATCTCATAAGAAAGTTGGCATTATTAAAGTGTGATTATCACACTTTTTGTAGGTATAATAGTTATTTATTATACAAGAGTGGAAAGTTCCTTTTTAACCGCGTGCTCGATTTGGATGACCGAGCAAGCGAAGGATTCTTAAGTTGAATCACGAGCGCAGCGAGTGATTCTAAATTAGAATCCTGAGCGTCAGCGAGGGAAACAAACGAGCACAAGGTGAAAAATCTTTCCACTCGAGTGCAATACGTAACTTTTCATCCCACCTCAGCGAGGAAATGACAAAATGAAAAAGAAAACAATTTATAATGACAAAATATTTTTTCACAATTTAAAAAGTTCTAATCATAAATTTGGCACCATAGAGGTTACATTAAATAGGTTTAATGACGTTTTGAATTTACAATTATATTGAGTACTCATTATATGTGATGTTCTAAATTCAAATCTACTTTGCCGCTCAAGCGAATAAAATAGAATTTTCCAGCCAGATTTCGAAGCGCAAAATTACACTTTCCGAGGTGGTGGGATGAAAAGTAATTTTTGTCGTATTATATCGACTTTGATAGCGTATTTGTAGCAAAATATTTAAATTAAATTTTGCTTGTTTGTTATTTATTGGACTTTTGAAGGAAAATATAATTGGATCCTTCAGAGCGACTGGTATTCTACCTAAAATTTACACCTTTTTTATTAAAATGTTTACAAGTAATGAATCTTTAGGAATTTCCAAAGTGCATGATGAGTGACTTTTTCGAAATATCGACGCAAAGTACGTTTATTTTTAATATGTTTATAGTTAAGATTGTATTCGATATATTTATGTTATTCTATTTCTTACTCTTTCATTCCGACGCTTATAAACTCGCTGTGCAGCGTGAGATTCTTATGTTGTCTAAGATGATTGTGTTGCTTGGTATCTGCACAGCAGGGTTTTAGTTGATAATGACCTATGCGCGCTCCAGTGAAAATATCTGCATTTTCTAAACTAACCCGGGCCGAGGAGAACTCTAAACAAAAGTACATAGTTGTATTAAAACTTACTTCGAGCTGAGTGCGCAAAGGTACAGAAGAATATTATTAACAAGTTGATTCTGATGCACAGTCGCTACTCGAATAACGCCCTTAGTGAAACTAGAATAAGGATTGAATTACCACCGCTTGTATTACAAATTGTTGCTCGATGGCTTTCTGAATCGCTACTTCATTGTGTTTTGTAATCATCAGATACCTTTTTATGTACTTCCATGTAATACATAAGTCAGCCTCTTGTTTGTCGGGAACAATTTATATTAATACCTCTTATTGAAGTAAGTCCAAATATAGTTTCTCTATCCTTTACAATTTACATCTCATTTTACGTAATAGCAGTTTCCAAGGTCAGCAGACTTTGTACATACAGGGTGTTGTGGTGATTTAAAATAGCGTAAAATAACGCTCAAAGTAGCATAAAATTGTTTTACAAATTTTAGGGGAAATTAAAACCAATTTTTATTGAACTACAAAAGTTTGGATGCCTTTTTGAATGTAGGCTACATAAGATACAACGACTGCTTAAACCGATAATAAATGAACTGCCATAGCTAAATATTAGAGTTATGCTCTGTTCTTGGTTTGTTTAGATAAGTGGGTGGTGTGTGTATTCTAAAGCGATAGTGACAATGTCGAAGGCGTTGTTTCAATAAGCCGCTTTCGAGCATAAACATGGCAATTAACTTATAAACAGTCACAGCGGATATTTTATTAGCTACAATTAGCAAAAAAATATCCGCTGTGACTGTATATAAGTTAATTGCCATGATTTATATTGTCACTTGGCTCTAGCCATCGCCTGAGTCCTTTTTATGATTTCCCGGGAGCCAATTACAGTCTTCCCGTAAATCAGTGTTCTAAAGTTCTCGGGATTACGAAGTGATGTTGCGATTTGTATGATTGTTAGTAATTATTGCAGAATAATGTTAACAAAATATCGAGTAATATAGGCGCGAAATTAAATATGACAATGATTGTTTATATCACGTATTTTATGAAATAAATTAAAGAAGAACAGATTTATTATTCTTCATTCTGATTATATAGAATTCATTTGGGGACGATAATTACTGAATTATCTAAAATTTAAAAGCTTTCATATTTATTTATTGCTTTCATTTGATGTACCAATACTTGTCAGTTATATAAGTTACAAATGAGCAATTTTCTTTAAAAATTGCGTTTTTTGCTTCAAAGGATGCCCTTACTATATTACCATGTCTTACCAAACATTACACAGAAGAAGTATAGTAACTATTCGAAATACTTATAAACAGTCGGTTTGACATTGTACTATAGTCTTTATTATTAGTCATTGTAATTCGTAGCATCGTTATAATTGAAAAAAATAATAATTGTTTGTCAAACATATAAAATTTTATATTGTTTTCTAATTTTATGCACGCAAATTATAAATTTATGTGCATACGCTTAATGAAATGGATAAAGGAATATCTAGTTTTTATTGTATTTTCAAGCCATGAACTTCTTCAATGGAATTGCTTGTTTTTATGTAAAGTATTTACTAAAGGATGAACTAGAGGACTAGGGCGTACCCTGAAGGGGGCAGCATCCGGCCCCTGTGGAAAATGAACTAGGGCTGTTGCACCTACCAGGGCGGGTGCGACCTAAGAAATTATTCCGAGAAGATAGATCGAATTATGTTGGAATGTGGGGATTATGACTGTTAGAGGAGTTAACGGATCATTTGAAAAGGCGAAGGATAAATGTGTCATGCTTACAAGAAACAAAGTGGAAAGGAACAAATAGTAGATTCAGAAAAGATACAAGTTCACTAGGGGAGCAATCGAAAACGAAGTGTGGGTGTTCTGTTTAATATGTAAGGAGAATGAGTGACCTAATTATAGTTGTGAAGGTGATGTCTTAAAATCTTATAACATATAAACATAGCCAGTGTTAATGCGCCTAGGACTAGATGCAGTGGTAGTGTAAAAGAAAAAATGTGAAGATGGCGATGCAATGAACATGGATGTGCCTGTGAGTAAGTATATATTCATTGGAGGTGATTTTAATAGACTTGTGGGCAGAGAAAGCATGGCAGACGAGATAGTGCATGGTCGGAGGCCTTGGAAAGCGGAATGTCGAGCGGGAAACCAATATTACAGACACCTAGCAGTCGTTGGCACATTCTTACAAAAATCAGACCGACACGTCCTTACCTACAACATTAGCAAGCGCAACACTCGAACGTATAATTTTTAGTAAGGCAGAAGAACTTAATGTGAAGGCTGCAAGGTAATTCCTGGAGAGGCATTGGTTTCCCATCAAAAGCAGAAGCACAAACCAAAAACTAGATGGTATTTGCTACAGAATGGATATTATGCTGAGAAATTTAGAATGAAAGAGTTTTGTAAATTAAAAAAGACGAATGCAGTTGGTAGTTGGTAGAAGATTGCAGCGAGAGTACGAAATATATGAAACAGGCCTGGAAAAAGTGTGCACGAGAATAAAGTGATTATAATGAAGTGGTTCCTACTGTTATTGTTTTGGCACCTGAAGTCCTTAAACTAGAGATTTTACTAATATAATATCTATAAAATACCTGGTTGTGGATTCCTCGCGATATAAAATCTCGCGTCTAACTTATAGAATCAACTTTTAATACGTAATGATCAATCGATACAGAGATATACACTATAAGAAGATATGTAATACGAATTTAGTCTTGAATAACTAAAGTAGAGATTAAATATTTGAAATGTTGAATTGTCACAAAAAATTCCTGGATCTTTATTTTCGCTGAGATTAATGGCATAATATAATGGGTATTATTTCTTAAAAATTATTCACAAATACATTTAAATTGTCTGTTAATTAACTCTTAAATATATTTAGAATATTTACTTCAATGTATTGGTGTACCTAACGAAATATTTAAATATTGTAAAACGTTATACTAAGAATCTACTAAAAATAAATGTGATTCATAAGTTTACCCAACATTATAGACGTATATAGATTAATATGTAAATGTTTCATAGATTGGCATGTATGAGTATGTAAGTATAAACACAGCTTTTAAGGCATTATGTGTGGTTAGACACTGTATATTATGATATTTATTATTATGCACAATGGCTGGTAATTGCATATTAGTAGTTGAGTAGTTAAAAAAATATACATAATTAATTTTTATGTGAATTATCGTCGTATAACTGACCTAGGTACGTTTAATAAATTATGCTATTTAAATAATAAGTAATTCGAAACCTATGCGGCTGTGTCACTGAGAATCAACGTACAGTCGTGTGCGTTAATATGTATACACTTGGTCAAATATTGTCTTTATTCCGTTGTGATAGAAGTCGTAAACTGTCAAAAGTGTATTCATGTTCATGCTCATGATTGTACCAGTATAAACCTACTGAATTAGGTTGCACAATAATTACTATGATTATTTGAATGCTTTGAATTAACTTTATCACAAACAATTAATTCACACTTTAAAGTTTTATCAGCTTATTAATAGTTTATTCTTATCATAATTAAAGTTATTATAGAATTACAAAGTTTATTTACAGTTGGTGATAAACTCACATAACACAATGGTCTTCACTATGAAATTGCGTGTGCTTTTGTTTAAGTTTTAAGGTTTTCTTCTGTGTTAAAATTATTTTCTTCTTATTATTAAGTTTCATTATTTGAAATTGTTTATATCAAGGCTTTAAAACCTAAAGAAAACTATTTTTTTTTTATGCTAATCAAAACTTTGTTTTGATTAACGCTCATTGAGTCATCCAACAAATCAAGTAAAAATGAACGGGGTGAGCTTCTCTTTATTCTATTCACACAAAATTTCATAGTGAAGGACTTATAGTATTAATTCAATGCGTTTTTACTATACTTTTCAACGACTAGATTTTTAGTTACGATATATTTTGCAATATGTAATTCGGTGCCTTATTTTTTCACTGATGATTTAGTTAAGTTAAGATGCATAAAAGTATTATAATATTTATATGTGGCTGATGTTTCTGTAAGAATGTTTATTTAGTTTTGGTGATTACATTCCAGAGTGCCACTTAACTCGGTCGGTTTATATCTAATAGAAAAGCTAGGGACAGAAGTGCATTTAGAAACTATTTGGAATATTTTCAACCGACTTCGAAAAAAGGAGGTTCTCAGTATTACTTATTTCAACTCATCAAAACCGTACAACTTATATTGTATGCCAGGAAAAAGACCTAAGTATAAAGTATTTTACATTATTTTAAATTAAAAATTAAAACATAGACTCTATTGTAATAGAATGACAGTAGTAGCCTACACTAGTAGTTCCTAAAAAGTTTCAACGCTTTTTTGATATGAGTTCATATCAAAAAAGCATTGAAACTTTTTAGGTGAATAAAAGCATTGTAATGTTCTGATTGTTTGCTACTACACTAGCTTTAAAATGTACGTAACTATGCACTTCTGTCGTCAAGCTTTACGATATACATTGTATTATCTCGTAGATTTAAATAAAAGAGCAACGGCTTTTTATTCTTCCAACGGGTCGTTCGACTGTATATATTACAATTAAATAGTTACTAATCATAAATATTTACAAGAATAATAATGTTATAGATTATTATTTCATATTCTTTGACTGGCGTGGCCACTGGCGCTTTTGGCTGGTGAAGTGGTCACGTTAGAACGCTGTGGAAGTGTATTTATTGCGAGCGGTTCATTATTTTAGCAAATTTTAAGCTGGCACATCCCAGTACTAACAATTCAAGCATTGCTGGGTTTCCTTGAGAAATACAATCTTCGCAGAGATGTACCAGTTTTAGAGTATGTAAATTTTTTAAAATTAGAATCATATTTTTATTTTCAAACGTGCAAGCTAACTCATTGCTTTGGTCAATCGTTTCCACAGTGCATTCTCCCTCTGCGCTGACTGTGTCTAAACTATGACCTTAAAAACTTTTGTTTTCTGACGTAAATTGATGGTATTGACATTTGCCCCGTCGCATGGGGTCGTGAGTTACGTAGCATATTGCATTTTATATTAATAAATTTTTCTTATATGTGGTCTTGTGTGTTTTATTCTAACAGCGAAACACCAAATTGCATTACCAACCTGATGATCCAAAATGGTTGTATGGATGACATTTTAATATAATGTTGGTCACAACACAATCAAGTTTACAATGTAAGTGTACTTCAAAACAAAAATGGCGAGGACACAATACGTTTTGGACGATAACCCTTGTTTTTGTTTGCACAAACACAATTATGACGCACCATTATTGAAAATACACGTGAACAACACGAACAGTTTATAAATCAGAATTTATAGTCACTAAAACTGATTTTGATGAACTGAACTGAAGTCCCTGGCAGGAATATTGGCATCCTTGTATCCGATTGGTTATAAATAGAAAGATGCCAGAGATAATCAATCACGGTGCACATATTGCGCACCGGGAAAATCTAAAAATGCATACAGCGTGGTTAAAATATTCAAATGTATGTATTCCTATTTTATAATCATCATTTTTTTACTTTAATAAACAAATACGTGAAGAAAATACACCCAAATTTTTTTGATTTCGTTACCGCAATTTTCAAATGTTTATTCGTTTATATCATTAAAATACAGCGTTTCAATTCAAATTTCATTTTAGAATCAACAAGTAATTTATGCAGCGCCATCTATGAGAAACTATTAGAACTTCCAATGGCAAGGCTTCATCTGCAAAATCCCTTGAAACGTTGCGCAAACCATCCAGTGTAAATATTTATTTTCATAACTTTTACCAGAGTGCTTTAGTGGAGACATTACTGAGTTTGCTCTGCTAAGACTAAGGCCTGTAGTCCTGTACCATACAGAAGTGGTATACGCTCGTGGTCAGAACTGAAGTGATACCATACCAAGATATTCATACTAGACAACAGGCCGCCACCTGGCCGCGAGCTTGGACCGCGTCTGTCTGGTTAAGGCTTTAGATACGATAATACTTAAATAGTTTATCTTAATAAAAGAGTCATATAAGGTAGATTTTAGTTTTCAAATTATAGGTACTCTAGGTAACTCTTTTTTGTAAGAGAATATATGAATATATAAAATTATAAAACCTTGTATACTTCTGCTTTTTACATTGTTTCTTTTTGTTTATGTGCAATAAAGAGTTTAATAAAAAGAGGGAAATAACAATTTTTTCAATTTTTTTGTTTCTCTACCTGCTTGTACGGGCTAATCTCCGTAATGGCTGCACCGATTTCAATGAAATTGTGCATGGTGATACCTTATATCCCTGGTCAACATCTTCGAAGCTTTTTATGAAAATTAAAGGGTTCCCGTGGGATAGTTAAAAACCATATTCACACCACACCACACCACACGAAGTCGCGGGCAACAGCTAGTAATGAATAAACTTATGATAGCGAATGACTTCACACGTCTCACCTAGTGCACCTATGATTCATTTATGACGTCTCTCCTTGTTCCTAAGCCTAATTCCCTCGGAGTGACAATCTTCTTTCATATTCCGTCATCTACACCTACAGGTGAAGACGCCATTTGTGATGAGTCTTTGTTAGGTGATACATTACTAAGACGTAACCAACCTCTACCTATTTGTCAATCTTAAGCAAAAGTCTCACAAATGTGACCACCGTGCCCCACATAAATCGTTTTGTTCAGTGAAGTGATTGAAAATTATATTCAGCTCGTAAAGAAAAAAAAATCTCTAAGTTATCTTCGACTTATACAAAACTATACTTTTAGGGAACTTTTCTTTTTATGAAACTTATGTCGAAAATATGGGACTGAACTTGCTCAGATTCTTAGGAGTGTCCCAATGAAAACAAAGAGGGTCTAACCGTTTGTGTATTTTTGTTGTTTGTGTATTAAAACACCCTTCTCTATTTCGGCAAAGTGGACAGAATAAAGAGATTACATGCTTTGAAAAATTTGTTCCGCCGTCACGAAATGTGGTTTGCCGACGCTACAAGATCATTCTAGAACATTCTTGTTCCAATGGAAATTTGCTTACAAAAAAACTTAGCTTGAAAGAAAAATATTCTTCCTTACCAGCTACATTATTGAGATTTTGGTACCGTCTATTAAATATCACCAATTTTCCCAGAGACACCCACAAAAGCATGTCCATAACGATTGGTTGCTGTTATTGTCAGGTAACAGGTAAATATGGACCGGTCTTACTTGATGTAGGTAATTAATTAACAATCCCCACTGGCGCAAACTCGATCTAGCAGGATCTAGGTGGCCCTGGGAACGGCTTGGAGAATTGCTTTGGCAGACCCCGGGTCGCTCCCACGGAAGGGCAATAACCTATCGGGAATTTTTTGTGGGAAGTATCGGCATTTCTGGTGAGTCTCATTCACACCTACCGATAGGTACGGTCCGTGAAATAGATCTCTCCTCATCAAAAAAAAAGGAATTAATTATCTAATAAGTTGTTCCAAAGAAATTAATAACATCATTTTAGGCGTTTCATAGTATTCGCGTACCTAATCAAAGTAATTAATATTATTAGTTGGGCAAAAACATATTTCATTCTCCACACAATACCTACTCTCAATGATTGTACCTAATGGTAAATATTTTATGAAACCGTTTTATGTATACTGGATACGTAAGTATAGATATCTCTGAAAGGTTATTAGGTAACCCACAGTCGGGTCACGTTCAATGGCCATGAGATTTCAACGATTAGAGAATTTATTGCGCTGTTCGCTTTATAAGTATGACTCCATGATCACTGAGAATGAGAACATTTTGAACATGAGCAGGTGAAAAACTAGAAAACGATACTTTTTCCGCATATTTCTTAAAATAGATTCAGATTTAGACTTCTTGTGCCCATTGAACTGAATATCGACAATGATACGATTGACAAAAGAAAAAAACGTATGATTTCGCCTTTATACTTGGAGGGTTGGGCCGAGTTGGCGATCATCATCATTTCGCTATAAATATTAGGTCCTTACCTATGAAATTGGTGTTTTGTATGGAGATTTTGGGGAATTCTGCATTTTCCATACTAACATTTTATCAGTTTTCTTCACAACGACAAATCCAGAGATAATAATATTTGGCATGTATCATTAGACAAGCTTTAGCAATATGTGTGTGAACACGCTTGATAAAAATTATTCATCGTTTTTATGTTAATGCAAATCAAATGATGTATTCGGGAGGCAGTTAAAAATAATAGTCGTTGTGTCTAATTTTAACACAATTAAACTTCCAAAAAATTATCAAATTAAATAATACAAGCTCAAATATATGGTCTATTTTTAGAAGAGACAAATTATTTTATAAGAATGTTCTGAAACTTAATAGGTACGGACAATTTGCTAAGACAGAATAAAAACACCAATTTCATAGGTAAGGACCCAATATGTCTGTATGTAGTACACCATGTAATAGTGGGCGCGATAACGATGCTCGTAATTAAACTCTTATAGTCTTACAATCCAAAATCGCAAATGGGCCGTTGTATGGTGGCTGTAGTGGACGGCGAACTGTGTCATCGCGCAAAAATGCATGCGACGCGGTGGGCAAGTCCTTGAATATGAAGGTTGCAGGTTTGGAATGACGTGAAGCAGGGACTGGTCGTATCTCCGACATTTTCTGTCGTAGGTGTACAACAAAGTCAGCAGGGTCATCCAGCGCTAGTGAACCAGTATTCGACGGTGGAACAAGTATCTCACCAGGCAAACGAAGGGTTTCGCCATACAGAAGTTCTGCAGCAGACGATTTTATGTCCTCCTTGAAAGCTGCACGCATCCCTAAAAGAACGAGTGGCAATGCGGAGAGCCAGGAGTCATTGTGGCACATGAGTGCAGCTTTAAGTTGACGATGGACCCTCTCAATCATGCCATTGGCACAAGGGTGGTAGCTGGTGGTTCGGGACCTATGGATCGCGCAATGCTGAAGCAGACGATTGAAAAGATCCGATTCAAATTGGCGTCCCTGATCAGTAGTGATGGTAGAGGGAACGCCGAATCGAGCTATCCATCCGTACAGGAAAGTGCTAGCAACCTCTTCCGCAGTTATGCTAGCCATTGGCCACACCTCCGGCCAGCGGGTGTAGCGGTCAATGGCTGTAAGGCAGTAAGCAAAACCTTTGCATTGTGGTAGTGGGCCTACGATGTCAATATGAACATGTCGTAGACGTGCAGAAGGGTTTTCGAAATGTCCAAGTTGGGAATGGTTGTGTCTGGAAACTTTGCTCTTCTGGCAGGGAATGCAAGTGCGCGCCCAAGCTAGGCAGTCCTTTCGGATAGAAGGCCAGACATATCTCTCAGTCATCAAGCGCACGGTAGCTCGCGTACCAGGATGGCTAAGATTGTGCAACTTGTCAAAAATTGCTCGTCTATATTTAGGCGTGAGATATGGACGAGGACGTCCAGTGGATGTGTCACACAGCAAGTTCAGGTTTGTGCCTGGAATCGGGAGGTTCTCGATCTTCAGAGATGTCGATGACGAGGAGATTAACTGACGAAGTTCGTCATCTTGCTGCTGAGATATAGAGAGAGCAGCCATGTCATCTTCCAGAGAGATCATCTCGATCCGGCTCATGGCGTCTGCGACGATGTTATCCTCTCCCTTGATGTAGGCGATGTCAGTAGTGAATTGGCTGATGAAACTTAACTGGTTTAGTTGAGCAGGAGGCAGTTTTTCCCGACGCTGCTTGAAGGCGTACAAGAGAGGTTTGTGGTCGGTGTAGATAGTGACGTGTTGAGCTTCCAAGATGTGCCGGAAATGCTGGACACTATCATACACTGCCAAGAGCTCCCTGTAATAAGCAGGCCATTGCGATTGTCGGCTGCTCAACTTCTTGCTAAAGAAACCAAGTGGTTGCCAATCATCACCTACACGCTGTTGAAGGCAAGAACCAACATGAAGGTTTGATGCGTCTGTGAAAAGACCCAGTTGAGCATTTGGAACTGGATGAGCCAGCAAGGTAGCAGATGATAGGCTTTCCTTGCAGGCCTCAAATGCGTTAAGAAACTCTGGGGTCCATGGGACGGGCTTGGATCCTTTGCCATTGATGGCAACGATCGCATCATGTAAAGGAGCCTGTAGTTTCGCCGCCTGAGGAAGAAACCGGCGGTAATAATTGATCATACCGAGAAAACGGCGTAGGCCCTGCACGGTTTGAGGTGGCGAAAAATCCTTTATGGCCTGTATCCGTTCCGTCGGTGGGCTAGTGCCAGCAGCGCTAATGTGGTTTCCCAGAAAGATGAGTTCTTCGACGCCAAGGATGCATTTAGTGGCGTTGACAATAACGCCGAACTCTTCGAAACGCCTGAATATTTGGCGAAGATGGTCGGCATGCTGATTGGCATCTTTGGAAAACACTAAGATGTCGTCAACGTAGGCATAACAAAAGTCCAGACCTTGTAACACCTCGTCGATGAACCTCTGGAAGGTTTTTCCTGCGTTTTGAAGGCCAAACGACATAAAGGGGAACTCGTAAAGTCCAAAAGGAGTCGTTATCGCGGTCTTGCAGACGTCGTTTTCGGCTACAGGGATTTGCTGGTATGCCTTAATTAAGTCCAATACGCTAAAAACGGTGCAATTCGCAAGGCGGTTAGAGAAATCCGCTATGTGTGGGACAGGATACGAGTCCGGGATTGTTCTTGCGTTAAGACTGCGATAGTCACCACAAGTTCGCCAGGTGTGGTCTTTTTTCTCCACCATTTGAAGGGGAGAAGCCCAAGGACTCTTCGATGGTCTGGCAACACCGGTCTCCATCATGGCAGCAAACTCTGATTTTGCAGCGGCGAGCTTGTGAGGAGCGAGGCGGCGGGGACGGCAGGTAACGGGTGGACCATCTGTCGTTAAAATATGGTGGACGGTCGCGTGCTTCATCAACCTAGATGTTCCAGGTGGGCGAGTAATACTGGGGAACTCCAGAAGAATTTTTGCCATCGGCGAATCCTTTTCTGATACCGCTTTGATGCTCGACTGGGTACAAACGGCAATAGCGCCTATCGTGGAAAGACCAGTCTTTCCGTCGATTAGACGCTTACGAGCGCAGTCGGGGAGCAAATTGTAAAAAGCTAAGAAATCAGACCCGATGATGGCGGAGTCCACGTCAGCAACGACGAATTGCCAAGACAAATCACGGCGCAGTCCAAGGTCGAGTTTTAAAGTTACCTGGCCAAATGTTCTGATGCTGCTCCCGTTGGCTGCGCTAAGCTCCAAGTCAGAGGATCTTCTCTGTTCACGAAGCCAGCGGTAGGGGTAACAGCATAGGTCGGAACCAGTGTCAATTAGAAACTGGCGCTTAGAAACTCTATCTGTAACAAAAAGACGGCGGCCGGATGAATCAATTGCAGAGCAGTCAGTATCCGCCTTTACTGGCTGCTGCTGTTGTTTTCCGACGAATAAGAAATTCGGCGGTGAAACAAAGTTGCACGGTGAAATGCATTTAGTTGCCTTGGTGCCGAACTTTTTATGATACCAGCATCGTTTGTCACCAGTGGTGCTGTTGGCTCTTGACCTGGAAGGTGTGCGACGTTGGCTTCTAGACCTGCTACGGGGATGGACGTTGAGGGCTGCGACTTGTTGGCATAGTTTTTCGACACACTGCGTCAAGGTAGCAATTGCTGCAACCGATGATGGGTTATCTACCCTTGCTACATGTGAAGCGGTTGGCAATTCCATTATTCTATCTGCCAAGTCAGCAATCTTGTCCAAAGATAGGTCTGCTTGTGCGGCTAAGATAGCTTGTACCTGATTAGGTAAGCGGCGTAGCCACAGCTGGCGCAGTAGGTTGTCATCTTTTGTTAACGTTCCGGCCAAAGATCTCAGATGTCTGAGGAATGCTGATGGTTTCCGGTCACCCAGTTCTTCCTCGCTCAGGAGACGACGTACTCTTTGCTCCTGGGATGTTGATAGCCTGCGAATTAGTTCCTCTTTAAGTTTGATGTACCGTCCAGATGTAGGAGGACTCATCACAATATCCTCCACCTCTACAATCAAGCGCTGGTCAATGGCGGATAAGACATGGCTAAACATTGTGGCATCAGCAGTAATACCTGCGAGGTGAAACTGCGCTTCAGCCTGTATGAACCAGACAGCTGGCCGGTCTGTCCAGAACGGTGGTAGCTTCACTGATACTTTAGCTACCTGAGCATCCAGGGGAATCTGAGGCAGGGCTCGCAATGCAGCATTTTCCTTCTCCAGCTGTTGTAACCGTGATTCTAATTCGTTTGGTTCAGACATTTTGTTAAAATAATAAAACTAATTTAGTTAATATTGTTAAGACTAAACTGATGCAAAATTTCCTTCTCCGTAAGGTGAGTGTGTTATAGTACAAAAATTATATATTTTAGTAACTGTTACTTTGTATAGACTAAATAAAAAATAAACCCTTTCTCTAAGGCTAATAATATTAAAGAAAAAGTAAAAATTAAGTTTTTTTTTTTTTACTATCAAAAAAAAAATTTACAAAACAAAATGGTTATGAAAAAAAAACTTAGCCTAACAAACAGAATTTTAATAAACACACAATAGTATAAGGAAATGCACATAATAAAATAATAAAAAAATGCCGGTCACTAAAAATAATAATGTTAAGACACCATTCACATATGCCAGAAATATACAAAATAAATTATTATTAATGCAATAGTGTTATCTAAAGGTAATATTAATGCAAATTTAAATGTTAAAGGAACAGTAGAAACTTATATTTATTTAAATATTAGTTAAAAATTTGTTTATTGTAAAGTGCTATAATAAAAATTAATGTAATATAGTTACATTAGCCTGTACCATTTAGTAAAATAAAAATAAAAGTTTTCTGATACTAAAAGTTCTTAGCACTAGTGGAAGTTAGTTAAATCACTCTCTTCGGTGACACTGAGTAACAGCACTGTGTAAAAAGTTTTGGGTTTGAATTACTCACTGCGATGGCAGCAAACCTGCTTCCTCACTGAGGTAGTGTTGGTTGCTGGTGATGTGGAGGTGTTGACTCGAGGAGGCGAGATGTGCAGTTAGCGCACGAGCATTCCTTGCAGCTCCATACTGTGGCAGCGTCCTTGATGGCAAATCACGCAGTTGGGAACGCGAGTGTATCATCCGGTATTGTGGAAACTGTGTAGTGTGTGAGGGCCGAAGCAGACACAGCGATAATTGTAGGTCTTCAAAATCTTTGTCTTCAACAAAACGGCGGTTCGCAATCTTAGCGTCCGGGGTCACCAATTTGGGAAATGAAATACTTCCGTTGTTCGTTTACCAAGTTTATTCTTCAGATATCACAATACCATAAGTTTACAGAAGAGAAGACGATCAAGTTGAAAAACAGTTAAAAATAACACAGTCAGTTTCCAAGAGTTCGAAAAGGCAGAGAGATATTTTTTCCGGATGTCCGGTGCTATCTGACAGCTCTTCTCTTTTTTTATATAAGTCAGGCAAAGGAGATTAATTACATACTAACGTATGACGCTACAGTTCTATTGGTGTCTTTGGTAGGTACGTGTCTGTTTTTTTCTGATCGATGATGGTTTTCTTATCTTGGTCTTCCAAGCTACGATATGAATGCCATGTTTTTATTTCGCTGTCAATGACAGCATGAAGTTTTTCTTAATTTAATAATGACAAACTTTTGAAGATCATATGAAAGGCCTATCTAACAAATGTGATGACGATTTTTATTAGTAAAAACGTTAATTGGTCTGATCGTCAACTTTAAGGTAATAAAGTTGACGATCAGATCAATTAACCTTTTTACTTTTTCAGCTTTATTTACTACGGTCCTCTAATAGATGTAACTGTAGTTAGCGAGATTCGTGAGAAGTCGGGCGCTCAGTACTCTCTATCTACCCATAGCTCTCGCATTTGATTTCAAGGTGGCTTAAGTAAGGCCTATCAAGCATGCTGGTGATTCATGGCTTGGCGTCGTTAATGTTTATTTCTTGATTATTTAGAATTATTTCATGTACCTATAAAAAAACTATACACAATTTTGAATTTCGTACAACTTACTTGCTTTGAGAAATTTCAATATTAAACGTAAAAGGATCTTTAATTTATTTTAATATGACGACCTGCACTGCAACGTTCAACATTCTGATATTTGTACTATTATATTTGTGGCGAGTTCCTTGCGATATCTATCATTTTATTTTTAATACTCAGTTATTACTCTGAGAAATAGATCACAATGACATCACAACCAGAGATAAAACAATTAGATAGATCTCGAGAATTTATCACGAGATTAATAATAACGTAATAAGCCCGGCGACTATAGATCAATTTGTATGTGACCAGAAAAGTGATTAAGACTTTCCTAGCGTGGATATCTAAGATAAAGAAAATGTGGAATAATGGTTCTTATGCTGAACGTATGCTCGTAATATTGGATGTTGTCAACGAAATAGATTGTGATTGAATACGTCATACAAGCAAGCCTCCTCAATAATTTTTTTTGTCATTGCTTCTTGTCTCTCATGGCTAATAGAACCGATTTTTTATAGTGTTCAAACTAGCAGCTAGATAGGACCAAAGAGTGGACACGAACTGAATTATTTTATTCAATATTGTATGACACGGAACACTTAAAATTCGGAGTTTTATCTGTGAGTTACTTCCAATTATTAGTTTGTATCGGAAAAAATGTTTTAGGTATATAATTTTTTGTATTAAAGTTTGATTCTTTAAATTCCACGTAAAACCAGAAAATTGATAATACTACTAATGGCTATAGTAGGTCTACGATTACTTAACATGACTAATGACCAAAGCTCACCTTAATCTTACTTTGCTAGATCTGTCTGTCCACGAGGCTTACTTACGCGATATTTTTCAATTTATCTCTTAAATGGTAATCCCGAGCTTGAGATAAGTATTACCTTCCTAACATTAGCTTTCATTTGCGGCAATGAACATGTTAAGAAATTCTTAGGTGTGATAGATACCGATTTCAGTTTCCAAAAAATTTTTGACTTCTCTATTCTCCTCAAACTTTTTTGGATTATTGACAATATCCCGAAGGTGTTTGCCAAACGGCACGCCAGCCATGCCAGTTGTACCTTGCACGGTGAAGCAGGTTTTAAAGCCCCACAGTATGTACTCGGGTATGCGATTTTTGCCATGCGGCAAGATCGGCAGCCGTGCCGCCGACATTATGTGCAGGAGCCATCAAGTGGTAATTAAGAGTCAAATGCAAGAATTTTCACCACTCTAGCATTATGCGCCTGATACGCTTAATTTCTAAATTATATTCTTATCTCCGAATTTTAACACGTACGTCTTCTCTATTCATTTCCCGACATCGTTTGACACAAGTCTTGCTGTGTTTACTTCGAGCTCTAGTCTAGTCTATGTAACCATTTAATTTATTGTTTTATCTATTTTGACTTCTCTCTTTAATCTACACTTTTTGTTACTATTAGAATTAGACTGGAACTAAATATTTCGAAGTGCCATCTTTTATTCGGCAGAAGAAGTATCAATGTATTGCACTATTTGAATTCAAAAAGAAATTCCAGTAACCTTGTTAGGAATCAATCAGTGGGTCTTGTGTTTCGGGAAATTCATTTTCCGATGGAAATAGGCAACTTGAGGAGTTCTGCCAGCCAAGGCTCTGTTTATCACTTTCACTTTGATATAGGTACATATAGTTCTATACAGAGTTCGGTATGCTGGAAATATTTTCACTTGGAATGTACACGTACAGAATTTACTTATACGAGTGTGTGAAAATGTATGTCTTAAATTTATATAATAGGTTGGGGAAAAAGTTTCTTCGCATTTTTTAAGAAAATTCAAAACATTTTTTAATATAGTTTATTTACATTTAACTAAAGTATGTAGGTACCATTTTGTTCGATAACTTTTTGCCATCATGTAGGTAGGGACATGATCCCATTGCTATAGAAATTTTGGGACTTCTGGTCAAAATACCGCGACAAGTGGTTTTGGCAGTCCTCTCGTGATGTTAACCTGACACTGCCTAAAGAATTCTGAAGAGACCGAAACAGCTGGAAATCTGAAGGTGCAAGGTCAGGACTATACGGCGGATGCATTAACACCTCCCAGCCAAACTCTCTTAATTTTTGCTGAGTGGCTAAAGATGTGTGAGGTCTAGCGTTATCATGATGAAAAACCACACCCCTTCTGTTGATTAATTCCGGCCGCTTTCTCTCAACTTCTTGCTTTAATCTCATCAGTTGTTCGCAGTAGAGTTCAGAATCGATGGTCCTGCCTGGTGGTAACAGCTCATAATGAATAATGCCCTTCCAATCCCACCACACACACAGCATCACCTTGTTGCGAGTTAACCCGGGTTTCGCCACAGTCTGTGAAGCCTGACCGGCCTTTGACCACGACCTTTTTCGCACGTTCTTGTCGTACGTGATCCACTTTTCATCACCAGTTATCAGCTTCTTCAAAAATGGTTCGGTTTCATTACGTCGTAATAAAGAATCACAAATGAGTACACGGTTCATTAGGTTTCTTTCAGTGAGCTCGTGAGGTACCCAAATGTCGAGCTTTTTTGTTGGGTACACAAACGTTTTTTTCAAATGCGCCAAAACTGTTTTGTGGTCAATTCCCAGTTCTTCAGCTACGTCGTAACTACTGACATGCCGATCTTGCTCCACTTTTTCAAAAATGGCATCCATTTTATCTGTAATAGGGCGACCAGAGCGACGTGCATCTTTGACATCAAAATTTCCGGATTGAAAACGCTTAAACCAAATTTGTGCTACTCTCACAGACACTGCACTAGGTCCATAAACATCGCAAATTTTTTTCGCGGCTTGCGTTGCATTTTTATCTTTTTTGTAGTAAAATTTTAAAATGTATCGAATTTCTTCATTAGATTCACTCATCTTGGCGGTACGAAAAACAAATGAAAATCACACATTTTCCTAATTTGAATTTGGAATTATGTTCTTTAAAATTTAAACTTTCAATGATACCAAAACCAGCCAGATACAAATAGTATAGCCAAAGAGATTTTATTACAAGTTTATACATACTATAGTGCGAAAAGACTTTTTCCCCAACCTAATATACAAAATTAAGATGAAATTTTAAGGTTGCTCAACCGTCGTCTGTGTTCCACAAATGAGGCAGCCATGTATCATTTATCAATTAAATAACCGGTTATAATTCAAATATTGGGTCCTTACCTATGAAATTGGTGTTTTTATTCTGTCGTAGTACTTTGTTTGTAACTATTAAGATTCAGAGTATTCCTAAAAAATAATTACCTCGTCTAAAAATAGACCATATTTTTGAGCTCTTTTGATTTGTTTTGATAATTTGTTGTAAGTTTAATTGTGTTAAAATTGGACACGGAGACAACTCTTTTTAAGTGCCTCCCGAATACATCATTTTATTTGCATTCACTTAAAACGATAAATAATTTTTATGAAGTGTGATATTACACATATTACTAAAGCTTGTCTAATGATACATGCCAAATATTATTATCTCTGGATTTGTCGTTGTGAAGAAAACTGATAAAATGTTAGTATGGAAAATGCGGAATTCCCCAAAATCTCCATACAAAACACCAATTTCATAGGTAAAGACCTAATACATTCTACATCAGTAGTTTTATTTTAATTAATTGCAAATGATTGGGTCATTATAAATACACGAGTCGAAGTAAGTAAAGGCGTTTTTCGATAATTACGATTAAATACACCTACTCGAATAATTTAAGCTGGGGCAATGCAAACTAAGTTGCCAAAGCAACGAACACTCAATGAACAGAAGCTCGTGAATGTCAATAAATTAATTTATTTACTCAACACATCCACAAGAAAGCTTGAGAGTCCCGAAGGCTGTAATAAATTTGAGTCCAAACTGGTAGGTCAGCCCCCTCTCTCCCAGGGGAGTTTCATGAAATATCTTCGGCTTTCATTTCAAATTAAGGGACTGCAGTATTGTTCTTGTAAATTATTAATCAAAGAATTTGTGGTGGACCTAATTTTCGGTATTGTTTGGAAGAGTACGAGGTAAATCCCAAAAGATGAATTTTGTATTGTATTCTAGGCGGATTTAATAATGAAAGAGTTTTACCACGAAAAATGAGTGGTCTAATTTATCATCACCTCCAACACACCAGACTATCTTCCTACATATACGTTTTATTAAATTTAACCAGCATCATGGTTTTCAAATATTGCATAAGTAGTAAGTTCAGATAAAGATTGTTTCGAAGCAGCTTCAAACATCTCGTAATTTGTAATATACCCACTAATCACGATTCTGGAGAATACAATTGAAGAACAGACCATTCATTGGTAGATTGTTAGTGGTGGACGGAAAATTTAAGTAAATGAGAATCAAAGTGAGATTATTTTCCCAATCAGTGAACAAATTTCAAAATGTAATAGGACACTCAAAAGTAAAAAAGTAAATTCATGAAAAATCACTGGAAAATTTTTGAGAGCAAATGTAATTATGGAAGTCCAACGCGTAATCAGTTGACAAAAATTTTTAAATTCGACAATGGCACTACTAATATTTCATTTTGGATATTATTTGCAAAGTGTGTCTGTCTTTTCCAAGCAGAAATAGTTGAGGTTAAGCAAGCTGTTTAGAGTTGAAATAAATTGAAATTTAAACCGTGTTTCGTTTGAATTTAACGTTTATTTTTGAATAAGTGGTGTATAAAAAATATTCAATTAATAAATCTTAGAATGACAAAATATTATAGTTATCCTATCTTTTTGTTGGTGATTGTACACGGCAACCGAGACGCAGATTCCGTTTCCGCAAGGTTTGCGCGACTTCGAGCAGAAAACGGCGCAGCGAACGAAGTGTCTTTTCATTTCACGCTCAAGACATTCGTCACACATGCCCGTCGATGTCGAGCGTGCAATGAATAGAGAATTTGCCTGCCATTTGACTATTGTGAAGATAATGATGCTTTCGAGTAGGAATCGGTTGATTTTGGTGAATGAAACAAACTCGGTTGAAGTCTGGACAGAGTTCTGATGGCGACCTTGTAGTGTTGGAATACTGGCTGCTAGAGACTTTTTCAGGGTTGTCCAGCAAATGGATCTGTTGATTCTGTTTCCAGTATACCAGGAGCTGTCTTGCCTAGTATTGTCGAACTAAGCTGTCTAGTTTAACTCCAGAGATTAGGGTTCAGAACCAGATAAGACAGCCTGTTTTCTAGTGTCGGTGAGGACACGTTTTTGTGTTCTCTTGTCTACGACGGGAAAATTTCTCTAGTCTTTTGTCTATTTTTTCAATCAATATTTGTAATCTTGGATAATTTTGTAACTTTGGAAGATGGAAAGTTAAAATACCATAAAACATAAATTCATAGCAGGATTCGAACACAGTGACTACAGCTGCTGCTTATAGCTTCAGTATATTATGATGATCATAAGCATTTGTTCCCGAGCCAAACAGCAAACAGTACGGTTAATTATTATTGGCTAAATTATTATAAAGGTCTGCACATCTAATAACAATACTGGTAAAAATTTCCTAAAGAATAATAAACTCTGTTATTTTGAGATTAAATTGAAAATTTAAATTCTGAGGTCGTCATCTATGTAGCATTAATAAAAAATAATTGAATTTTAATATTTTGATTTACCATGTTCGAGTCCCAATGAGCTTCAATCCTTAAGATCGTTTATGGATGCGTATGATCAAAACAGTAAAACCAGCTATCAAGCCATAAGGCTTGATAGCTGGTTCTGGTCTGGTGGAAGACGGCTAAAAAATAATGGCCTGAGTGTCAGAAATAATATATATATTTTTTATATATTTAAAAAACAGTTATGTCAAAACATCGATTTGCTTATTTAATTTACAGAAAACCATTGAATACATTAATAATATAAAACATCACCAGTTCGTAATACATTTAATTTATCAAACCATCACTTGCCATTTAATGTTCCCCGATGAAGCACTTTCGTTTAAAGACCTGCTAAATTTAGAAAAAGATATCATGTCCCTTGTGTCCCTTGATAAGGCGTCTAATGGATCTGCTCCATTATTCTATTAACGAATAAAAGAAGCCTGCCAAGGTGTCTAATGGCATGATGAAAATACTTTCAGATTTACTTTGTTCCAAAATATTGTGACACACAATTCGTCGTGACAATACAATGTTGACAAAAATTCACCTGAGCCTTTGCGCCATTCTAACTAAGATGACAATGTGATTTGTAATCTCAATGATATACATGAAATTCGATATCAAAAGATTCTGTATTCTTATTTGTAAAAATATTGTCTATTAGACAACCGGAGCCCGATCGTAGGCAACCTTAAAAATAGCGTGAGTCAGAAATAGTATTTATTTTTATAATCAAAATAAAGAATTTATTTACTATTTTTATGGTTATAAATTATTTCAGAGTGGTCTTGGAAACTTGTAAGGAAGAGTAGTTTATGTAACAATTGCTGGTGTTCAGAGGAAGGCAAGTAATCAAATAAACGTCATAGTGGTGCGAAAGCAGCTTTATAGAGTCTACCCGCGCTTTCTGGCACTAAACTATAACAAGGTGTATTGAAATGAAACTAAATTATACATACCATACAATACTATTAAGATACCCTCCAACCCTTATAGGTCCATGGTGGTGTTACGTACCATACTCCTCGTGTGTTTTCACCATGATTAAGGCCTTGCCCAGCAGTGGGACATAAGGCTAAGGACTGGCTATACAGATAAGTATCTTTATAGAATCAATACTAGACAGAAGACGTTGAGACAAATCGTTTGCTCAAAAAATGAACGAATATAGTCGTATTTACCAATCATTGGCTTAGTATATCTCATTTTCGGAGATACGAGCGTGATGATGTAATATAAATTATTCTATACATATGTTAAAAGAACAATAAAATTTAATGCGATTCTAATCCAAACGTTTTCGGAATGTGGTCTACAAAAACATGGATCCGACGTTGGCAGAATGCCACAAGCCTTCTATGATTTTAGTCTAAATTAGCTTTAGATGGTAACTGCCTCTTAATGACTTCATTAAATACCAAAAAGATTCCTTTATGTTGCGAGCACGTTCATGGTTCAAATTTTGTTTTTTTTTGTTACTTGTAAGCTATGTAGCTTGTGCTATAAAAACAATACAAATGAATAAAGAAACGAGGTGTAATATTCCGGGTTTAATAAAGCATGAAATATACAACGAGCTATTTGGTATCCCAAAACATGTGTATTATAGGAATAGGAAATATATAGATACTAGGATAGCATAATTATACTTGCACTAGCTAAACTTATGTCCGATAGGTAATTGTAAGGTATGATTATTTATGGATTTAAAAAAAAATTTTACCTTGCAATACCTCGTAGATCGACATTACCTTTGCCACAAACATATGGCAATACTGTAGCTTGGTTGCGTAAATTTGACGGCGTGGGACGGGTCTCAAGGCGAGGTCATCATCTCGAGAGGTTCTAGGCTCGATTCCCGGTGGGGGAAATTTTTTGTGTGAATACAGGCATTTGATCTCACGTCTTGGATGTTTATATATGTATTATATAAAATCAGAATACTTATATGTATTTATATACTTAAGTTATTAATTAATTTATAAAAAATGTTAGCATGTATTATCATTAATTTTAATACCTCTTGCTGTACATAAGAATGATGCTGTGAGCTTTATTGGGAAGGAAGGCTCCTATAATACAGTTGATACTAGTTTAGGAGCAAGGTCTATAATTTATTTTGTGACTTGTTCTGGTACAATAAAGAATTATTATTATTATCTTCCGTAACACCTTGTGTACGGAAACTAGATGACGGGTAAATTGCATTAGTTGCTTAAAATCGGGCTAGTATTTTAAGCAAACAGACAGACATTCACACCTTTATAAGTGTGAATGTCTGTCTGTTTGCTTAAACACTATTCACACCTATAAAGGTGTGAATGTCTTAAGATATTTATTATTTATTTATTATAATTAAATTTAAATAATACCAGTCATGTTATGGGAAATAAACAATGTGCTCAATTAAGAAAATATGTTCTTACTTGTTACTTTACAGTTTCAATAGTAAAATGAGAGAAATAACGCATTGTTACTGGCTCACTCCGTCGGAAAATATATTTTTTAACAGTTCATAGCGACTGGTTTCATAGTTACGCTGGCAAATAGCGCCGGCGAGATTTGCATATATTTTGACGTAAAAGCGCGCGCGTGGCTGTGAAACGATGTTAAGGATGCTGGCGCTGGCGGCTAGCGTACCAATGGAACCAAAATGTTCTTTATTTCAGTAGAGTTTTAAATAAAATTTTCTTAGTTGATAAATATCTTAGACTGTGAAAAAAGAATATTATGCTGAAGTGTCCCTTCAGTCTCACTACGATTCCGCACTTGGTCGATTCTTTCTGAATTAAAAGCCAGAATCAACCAGAACCAAGTAATTTGTCTCAGCGAACTAATTACTTTGAGAGTTATTACTCTGCTGTAGAGTAGGTATTTCAACTTTACAGTGAGGAAAAAAGGTTTGATTTTAAATTGTTTGCAATTAGGTTTGACCTAACATATTTAATAAAAGTGAAAAATTATTTCAATAGAAGGTACTAAAAGGCAACCTTTTTCGGACTCGGTATAATTTGCACCCCATATCAGTAGATTACAGAATAGAGCCTACGTGAAAACTAGAAAAGCATTTTAAGCTTTATTTCTGAGGCAGTAAGCGGAGTTTTCGTTTTTCCTGATTCGCCGCTCACGTAGTGTCCTTTTTAGGAGCGGGCGGTAAGCTCAATAGCTTAGCGGGTCATTATTTTGCTAAGCGTTCTAGTCTCTCAGAGTAAGAACACGATTTTACTTCGTAACAGTTGATAAACTCACAAACGAGGCAGGGTTATCGCGCAGGGGATGCGGGGCCGGGGGCTCCATTTAGACCGCTACTTGCGGAGGCAGGGGCATTTACCAAACCTGAATATTTATAACCAACTTCAAAGAAAAACGTATTGCTCGTTTCGATGGATCGGTGCTTTACATGTTACTTATGTCCCTTAAATCAATGGTGAATTTGTGTCTTTTTTAAAGGATTTTCAGTTTTATTATTTCATGCATTAGCTTACGCATGCAGCGGTAGCCGAGTTGGGACGGACGGGGCCTACTCGTTCGAGACGCCCGCGGGAATTGCGTGTTCGATCCCACCGCCTGTACATACCACTGAGTTTGAATAAAACTTATGTTCAGTTCATTGTGGATATAGCTTAGCTTGCCTCACATTGTGCCCGGTGCATGGCAACAGGCTCCATCGCCACCTGTTACATTGGGACCTAACATATCTGGCGAAAAGTGGGGCTTAACAAGATATGACGGCGAACGAAATCTGAATATCTTTAAAGATGGATATTAGTTTTGCTTGGCATAACCCATAAAAGCACTGACGAAGTATATTTTGATTTAAGGTAGACGAAAATTATATCAGGTGTCAATCTCTGGTTTGTATGCTATGTTTAAGTTATCGTATTTGGTTTCTTAGTGGAGCAGATTTTTAATTTGTATGATGGATACGAGGATTTTTTTCTGGTAAGCATATTTAACATATCAAATGATATATAACATCAACAATTTTTTTCCATGCTGCTCATAAAGATTCAAATCAATTCTTAGCACCTTAATCATTATCCTCTTTCAATTTTGTCACCGTGCGAACCCTTCTGTAAAAAGAAGAGAAGTGAATGTTGATTTGAAAAGTGACCAAGGAGAATTTAAGAGGAAGACTTGTTATACCGACTCTACTTCAAAAAGGGGGAAAATTTCGACGCTTTGCCTTTACTATCATTTAATTTTCATCCTGTGCTTTGTGTAAAATTTTGAGTAAGCTAGCTGCGTATTTTTGAGGAATTTAGCACTTTCAAACTAACATACAAATTACCTAAGAGTACCTACTAAATTTTAAAAGACAATCAGGAAGCCACATCATAAACATTTTTCTCACTAGCCTCGAGCCAAGCTTGGGGCGTTCTCAATTTGGTTTATTGCTAAAAACACGAACTATCTAACTTTACCGTGGATTCCGGAGTCGTTCCCAAAGTTTGCACTGCCTGTGAAAGATCCTCCAAGTTAATTACTACGATATTACTAATGAAGTTCCTTGCTTCTGATAGCTTTGAAAGTAGGTACGGGTGCACAGTTTTATTATGATAGGACAATGGTAAAGTAAAACAAATAAATAAAAATAAAACTTCGTGATCCTCCTTGCGTGGAAAGTTCTTTAAGCTATTCGAAGATTTACAGACCATAATAAAAGAAATTTAGGATCATCATCAATATTGGCATACATTAACTCCGCTATTGTGAACCCCGGTCCCTCGAGTAAATCACGGGTGCCAAGCCAGTGAGATTGCTTAGTGGGTAGTCAATAGTACCGGAGTCTCACATACCACTGCAATTGGCACTAACTAACTGGCAGGGACGATGCGTTTAAGACGCGACACGAACGAAGAAGTGAGGGGAAATTTCCTATTACAAAGTAGGCTACTTCGGTGACTATAATTATCTCTTCGGTCCATTATTGGCCTCCTGGAAAAAGGCCTCCACTAGCCTGCTCCATTCTGTCTTCGGGCTGTCGCAGTTCATCATAAAATGCAAAATTTCTAAATAAGTTACCTACAGATTTATTCTGACTGATAGCGTGTGTACCTACATTTTACAACTTACAAATAAAATTGTCAACAACTTGTTTTATGAAAAAAAAATATCTTAGAAAAGTTTGTACTTTTGTAAAATTAATATTAAGTCCAGAAATAAGTAGCTTGGCGCCGAAGTTACTAGTTTAAGTGTTTCGGTTTCAATATTGAGAGCAAAACAGCCTTCGTCGTGATTGGATTGGACGCTTGATGGGTGTCAAGAATTGTCCTATAGAGTTACTGCTTTACCTCTCAACGAACACAATAGAAACTTGGTGATCGCTTGACCCTCTCGGGGTTCAGTGGAATTAGGTGAGTCAAAAGCTCGTACAACTAATGGCCGTTAGGACAGGAAAACGCTGGTTGCCGACAGTGCAAGATTGTCCCAAGTGGTGATCTTTGAGAGAGCAGTAGGCGCCTCTTGGCTGATAATGGAGGAATAAAGAGCCCAGTAGTAGTTTAGGCGCCATAAAAAAAGTCAGTTGAGTAGTCGGAATTGTACTAATATACTAGATTTAGAACCACACCTCCGCCTGCTAAGTTCGAGATATATAAAATTGCCAATTAAGGTGTAACGCAGAGTCTGTGGCACACAAAATATCTGTATAGCGCGCAAAAAATCCCTTGCGAATTTTTTGCACACCATATGCTACTGCATATAAATATGTTATATTTTCACAGACTAACAAGTCGGTCACGGACAATCTGTCGTCTGCGGTGCATCTTATTCTGCTATGAATTCTGTTCCATTCTTGAAAATTTTATGGGATTCTGGCTATCAAGAGATAGTGATACCGGATTATACGATACATCATCGTTAATGACATACACATGCATCCATCACATTTGCTTCCTAAATTGAGAACAATGGATTTTACGTCATTATCAATATCAATAATGTTGACAGTTCTATCAATTCATTCGGCCCAAATTAGTAATTAGGGTTCGCATACAACCTGTTTACTCACTCAGAAATAGTAGTGACAACGAACGTTACGCTATACTTCCCTTCATCCCCCCCTTCATCAGCCTATATACGTCCCACTGCTGGGACAGGCCTTCCTCATGGAGAAACACATGAGGAGTATGGGCCGTAACACCACCACTCTGGCCCAATGCGGGTTGGTGGGTAGAAATGGTCACAAATGCGACCGGGACTCACGGCTAAACGTGCCTTCCGAAGCACGGAGGAGCTCGAGACCACAAAGTCTTGATCACCCATCCACGGCCTGACCATGGCGAAGGTAGCTTTGTTTTTGATCGAAGCCAAAGCGCACTGACCACTACGCCACCGACCTCCTCTATTATTTAGACGAAGGAGAACCAGGAAATATGTAAGCATTGAGGAAAATAATACGTTCGGATGGTTCAGTGCAGCGTTGGCTGACCTGACTTATTGTAATTATGAAAAATTTGTATAGAAGATCAAAATAATGAAATCTAAAATTCAAATTCGATTTTCCAGTTCAGTTGTTATTGGTTGAAATCAACCAGTCCTTCTTAAATATTTCTGATGATACAAAATTAACTAATAGGAAAAAATGCACAGCATACCGAATGCACGGCACATGCCTTTATACTATATGTTATGTATATGTAACTTACATAAAAAACCTAGCGGAATATCAGCACCACACTACCACTCTGCTTGCCACAAAGGGATTCGTACCAATGGGTTTTCAAAATGCCTTTCGGGACCCAGAGAACGGTTTAGTACCCATACCACTCTAAATTTTGCAATGTCGACAGTTGAATTAATTTTAATAAGGTTAGTATTTAAACGATTGGCTGCAAATTTAAGTTTTAAATGTCAAAAATATTTAATTTGGTTTATATAGTATTACTAAGTGAGCGACTGACTGCGAAAGACGAGAAATCAAGAGAACAGCAACTTACAAACGTTAATTTGAGATACATAGAATATAAAATGAGCAGCTAATATTTTGTTTGAGTGTCAACGGTACGTCCTGCATTTTTTTTCAATATTTGGCAAATGTTTTTTTATACTGAGCTTAAATGAAGCGTTTCCAATATAAACATTGTAATGTATACTTAATTTACACAAAGTGGTAACTGACACAAATATTGTTTCTAAGGCCCACATGCACGGTCTTGAATTAGCACCTAACCCTAGGGCAAATATATGGGCAAACCCTGGGTTATGCGCTAACTCTCGATCGCGCAATTGGGCCTTAGGATCATAAAAAAAATAACCCTAACCTGACCTGACTATAGGTACATTTCCTAGGAATTTTACTTATACAAATATATTGAAGTTACCCTCTTTATAATTCTAGGCGCTCACTTAGTAATGTACTCCTACGGATAAAATTTTAATATATGAAATGGATAAATCACAATCCACGTTTTGTAAGTTCGTTCTGGATTTAATTATTCGAGTGGTCTGTACGCTAGTCTCAAGGCGTCGCCATCTCGAGAGGTTCTGGGTTCGATCCCCGGTGGGGGCAAATGTTTGGGTGATGAATTTTCAGGCATTTGTTCTCCAGTCTTGGATGTTTATTTATATTCTGGATATTTGTATGTATTTATCTATTAAATATATTTATCTCTCATCTAGTGTCCGTAACACAAGCAGCATTAGTTACTTAAAATGGGGCTAGTTGATACGTGTGAATGTCTGAAGATATTTATTTATAAACCTACCGTTCAAGTTATTAATACAGTATGTCATCATCAGTCGCAAATATTTTTTTTAAATCGCTCGTATTATTATTCCTCTTTTAATAATTATCACAACGAAACCACTACACATATAGTCTTTTTCCATTTACCAAGTAGAGCAAATCATGTACTGAAATAATATACTGACAGTAGTTAAGGGTCGGCAACGCGCTGGTGATGGCCTCGGTGTTGCAGGCGTCCATAGGCTACGGTGACCACTGCTCATCTGTGTGGGCCGTATGCTTGTTTGCCACCCTGGTAGTATAAAAAAAAAGTAGTCAATCGATTGCCCGTAACCTTTACCCGGTCGTCTGTCCATCTGGAAAGTGGTCTCCAGTTCTTTTGGTCACTCGGGAAGTTTCTTACTCCTTTGGTGCTTCGAAATTTAAAAAGTAGTCCTAGGTTTCACTTCGAAATTGGCTGGGTAAAGCACCAAATTATCCATAATTTATTCTTCTGTTGATGATATTTGAGCCTTTTGGGGTAACGCTTGAAGTTTGGGGACCTCATAAGCTTTAGAAAGAGGTCATTAAAGCACAATTTAATCCATAGTTTATTCTTCTGTTAAATTTGAGCGCTTGGAAGTTTGGGGATCTGCTCATAAGCGTTAGAAAGAGGTTTTGAAACGGCTTTGTGACACATCTGGTGACAAGAATGCTTGTCTGTATTTTGAAAAAGCAACGCCATTCAGAGAGGTAATGCAACCAGCCTTCTTGGCACACTTCCACACTTGGCACACTTTCAACGATGGGTAGGGGAGACCTCTTTCCACTTGCTACGATCATTGCATATTTCTTTCACTTTATCAACTCTCATCTCTTTCTTGTATGATTACATTAATTAAAAACATTTCTAATTTAATAATTTTATTAGACCGGTCGGTTTTCGCAAAAAATTGGCCTACTAAAATTCAATTTATTTCCAAGATTGTTTTCATAAAAGTACGTACAGCGTTAACAATATCGCTGCCTAAAAAGGGTTTAATCAGGGCACGTTGTTCAGAAACATAATGGTTTACTCAATGGCCAATCGAGCATCAAGGCTTTGATGCTGACTTAGCTTAACGAGCACCACTTTACACTCAGACAATAGTGATATATTAAACCAACATTGTAGAACCTGATTGTGTTATTATTACACAGAAGGTTGAAGTCTCTTATTTCAGTTTCACAGCGAAAAATGTCTTTAAGCTATATAGTTCGATTGTGTGGCTCAGACAAATTATTATCAAAGAACGTCACAGTATTACGCGACATTTGTATCCTGTCAGTTATGAATAGTTATTGGTTTTGTAGAAGTTATTTCTAAAAAGGCATTAGACTAGAATGCGTAATTGTTTTAATATTTGTTTCAATTAAATCTGCCATCAGATGCCTCTACAATTACGTTCTGATATCGTCGTCATATCGTCATATCACATTTTACGCTATCAACGTGATAAGCGGGGTATGTCACTATTCACACATTGACAGAGTGCCAGTTTAGCCACTAACACATGAAAATTTTGATATAATTTTGATTCAAGTCAAAATATTGGAGTTCTTGCCGGCGCTGTTGGGCACCGGCGTTGCTCTGAAACCACCCTTATTTCTTTATCACTACCATAAAAAATTCGATACCAGCCAGTCTATTATTATGCACCTCCATAATACCAACCATGTTAGGATAACAAGGAAAGTTATTATAGTTTAAAATAGTTGTGAAAAGGCACAATGATTGAGGTAAGGATGTAGGGATGAAGCGTTTTGTACGAGTACTGTACCATTGCTCATTCATTTTTAGTGGAATATGAGGATTTTTTCAAGCTTTCAATACCAAATAGCCATATTTGATTGTTTTCAAAATTTTATGTACTCACTTTCAGGCTTCAAAAATAAACTTACATATGTTTAAAAAATTAAAAATATTGTGATAACTTTAATGGTCAATATTTATTAATTACCTACTATGTGACTATTTTTACTCAATAAAATGTATACAGCAAAACATTAATATATGAACAACCGTAAAATCATAATATTTGAACAGCGTAGAATGCACACATGATTGTC
Source organism: Parapoynx stratiotata (assembly GCA_910589355.1). Lineage (NCBI taxonomy): Eukaryota > Metazoa > Arthropoda > Insecta > Lepidoptera > Crambidae > Parapoynx > Parapoynx stratiotata. The sequence goes on from OU342457.1 coordinate 5,011,616, forward strand.
ATGATTACAATAATATCTGACATGTTTGTGTATTTCAATTCCAACATAATTAATAATTTTTGTCATTCAACGATTTGACAATGTCAAAAAATTCTTGATCTGACATAAAATTTAAGGTAAAGGAAACTACTGTCTTTTCTACAGCAATATAAACTAGATCTTAATGTCCGCGTTTATAATTGACTTTTCCATGCATGTAGAGATAATTAAGAAGGTTCTTCAGATATCGAAGGTATACCAGTAGACAGTTTAGAGATTTTTGTTAAAAAGGGTGATCATAAATTATTGCATATTGCACAGCACATACTATTGGATTTTTCACTTGTGGTCATATTTTAGATCAATAGGTTGCGTAGAAATTTTTGAACTTTCCATCGCTCATAATATTTTGAATCCTTGACAGTGCCAATATAAATAAATAAAGCAGTAGTGGCAAAAACAAGCAAAGTATCTCGAAAGAGGAACACTAAAATGTGACAAGTGGCCTAAGTTAAAGCAACGCGCACGCGTCGTTATCTACGTGGACCTGGTTCACCCAATCCTGTTCCTAAGTAAGTAGAACCGGGAGTGCACCTAGCATTTAATGGCCTATTCAAACCGCATCGTATTTATTCAGAAATAAGGATACCTTAATGAGTTATTATTATATACATCACAACTGCTTAATAAACTTTGCGTATAAAAACCCAGCTTGAAGTTTTTGTTGTTAAAAAGAAGAATACTTTAGTTATAATATTTATCCTTAATTAGGTATATTTGAAAACTCTTTAAACTATGAATGTAAATATTGAGCCTTGAGACAGCAAGTGAGAGAGCGAAATTGAAATAATGCTGCACTCGTCAACTGCTTCGAAATTCAAGTTCGTAATATAAAAACATTTTTTTTATAATCAGCCCAGCAAATGACTCAACATCACCTGATGGTAAGCAGTAGATAAGTCCATTTGCGAAGGACGCTAGGGCAGCACCAAATGATGCAGGCCTAGCGACCTCCGCCTTGCTGGCTCATAAGATTAATTATTTAGATAATTTTCTCACTAAAAGTTAATCAATTACCTATGAACAGCCGCACAAATAATACGTAACTGTGTATAAATTTACAATTATTCTGTTAAACGAGCACATACAATTATGTTTGTGTCGGTATCAAACAGAATTGGTAAGCCAACTGTATCGTGTGGCGATAGGTTTATTATAGAATATTGTTTGGTACTTACAGTGCATAAATTTGTAGCCTTCCATTTACATTTGTTTCTGTAATCCAATGAGGATTACACCACTTGCATATTGTTTTGTATTTCGAGCAATCACAATAAGTGTACTGGAACTGTTTCAGCATGAATTTTTATTTCAATGGCAGTATTGAAATGAAACTTGTAAATTATTTACCAAAATTAACAACAGAAGTAGGTAACACAAATGGTAATAAATTACTGTTGTAAGTGACGCTATGTTATTTAATTTGAAGCCAGTGGGCATAGTTTAATATTTTATCGTACCTGAAACTTTATGAAATTGAGGATATAGAAAAACCTATTGTTTGTAGAACATTAGATTGTCCAACAAATGGTCCTACCGTAAAAACCTCTAAGACGTCTTCTCACGTCCCTTAAACCGGCCTTTATTCACACTTATTCAACTCCATTCAGCGTTTTACTATGTAAAACGTTAATTTTATATAAATCGCTTACGCGTCTGAACGGACGCGGAAAGCTGAACAAGTTCCACATAAAACTGGCGTTTTCTATGGACAAACGCTGAATGCAGCTAAATAAGTGTGTGTAGTCCCTAAATCAACCCCTCAATCGGCCCTTAATTAGGTCCTAAAATCGGCTTGAGTAGACTATTTTGCTGATTTTGTACAGGAATTATCATCTTACATGTAACTCATTCCCCCGTCCAGCCTTAGTAGTATATAATTTAACTAAACGTATTTGTTTTGTATAATTTCGCTCATTGCTTACTGTGAGTAGTTGTAATATTAATGAGTTTTTGGAACACTTTCTTTCTTGCAATTGGCTAGTTCACCCTTTTTTTATAAGCCCCACATGATTCATTGTTAACCACCAAATAAAAAATTATATATTTTTTTGAGGCCTGTAAAACAAAAAATTCTACATTTTATTCGTTTTTGCTTGACAGGCGTCTACGGATAAATATATGTATGTAGGCGTCTATGTTGTTGTCTATGAAATAACTGTGCCGTGAGGTCACGATTTTAGTAAGCAATCAATACGCATGCGTGACACAGACGACAAACATGCTTGATTATGCGCGTATGACGGCTTTTGATCATGCGTATAATAGTTTATTTGATCCATTACGTCACTAGTTTCACGGATATGGCGGATATGGCTATCCAAAATTACTTTTATAGATGTGTTAGTTGTTTTTAATACTGTGATTATGCGACAACGACCCAAAACACTACTTAAGTTCCTATTACTGGGTATATATTATTATTATATTCAATTCAATTCAATTTATTTATTGCGAATACAGGTCTATATATTATATTTCATAAAATTATAATTATGATTAGGAATATTGTTTTTAGTTTGTATATTGTGATTTTGCACTGTCTAGCGTTCAAAATTACTTTTATAGATTTGTTAGTTGTTTTTTTTAATCAATACTGTGATTGTGAGATTGTGTTAGTTAGTTGGCTAATATATATTATGATATTCTTTAATTAGGTTACTATTCGAGACTGAATTAAAAGGCTGAATAGTAATAAAAAACTTTGATTAATAAAATAGTGCTGTTTTAGTTTTTTCTTTTCTTTTTTCTTTCATTAATTACTTCCTTTATAATTAATTACAATCCCATCTAGTTATAGTACTGTTCTGCGGTATTTCATTACCATCCCGATTTAAATCATTATCATCACTTGCAAGATCATTACAATCCTTACAGTTTTCATCACCGTCCATCTGGTAATTTTTAATTGTTATTTTCTCCGTATCTAAATAAGATAGATGTTCTTAGATGAATCAATAAAAAAAACAAATCTTAAATTGATATTTTTTTTATTTCACGGAACGGTGATTTTTGCGCGAAACGGCGGAATCAACCACATGCTTAATTTTTTATGTTCAAGTTTGAGTGGAAAGCAGCAGCGATAGTATAGTTGGTAAGTAAAAAATATATAAGTAAGGTTCATATTAAATTCTTTCCGTTTAAAAAGTATGCGCATAATCCGGTTACCTTTGGGGATATGCGCTTATATATGTAATGAAATAATGTCTTTTAACCATAACTGAAAAAAATTACATGACCAATCATTCAACATCAATCTTTTGAATGTTTTTCGGGCGAGAGTTACAGCCGGTATAAATCTCGCCGTGGAAAACAAAGGCACTAATGTAACTAATTTTCTTTTGTGGCAACTGCTAATGATACAAAGTATCCGCACAGAGCAACCATTTTGGAGGCATTCGTTCCCTAAGGACCCCTCTCGGTTCGAACAGAAAAACGGTAATAACTTCTGAACATTTCAGAGTTGGGCAGCAGCCAGACTAAGGAATTTACAAGCGATTATTATTTTTTATAGCTTTTCTCCAACATGTTTATGTTAGGAGATGAAATCTATTTTTAGCTTTAGTGAATTTTTAACGAAATGAAATATACTTTTTTTTTTATGTAACTTTTTGTAAGTATTGTGTGTTTTTCTCATTTAAGTATGGGAGTGATTGAATGCGTGGATAAAAACAACTCAGCGTGAAGTGGTCACATTAGTTTCAGTAGGACATAATGCAATGTTTTATGACACATATTTCTCGTACTCGAAGCTATCTAAGGTCCAATTGCGCGGTCGAGAGTTAGCACCTAACCCTGGGGCAAATATATGGGCAAACCCTGGGTTAGGCGCTAACTCTTGGTCGTGCAATTGGGCCTAAATATTGTAAAATTTCTTCGAAAATTATTTATCTAAATAAATAAACGTCTTCAGACATTCACACCTATCAACTACCCCCATTTTATAAACTAATGCTGCTTGTATTAGGTCCTTACCTATGAAATTGGTGTTTTGTATGGAGATTTTGGGGACGTCTGCATTTTATCAGTTTTCTTCACAACGACAAATACAGAGATAATAATATTTGGCATGTATCATTAGAAAAGCTTAAGCAATATGTGTGTGAACACGCTTGGTAAAAATTATTCATCGTTTTTATGTTGATGCAAATCAAATGATGTATTCGGGAGGCAGTTAAAAATAATTGTCTTTGTGTCTAATTTTAACACAATTAAACTTACAAAAAATTATCAAATTAAATAATACGAGCTCAAATATATGGTCTATTTTTAGAAGAGGCAATTATTTTATAAGAATGTTCTGAAACTTAATAGTTACGGACAAATTGCTAAAACAGAATAAAAACATCAATTTCATAGGTAAGGACCCAATATTACGGATATTAGGACGGATCAATATATTTAATAGAAAGATACATATACATATTCAGAAAATATACAATACATATTATTAACCTCCAAGACTGCAGACAAATGCCTGAATTCATCACACAAGCATTTGCAACCGGACTACGACGCCTTGAGACCGGCGTACGACCACGGAGATCGTCACTCGACCACGGAGGTCGTCGTTATAATGTATGTACAACTGTTTATTAAGTATGTAATGAGCACACCTCTCTCTCTCTCTCTCTCGTCTCATCGGTCTCGTCGGTCTTTCTCTAGATGTGGTCCGTCGATCTGGTGAAGGTCACGAGAAGCCACTGGATGTGGGCAACGCAGGACTGATTCTTATGAAAATCATTCGAGGAGGCCTATGTCCAGCAATGGCGTCATACTATGGCGTCTGATGATGACGATAAATGAAGTCATTCTCTTCTTCAACTGCGTGCAATCCAGTGATTGACTTGGCTACACCAATATAATTAAGTAATATTATTACCTGTTGTTATTTTCCTACCTCCGTTCCCGTTTCCAGTTGTGTCCACCGTCCACCCGCCCTAGGCGTCTATGTGTTACTAAAATGCTGGACCTCCCTAGGTGTAATACCAACTTCCTTCTTAACTCCTTCTCGTTCCGCGCCGCACAAATGTGGAACTGTCTCCCAGCCTCTATTCAGGAGAGTTCATCAATATCTTCATTCAAAACCAGACTTAAGCACTATTATTTATCACAAATAACTGTTTAATCTATACATTGCTTTTTCTTTGACCATTTTGTATTCATCCATAAATATTTCAATATGTATGTATATAAGTATTTATTTAAATATCGTTGATGGGGTGACTGGAAGACATTCCTATTAGTAAATGTAGTGGCAGAGACAATTTTGTATTGACTTATGTCAACTCTTGTCAGTCAACAATTATACGTTTACCAGAAGCCTGTGTTTCCTTACTCCTAACTCCAAGATATTACAGTGGCGTTCGAGGCTGGTTGATAATTTGGTAATTATCTTTATCGTCGTGTGTTTTACGTCAAGAATATAGCACATAACATGTCTGTTGGAAAAATCGGCGAATTTGACATCGGTAAGTCGACATGGTCGTCGTATATTGACAGACTGGAAATGTATTTTCTTGTAAATGGCATAGAGGACGCGAAGAGATTACCAACCCTCATCGCGGTTATCGGCGATGAGGCATACGATCTTTTGGTGAATCTAGCAAGCCCAAAGAAACCCAGGGATTTGGAGTACGGGGAGGCGGTGGAGTTGCTACGGAATCACCTACAACCGGCTCCGTCGGTGCTCGCGGAGAGATACCGGTATCGTCAGCGGAGACAAGCTGGCAATGAAAATGTAGCAAATTATGTAGCGGAGCTAAAGAAATTGTCACGTAATTGCAAATTTGTTTCTAATTTAAACGAAAATTTACGTGATCAATTTGTCTGTGGTATTCGGAGTGACGTAATACGCCAAAGACTATTCGCAGAGGATGATGCGTTGTCCTTCGCCGATGCGGTTAAAATTGCAACATCCTTGGAGGCGGCGGAGCGGGACGCGGCCGCGGTGGAAGGGAAGGTTTTGGCGGGCACAGTGACTGATATAGAAACCCACGCAGTGCATGCATTTTCGAGCGGAGACCGGAGTCGGTCAGGAAGTCAAGGGCGTGTGTTGGCGGGCGCGGTTGGACCGAAGGGTCCGGTGCGGCGCGGGCCGGAGCGGGTCGGCACGGGCGGGGCGTCGGCGGAGCAGCGGGCGCCGTGCGGGGGGTTGCGGTGCAACCGATCACTACTACTCATCATGCCGTTTCCGGGATTACGTGTGCAGCCGATGCAGACACAGGGGTCACTTGAGGCGCGTCTGTCCGGGGAGCAGGAATGATCGTCGCAACGACAGCGCCGGTATTGGCGGAAGTAGCGACAGGGGCGCGCCATTCCGTGCTCGTGTTTTCTACGGAGACGCGCGGGAGGCCAGTGGAGACGATAGTATGGAGGAGGATTTTCACCACCTTTGTTTGAATAATTACCGAGCGGTGAGTCTGCCTATTTGTGTTCAAAACAGAACTATCATGATGGAGGTAGATACCGGGACCGCGGTATCCTGTGTTAGTAGACAGTTATATGAACAGCTTTTTAAAAACATTCCAATGGAACGTAGTGAACTGGCTCTTAATTTTTATGACGGTACAAAAATTACACCTTTAGGGTTGATTCGGCCAATCGTGTCGTATGGGGGGCTCAGTAAACAGTTGGAATTGTTTATAATAGAGGGTGGTACTACGTCTTTGTTAGGCAGGCAGTGGCTTGCGGAGTTAAATATTAAGATACCTTGTTTTAGTGCATGTAATAAAATAGGCAGTAGTCATGTAAAGTTTTCTCAAAATATTGAAATGTTACGTAACAGGTATAAGGAGCTGTTCAGCGGCGGGTTGGGTCGGTTTACGGGTGGCAAGGCGACGTTGCGCGTTCGTGAGGGGGCAGTGCCTGTGTTCCAGCGCGCGCGGCCGGTGCCGTACGCCCTGCGCGCCCGCCTGGACGACGAGCTGGACGCTATGCTGCGGGACGGCATCATCGAGCCCGTTGACTCCTCGGACTGGGCGTCGCCGCTGGTACCGGTAAATAAACCTGACGGATCTTTAAGAATCTGTGCTGACTATAAGGGTACTCTTAATCCTGTTTTGCATGTAGATAGATATCCGCTACCCAGGATTGATGACGTCATGGTGAATATGAGTGGTGCTCAGTACTTTTCTAAAATCGATTTATCCCAGGCGTATAACCAAATCGAGCTAGATGACTCGAAAAAGTATACCGTCATTAATACTCACAGGGGCTTGTATAGGTACAACAGGTTAGTGTTTGGCTTATCGTCTAGCCCGGGGATTTTTCAAAGAATAATGTGTAATTTACTTCAGGGTATACCAAACGTGGAAATTTTCTTAGATGACGTTATTATCGGTGGGAAAACGAAACAGGAGCACTTGGATGCTTTAGAAGCGGTGTTTAGTCGGTTACAACTAAACGGCTTAAAATTAAAAGGTAGTAAGTGCGTTTTCTTGGTGGAGGAGGTTGGATATCTCGGTTATATTTTAAGCAAGGAGGGAATAAAGACTGATCCGGCTAAGATTGAGGCTATCGTTCGTATACCAACGCCGAACAATGTTACGGAGTTGCGGTCGTTTTTAGGTATAGTAAATTTTTATGGTAAGTTTGTTAGGAACTTGAGCGAGGTTCTGGCTCCTCTGTACGAGTTACTTAAAAAAAATGTAGAGTGGGTATGGTCGCGGGATAGTCAGAACGCTTTTACGCTAGTTAAAAGGTTATTGACGAGTGCTGGAGTGTTAGCGCATTATAATCCACGGGAACCATTGTTTTTAACGTGTGACGCCAGTGGGCGCGGGGTAGGCGGGGTGATCAGCCAATACAGCGAAGACGGTCGCTGCGAGCGTCCGGTAGCCTATGCGTCGAGGTCACTGACAGAGGCGGAGAAAAATTACTCGCAGATTCATCGGGAGGCTCTGGCTATCATATTTTGTGTGAGTAAGTTCCATCAGTTTCTGTACGGCAGACATTTTACTTTACGTACAGACCACAAGCCGTTAGTTTCAATTTTTGGTCCTAATAAGGGTATTCCCACTATGGTAGCCAGTCGAATGACTAGGTGGGCGATAATTTTATCGGCCTATACTTTCGATATCGAGTATGTGCGTTCTGATCAGAATGGTGCAGACGGACTGTCACGGTTACCGCTGGCAGGGAATTTAAGTGGTCGTCGGGCTTTGCCGGAGCAAACTCACTTGCATTTTGTTCAGGAGGCGATGCTATTGAATTGTGCGGAGATTAAACGTTGCACAATGCGGGACCCCATTTTATCGAAAGTTTTAGGTTATGTTCGGGACGGTTGGCCAATCGAGTGTGACATAACCAATTTGAAACCATTTTTCAATCGGAAAGATGAATTGT